>JAWWEW010000078.1:111791503-111850302 GCA_035583185.1 Anabacerthia variegaticeps
ACTGCGTGGCGCGGGTCGCGGGAGCCGCCCGGACCCGCGTCCGGAGCGCACCGCCCGCCGCTTCCGCCGCGCCGCCAGGGGGCGCGCGTCCCGCGCGAGAGGGGGGGCGGGAGGCGCCCCCTGGTGGAGCGGGAGGGAAGGAGGGTGCGGAATGCCGGGATGCCGGCCGCGGTCGGGTTGGGGAAGCGCCCCGGCATCGTCCAGCCCCACCCGCCACCGGGCACCGCCGCATCGGCCAGACCGCGGCACCGAGTGCCACGTCCAGCCTTTCCTTACACACCCCCGGGAACGGCAGCCCATTCCAGTGTCTAGTCCCAGGAGTTCTGTGAAGGAATTCCTCTTGATGCCCAACCTAAACTTCGCCTGGCAGAGGTTAACAAAGCCTGTGTCCACTCATCCTGTCGCTGGCTGCCCAGGAGGAGAGGCCGGCCCGCCCCTGGCTACGAGCTCCCTTTACCTTCCCTTCCCCTTCCCCTTCCCCTTCCCTTCAGCGTGCTGTTCCAACGTGGCATTCACCGAGATAGCACGGTATTCCTGACCAGCTGGCAGGCTCGGATGTGACCCCTGGATTTATATATAAAGAAAAAAAGAAATCAGTCAAAGAAATGAACATTGTTCCAGCGATGCTGGGTGCAGCTCCAAAGGCACGGGTTGATGTAGCTACCCTACCTTCTGGCATGACATGGAACTCCCCCATGGCTGCTTCCTGAACCTTAGGTGGGATGAACTTGGCCACCACTGGCTGCGAGCTCCTTCAAGTCTCTGCTTCCTGTGCTTTTCCGACCAGCAGTCTTCTACATTCACATCATCGGCCTGTTCGATGCCTGTGGCTGCTCAGTCGTGCATTTGTATAACTGTTCGCACTGTCACAGAACTAACTGGTCACAGCACCAAGCCTGCCAGACTTCAAGAAATGTTTGGACAGCACTCTCAGGCCCATGGTGTGACTCCTGGGGCTGTCCTGCACAGGGCCAGGAGTTGGGGTTGGATCTTCCCTTCCAAATCAGGACATTCTACGGTTCTGTGCTTTCATTAATTTACTTTCCAAGTGTTACCAGTACAATATTTTTCCCCAGTGAAAAATCATGTTGTTTGAGCTGGATAAACCTTATACACAACAAGTCATGAAAACAGGATTTCCCTGCATTATTCACTGGGCAAACTATACCCAAAAAGACTCCTAAATGCTGCTTTCATTTTGAGGTAGGCACAGGTCGTTTCCATTTGCTGTTTTTCATTTCTTTTTTGCTGCATGTTGGAGAAGCTAAAAAAAAAAAAGGGTAGCAGGAGAGTGATTTGATTTGCAATTATAATGCTAAAGACAAGCTCCAGTTTCTATAGTACCAATTTCTAGTTCTAATTTCTATAATGGTGCTCTAGAAATAGTAGAAATGTAGAGGGAGCCACTAAAATAATATAGTAGCTGCTTATTATTAGAGCAGTATTATAGTGTTTCTGGAAAAAACTGTTTAAATTTTTTTATTAGAAAAATCACATTTACATCAGTCAAAGTCACTCCTATTTCTCAATAATAATGTTGTCTATCATCTTGAGACCCCAGAAAATAGTCTTAAGACAACTATGACAGAAGACAAGTAATAGAAATTTTCACTTCAGAAAGGCTGCAGACAGCACAGTGCTGCTGCTGTAATATGAAATAGCCCAATAAAAACTTGAACTTTGTTAGTAAAATGTTAACAGTTGTCTAAATGGCGGAGATATAGGCAGGAATCTCTTCTTTGAAAGATAATCACTACTCTGATTACGTACCTCCTATCCAAGGCTTTTGCTCTGAATTGCAGCACAGCCTCTAGCATCACGTTATCAGAGAGCATGCAATTTGGAAGGTTTTGCAAATTCAGATTACTGAAGTGTTGAACTGGTCAGAGAATCAGAATTGTTTAGGTTGGAAAAGACATTTAAGATCATTGGGTCCAACTGTTAACCCAGCCAAGCCCACCACTGAAGCATGTCCCCAACTGCCACATTTACACATCTTTTAAGTACCTCCAGGGATGGTGACTTCCCTGGCCAGCTGTTCCAATGCTTGATGATCCTTTCAGTGAGGAAATTTTTAGTAACATCCAATCTAAACCTACCCTGGCACAATTTTGAGGTTATCTCCTCTTGTCCTGCCACTTGTTACCTGGGAGTAGAGACTGACCCTCACCTGGCTGCAACCTCCTTTCAGGTAGTCATGGATCCCCTCTGAGCCTCCTTTTCACTAGGCTAAACAACCTCACCTCCCTCAGATGCTCCGCTTAAGACTTGTGCTCCGGACCCTTTACCAGCTTTGTTGCCTTCTCTGGACATGTTCCATGATGACATTAATGTGCTTGAAAAATAAGATAGAGAATTATTGTCTAGTCCTTCTGCAGTTTCTGCAATATGAAGAATGCTTTCAGATTCTGGTTACTGTCAATTCCTCTTGTTTCTTCCTCTTTTGTCCATTTTAGTATTTGATGGCCTTTTCCTTTAGTTCCTTTTCTCCCTTGACTCAAGCTCAGACTTTGAATTTTAGCTTCTATCGTTGGAGTACATCATGTAAGACTTCATGTAAGACTTGAATTCCTGTTCCTGTTCAGGCGTATCAGTCTGCATCATGATTTGCTTTAGTTTAGCATCTCCTGTGCACATCATCTCTGCTGGGAGAAAAAATCTTTCTACCTGTATACATCAATTACAGATAAGGTTTTCAAATAAAAATTCCCGTATCTTAGGAGAAATATGAGATTTTTTTTTCAGGACAGGATTCTTGTCTTTCCGCTCCAGGGAAATAACTCACCTGTCTATCCTGTGCATGAACTATTTGTGGAGAATCAGCATGGGAAGAGGAAGAATTTATTTTAATCCAAAGAGTAGATTTAGTTTGCTACTGAAAAATGGGCAAACCATGTATATAGTTCCTTAGACACTATGTAACTTTTTAGGATGTTGAGGGGAAAGATTATACAGATTATATAGTACAAGAATGAAAAATGAGGCACAAAAATTACCTTTCTTGGTGTTTGAAGTTAACAGACTTGGTTGCATTTAATGGCATATTGGATAGATTACACAAAGTTCTCCCACTCCCACTGGTAACAAGATCCCACAGCCTGTAAAAACACATTCTGCTTTGCAGCAAATTTTAGTTTTCCACAAATTGCATTAGGAAGACAACACTGCCTACATCTACCTTTCCAAACAGGCATTCCAGCTCAATCTAGATGAAGGCAGCAGTGTTGCAGTACTACATTTTAGGCAAATCATCAGTGATGATAAGCCTCAGGGTTGCATTGCCTAAGTAAGCTCCCCCACAGTCTGCTCCCTGCTCACTGGGAGATAAATACAGCATATCCATACTGCACACACTATATCCAGGGATTTTCAGACTGGGGGCAGCATCATCCACTAAACGACTACAGTATGGTGCAATAGTGCATGCATGTACCAGCTTAGACTTGAAACTACTTTCTACATATATTTGCATAGTGCTACACTGAACTAAAGCTTTTTGCTCTCTTTGAGAGATCTTTTTTTGTTGGGGCAAAGTCTTGGATGTAGCAGTCCTGCTTTCCATGGTTTGAAGCACTAAGCTGATATATTTGCAGGAGTCTAGTTATCTGTTTTAATGAGATTATGTCTCTTTGTATAGTCCTCTAGAAAAATGCCTAAGCAGAGGATCAGTAGCTAATGTGAGGCAGTTTCTCTTCCAATGCTGCCTTGCATGGGGTCCAACAGGGAAGGTGCCCACCATGGGGTGGTCCCCAGTGGGCCAACACTGACTCTGAGGTTCTGCTCTGAGACTGGACTATGATCTGCTCAAAACACAAAACCACAGATCTAGGCAAAACTGCTAAGGCTCTCAGATGTAAGTACATACTTGGTTTAGGAACCAGAAAAATGCTGGCTACATGATTTCCTTTTGGGCAGTTAGATGTTGCATTGCTATTCTATGTAAGTCATCTTCAGTCTTTCTGAATTCAGGATATTCTCAAAGACACAGGGCAACTTTCAAGAGGTTAATTGTTTTCTTCTGTCAAATCTGTAGAAACTTGTAAATTAAACTGGTTGAACACCAGCTATTAGTCATCAGTTCTGTAGGACATTGTCTTTTACTGTATGCTGTAAAAACAATGAAATAAACATAAGCATTTTAATCACTTTTACGACGTTTATCAAATCGCTCCAATAAAGCCTTCCATATGTTGCCTGGGATTGTTTGGTGCTTTCTTATGAGAGCCTGGACAGCAGTCTTTGTCTGAAAAGAGAAGAGAAATTTTGCCTTTACAGACCTGCTTATGCATGAAAGAACAGTATAACCACTGACTTCTCAGAGGTTCAAGAGGCATTGGGAAATTCACTCATGGGATCTACTTTAAGAAAAAAGAAATCTTTTATATTAGCTAGTTGTCCTAATGACAGCTTCTCTTGGAAATGAAAGGAACAAAAAAATTGATTGCAGTTTGGATAGGCTCAAATTACCAAACCAGGGCATTACTAAGTCAAAGCTGCCTTTAACACATGCAAATACTAAGTTTGTGCAATCTTCATCCCTGAAGGTTTTCATCAGAAATGCTGGATAAAGCCTGACTAACCTCATCTGATCCTATAGCTGACCTTGCTGGCACTAGGACTTTGGAATAGGAACCTCTGTCTGTCCTTTCCAACATGAATTCCCCTGTAATTGTATCATATACAGCATGCACATAATAAGAGAGTTCATAGTACTCCCTCCATGAGATTCAAATGCAGGTTCAGGAAGATACATACAATATGTATGTATGCATACAATATTCTGTATTTCTAAAAGAAATAAGAAATCATCTTCTTTTGGTTTTCCTTGTGTATTTAAGCTTGAAATAAGGGTAGCCACATACTCCACTGATCTACCCCAGAGTGATGGCAGAATATCACTGTGAATACAAGAAAATTGTAGCTAAACCTTTCCTTACAGATTCATGTCCTAACTCCATTCCAGGGCAGCATCAGACAGAGGTCAGGCAGGCCACTGCTCACATCAAACCCCCTTAAAGTTGTGCTTTTTTTTTTGTCAGTAATATGAGCCACAGAAGACTCCCACCGAGGTGGGTGGCAGTCAAAGTGGGTGGCCAAAGCCTTGACTTTAGTAAAGTAAATCAATGTCATGGGAAATTTCAATTTCAGTTTTGCACATACACAAAATGCTGTTCCTCCAAAATACAAGAATATGAAGGGCAGTCATAGTGCTTGCAGCCTTGCAGCCTTCTAAATCTGCTAAGACCAAATTCCACAGCTTACTGGGGCAATTCCCTTGTAACAGAGCAAACCTGTCTTTCTGGCTTCACTTTTGTGAAGCCCAGAACAATCTGCAATAAACCCCAAAAAAAAAAAAAAAAAAAAAGGTGTTTTTTCATCAGTGATTCCTAGCAAGTGTTTTGTTCCATGTACTTCTAGGTCATGGCAGATTTTTTTATGTTTTTGCATAAAGCCCTCCTTTCACCTTCCATGACAAATTTTAAAAACTGTATTTTCTGTTTAGCTTAAGGTTTTGAAAAATGCATAAACTCTGGATCTATAATGCTTTTATGCTCCTGGACACCACTGATTTCACCAAGCTGTAGGTACTCAAAATATTTTTACATTTTGGATGCAACTTATTTTTTTAACATAACTCCTTTTGACAGTGAGACTGAAGCTTTTGTGGAACTTTGTTTCTAGAGCCCTATGCTATGCTGAGAAGATTCTCAAAATTATTTGTCATATATGACATTTATTTTCATAGTTACTGCAAACAGCACTTAAAACAGAGTTTACGTAACTTCAATTATCAAAGTTTTCAAAGGCATGGGAGAAACAAAGTTACCATGCCAAGAAGACAGAGCTGGCACATTCTGAAAGGATGAAGGCATCTCAATCAACTATCACTATGTCAATACATACTTCTACATATCCGTACATTAAGTAATCTCGAACCTGAACTGCCCATAGCTTTAACAAGCTAGTATAAGTGTATTTGTCTTTATTCAAGCATGCAAAAAACTAGTTTAAAATGCACGTGTAATAAAAGGCAAAGTATGCAGTTCAGTTTCGCAAGGAGAGATAACTTACCTTTTCAACTAGTTCCTCTGTAGTTATGTTTGGATCGTATGGGATTGGCTTCCCAATGTATGTACGAAATTTAACTGGAAGTCCTCCATAAGGAGGAATAAAAGGCAATCGAGTACTTTCATATAATCGCCTAAGAAATCCTGAAACAGTTTATGGGAGGAAAAAGTGAGACTGTGGTCACAGAAAACACAATCCAAACTTGAAATTTGATTAATGTGGAAGACTTATTAAAAATGCAGGCTTTATCTGACAGTCAAGAAATTGTTATGGGTCTGAGATAACTTTCCACCAAAGCAAATCTCAATAGACCTAATAGAACAGTGAAATAAGACTGCATTAAAGAACTAAATCACCCAGCAAAAACCAGTTATGCACAAGTTATTTTCGTATTTGAGATACCTCTGACTCACAGCAAGTGTGTTAGAGAATCCAGAGCAAGCAGAAAGTCTGGAAAGCAAAATCTAAGAAAAAAGGGGAGAAATCTAAGAGAAAAGTGGATAAAGCATTCCAAATACTTAAAATATATTTTTAACTTCTTACTTCTTTCTTTAAACATCCTATAGCCTTCACGGACATTTTGAGTGTACATTGGAATGATGGGCTAAGGAATCACAAAAAAAACAAAAAAGGTGGAAATGTTACACTAGGTTTGAATTTATGTTTCAGTGCCTGTTAGTGCAGCTAAGAAAATCACTTGAAATCAGAGGATAATTATCAGTCACTTAAGTAGCAAACAAGGAATCTTGATACAAAAAATAAACTCAAGAACAGAAATAAATCTCTATTTCTCAGCTCCCGCAAATATCTATTTTAAAGTTACTATGTGTAAGGAAAGTGACCAACATTGTTTTAGGGTTTATATAACTTACATATTTATTACAGTATCACTGACTGGAACATAAACGAAGTTTTGCAGTTTCCCTGTCTAAAGCTTTCATCATGAGTGGTGAATAGGAAAGTATTCAGTTTGTGAAATCTAGCAGAAAGCAAGAAGACATTCATTCTTGGCTCATCTGCTTCTCAAAGAAGAGTCTCACTGAACCAGTAATGTTTGGATAATACTTCACGGGAAAAGACTTCTGCAGATCCCTTGGACAAATAAGGCAATTGTATGTCTTCACTGACCTGGACTACACACCTTCTGGAAGGCAGATCCTTAGGCAGTTACAGAACAAGCTCACTTCATTACTGTGACTAAAAAGAAACACACTTGAGATACCTGCACTTGAAACAGTCCTGTCTTAGAGCCTGAGGTAAGATTTCATAATTTGTAGACATTGTATCCATTTGTGCAAGGGCTTTTTTCACCACTATTCTCCCTTTTCCTTTTTTTGAAACCATATTTTTAGCATGTTGTCTATAAGGTAATGAAAGATTTTGATGCTGATAAGAATCATTACCACAGAACAGAAACCACAGGACAAGAAAAAAACAAGCAACAAAACCACCTAACTAGAGCCTAACAAATAACTCAAAGTGATGGAAACCATTAAAAGAAAAACAATCCCTGACAGATAACAAAAATATCAAACACACATAACGTTTTTATAGTAAACCCTTCTGAATGAGAAATGAAGGCAAATTATTAGAAACCAATCCTTAAAAAATAATCAGTAACATCTTTTAAAAACACAAAACTACTGCATACTAAAAATACCACACTTTGCTTCAGCTACTGATTGAATACTGTATATCTAACAAGTAAAATGCTTGAAACCCTCTGTCATACAGATAAAACACTTCAAATTTTAGGACTAGTGCAAGAGAAACATGTTTTAGGGTATAAAGAAATCTGGTAAATACAAAAGTTACTTTCATACAGTGATCAGCCATTGAGGTGCAGAGTAGCTAGCAACATTCAGTCCCTAAGCTGGTAAAAACAGATGCACACAAAATCTACATTTGTAAAGCAGCACAGTCAGATCTGCACTAATGCACAAATTTAGATTTGCTGTGCTGGAACTGACCTGGATAACACCCAACCAGCTTGAAAATCACAGACTCACAGGCCAGCTGGGGCTGGAAGGGACCTCTGGAGATCATGTAGTCCAAACCCCTTGCACATATGTGAGCATTTCATAAACTACAGTCCCTGTTTAACTTTTACCTAACTAGACTTGAACCAATTTTTTGGCACAGATAAAATTCAGGGATCTTCAGAAATTATGATCCCACCTCATTAGCCTGTCAAACCCAAGCCATAGGCAGAGGCTATTTCTGAAGGTCAGGCCCCTGGCATAGGGACATAGATAAATTTGACTGAGACAAATATATGTTCCAGAGGTACTCTGAGTCATAATATTAAATAGTAACACTCTCTTTCTCTGACTCCAGTTAAGCAAAGTAGCTACAGAAGATGAAGTGGAAACTGAACGTGGAAACCTCTAGGCAAGAACTGAGGGCTGAAATTACCTTCTTTGTTTGCTTTTCTTCAGCTTTTTCAGTGGAAGAAGTATTGAACTTCTGTAATATTATATGAAGAACTGGAACGTCTATTCATATATAAAGTTGGTTTTGAAATCCCCATTCAAGTCGTCTGTGGCAGGTTATTAACCACCACATAGTCATTTTGAATAAAGTGTGTGTGGTTCTTTGGTTGATAGCTACACTGTATGTAGAATAAATTCAAAAAGGACCCTTATAATTCTATCTTGCCTTCATTCACAGTCCAAGTAAATATCAGCAAAACATATATGAATTTCTAAATTATAGAACAAGCTCTGATAGTTAACTGAGTCAATCCCCAGACTTCAGTCAACCTGCAAGACTGGTCTGGCCAGTATTGAAAAGGAAGCAGCAAGAACAATCAATCAATCAATCAATCACATTTGAAATTTGTCAAAAGATGGGATCCAGTTGCTACTATGGGCCTAACTCTATAGGCAAAATGTTAGATAGCGTTAATATTGCCCACTCTACTGTTAAATGTACAGCACTTCTTTTGTTGTGGGGTGTTTTTTTTTGTGTTTAGTTATCTAAGGTGTGTCTGATCACAGATTTCCAGAGCAACATCAAAGATGTCAAAAACTCAGTGGAGCTTGCAAACTAATTACAGTGATACCCACCATACAAGGAACCAGTCAGACCTTCTGATCATAAAAAAAAAACAGACTGAAGGAGTGAAATAATAAGTGACACGAGAGCCAGCAGCACTGTAAAGGTAAGCTCAAGATAGTAGTTGTTTAAGGATGAAATACTCTCTCTGCCCTCCTGGTAACAATCTTATATAGTGCATGTTTTACCAAACATTATGCAAATAACCACAAGATCCTTTTACCGAAAGAACCTTATCCTCAATGAATGTCTAATTCATTAAATAAATTTTAAAAAAAACCCCAAACACATAGTCAATAAAAGGTGCTAACAATTTTAGGTACTACCATTTAGCTATTTCCACATGCTTCTAAATTATGGAAGACTGGTGGAATTAAGAGGATTACTAACAAGGATTTCTGTGATGTGTTTTGATCAGGGTGCCAGTCTCTGTATGGGCAATCAGAGTCTTTTTAATTCAATTTTTATGTAAAAAACCCAGAACCTATTACATTGTAGTACTGTAAGAGTCCAGGTGAAAGGAAACATCTGGCAGAATTGTTCAAATGTTTGAAGTAGCTTGAAAGACAGATATGACAGCAAAATCATTAGGAATTGCTCAGGTTGTTAAAGTGACATCTCTTTCTAACTGTTTGACTATATTATTCATAAGGGAATTCAAAATGTCCACATGAATTTGAGTTAGTTTATTCCATTCACATTCTGATATTTTCCTAGTAGCAGTGCTGTACAGGCCCACACAATATATGAAGCATTTTGACTAGCATTTACCAGCCCACACTTTTGAGAAAAAGGACAGGAAAGAGAAGAAAATTACATAAAACATGACTTTTAAAAGGCCACATAGCAAGACAATGGTGTAAAAATAAGACTCCCAGCCTAAAATTACTTTATTCATTGGGTAAGTGCTCCTAAGTTTATTCTAGTGTTTAGCTATCTGCCCACAAAAATTCAGAGATAGAGTTATGAAGAAATATTAGCCTGAAGTATGCATTTTGCAACTCCAGGTACTTTGTAGTAGGAGTTACAGCACAAGAGCTCAAAACAAAGCTTGAAAAGCAGTAAATTATACGGGGTGAGAAAGACATATAACTTCACAAAAGCCTGAAAGCAATGGTAAGAAATTCAAGTTTCATGGGAAGAACTCAACTCCCTGTACAGCCTCTCATATATAGACAGAGACATTTATGTGGAAGGCCAAAGAGCACTGCAATTGATGAGATATTTGTAAGAATGTGAAGAAAATCCATGGTTGTGCAATTCATGAAAAAGCAGCAGAAAGCTCATGGCAGAACAGAAGAAACCTGGGTTTGTGCCAGTATTGTCAGACACAAAAAGTGCCAGGTATGTTAAGTCTAAATTAAGGCAGAAAACTTGTATCTAGTGATGATGATGATGAGAAGTGGCAGTTAGGAAAAAGACGGGATTGCTACTCATTCAGCTGTACAGCAACCCAAACAAAGTAATTTCCCAAAGACTGTATCAGAGAAACAGCCTCACATGTGAATTTAGACAGAAGAAGTCAGAGCTACTGGAAGAAGGTTGTGTTTGCTGATCATCCTCCATACAGAAACTATAACTGAAATGCTGGCCATGTGTATATTGGTGGAGAGCAAACCAATAGAAGCACATCTCTTGAGGATGCTGAGGATCTGACATCAACACTTAACACATATCAGTACTCTGTTTTTATGTAGAACTAATTCTTCATTGACTGAATGCCCATTTGCAACTAGAGAGTATTAAGTTCCACTCCTGGTTTATTTTCAGCCAAATGGAATGCGGCTCAGTTACTCTAACATATTCCTTGATGTGAATGAAAGCATGGTAAGCGAATGAGATGGAAAAACTTCATCAGAAGTGCATACATGATTCAAACTCAGACATTGATGTAGACACACCTTGGGTTAGTCGATGCTATATTTCATAAACATGAAGAAAAGTAAGGGTAAGGACAAAATCCTAGACCCTCCCAGAATAAATGAGAAGAAAGAAAGATGTAGATAATACATTAAAGACCCATAAGAAAATGACTGGGTATATAGAAGTAATTAAGATATAAGTCTAGTAGGATGAAAAAAAAAGAATGAAACTTTAGGACAATCTGGAGAAGGACCACAATGAAGATTCCTGAAGTAGAGGCCAGGTGAGACACTGGATACCCACATGATGAAACTGTAGACATGGAACTGCAGAGACAGATGCTTTGCAACAGTCAAGAAAAAGTTTGACGGTTCCATGAAATCCTTGCTCCTTATGGATTAATGTGCTTGAGGAAAGTGGTGTGAAAAGGTAAAGAAATCTTTACCAGTCAACTGTTTTTTCTGTCTGGGAGATTTTCCAACAAATACTCCTAAGCTGCATTTTATAATGAAGCATATATGCAAAAGGCATAAACTGGGATTGGTAATAATAATAATAATAATACTCACCACCCTTGCATCTAGAGCGACCTGAGCAAAACCTTTTCGATTCCCCCACATGAGCTGGTAACTTTCGTCACTGAATAGTGCTTCTCTAACTCCGCCTGGTGAGATGGACACCAAGTATCCATTCTTCAGTGCTATGAGACACTCCTCCCTTGTGCCTGGTATAACACCTGTCACTCCCAATAATAATTTAAGCCCTGAAATAAATAAGTAGCAAATGCACATTATTATAACAATATATCACACATACTGCTTGCATGTAGGAGCCAGATTACAGCTAAATGAAAATCTAATAGCTATACATTTAGACTAAGACAAATTTTATGAGGGAAGTAAGACACCTACAGAGTAAATATTGGCAAAATGAGAAAGACATACCAATATTTTTGCTCAAATGTTATGAAGATGAACCGTCTTACCAGGACTGTCTCAATAAACTAATGCTTCCACATGCTATTTTCTATAATTATCAAAACACACGCTATGCAACCAAGACTTGTGCATCATAACCAGAAATCTGAAAATCAGTATCTATTTCTCCCTCCTTCTTTTTACATATTTTAATACAGAAAAAAAAATCAGTACCGTAAAGATTACTACAAAAATAAATACCTGACAAGCAGCTATTTCTTTTAAAATGTGATGTTTAACATTTTAAACATTGAGATTTTGAGTTGTTAAATTGAGTATTTTATGGTTAAATTGCAAACTATGTCGATCAAATTGGACTGCTGTAAGACTCTTAAGATGCACGAATGACAGAATTTAGCAGGCCAATTTCATCACATAAACATTTTAGTGAATCTCTTTCCTCTGTTTCCATAATTGGGATTTCTCTAAAAGACAGATTGAGAACCATGGAAGCATTCTATGCTTTATTATCCTCACATTTTAAATATATTGGTTTGGAACTCCCATAGAAAGCTTCAGCAAACAAGAATTTCCTCAATCTTCAAGTTCACTGTTTGAACAGCATAGTATGAAAAAAAAAAAGTTATATTAATAAATGTAAGCAACAACTATGGACTGCCAGAACTGGTGCTTAGCAGTACAATTTTGACAAAGGTCTGCAATAGAAACTTTGGAAGACAATGGAAAACAGAGTGCTGAAACTTGTAATTTAGTTGTATTTAATTTTATTCAAGGTGTCATGTTTGAAAGATCTTTCTCTTGAAGACAGATGTCAACTTTCTTTAAGTTTTTTGTGAACTCAGACACAGATTTCTGTTTTATCCTACATCAGAAATGCCATATCCTTAGTAAGGATGAAGAGGTACTTTATTTGCTTGGTTTTAAAACATTTTTCCTGTTAAGAATTATAATGTATCACATAAACATATTTTCACTTCTTATTCCCCTTTTCCAGGTCAGGCAGAACTTTTTATCAGACATACAAGACTTCTGTCTTATGTACTAGCTCTTCAAAGAAAGCCATGCCAGGCCTCTGATCATCATTGTCCCTTTTTTTGTAACTGTAATTTTGCAGCTACTCTGGGATGGGGAGAGTTATTAATTCACAAGAAGAATTGAACTAAAGTTCAGTATATGCTCATGAGCATTCTTTAAAGAACCAATCTGTGAAGTATCACATTTCTTTGCAAAAAGCAAGTCAGGCAGAACAAGTTCAGGAGAAATTATGTTCAGGCTATTACTTTTACCCACATTTTCTGCTAGTGCAATGGAGAGGTCTGACCTCAATTATTTGTGGTCTTTTTTTACCAGATGCCTTTTTGTAGCCTTTTTATAGGTTGACACCATATTTTGCATCTTCTGTTCCTCTAGCATGAACATAATTCAAGCAATATGTTATGTACATATCAGTACTCCAGAAATTGCACAGCTGAGAGTGTTACTTAGTCCTGACAATAGTGTGCACTTTCTAATAAAAATCTGTGCTTTGGACACTTCAAATTTAAGCAGTACCCTCTTACTTATTGATTAAAAAGAGTCTCCATTGCAATATTTTGCTATGCTTTCTCTTCTTTTGTGGGTGCTCTTAAAAGCCAATCATCTCTTGACAACTTCATACTTCTGATGTGCTTACTACCATACAATATCTACTAAGTGTTCTTGTAGAAAATTCTTGTCGTCTTTCTAGGGGTGCCTGAATATGGTTTTTGGATGAAACTTGCTTGACTTCATACTACTCGTTTTCAGTGTTTGGAATAAAAACTTCCTTTTCTGAAGAGTGTCCTTCTACTTCTAAATAGCTTCCGTTACTCTTTATTATTATAATAGCTTTTAATGTAAGTAGTATAAATGTTCCTTTAAATAATGTCACTCCTATTCCTTCTGCATGCTCTCCTTTATGCCTTGTTTTTCTAAACTGGAATTATTTTCGTGCCTTTGTATCTTCTCTTTTCACAATGGAATAATTATTTTCTTTCTCAGTGTACCGTGTGTATTCTGGTGGCCAGTATTACAGAGCTATCTTCAACAGCAAAATCTTCAGTGAAGTCATAGCCCACTGCAATGCCTACCCATTGTAGAAGGTGAGTAGGTAACTGATATCCTACCATTCCCTGAGCTCTTCTGCATTCATAACCCATTTCTGACCACTCAACACTAGATCAATAATAGAGTCCTATCCAGCACTTTCTATGAGGCATGGCATTACATCCCAAAAGGATTATATGCTTATAATTGGCTTTGGAGAGTTTACCAATGTTTTCACTGAAACAACAGGATATTCTACCTGTTTGTCCTGTTACATCTACCAGCTTGTAGTTTCAAAGTCTAAAAGCAGTCTTTTAGTTTAAAAACTCTCTTTAAAGTGTAGTAAAGTGTTTAAAATGCCAAGTTCACCAAAACCAGTAACAGGTTGGGTGAATCCAGAATACAGGAGAACATGTTCTTACCTGGTAAACGAAAGACGAAATGATCAGCTACTGACAGACAAATTCTTTTCTTCCAGAGAAACAGCCTCGATAAAAAGTAAAGGTAGTCTATAGGAATAGCCCCATGGTAATACACAAGAATGCCTGGTCCTTCTGGTAGGTTTTCCACACCATGAAGCTCATAACCTGTTTGGAATGGAGAATAATACACTGACAATGGTGTCTGTAATTCATCTGGCATTTTAAAGAAAATCATTTACTGATGTTTGTTAAATGACTTTCAGAGAGTTGTGAAAGCCTCTGCAGTAGCTTTTAGAACAATTAAGTTCTGGATGAAACTTTTGGTCAATAGCAAAAATAAAGTCCCTCAAACACCACAGCTTATCACTGGACTGATTTGTTGGTCAGTATAATCACTAGATTACATTTCCCCCAGTGAGGAAACTAAATATTAATTTCCCATTAGGAACTTTTCTCAGTACAGAGTACAATAATAACATATTTTTTAAAAAATTACTAACTGGTGGGAAAACACTTCATTTGCAGAATTAGAAGGAAACAGTCCGGATGCTCTCCTGAGATGCAAAAGTATGAATTTCCATTCTGTGACAGGCAGAATGAAGAGTGTGGGATTTTACATAACAAAATGTTTCTCTTTTTGAGAACGGTGAGATGTTTAAGCTGAAACAATAATCTGTAAGAATTCCAAAGAGAGGTTCTCTCCACAAGAGTGAAATGTATTCACTTCACAGTGAGAGGGAATTTCCTCACAGGCATGGACTTCTATGAATCCTTGTCCTGGCTCTTCCTATATTTGAGTTAGGTTTTAGGTGGAGCCAGACTAGAAGGCTAATGTATACAAAGATTTTGGAAAGCAACAGCTTCTGCCAACTAAGAGCTCTGTTCCACCTTGTCTGCCTTCATCTCCACCCCTGCTACAGTTCCTGTCATAAGTTGTTTGGACGGGATTGTAGCAGGCAGAGTCCTAGGAAGAAGCAGAGAAATTTTTATACTGCACAATGTTTGAAGATTAAGGGGAAAGCTGTGAGGAAGGACAGCAACATAGATAGCATCCTGTTACTCTTCATTCTTAGAATGGCAAAATTAAAGTTACCTTGCTGATGGTCTTAAATCACATTGTAACACTCCAACCCCGGGCTGTTTGCTCACAGGCTCTGATAAGATCATTTATATTTTTATATAGGGTTCCTTAATACCTTAAGAAAATATCCAGAAAATAAGCCATGGGCTTGTTTCTAAGGTGTTTCTTTATTAATTTAGAGGACGAAATCAGGGAACCTGGCAACAGTTCAAGAGGGCAGTACATAAGCTAAACAAAATATTCCACCACAATACCAGCTCAGCACACATTAATCAAAAACACCCAAGTCAATATTCAACCAATTCACAATATTTAAGTCAAATCCAACCCCTCCAGCTCCAAGCCATCCAAAGCATCAAGAAAAGGAGTAAAGAGAAGGAAACAGAGGAAGCAAGAAAAGAGAGAGGGAGAAAGAGGGAGAGATAGCTACCACTGCGCCTTTGTGGCAGACCAGCTCTCACACGGCCAGGTGGCAGGGCCATGACGTGCCCCCCCTGTGCCTCTGGTTTTATCTGCTCTGACCCCTGTGGCCAAACCCCCCAGGCTGGGTCAGGGGCTCCAGGAGCTGTGGGGGCTTATAGTGTTTCCAGGCTCTTTGTGACTGGCAGCTGCTCGGAGACTTCCCCGTGTGGGCTCCAGGGGCTGCCATGAGGGCTCTGATGCCACCCCACCTCCATGAGGTGCGACCCATCCCTTCCCCCTGCACATACACACACAGCCCCCACAAGGTGGTTCGACCCCACGTAACTGATTAACTGATCTGGTGTCCAACACAGGTCTGTGGAAAGAAAAGAGCCTAGCATGCTATAGAGGATTTTCCTAGGGAGTGCGGTGTGTTGAAAGTATCTGCTGGTTGAGTGTAATGACACTGAAAAATCAGGTTAGTTTTTAAATTCTGCCACAGTACAAACTTAGATGTGATATCTATTTACTTCTTCATCCATATAGCTCTTAAAATTATTTTTAATTTGCATAACACAAGCTAGTTTTTGCTAACTAAAAATACAGTAATTACATTTCCAACTAGAACTAACACTGCACACTGATACCATATACAGAGAAGTGCACCTGCCTATCCACTTAAGAGAAATTTACCCTATATTAATTAATTTCTCCCTTTCATTCTGCTTATTCTATATTGCAATCAGTCTCTGAAGCAGAAACTTTTGAGTTAGATGCCGTGCAAAGTATAATAAAAGAAATTTATTTGAATCCATTTGGAAAAAAAAATTACAATTAAAATTAAAAATACTGTGTATTTATCACTTACTGTAATTCAAAGCTTCAGACAAGTCATGTCATACTTACCATGCCATATTCTTGCATATAAATCCCAGAAGCTTGCTATAGTTTTCCTTGCACTATCCCAAACATCACTCAAGGGATCTGCTTTTAACTCACTGTTCCTCTGATATATTAAAAGCAAAATATTAGTAAGGTAAATGAAAAAGACGATTGTTAAAGGGACTATAAAAAAAACTAATATTGCACTAATTGTCAGTGAGGCAATGATCACATGAAAAAGGTATCTCTTCAGGAACTCCACAACAGTCCATTCTTCCAGAGCATAGATCAGGCAGCTGAGGTCAGTCATTGGTATCTGTCCCGAAGTGCAGGATTCTTTTCTACCTATCATGTCCTGCAAGGAGAAGAAAAGAAAACCCAGCTGTAGCTTCTAATCATGGAAGTTTCTCAATTTAAGACAACAGTTTTCTCTAGGTACACCTGACACCTATTTTGGTATAGCACAGTCTCTCACAGTTTTGTCTCTCTCTGTCATGCCAAGATAGCTACTGGCTACAAGATTATTCTGTGTGTTCATGGATCCTTTTCATGCTGCCAGATAATAGGGGCTGAAAGGAGAAGGGCTGGAGTTCAAGGCAGCCCCAGGATCCCTGCAACTTAGCTGATCAGATGATTTCTCTGTATAAGTGTGACTTACATTTTAGAATCTCAGAAGTGGGTAAGTGTTAAGTATTTTCAGCAGCGTCAGCCAAGAAGACTGCTGCCAGAGGTGTGGGCTCTCCCTGTCCTCTGCAGAGAGTCCAGCCTGGGCTTCTGCTCCCTCGGTTTGGCAGTAAGGGGATCAAACAGCCCAGTGAGCAGCTGAAGGGCCAACAAGCAAAATCAAGGCAGTCGTGGTTCCTTTACAAAGCCTGAAGGTGCCTTGGGCAGCATTTGGTACTGCTGGTAACACTGAGAGAAGCAGCTCTTCACCCCTCACCCATACAACCATGCCAACATGCCCTTCTTTCAGATCTTCCAGCCCTAGCAAAGGCCAAGAGGGCTCCATAGCCCTACTGATATGTTTGCCACGTGGAGCTCCCCAGTTAGTCTGTTCCTACAGCAACCCTGCCTGCCTTGCACAAGTAGTGGTTACAGTGGAATGCAAGACCACTCCAGCACCACTGGCTGCTTTTAAGATTCTTGAGCATTAGCCAGAGATTTAAACATCATGATCCAGTTCAGTAATCCATATCTGAATACAGAGTTTATTTGCTGCAATCAGGTTGCTACTTGTTTAACAAGTTTTCTGCTTTAACACCAGAACAAGTACCTACAAGAAACAAATTGTAATTGCCAGTCAGTGCCAGGATCATAAAATACAGCAAGCCCAGACTTCTCTGGCTTTTTCTCTTCAGCTGCACACTTACATGAGCAAATTTGCTTTACACTACTCATTCCATTTTTGTTTTCCTTCTTTGAAGCCCTGGGTAGAATATAAGGATGAACTGGTGTTATGCACAGCTCCCTTCAGAATTATGAATGACAAGGAGTACAGCAAACTGCAAAAGCTAAAAGCAGCCACGAACAAGCACTAGAGTCTAATATGCAGTAAGGCAAGGCAGCCCCGTGACAAGCCCTGTGGATTGAGTAACTGCGGTAGCTCTAAATTTGATCTTGCACACTCCAGTGAAATCTGTCCTTATCTCAAACCCTTTGAACTCCACATTGGACACCAAAAAGAACCCATTGTGGTTTAATCGCAGTAGGCAGCTGAGCACCATACAGCCACTCGCTCACTCCCCCCTGCAGTGAGATGGGAGAAGGCATCACAAAAGTATTTCTTTGTTTAAGAAGGTAGAGCACAAGCTGGAAGGATAGTAAACTATGAGTTCAAAGGAAATAAGCACTAAATTAAAAGATGCTCAGCATGGTACAAACAAATGAAACCAGCATGACAAAGAAAGTCACAAGAATTAATATAGAATTGTTTATATTCTGATAAGTGGTGCCTGACTAAGATACAGGTAGATCTGGATATTGTCATTGATAAGAGATTTTATCAATAACATGAAATAAAGGAATAAAAAAGAAAAGTCTGCGTAATTCAGATATTAAAATATCTGTTGAGACAGTTTTTAAGAAGGATAAAGCCAGTGGTGTGGGGCTACTCTATAGTAAGTTTTTAATAGCTTAAAGTTCCTGATAAGAGCAAGGACTACAAATCCTCAGTGTATGCAAAGCATGCTGTGCTGACAGAGGCCAGGAGAAGGCCATGTTAACAGCTTGTCTCAGGCTACTGAATCGGAAATACCAAGCAGTACTTGGAATAACTCGTTCAGCCTACAACACAGGCTGAAGGAAATGAGTGAGCTTCAGATCTGGAACACAGACTACTACAGCCAGTACCAAAACTGTCTTAAAATCACAGATAAAATGTCCATATCTGTAGTAAGTGCATTAATAATAACCCTATATGATATGGGGGGTTAATTTGGCTATATGGATTGCTGATGAACAAGAGATCATATAAACAATTTACCATCACTTTGAATCTTCTTGTGTCTTCTTCTTGTACCTAACATTCATTTAAAAACCACATGAAATTCCCTCTGGCCTCCTGATACTCATATTTAGTTCACTTGAAAGACTAGGGAAAATCCAGAGGACTGGAAGAGATTTAAGATTATTCTTCAGTACCCAACAGAAGTAATTGCAGACTCAGCAGCCAGACAAACCTCTGGTAAGATAACTGAGAAGCTGGTATGTGATGAGGGTAACTAATGTCACTCATTATAATTTTGTGGGGAACAGACCTTGTAAACAAATTCACCTCTATTCTTTAAACGAAGTAGAGGTTTAATAGCTTGTGCAGGTGTCATGTACATACAGTTTTACAAGGGGCTTCTCAAAGAGTCGCTCTAAGCCACACATGAGCTGCTACTTGCAAGTCACCCTTCCACCTGCCCCTTGCTGTATGTTCTCACTCCCCAGGCTGGTCTCCAACAGGATCAGCTTGGCTCCCTGCCAGCAGGGTGCCTGTGAAAATGCTGGCACAAGCAAACATGCTCTTGGGGAACACCCCATCTTAAGTCAGTCTATGGCTATTATGCAAGTATATTACTGATGATGGTTGACATTTTTGTTAAAAAATTAACCTCTTTTAAATGGAGCACGTATGAAATGAGTGATGTAATCAACATGCCAAAAAAAGTATCCATCAGTGGTGGAATCTCCAGCAAATGAGAACTGAGTCTATATCCTACATTATTCAGCATTTTCTGAATTTTCTTCTAGTATTAATAGGATGTTTACACTGACCAGTGTAAAAAATGTAACATCCCACTGATCCCTCTTCCTCCATTCCAATCTTTGTGTAACAGAAAATCACTCACTGGCAGAAAAACCACTACCTTTAACCTTGTGTACTCACAGGCTACAGTATAAATGAACATCTTAACTTATTAATTTCTGATTTTAAGGTCAATGTAGACACTGAAAAAAGCTTTAGAAAGAAAATAAAATACTTCAATGTGCAAAATCATACTTTCTAAAAACCTACAAAACAGATTTTAACTGTACAGATTTGACTAAAGACATCTGAAAGGAGTTTGGTACACAGAGTAAATTCACAAGCTACCAGTTAACCGGGATACAAGCTAATTCAACATCATTCCAGCTGAATTCAAGGAGAAAGAAAAAATTACTGACATATTGAGGAAAAACTAGAAACAATATGGCTTTTTCTGGAAATTGGTTGCTCAACCACGGTTAAGTTCCTGCTCTCACAGTTCAGTTGTACACTACCTCCAATATTTCATAAGGAAAGAATGAACTCTGATCACTGAACCCTGGACCCTGTTTTTCGGACCATATGATGTGAGTCCAGCATAGTAAATGCATTCCCCTTTAATGTCAATATAACATCAAAGGACTACAACAGGACAGGACTTCTATTTTTCCATGTTCTAATTGCTCTCACCAGTCCCTTGCTGAAATCACAAACATAATTTTGAAGCTTTCTCTAACACCATACAGGAAATTATTACACAACTATTTGAGTGGCTATTGTGGGGCTATCAGTAAAAACCTTCTTGATTATGCACTAGGAGACAATGCAAGAGTGTTACCACAACATATTTACTCATAACTGCTTTCATTTGCCTCAAATCTCAAAATTTAAAAGAGAAACTTTTCCTCTGTTTTTATTACATCTTAGCCAGGAGCAGGTCCAATATTCTTCAATACTGTATCCCCTATAAAAAGTTAACAAGTGTTTTATTATTAAAAAAAAAAAAACAAACACTACATTTTTCTCATCTTATCTAGTGATGGACTGAAAGCTTCTGTTCTGAGTGATTTCACTGTTCTTACAGAGAACAACATGTGTGTTGACATATGAGGTATTTGTTTGGGCTCCACCTATAAAACATCGAATTCCAGAGTAATAGCTTTATCTACAACATAAAATTACAGGTGATATCAGAGAGATGGAACTACTGTCTCCCTACTTAAAGGGGAACTCTTCTTTCAACAGTAGTCTCCTGTACCACAAGTTGTTCAGATCCTGAGCTCCTGCTGAAGCATGATTTGTTGATAAGGATAATCTTACCAACACTGTAATCCCAGGGAAGAACAAAGCTGTCACAAGAGACCTATTATATCAAAATTAAAACCTTGTAGCTGGCTTTCAACTGTGATCAACGGGTCATAATATTGGTCTTATTGCTCACCAGTTTGCTCCTGGCAGTAGGTTTAGCAGAGCACAGTGGGAAGATCAGTGTAAAGTAACTGCAGACTCTTCTAGAGAGAATTTTTTTGACACCTGCTTTCTTGTGGCAGGCTTCTACTTTTCAGTCAGACTCAACCGCTCTGTTTCACAAGGGGAGTCATCTAGAAGTTATAATTCTGCATCTTGCCTTTCACTATAAATGAAATTCAGTTTTATATTTCCTGGGTGTTTTGTGGCAGTTTTATGGAAAATAACTCTCTTGCTTGTCTCACCCTGTCACCACCCTCTTTATTTGCCTCCATAAAACCATCCATCTTGTACCCTCCTATGTTTCTAGAGCTTTCCCTACCTTCAGTATGTCCACCCCAAAAATGAAGGGTCTATCCCCTTAGGAAAGAAAGTAATCACAGTGCTCAGTCTCCCAGCTTTTTGCAGCCATTCCACCTTTTGCACACTCTGAGGATACCTAACCTGGTGCATTGTTTTCCACTTAGATCCTCAGCAAATATGGGTAACTGAATTACCACTCAGTTTTGACTGAGCATGTGGAAATTAAGCACTATCCCTGACTGTGCATCCTTGCTCAGCTTAGTTCCCAGAACTGTGGCAGGTAAAAGCTGGAATATTAAAATCATAGAATTAAAGAATGGTTTGGGTTGGAAGGGACCTTAAAGATATCTGGTTCCAATCATGGGCAGGCACACGTTCCACCAGGTTGCTCAGTGTCCCATCCACCCTGACCTTAAATACTGCCAGGGATGAGGCATCCACTCTTCTCTAAGCAACCTGGTCCAGAGTCTCTCAGCACTCTCACAGTAAAGAATTTCTTTCAGATATCCAAACGAAACCTGCCCTCTCTCAGTTTAAAGCCATTTCGCCTTGTCTGGTCATTACATGCCCAAGGAAAAAAGCCCCTTCCAGCTCTCTCACAGGACCTCTTTAGACACTGGAAGACCTCCACAAAGTTTCCAGAAGCTTTCTCTTCTTCAGGCTGAACAATCACAATTCTCTCAGCCCGTCTTCACAGGGGAGCTGCTCCAGCCCTCTGATCACCTTTGTGATCCTTCTCTAGACCCAAGAGGTCCATGTTTTTGCTGTGCTGAGGACCCTAGAGGTGGATGCAGTAGTTCAGATGTGAGACAACACCTGGAGCAGACTACAGTGTCAGAATCACCTCGCTCACCTTGCTGGCCACGCTCCTTGTGATGCAGCCCAGGATATGGTTGGCTTTCTGAGCTGCAAGTGCATACGGTCGGGTGTATGAAGAGGGTGTTTGAGGAGCGGGATCTGGATTCACTGCTGGTACTCGTCCTGCTCAGGCACAAGTAAAATACAGCAAGCGCCCTACACCTACCTATATCCCTTTTCTCCACCTGGAAACGTCATTTAAGGTTTCCAACCGTCAGCACCACGGAGACTCGGAGGGTTTCTCCAGTTTCAAGCGCTAAGGGCCCCCGAGAGCAGATCGCAGCTAAAGCACTGGCACCGCCGGAGCCTCCCCCGGTGCCTGCTGCCCGCGGGGCTACAGAGCCTCCCCCCGCCGCTCCCCATCCCATCCCACCCCATGCGTCCCGTCCCGTCCCGTCCCGCCCCGCTCACCTGCCCTTGGCGGCGCCGCCGGACCCCGCGGATGGGGCCCCGTCCCGGGATAAACGCGCTGCCGCCCCCGCGCCGGGACCAGGAGGCGGAGCTGCTCCTTTCAGCCCCAGTGGGCTCCGTGCCCGAATCTCCATTTTTAATTCTTCAACCATAAAAATCCCGGGACGGGCGCCGGGAGACCCGCCCGGGCGCGCCGGGTTGGAGGCGCCGCTTCCCCATCGCAAGGGGGACGGGGAACGCGCGGAGCCTTCGGTTCCACTCCCTGCTTGGAAGAAAGAAGCTACCCCGGTCGTGCTTCCAGTCAGCTCGTGTCTGCGTTGATTAAGGAAACTTTCAGACTGTCATTGACTGCTGAGTTGAGAATGGTTTTGCAAAGGAGAGAATCTCTTCAAGAAGTTTAGGAGAACGGCATGTCACAGAGACTTGGGGAATAATTAAAGTAGAATGGAGGTAGACCGTGCTATTATGGCTAGATTTTGCAGAGGAAACCTGAAACATAATAAATACCTTCATGTTGTACTGTTGTTCACTCTATGATTTATGTGACAGAGGTCATATTTAGACTGGTAAGATCAATAGGTAGCACTTTTACACTTCAGAAAATAACTAATCCAACCTGTTTAAAACAGTTGATAGAATTTCACTGATTTCATTTGATACAGGACAAGATATTGAGGAATAACAGCGACTCACAAATGAAGAGAGGAAACTAGAATCTGATTTCCCAGGTAAACACTAGGAAAAAGAAAGTATGTGTGATTAGAGTCAACTCCCTAAGAATGAAAAGGATTCTGAGAGAGAACATGGTGTTTGTCTCTTCCAGGATGCAGCATACTGATTCAGGACTGAAACAAATCCTGAACGAAGGCAAAACTGCCCACCAGATGCTGTTCCCATTGTGACACTGCTTTACAAAAATTCTCCCAAACTTCAAAATGTTCTGCTAAGAATATTCAGTAACACTGTAAAGGGGATTTGCAAAGATTGTCCGGTAGGATTTATTCCCAAAGAGGATTCTTCAGTATCAAGACTCCCTCCAAACTTTGAGAGTCTTGCTTCAGCAGACATCAGCATATTAGCTTGCCACCTGCTCTTCAGAAGACTCAGAGCAAGCAGTGCTCCAGTCTGAGCATCTTCTCCTGTGTCCACATTCATCTCCGATGCAGCTCTTGCGTGGCTCCCATGAAATAAAACACATGGCTGCAGTATATTTCTCCCACACATACACTGTGCTATAGCAGTGATTCAGGGGAAGTAGTCACAAACCTGCAAAAAATCATCCACTGGTGATGCTTTTCTGCTGGCTTCTGGCTATTATGGCTCAAGACAGACTTGTTCAACAAGTGCTTTTCTTGCGAGGGAAGAAAATATTTGACAGCCTAGTTTCCTGCCCAGCAGGAAGCAGCAAATCATCAGAAAAGTGTTTTTGTAGTAGACAGAACAATAGAATGCAGATATAAAATCTTTAAGCAGCAGAAGTACATTTAGATGATCAGCACATATAGAAAAAGTGTTGTATATAACACTTTTTGGCCAACACCCAAAGTAGCTGAAATAAAGTATTTTGTTTTGTTTGCATTTGTATATATACAAGTGTATATATTTCCTTGTGTTTTCATGATGATGTACTACCATGAAAAGGACCTGGATAGAAGTGCAAGAACAAGAACTGCTGTTGAAGAACAGAACTAGAATGAAGTGACAACCATGATAACATGGGTATTGAAAAATACATTAGAATAAAGAGTACTGAATCGCATTGTTTAATAAGAAAGAAAATAATTGCATTGCTATATTTGGTTTTCCTTCTCACTTTTTTTTTCTTGGCAATCATCTTGAATTAAATTGCATGGGGCTTTTTCAGAGTATTTTTAGGAATCTGGTATAGGCCTCTAGCAGCAGATTTGGATATGAAGAGAGATTTCTCATGTTAGACAATACTCTGAGGAATTCATGTCATATGAAATCAGAATTTAGGCATTTGAATCTTGGGGAGTGGGAAAATATATTACAGAGATGCAAAATATCAAACAGTCTGGAATTTTTAGACAAACTAATAGTAAAAAATTTTAGAAAGAAGATTCCAAAATACCTACAAATACCTAATGTACAGTATGTATTATCCTGACTATAAAGATTCAATGAGATATGGAGCAAGAACAAATGATTGGTATAATAAACTGCATCCTGTGAATCAGGAGCATATGTTAAACTTCAGCTAAAAATAAAAGTAGCAACCAAGGTGAGATAGAAATAAAAAATTAATAGGGCTGAAGAAGTATTTTTCTCTAATTTTGAATTAAGGTAATGAGGCAGAGAATTGGCAGGTGGATACTAAAGATGAAGGAGGAGAAATGACAAAATGGGAATGAAAAATCAAGGTTCAGACATGATAAGAATTGAAACAGTTAGTTTTCTCAATCTGTGCAAGAACAGTGTCTAGCAGATGTAATTCCAGGCCCAGTAGTAAGGAATTTTTAGTAGCTTCATGTAGTTCAGGAAACCATGAAACACAAGAATAGTAAATATAACACCTATATTTGAGAAAGCGAGAATAATTATGAGTTTCCTGCATTCTGCACCACACAGTGTGTTCCAGACCAATGAGTGTTAAGAAAACAGGAGTTCAAGATGTGGAGAAATGGCAAACTCATGTTTCCTTTTCTAACTGTTAATCCTGCCAGGCAGTCCTGCCAATGGCATGAAGCTGTGGAAAGGGTAAGTATAACCTTAGGGTTTATCTCACAAGAGTTCCGGGTAGGATTAGTGAAGCGTTACACCTAACATTGAAGGCATGACTGAGATATTCTTTGAAATACTGTATTTAATTCTATTTCCTCCTGGTTTATACAGATTAATTTAGATTGAAACAATGACAGAAAAATGTCCAAAGAATAAGGCAGAGGCCTGTGGCTTTTTTTAACCTAGCAAAATGAAACTTCAAATGAGATATACCTGTTGCTGTTAAATAATTTTGGGAGGAAGAAGGTAAAAAATTAACTCAGTTAAAGGTCATTCAAAGCACAGAATAAATGACTTAATGGCAATATAACTTTAGCATGTTTTGTATTCTAGTAAATTTTCCAGTAAGAAAAATAAAAGTTCTGAATCCATTTACAGGAGAAGTAATAGAGTTTCTACTGCTATTTGGAAATTGAAATAAATAAGTTACTGAGTTTGGCGGTCCTGGTCTAGTGTTCAAATGACACTGCAGGTGAGTTGTTCTTGGAGCTGGCTCCCTTTCATTGAGAATGGTTCCAGCAGAACTTGGAATGATTAATACAGTTGTCCGCTGGCAACAAGTGGTGTTCCCCAGGGCTCAGTATTGGGGTCAGTCCTTTTGAATATCTTTACCAACACTCTGGATGAAAGGATCAAGTGCTCCCTCAGTCAGTTCACAGATGACACTAAGTTGGGAGGGAGTGCTGACTGCTGGAGGGTAGGAAGGCTGTACAGAGGGCTCTGAATGATTGCCCAAAGCAAGCAGTATGAGGTTCAACAAGGCCAAGTGTCAGGTCCTGTACCTGGGTCACAACAACCCCATGCAGTGCTACAGGCTGGGGGCAGAGTGACTGGAAAGCAGCCTGGTGGAAAAGGAGCTGGAGATGCTGGTCAACAGCAGCTAAACATCAGTGGCTGAACATGAGCCAGCAGCGTGCCCAGATGGCCAAGAAGGCCAGTGCCATCCTGGCCTGTATCAGAAATAGTGTGGCCAGCAGGACTAGGGTGGTGATTGTCCCCCTGTACTCAGCACCAATGAGGCTGCCCCTCGAATCTTGTGATCCCTGTTCTCCCAAGTAACGATAGAGATGGAAAAGTCTCAAGTTGCACCTGGGGAGGTTTAAACTGGATGTTAGGAACACTTTCTTCACTAAAAGGTTTGTCAAGCATTGCAACAGGCTGCCCAGGGCAGTGGTGGAGTCACCATCCCTGGAGGTGAAAAGACATCCCTGAAAGACATGTAAATGTGCTACATAGAACGTGGTTCAGCAGTGGATTCAGCAGTGTTAGGTTAATGGTTGGACTCAATCATAAAGGTTTTTACTAACTTAAAAAATTGTGATTCTGTGCTTAACATAAAATGACCATTTGTGTTTGGAGGCTGTAACGTTTCTTACTAAAAGAAACTGATTTTTTGGTGTTGGTTCTATAAAAAAGTGCCTCAGTCTTGTTTCCTGTCTCTTAATACTTACTTGGCCATGAATACCAGGACCCAGACAGGATTAGCCATTGAGCCTGTTCTGGAGCATGGCCTTTGCATGTGGAGGCCTTTGTGGGTCCGTAGGACTGGATCTTGCTTCAGACAGTAATGTTGCAGAGTGATGGGAAAAGATGACTCTGTTGGAGGTGTCAAATTTCAATAAGTTGAACTTGAACCCTTTTTTTTTCCTTCTTCAAAATCAATATTCTAGACATATCCACCAGTGATGCTAAAATGTGGGAATCAGGATAGTACCACATCTGCAGGATTGTTTGCAGGCAGGCTTGGAAGCTGTAGAGGTGGGACCCAAGACAAAGAATAATTACTTTTTTATTTTTTATGAGAAATGTTTCACTGATGAAAATAAAGAAAAGGAGCTTTTTATTTAGATCTTGAAGGAAACATCCCCCAATAACATTCTTGTCAATCTGTGAGATGGATTGAATTTTCTGACTGTAGATGGTGTAAGGACCTATATTGCTCAGACAAGGGAATCCGGGCATTAAGTGTGAAAGCTTGTTCAGTTTTTGCCTATGTAAAATCGGCAGAGTCAAGCCAAACTCTGCCTGAGGACTCAGCCTTAGTCTGTGCTTGCAAATATTGTGGCTGTCCTGAAGGAAGACACAAAGTCACTTGACATTAAGTTTTAGTGGCTTAAAAACTAACTCAGTTCGTTTGCCCTGAAGCATGAGATGTTGATCTGAGCAACAGCACAGAGTACATACTCCTCACTCCAGGAAGAGCTCCTTGGTCCAATATTCTGTGTAAACCACTCCTCTGACATATTCAGGATCATGAGAGCCAAGGCTACTTTATTGGTCAAGTATCCCCATTACTTTTTCATATCCTCAGTCTTATTCTCCTCTTCCACAGCTGTGAATGTAGGCCATCTGGCTCCAGATTCAGCATCTACTGGCTGGGACAGTGGCTGTCAGCCCACAAGGCTGGAAACTTCTAACCACTGCAACTGGATTTTACCACCTGATGGAAAGTTAACCCTTCACTATATCATAGTTTTCATCCTGCCGTCTTGTCATGCATACTGTATTAAACATTTTCAGCAGATCATTTTCTGATTGCAGAGATGTAACAAATCAGGATTTTTTGAGTCTCTTCCAATTCATAAAGAAACATGGTCTTTAGCAGGTATTGTAATCTCTCTTTTCTCTATACCTTAATATTTTGAAAGTGTCCTTTGCATTCTTTTCCAGCATATCTCCACTCTACTGATGTTCATATGATTTTTCCTTTTGTTCTTATCTAATTTCAGTCTGCATTATTCTTACTCCCTGTTTTTTTCCCAGCACTAGATTTTAGGCTGAGATTGTATCTCTCCTTTCCACATATCTCTTCTTCTGTTCTCCACATTAATCCATCTTGTCTGTCACCCTGATTCCTAGTTTCTTTGTCCAGTTTATCACAGTGTCAACAATGAAAGCTTCCCTCTTGGTTAGATGCACCCTTCCCAGCACCTCTTTGCTGACCCAAAACTCTACTGAATCTCCATAGCCTCATTATGTGGAAATGTCATAGTCCATTCCCAGCTCTTTTATACACCGTGTCCCCTTTGAAAAAAAGACTGTTCCCCAGTTTCTCCACTCTACTTCACTCACCTTCACATCTGTAAAACCCCATGGATATTTCACAACCCCCACCCTTCCTTCCCACAACCTTCGCTACTTCCTTGCATTTCTCTCTCCCTCCAGTCTCCTGGAATTCAGCAGTTGCCATATAATTTCATTGCCTGCACTGATAGCCTTGAGCTGTTTATGTACGTAGAAGTAGGGGGAATAGGGTGAGTTTTTCTGTTGAGTTATAGTAGTTTGATTATTACTATATATTGAGAGAAATACAGCATATAGAGAGAACAGTCTTTGTAGATCATAGAATCATAGAATGGTTTGGGTTGGAAGGGACCGTAAAGATCACCTAGTTACAACCCCCCTGCCATTTAGATATTTAGATATTAAAAAGTGGCACTTTCTGAACATAAGCACATTACATGTTTTTATGCTTCATAGTAGGTCAGCCTAAATCCAGGTCAGAAATATATCTGGTCATGTCCCTCCAGTCACTTCAGTGTCACACTGGACTATTTAGCCTTCGAGTCAATGGCGTAAAGCTCAATAAGTAGTTGGTAAAGTAACCAAGAGCAATATATAGTTCATAGGATAGAAATACTTAAAATTTGCCTCTAGACCCTGACAATCATTTCACAGCCTGCTGTGATGAAGTTCAGAGAAGAGGGAGGAAGAAACAATTCATCCCAAATACAAACAGAGGTTCAGAAATGTTTGTGGTAGTTGCACACTGTTTCCTGCGTTGCAACACCCGTGGTACCTCAGCAAAAACATGCATACATAGTTTCTCTGATAGCTCAGCGTCACTCTGAGCAGCATGAACCAAGCCCAGTGTGGCATGAGCAGTCAAATGCTAGCGATGGCCATAAGTGTACATCTTCTAGCAGGACTGAAGTGTATTTAGTGTACTTGCCCTGTAGTGATGTTACTGACAGGCACAAATGCAAACTATATGGCTATTAACTATTATGTGCACCTGAATATATGGTTATTTTCTAAACTCATGTACATACGGACACAGTAAAATATGGCCTTATTTCATTAGACACTTTCCATTAAATAGGCTCGTAAGGCTCATCCCATGGCTAAACTACAGTAAGGACAGAGGTCTTCACTTCAGAACTGGCTAATTTATGGTCCCATTCCTCCTGACTGATTGTGCACCACTTCAAGCACTATGAACTGTATTCACCATTGAATCCCAAAACAAACATTGTAATATAATTAATGTCCCGATAGTCAAGAGGTTAGGCAGCTTTGCTCTAGTTATTACTTCAGTTAAATACTGTAATAATAACATTCTTTCTATTGCAAGCAGTTGAGTGGGTGTCTATGTAGCAATTGCCTAAGTGGGTAGAATTTGCACAGATGAAAATGAAGTAGATGAGCTGTAATATCAAGTGTGGGTGACATGCCTCCCTTTATACACCCTTTCAGCTTGCCCACGCAGGATGTACACACCAAACAAGGCAGCCTTCTGAACGGCTGAAAGGTCATAAAACCTTACAGGAGCATAGGTTTTGCTGAATGGATCTGTCTAGGATGCTTTCTGCTTCAGGAATTTAAGAGAAAAGTGCTGAACAAGTCGTTCTTTGGTTTGGCCATTTATGAAAATGCGCCTTCGAGTATTCTGCCAAAAATGAAAATTTTGTAAATGTTTTCTTCTGCATCACTAAGCAAAAGTTATGTGAATTATAATCTTGACTAAGCCACAACAGACAGAAAATGTTCAAGCTTGTTTGAGGTGGGCTTTTTTTGAGAAAAAACTTTTTTCATAGGGGAATATATTTAAAGACAAATGGTAAATATTGCAACGTCATTTCAAATTACAGGAGTGTTTCATTCTTAAATAAAACCAGAAAACCCAGACAGAAATGTGACAAACATCACTTGTAGGTTGATGAGGAGTCGGAAACTGGACTCAAGTTTCTTACTGGGGCAGTTTTTCTTACAGTAAAAAATGCAACAGATTAATGCCTTACTGAATCATCTGTTCAGTAAGTGACCCTCTCACACAGATAATGACAAACTTTTGGACTATTTTATATGTTCATGTATTTGAGACCAGGTTTCATCATCATGGGTAGGCCAAACTTTTCTGTCTCTAGTTCTGGTAACACAAAGAACTGAATTCAACCACACTGGATGGACTTAAACATGGAAGGGCAGTGCCAATGATCTCTGATATCACTCTACAGACAAAGATGTTGCCCCACTCTTCTACTCAAGGAAGAAAAGGCTCAATTCTCTATGGCCAGAGCCGGACTGAAGGAGACTGGGTCACCTCAAGAGGTGAACAGATCCATTCCCTTGCTTAAGGCAGTGCCACCTGTGTCTGTGTTTTCATAGATGTTTGACTATATAGGTCTAAAAAAAATTCTATTGATAGAGATTCCCTCACAACACTTCAACATGATGGTTATTATTATTATTTTGTTATGAGTCTCCTGCAAAGCAAACAGACATTTCAGAAGATGGAGGATTGTCTGTTGGGAGAGATTGAAAGATGATAAATTATAGCACTTTAATGTTCCATTAAAATTAATAGTAACCACAGATACACATCCATTTTCTTTGTTGCAATTTTGGATGTTCAATTCATGACACAAGAAAAAATTTAGGCGCTCTTCAGGAGTATGTAAAAAGTAGTCATTTTTGCAATTAAACAATAATAAATCATGATTTCTGGTAATTTTGCAAAGGCAATGCTATTAACTGAAAGAAACCTGAAAAATGAGGAAAAAATTAAGCTTATATTTTAGTAATAAGAAAGTGGATCAAACCCTCATACTTTCCTAATTAGACTTCCTTAAACCATTCACCTCCCCTGCATGTCTTTCAAACCCCTTTTCCTTTCAGAAAAAGTGCAAAAGTGCTTCTTGCACTTAAGGGGGGTGTTTCTAGATTTTTTTCAATTTCTAGATTTTCAGTGATCAGTCACACTTTGTACCTGATCAGACTGGGATTTTTCAGTACTCCTATGACTAAGCAAGGAATTAAATTGCTGATTTACAAGACAGTGATGTTTCTCTGTCTTAGATTTACTGGGACCTAAGGTTACATTTTGTCATGGTTTAACCCCAGATGGCAACTAAGCACCGTGCAGCTGCTGCTCATTCCACTCCCCCAACCCACAGGTGGAATGGGGAGGAGAATCAGAGAAAGGTAAAACCTGTGGGTTGAGAAAAGAACAGTTTAATAATGTAAATAAAGTTAATAATAATAATAATAACAACAATAATAGCAATGAAAAGGGAGATAACAGAAGGAGAGAGAGAGAGGAATAAAAGATAAGACAGACAAGTGGTGCCCAATACAGTTGCTTACCACCCACTGACTGATGCCCAGCCCATCCCAAAGCTATGATCGGCCCCTCCTGGGAAACTCCTCCCAGTTTCTACACTGGGCATGACACTCTATAAACTCTATAATGACACTCTATATAATATGGAATATCTCTTTGGCTGGTTCAGGTCAGCCATCCTCACCCTGCTTCCTCCTGGCTTCTTGTGCATCTGCCCTCTGGCAGAGCCTGCAACATTCAAAAGTCCTTGACTTAAGGTAAGCACTGCGTAGCAACAACTAAACCATCAGTGTGTTATCAACATATTTCTCATGCTAAATTCAAAACACAGTGCTGTACCAGATACTAGGAATAAAACAAACTCTATCCCAGCCAAAACAAGGACACATCTATACTGCAGTGGCTCCTAATAAAAACTTGTCAATAACCCAAGTTTTTAACTTTGTTAAAAAAATAATTCAACATGTTTCTAAAATAGAGTCATCCATGAAGGAAAAAATACAATCTTTTAAACGTTTCAGAGTAAAATCTGGATTTAGTTGACTCACTGCAATGGTTTAAACCACATTCATTTTACTTCACTGATCGTGCTACAGATATTTTTAGTAACACTGCCAATTCAACAGTGCAGGATCCTGGGTTCTCATCCGCATTTGAGCTCTTTTTACACTGCTCTAGCAGTGTAAAGACACCTGAAAAGCTACTTATTATTCGTATTTCTCTAGGGCTTCTTCACAGTCTTAGAGAAGGGTCTAAAATAAGATTCCTCTAAAAATTTGTAGTTCATATTTAAAATGCTGCTCATGTAATGAAAACATTATTCATTTTAGATGCAGTTCATTTTAAAAATATGTATTGTATTTTCACACATATTCATTCCCATGCCCATCAAGTGAATGTGCCTATGTGCCCTCAGCTTGGATCAAATAATTTGGATCACAAAAATCATCCTTCTCACCCTTTCTTCTGAGAGTATTTTATAATAAGTACTGCTTCCCTCTGTTTGAAAACTGAACTAATTTCCTTTTTCCATCTGGATAACTAGAGGGTTTTGTCCAGAGATCATGAAGTGCTTTCCTAGAAGATGTTTCTGGATAAGGAGTCTGAGCCACAGAACAGTCTATTCAAATCATTGACCAGCAGGAGATAAGGTGGTGTTCTCAGTTAAGGATCTGGACAAAGCATTTTGATGTAGTTGTTTCTTTTGTCCCTGGTTACAGAAAGATAGATAGGAGGTAAAAATTACTGGCCAGAGATATTCTCATCACTGATTGCCAGCTTTGCTCATGAGAAAATTATGGAATCTTGGTCAATCCCATATGTTCTTGCATGTTGTGATTAAAATTATATTTGATAATTTAGTATTCATCTGAATGAAACAGGAAGAACTAAGTAAGTGCATTTTGTACAAATTTCCCTGTCTTTTTCAGTGAAAAATACCAAGCGTTTGCCTTTTTCTTAACAAATTAGCACAGAACTCTGGTGCTCTTCCATTCCAGCCCAGGGATACCTGACATCTGCATTAGCAGAATGCTTGTTCTTTCCTTGTGAAAGAAGTGCTTCCTAACTATAAAAATGGATCATGAAACCTATTTGCCAAAATACATCAGATTATCAGTGTAATATGTTCTTGCCCCTTCCTACCTGCTCAAAAAAAAATTTTTAATCATTCTGAACTCTTGGTTAGAATGGAAAGAGTCTACCATATTTTTTTAGGTCAGTCAAGAATTATATCATCTGGTAGCTAATCTGGTAGTTAACATAAGCCACTGCATGGCATTTCTATATTTCAATATTTCTACAAGTATATATATATTTCAATGTATATTTCTTTTCTATTTTAGACTCTGCCAAGAGCATGGCTTCTGGGATTCGGCATCAGGAGAGAGTTTAGCTGGTGCCAGACATTTTTCATGCCATGAACTGATGCAGTGGGCATGAAGGGAGCAGGAGGGATCATGAGCAACACACTCGCTTTAAGAGTAAAAACTTGTCAAGCTCTGCAAACTGGGCACTCCAGTGAGCACACCTGGATTGCACACATTCAAGACTTCAGTTATTTTGCAGCTGAGAATACCTAACAGTTGGCATAGTCTGTCTAGTTTTTAATGCAGTAACAGCTTTGATACAGGGTACAGACTCAGGACTGTCTCATGTCACAAATAGTGTTAGCCTACTGACCTTTGATGGCCAAGGAAAAGTTTGTTAATCCCTAAGGCATGAAATAATTAATTCTGGTGGAAGAATATAAAAATATCTATACGTTTTTAAATGCTCTGTTATTAACACTAATTGTTAGGTAAAGAGTGCACTCCCTGATTATTTGGTCAAGGTATTACAGATTTAATCTTGAAGTAATGTCTCCTTTCATCTGCTGCCCTAGGCCTTGTGACTGCCTGTCTGCTACATGACTCAGTCCTCCAGCTGAGATCATTCTTGTTTCCAGTCATCAAGGGTACCTGTTGTCCACATAACTTTAAACCTAACAATTGAAATTGCAAACAAAATACCATTGCTCCTGATAGGATGCCCATACTCATGTCGACCTCAGGTAGGAAGCTACTGAAATTTTTACCATTTGTATTTGAGAACATGTAATTGAATTAATGAGTTAAACCCTACCTGAAAAAAAGATGTCCTTTATAAGGTACTCTTAAAAATAGAGAATATTTGATGAAAAATGACTACAGTTAAGTGCAGCTGTCATTACACTGATGTTTTCTAGATCATCATGCGCCAAAGGTAGATTGCTAAATAGCTTACTCAGTTAATAGAACTTTCAGAAGTTCTGTTTTCTAATAACATGGTCCAAAGACTCCTAATAAAACACATGTCCAATAACCAATAGGGTTAGCAGAACAGTGTCTTTGAGTCATTCACCCAACAAGGCAGCTCTGTTAAATGTGAAGCTGACAGTAACCAATTTAAAAATAAAAAATACTTGCATAGAATTTTCTTTTCTCAGTTTTCTCTCCTCAGAAGTGTGCCTCCATACAATGATGCCTCAGTGGGAAAGTATCTCCCAACCATCACAAATAGGGCCCATATGAGAAGCTCTTTAAAGTCAGGGACTTCAAAATTCAAGATCTCTTTTTATCCTGCTCAGAACTTACCAGGCTCATTAAAGTAAAAGTGAAAGAACAAACCACTAACTGATTTCACATCTGTGGGTCAAGACCATCTTTGAAACCAATATATTGTCATTTACCTAAACACTGTAAGTCATATAGATGATATTAAAGTCATACTTGGTAAACAGCTTAATCAAAGTTATAACAAATAATTAACTCTTCCATTAACACCACCCAGATGTGGAAATAAGCTTATTAATCATCCTGCATAGAGCAGTGGCTGTAAATAATCTTGCGTAACAGTTGACATTATATAGAGCCATTCTGCATCAATAGTTTTCTTTACGTATTTTGTATACAGTTTCCTCTTTTTCAAAGAAGATTTTCATAAAAATCCCTACTGAAGAATAAGTTTTTAGAATAACAATGATGTTAAAAGGACTTGAAGTACCTTTCGTGTCTTGATGCATCTATATCCAGTTGCACCAACTAATATGTGTCCTATAAGAGTAAAATTGTGCCTTGTTCATCCATAAATGAGACCAGCCACTGTTGTAGTAGTGAGCCTGAGATTGACAACTTGGGACTTTGCGTTACCAAATCTTAACGGTCTTTCTATTTAGCCCTTGTTTTCATAAATTACTTGTGAATTATATAAAACCAGATTAAAAATTCCGAAGTGCTTTGCGTGCATTACAGATGGATTTGCTTCCATCTAATAGTGGGAGTGGCACTGTGTTGAAATAATATCATGTAATTCTACAGGACTGGATGTATTTTAATACACTTCATATTCCTCTCCGTCTATTTGTTAACGAAGATTTTATTTTCCTTATCTTATACAAAATTACTCCTAATAATTTAAAAAGGAAATTAATTTTTCAGAGTTAAAGGCCTGGCACCAGATTCAGAGAAGGTAGCCTGCCTTATGTTTAAAGCTGGAGAAATTTAGTAAGATGGTTACTCCCAGCATAAATGGAGATTTTGAGAGAAGTTAGAGGCAGTTTCTAACAAAATTCATTAGAATACAACAACTGGACATCTGCTAGGTTAGAAAATCATGTTCGATCGACACGCTTCTATTACTGTGTAAAATTCAAGGGAGTCCCTCAGGCATGTCTAAAACTTATGCATATGATGGTAACTGCCACTTCTCCCAATTGGTTATGAAAGCAAATCTAAAGTTTGGAGGGTAAAGTGTCTTTTTCATTTCTGACAATATATATACCTAGTGGCCACAAAACGATCACCAAGACTTGGAAAAAAGTAGCCAGATATTGCACCAGTGGTCTGAAACTTTCAAAAAGCCTGCTGAGACTCCTAGCGTCCTGCTCTCAGAATATCCACCTTATTATGGTCCTCCCAAATTATCACATCATATCTAAATTCTGAGCAGGTTCACATAAAATTAGTGGAATTCCAGTAAATCTAAAACAAAAACCAAAACCCCAACAAAACAAACAAACAAAACCGCCCCAAAAAAAGAAACAAAAAATCCAAAACCAAAAAAGAAACTACCCTGAAATATGTGTGTAAAATTATAAAAATAGAATGTAGAGACCTCAAGAGGTCATCTTGCATATCCCTGCTCTGCTCTAGAGGATGTTCAGACATCTCTGATTATCTCTAAAGGACAGTTATTTCACGTGTAGTCCAGAGAGATCAGGATTCAATCCCATCACTTCCCCTGTAAGACCTAGGATGTGCCGCTCGTACCCATTAACTCTATTTCCCTCTATTATCTTGTTTGCAAGAAAGCATTTGTAGCTCTTCAGTCTCAGCATCTTGTCTGGCAAAATCTTCCCTGTCTAAATATATCTGGCTTGAATTAATAAAAGTGTATTTTTAAAGTTGTTCTTTGACCACCACCTCCTTAATGAGTTCACAAATTTTTTTTTACAAGATCAGCAATGTCCTGATTAATTGCATAGCCATAATACAGAGCTGGTTTCCTTCCTTCTCTTCCCCAAAATGTCCCGTACTGATTTCTAGTTTGGGGAACGTTTTTCAGTCTTCTTTGCATGTTTTAACGGTTTGTTTTTCCTAAGTCATTTCAGATAGATAGTATTGAGTTATTGAGATAGGCATTCATGTAGCCTCCATGGCCACCTTCACGGACCTTCGTGCAGCTCCACTGACAAGACACAAGGTCTTGGTCCTTGAGTTCCAAGAAAGTAAAATTTACTCCAGAAGGACAGTGGCATTAGACTTTGCAAAAGGGACAACTTACGCTCTCAAACAGTATAGATCTCCAAATACATTTTGTGAAAGGCTACAATATTAGTTTTAACCCATGACTGCTTAAAAGATTTTTGACCTTGGATTTTTTGGTCATTTGGATATTTCTTCTCCAACCTGCAATTTCTTATCAGAAGTGTGAACACGCTTCCCTCAGTTTTCACAAGTTAAATCTGGAAAGCATTGTTAACTGGTTTTGATGAAATGCAATTCCAGAACTTCTTCTTTCCTCTTAAATCTTCTGTAAATTCACATCCTCACTTCTCACACTATGATTTTTTCTTTAGCAGTTAAGATCTGGAATAAGATTAATTTCTACTGAAAATATCTTTTAAATTCTGTAATCATAATTTCTATATTGGTGTAATGTGAGGTTTGCATATACAGCTCCACCTCCTTTTGCTTTCCTGCTTGAAGAACACTGTTTTGAGTTGTAAATTCTCTCTTCTTTTTAATTTAATGATAATGAATTTAATGGGAAGTATTTTTCATTGTCATTTTTCTTCTCAGTAAATAGCATTTAAGATTAGTTACTTAGTAAAAGCAAACATAGACAACTTACTCAGGAGTATACATTAGAGTCACTTCATTTGCCATATGAACAAACTACATCAGAGTTTTCAACAAATATACCCAAACAGAAAAAAAAAAAAAAAAAGAAAGAAAAAAAAGAGAAAAAGGTAACAAACAGTCTTTTTCTTTTTTTTTAAAGAATGGGATTTTTAACCTTTGGCAAAAAGCTTGATCTGGTTGATATTTTCTTTCTGCTCAAAGAATATGTGTGAGCTCAGCTGTGCTTCCTTAATGGTTTTCTTTTTATATTATTACTTGGCCTGCAGAGAAATGACCAGAGATATGAGACTGCCTGATTTCTCAGAACTGTTTCAAAGTCCAATGTCTCCTGTCCAGAGGGAGAACAAAGATCTTGAAGTACAGCTAGTGATTTTCTTTACCCAGGCAAGAGCAGTAATGTCTCTTACAGAATGCTTTTATCCCATCCAATCTTATTCAAATGAGAAAAATATTTTGCAGCTAGTTCAGAATGTTTATCTTTTTGACAGTCCCAGACCTTAGCACTGTAATATTCTCTATTCAAACTCTGAATTTTAGCCAAACTGCATAAATTTTATTGAAAAAATACCTGAATTTTATCCATAAAAACTAGAGGGATCAAATAGGTATAACAGTAATACACTGTAACTTCATCTTTTTGCTCCTTAAAATGTGTCATTTCATTCAACTTCCTTTTAAAATCTGTTATCTCTTTCTGGCTAACCACTGAATTAACTACTCTTCTCCTAATTCTGTTTTCAAATATCTCCCATTTGATTGTCCAAGTCTTTTGAAGAATTCAGACTAGTAGTTCACAGCCTTGTGGATTCTGGTAGCTAATTCAAGCAGGAGATTAATCAGTAACCAACTGTGGCTGGTTCACTGGGTGACATCCTTCTTGAGAAATGCAAAATGTCCAAAAGGAAGAATGCATGTCCAAATCAAATTTGCTTTGTTGCAACATCTTACTCTGAAACCTTCCCATGGATTAAGTTTCCTCAGTCTGTTTAATTAAGGAGAGCTGGATCAAACAAATCTAAACATGCAAAATTAGCTGGGATAAATATTGCTGTCTTTCTGTTTCATTTCCACTGTGTTCAGCAGAGATGAAATTTGTACTTTCCAGGAAACAAAAAAAAAAGGGGTCATCAGTGTGCAGAACAAAATACTCAACTCCCACTTGTAATATAAAAACAGAGAACTGAAAAGATCTGTATAAATCCAGGCTCCAGAAATCTCTGGAACAGGCATATGGCTACTGAAGAAACCCACAAAGCATCTACTCCACTTGCAGTGACACATGATGCTTCCACATCAGCTAGCTCAAGAATTTTAATAAGAGGTCAAGAGCCATAGCAATTAAGTGTCATGGGACGAGAATAGGACTGATTAAGGGAGTTGTCAATGACAGAGTTATCTGCAACAAGAAGGAATTTGTTGAAAAAAACCTCCCAGATGGTGGGGAAAACCCCTTGTCCTTGCCAGACTGACTTAGGGAAAGATTATCTGTTGACTGCAATTCTGGCAAAACAGATTAATGTTGAGCACATAAGGAGTATAGACCAGAAATACACCTTGGCAGTTTTAATGTCAATAGAAACACAAAGACATTCTGTCCTGCAAGCCCAGGGTTAGGAAAGAGGTGGAAAGATTAGGAAAGAGGGGGGAAGAGCCTCCTGTCCTACTCCAAAGACAAGCAGCAGAAACTTACACATAGAACAATAGAATGTTTGCATTTTTTTACATAACTGTAAATAAAAAGTCTCCTTTTCTTACCTTTCTGGAGGTAGTAACACATGCAATATAGAAATAATGCAAAATATAAAAAATATTTCAAACTCCATTTTAAAACCCTCGTTTCTTTCACACTCAGGACATTATTCCAGAACTTGGTCTTCAGATACTGTTTCCAGTTTACATATATTTACTGCCAAGATAAGCATTTTACCCTGTGACAATATTGCCCCTTAACTTAAACAAATCTCCTTCATGTTTAACTCCACAGGTTGGTGGGGTTTTTTTCCTGTATTTAATCCAGGTCAAAGGGTCATATATTTTGAGCAGATGAAATTCAATTCCTCACCATTCCTTCTATTTTATCTCCATGTCTCTGGTGATAACCAATGTAGCTACAGCATTCCCTTTGACCTGTATGTTGCTAGTGGATTTTTGTTATCCGTCTGCCTGTATATCTCAGGGCTGATTTGGGGGCAACTTGGTTTATATGTGGTTAGAATGCTTTTCTTGAAAGCAAAATAAAGTCTCATCTGATCCCTTCCCATCAACTTTTCCACTCATAACTGATACTATTTGCCAGTGGTGTGTTCTGTGCTCCCTAATCCTTTCCTCTTCTCTTCAGTCTGTTTTACCCCTGGCATAAGACCTAATTAGTATTTAAAGGCACAGAACCTAGTTATGTTAATTACCAGATAAACACAGAAAGGTCTGCACCTGATTCAGAAAGCAAGGGGAAGGAATTCCCAGAGAAAGCAACAGAGAAAGTGATAACAGAAATAGACCTTTTAGTAGGGTAAATTACATATTACATATTGTTTCTACCTAAGTTAAACCATAAGGCAACGTTAAAGTAGGGAGAACCAAAGGAATTGGCTGTAAGCAAGAAGTGTAGACATGGCAGACTTCTCGTCTCTGGCAGAAGTTAGGCTGGTTTAGATAGCACAGCATAACAAAATAAAGTTACATCCAATTGCCAAGAAAGAAGATGACCGGTTATACGTATCTATTGTGCATATCTACCACCTCTACTTTTAAAAGAGTTTCATCTTAGTAAGATGATAAGGGAAAGGCTTATCTTTGAAGCACAGCTCTCTGATCCGGTGTTTATCCTGTTAACTCCCACCTGGAGGTGCAATGAGACCTTCACTCTGCACCCTATTATCCTGAATTTCAGGCAATGTTTATCCCTAAGAGACCTGCCTCCTGTATATGTTTCTTAACAACTTAAAATGCATACATTTCTAGTATTAAGATTCTTATCGGTCAATTAAATTTTGAAATGTTATTAGGGAGGTACTTTTCTTTCCGACAACATTTGTCCTGTTTTATTTTATTGCCTGTATTAAGTGATCAATATTTTCAAAATTTTTGAACAAAGCAGTTCGAAATCAGTTCTAGAACCAGTTCCTTGAATAACTCACAGAGACTGAGTAACCACAGGGCTCATTTTACTGATAAATTACAACTGAAAGTTGTTTGTGATCAGTTGCGAAGTGCTTTTTGAAACAAGTTACGTTTGAGTCATAATTCACTAGCACTATCATTGGTGGTTGTTTGCAATCATTAGCTGAATGTTTACTGGCAGTCAAAAAACAAGGCAGACAGCGTCGTTTTTGTGATGGTGCAAAAATAGTTCACGCAAATCTTGAGTAATTTGTGTAGCTTGGGTAGTCATATTTCATAAGGGCATAGTCAAGTTAGAAAGGGTATAGGGAAAGACAACTAAAATTATGAAGAGAATGAAACATCTGTCTTTTGAGAAGACAAAAAAGCCTTCTGAGAGTCCTCAGTTTCCAAAGGAGAAAGCGGAGAGGAATGTGGTTGGGGTTTACTGTGTCATAAAGGCAGCAGGAAAGGCAAACAGACAACTCTTCATCAGGTCCCACAGCACTGGAACTAAGGCAAGCTCAGTGAAACTATTAGGAGATTTGTTTAAACAAAGATAAAAGGAAATACTTGATTACAGCAGATAATGGGCTTGTGGAATTCACTACCAAAGAAGCTCATAAAGGCAGAAGTTATCAATAGGTTCAAAAAGGGAGTAGACAAAATCATGAACAACTGGTCCTTAAAGAGGCATGAAACAGGCAGAAATGTACCCTCTAACACTTCTGATACGATTCTGCATGCTGCAGACATACACAGGTAAAAGACTGCAGAAAATGTCCAGGCTCACATGGTCTTCCGGAATAGCATCTCCTATTGCTTCTCTCAGAGCATACTGGGCTAACTGGAATCACTGGGCTATTGTAGCACAGCATGTCTTATAACCTTAAGGAAAAACATTTGGTTTTGCCCTGTTCTAGAGACACTTGCTAGTGTTAATAAGTACAGTTTTCCTCCCTGATATTAAAGAACATCTTTGTGTATAAGGTAACACAGCTTCATTGGTCTACTTTTTACAGATATTAACTGAAACTCAGTGAATTGATAATATAGTATTATATAAGTAAATTATCTAAAATTGATAGCTATATATTGCAAGCATAATATACTGAATTCCTTGAAGAATGGATAAAGAAGTGATAAAGGCTCAAACAAAAACAGGTCCTAGGGCAGAACTTCAGAAATGATGGACATGTCAGGTGCAATAATCTGAGATGAAGACATATATAAAATTAATTATTACTGGATTATCTATGCCTCATTCAGGACTAGCAATGCAATCACCTCTGTGATAAGCAAGCTGATAAAATAATCAAACATACAAAATGTATGCAGATTAGTGGCATGGTGTCAAATATGCACAGTGCAAACTTGGCTTATTTGCAAAAACAAGTGTGAGTAACTCTACGGAAAAGTAGGATCACGGCATCTTAAACCCACAGGTTATTCATGGAGAGGCATGGCACTGTTCTAAGCTGGCATCTGTTTGCAAAGGGCAAATACATATGTCATACAGACATATGCTCATGCTGTAAACGAGAAGTCTGTTTTGCTCTCTTGGGCAATCACAGGGCAGAAGGCAGAATCCATGCAGCTTTCTAATGACCCAGCCACTCCGGCAGAAGACAGACTGTGTCATACACGTACAGCAGATTATAGAGACACTCTCAGTAACTCTCGCTCTTTAGGTTTGGTCATATTTCATCACTCACAGAGAGATTTTATGAGCAATATATATACAGCTCAAGATTACCCATCAATTATTTATTGGCTAACACAAAGGATGAATAGCTGGGACTACTATGCAACAAAAATAAGCACTACTATGCTCACCACTGTTTTCCAATTCTCTAATTTTTTCCTTCCTATTTTCTGTCTGTCAGTTATTAGTAATTACTACCTCAATAATTACATTTTGCATGTCTTACTACTTATCTTACATGCTATAGCTCAAGTACTGTCTCGCAGCTCAAAAATCTTCTTGAAGCTGTAAGCCACCAATGTAATTCACCAAACTTGACTGTAAGTCACAGAAAGCTGAACCTTGGGCTGAATTACATCTCCTGTCTGGGTCATTCTTTGAGTAAGTTGTCTCTGAACTCTTCTTGCTTCTGCCAAAGTTATGCTGCCCCCTTTTTCTCTGCATAGTTCTTAAAGCCTGTATTTGCCTTTTCTACTTTCACACTTCAGTATAGCATGATTTAATTACTGCATATAAAATCCATTTATTATGCTGATGTAAAAGGTTATTTAAAATGGTGCATGCTTCTGCTTGCAAACCTGACATCAAATGACTGTAAAAATAATTAAGTAATTAATTCTGCCAGCTGACAAGTCTGTGTCTGAACTGAGCATAAATGAAATACTGAGCAGAAAACCAGAAAATTCATCCTGCATATTGTGGTATGAAGGCTGATGTCTGAATTTAGATTACAAATTTAGGCTCTAAACATCTTACTTACCACAGAAGTATTTACCTAATATCCTGCTGATAAACTGATTAGTTGCTGAGTGGCAGAGCCGGGCTGTGTTAATGCAGAAATCAACCATAATCTATAAGAACAACATCATGGTAATAACCAACAAGCAAAGGTCCTTCCAGTGTGGTTTCTACATCATGCTATTCATAAATGGTCAGGTGCTCAGAATGCAAAACTTCCAACAACAGCTTCAGGGAAGGCATCCTACAGCATAACTCCTTACAAGAGGCTGAGGACACAGTAAATGAAAGCACACATTAGTCAAGATTCAGTGGGCAGTCATGAATTAAATATTTTCACAATTATCACTGAGTCTTGGCACTCAAATATTTTAGAATGCTACTGCGGTCAAACTTCCAAGAAGACAAACCAAGAACATAGCATATGGCATGCTTTGCCTGTGTAGTGTTCGTTTTACCACAGACACCCAAAATTAGTTGTTTATAGTGCTTCTGTGACACTTGTGAAGTTATTAGAAGCTAATTCAGTAACAGCTTTTTTAGCAACAGTTTGCATAACTTATTAATACATGAATATATGTACCATGCTATCATTTGGAATTTAAATTAACACTTAAAAATAGCACCAAAATAAATGAGAACACAAAGCAAATAAGAAAAATTCAGAAGTTAGAAAATTGAGACGAAGAATACAAAACTGCCACAGATTATCCTAGTGACAGTCACCGATTTTTGTGATCAACATTACACTTTGCAAAGAAGCTGCTTGAGAAATCTCCACCTGATGCTTTATTACTTTCTTGATCTATCTTATTTGTGCATACAATACAATCAAGCGCAAGGAGATACTTCCTATTAGAGGTATTAAAATTCATATTTTACTTCTCTGGTTGTCACTATTAAAAAGAAGGATGCATTGCACATGCAAATCCACAGAGGAAGGTGACCAAAAAAATTTACATTTAATTCACAAATGTGGAAGCAAAAGAAGACTCCTAACAAAAGGGCAATTCTAAAAGCAAAATGCACACACAATGTTAACATTCTTTATTAAGAAAAAAAAAAATGCAATTTACCTATGGACATTCTTTTTGTTTGTTTTCTAGGTAGCACTATGACTGAAAGCCCTGTGACAGATTGCACTTCCATTTTCAGCTCCAAAACTCGAGAATTTGCAGAGACTTCAGCAGCATCTTCTGAAGTTTACAAAGTCTGAACAGTTACAGACTGTCTTGTATTGTTACATTGTCTTGGATTTGGTGACATTTTAACAATATTTCACAGATGCAGAGGCTTCTGCCAGCACAGTTACCTTTTCCAGAAGAATGCCTAATACATGTTTCCTTTGGAAGGAGATATAACTAGATGATACTGGACAATCTCTTTCCTTTTGTACAAACAAATCTGTTAACAGAGAACTTCACATTTAACTCCTAATAAAAACCAACCATAAAAATCAGGAACTATTTTTATTCTGAAATAGCAAAGCTATTTTAAAACAAGCTGTAGTAACTCATTACATATTACTTAACAGTTTAAATAGCAGTGATTTGAAAGAACACTTTCAATGTTGTTCTTTGGAAAATGAAAGTCTATTTTCTGACCAGCTGTCATTTAAAATAAGTATCAAAATACATATGTCACTATATACCCGCACTAATATTAATTTGAAAATTTCAAATCAAAATTACTTTAAAAGCACTCTACCAAGAAAATCAAAGGCATGTTCTGATGAGGTTTTTATGACAGCAGGTTACAGCCCAGTGCACTGTAAGGTCTTTGTTTTTAACTTCTGAATAAGAAGTTCAAACATGCACAGTTCTCCTGCAAGTGCTTTTTCAAAATGAATAAAGCCAAAAGTAGCCTGGGAAGGAGCCCAGGACTACTAACAGAGATTACAACTAAGAATGTCATTAATAAATAGTAGGATTTACTGGGCTAAGGCAGAGGTATTAAAAAGTGTTAGAGAAAAAAAAGAAAGTGAGAGGTAATGAAAGAACATGGCTAAGGCTTTGACAGGTGAAAGGATCTGGGGTAAATGAATCCTACTGGGAATAGGCAAGCCAAAAAAATCCAATATTATGCTGCTATCAGGAAAAACCTTTGAAAGACATTAGCAAAACCCCTCCTGCTTGCAGAGTCTAACAAGCTACCAGTGCTGTGGTACAGACAGTCTTAATCCAACTGACAACAAGGGAGTTGAGTGAACTCCACAGTGAAAAATCACTTACTAGGATTTTTCTTTAAGTGCTGAAAGTGAAGCACCTATGTGCACAGAACTGCTTTGAAAGAAAAAAGAAAATTCATGAACTCCTATGTTGTGCATCTGGTGTCTGGCTTTATGTCTCTTCTTATTCTGGCCTTAGCACTACAAGACTTATTGCAAAATCTATTGAAATTCTGTAAGGGTGGTGTTTCCAGAATACTCTGCTCATGCCTGATTTATTTTCATTTTAAAAATCAGTTTAGTGGTCTAATCTCTCATCACTTACATAGGAATCCCTGAAGATTAGTGGGATGTCACTTTCAGGCTTTTATATCAGCTACTGCACTTTCCTGATTCATAAAGATCTTACCAGCTTTATCTGATACCATAGATCCAAATGATACCTTGCCCAGAGTATCCCATGATACTTGCACACAGCGTGAAAGATCCTGGTTTTGTTTCAGACTTTAAAAAAGTCCCTTATTTATGCATTTAAAGCTGTCTGTTGTGTGCCCAAATGCCATGGGCACTTGGAAATGTTTTTTTTCCAGAAATCCTTGTGTTTTGGGAAATCCTCCTGTGCTCATCACCATATCAGAGCCTTCTTGTACCCTCAAGCTGAGCCTCAGAAGTGGAGGGAGAGGCCAAGAGGCCAGCTCTCGGGCAGGAGAAGATGGTCCCCCTTCAAGGCTGGTAATACCCTGCGATGAGGGGGTTTCTGTTTAGATCCTTCCAGCCTTCACTCTGCCCCACCGCTCAGGGGAGAAGCACCATGTGAAGCGCTGTCAAGGAGCCTGACAAGACCTCCCTGCCCAGCCTGCCCCTGGTGGTGGCCTGGTTTCAGCTCTTGCACAGCCACCTCTCTCCCTGCCCCAGGTTTCACACTACTGTCCTTCCTCTCCCAGGAGCAGACCTGGAAACCAGCATGCAATGCCACCCAAGTGATATGCTGAATGGGGGCCATCAGCAGTATTACTATGGTCAGAAGGGCTCTAAAGGAGAGGCAGGAGGGAGCAAGGTCTGGGCAGCTGGCTGTGCCCATCTTCGTATCCAACTCTGGTTCATTACCTTTCCTTCCTCTGTACTAACTGTTCTTCATTGTCAGCACTACCCTATTGCACTGCCACTTGCTTTCTTCAGCTTCTGCTCCTAAGCCAGAGGGCTGAAGAAGTGGCAAGGGGAGCAATCTAGACCATCCTTTTAATAGTCCTGCAGAAAGCCACCCTTTTTTTAAATTATTACATTGGACTGAAAGCCACTGCACAAGTCATCAGCAGGGATTCCTGCAAAGTACTTCTGCAGAAGCTACAGGGCCATCAGAAGTCTCCAAGACTTAATGCTACTGGACTCACATTCAAAGTGTGAACTAGATGACCTTCTAAGTTCCAGCCAGCATTCCTTCCCCAAACATGATGCCTGCTCTGAAGACTCCAGACACTTCACATGGTGGTAGTTGCTATCTTACTGTTCACCACTCCCTCCCAGCGTTAATGCTTATATAGTAGCAACATAAAGGATAATTTCTTTCCATATTGCTTTATCATATAGGTACCTTTTGCTAAAACCATAGCTAAAAACAAGCATGTTATGAAATACAGAGTCACATTAAGGTCAAAATGTTGCATTAATAAACATTAAAATAACATTAATGGAAAAAATAGAGGGATGAGAGCAATGACCTACTGCTCAGACTCTATTTGTAAACTTACTCTTTGTTTTCTGAAACAGACACTGAATACAGTTCAGAGTGATAAACTCTTTCTGAATTGCCTGATTCTGTATCTCTTGTTTGGAAAACGGGAAGTAAGTCTTTTGATGTTTAGCAAAACTAGACAGAAACTCTCTACACATCAAACCCTTATAATGTTAAATTGAAAAGCAGTTAAAAAAAACCGATACAATTTCATTCTCATCTCCCATCCTGTCTAGAAGCAGCCTCATGAAGAGACCAAGATAAATAAAAAAAGGAGGAATAGAATTCCTCAAGACCCAGACCAAACGCTTGCACCCGCTACCTAAAGTCTGTGGCAACCTGAGGTCAAGGAAGGTTCAAGCTTAGCTGGGATAGAGAATAGACCTCAGATATTTTATAGAAAGAAGAAAAGCAACCACTAGTACAACAATTTTGACTTTAAAATCAAATACACTTAAATGAATCTATTCAATAATTAACATATCTTCCTTTAAGTATCACAAGATCTAGCAATTCATTAATTTGAAGACTTCTTAGGATAAAATATTTCAACATATTAGAACATACTAGTCAATTTTTTGAAGATCATGAAATATTTCTGATAAAGCTCTTAGCATGTTTCCCTGTGGTTTTTCAGAGTCTGAACTGCAATTTTTGCCTATTTAGAAATGGGAAAAAAAAAAAAAAAAAAATAAAAAATAAGCACATATGGTGTTGCAGGAACTTCAGTCTTTATATTCATGACATTCTCCGGTAAAATACATCATCTAAAAGGCTTTATAATTTATTTTATAATCTGGAAATGAAGTTATACGTGCAATCTTTGGAGATCCCCCCCCCAGAAATTAATTTTGAAGAATTTCACTTCCAACTGTCAACATGTTACTGTATATTTGACAGCAGCTTAAACTCTCAAAAAAAGTCTGCCTTTATGCAGCTCAAATAGGACTGGTTTTTATATCAAATTCATTCTTAGCGGTGCTTATGTACACAAAATCTTCCCTGTATTGTAAAAGCAGCAAGAGATATGGAACAATAAATTAAGAGATACTGGAAATGCAGCAAACATGAAGTACCAGGAGGCAAGAAAGGAGAACCTCAAGAGAGACAAATACATCTCTGAAGTGTGCAGCTATATATAAGGAATATTCTGCACTTCTGCAGTTGCAGGCAGAAAGCAGTAAGGCTGTTGCACAGCATGAACAGTCTGATGCATGTCAGACCATAACAGAATATCTGTTTATTGATAACGGCCTTTTTTCTTTGAATGTATAAATTTTAAAAAAAAATAAAATGTGATTTTCATCAAATATTTCACCTCAGAATCTTTTGTGCCTTTGTACTGAAAGCAAAAGGTCTTGCAAAATAGGAAACTAGATCCTTACAGTTTATGCATTCATACATAGAATATTTTATTTTGCTGAATGCAAATCATTTTTTGAAGGCTTTCCTGCATTCCAAGGGCCAAAAGGAAAATCTTCTGCCCCAGCTGCTGCTGCTGCCTTTCTGCAAAAAGTTGCTGCTCTCACAGCCCAGCTGGTGAAACAGCTCATGTGGGCCCTTCCATCCTGTTTGGATCTAAATCAGCATGTTTGGTTTACCCTACTGATTCACACATTAGACTAACCCAGCTCATTCTTTGTCCAGTAAATGGAACAGTCACAAATCCTTTCCCTCCTAAGCATAGCTGCAGGGATGGTAATTCCCAGTAGGGGAACTTTGCTAAACTAGTAAAAACAGTAACCTTCTTCACTACCCCATCCCCTTGCTAAATCACGTCCTTGGCCACAGCCAGAAGAGCTTTATTTTAGAGTTTGAGTCAAGAATAAAACATCAACATAAAACTACATTATTTGATTTACATAATTTCTAGGATGTCATGTTTAGAAAGTTCCAAGAACTTGTTCCCATGTCCCTATCCATGGTTCTTCCCTTTTGGCAGTCCTTAAGAGAAAGTGTGCTCAGAACTGGACCAGGGAACTGGCATTTTAAAAGCACTGAAAAATCAAGGTGCCTGGAAAGAGAATCTCTTGGATATACATTAGATAATATGTAATGTTAATAAAAGAGAAAGCAGGAGAAAGGACACTGCTATGCCCTACATAAATAATGCTGGATTAATAGCTTCTGAAAAGTTATGCTCTGCTGGCAATCATGAACAATAGAATACCACAGATTACCTAAGACATTAGAAGTTACACCCTTTCTGTAATGATAAATAAGCTCAATTTCAGATAGGCTGTGAGAGCTACTGAGGAAAGAGATCCAAAACTTTTAATAGATACTTCTGTGAAAATATTATTCCTAAGTCCCATGCTCAATTATGGTCAACAGTGAATAGAATGCTGGAAATTACAATAAAATAAATAGAAAACAAAACAGAATATATATAATTCAAATTTATCAGGGGATCTATCATAGCATATATGGCTTATTCTTTTTTTTTTCCTCAGCCTTTTTTAGCTACAGTTGGTCATAGCTAAAGAGACTGAGGGAACAGCCCCTTTGCTTCGTGTCTTCATGTTATTTTTTTCTTACCAGAATTGTTGTAAGTATATATTTATCTGAGCTTCACCAAAATATTTTAATTTTAAAACATTTCTCTCATACAATGAGAATATTTCCCTGGCATTTTAAATGTGAAATGACCAGCTATGGAGTGACAGAGCCTGTGCCTCTGGCTGGGTAAGCCAGCAATGAAGTAGAAGGAGTCACCAGGGATGTCTCCCTGGTGAGTGATAGACCATATGGGTTTATTCCACTCCATGAAGCTTGTCACCTTTGAAAAACATAAATTTTACAACAATAATTTTATACCAGTTGAGTTTCAAGGTAACAAAACCACCTAACAGACCTGTCCTGAATAGGAACTGGTGGTATGAAAGGAGTGTGAGTGAAAGAAAGCATGTGAAGACAGAACACCCAAAACCACCTCATCTGAGAGGATATTACCCCAAGGCAGGAAATTAATAATGGCAATGTTTGCTTACAATAAGGATCCATTGGATTAAGCAGCAACCAGGGGATTACCAAGAGGCTTTGGACAAGAGTCAGATTGACAAGAAGTATAAAAGATGAAACTTGTGACTGTGGAGTGAAATGTGGAAGTAGGAAGGCACTCAGCACAGTGTTCTCATCCCTGCCTCAGATGCTGCCAGGAGTCACCCCACTGCCATCATGCCCCATCTTTTCCCCTTCCCAAGCAGAGAACAGGGTTGACAGGACAGACTGTAGTAGCAGAAGCACCCACAGCTCGGAGGACATGGAGTCCCTTCTTGCCAGCACATGGACTAGTTGGCAGCAGGGAGTTGCACTGGTACACACAAAGACAGAGCAACTCATCTCCAGCGTGAGATCCTCTGTCCTCTGAGATGGGTGTGCACACTGAAGTGCACTCCTGTGGGCTTAGAAATGGTGGGGATATTAGGGTGTTTAGAAACTTAGAGGTGCTTTTTAACATCCAGCAAGTGTTTTGTACTCTGGTTTGTCTGTCAGCCTGTTGATATTGATCCAGAAGGTGAAGTTCACAGAGTCTCAGCTAATTATGTGTCATTAATAAATCAGTAAACCACTTAGATCCTGATCTGAGTTAAACCACTTAAGTGAATCAAGCCTTCCCTGCTGCACTCCCTGGTAGTGAAAAAGTCATATGCTATTAAAAACGCAATGAGCAATTAGCTTAAATATCCCCGAATTGCACTCAAGTTACAATAGGTCTTTAACTCAGATGACTATTTCATTTCCAAGCATAAATATAGTTACTAGCTAATCTGCTTCTTCTTGATGCTTTAATAATCTCAAAGACAGTGGCTGGTTGCATTCCTGTGCTACTCTTCTCTATAGGTGCTCATCCCGTAATATGAGTTTGTACTAGAGAAATGAAATTTCTTATTTTTAAATTACGTATCAGTAGATAGTCTCTCCTCACATGGATCAGTGTTATTTGCAGCCCAGCTGTTGAACCTGGGGAAATACCTCCCAGATGAACCACATATCTATAATTTTTTATAGTCATATGCTATAAATAAGGAAATTAAAAATAACAGATTGGCTAAGAAGGTGCAGAAAGAGCAGAATGAAATAAAAGTTTCCCATTCAGCAAAAGCATTGAAAAAAGAAATGTAACTAGAGCTTTTGGCTCCTCAAGTATGAACAGGAAAGCAAGAGGCTTCAATTATTAGTTCCAGAGAAACAACACATCTCCTAGGATTTTATTGAAAATATTAATCATGAAACACAGCAAATAAATTTTAAACATATAATACAAATGTCCCATGAAAGAAACCACATAAAATTGTTAAGAATTTAACAGAAAGAAAATAATAAAGCTACCAATCACTTAAACTTTTTAACCTAAAAAGAAGCTCCAGCAAGTGCCCAGCCTGCTAGAGCTTGCTCTGATTTCAGACATTAAGTTGCAAGCAAAGATATCCTTGCAACTGCAGATCAGGACCTCAGCAGGAACAAGTTTGGTTTCAGAGGAAGAGCTTTTTTATTATGGAAGGACTAACATTAAACTGTTTTACTGCAGATAGGCAAGGACTCATCCTTAATTTGCCACCCTGTTTTTTGGAAGGCTAAATCCATCACATTAGTTTTATTACCCTGCAGTTAGCTAAACCAGTAGGATCTTGCTTTGTGATTTGTGGTGGCTGCTGAGGTGAAAAGTTAATGGTTTTTTTAAGCTCTCATGTATGGCAGTGTCCTTTGAATTGTCTTTCTTTGACATCACTTTTTTGGTCTGAAAGCATAAAAAGTCTTGCATTGTTCATGCAAAGTTGCTACTCTTTAGATTACAAACCATCTTTATATTCAGAATGTACATATTATTTAATACAATGTGTTTATGATTAGGGCTTTTATACAATGCCAAAAAGTCCACAAATCCACATGTAAAAATTAATAAGCAACAGAGAAGCATAAAGCTATTATTTTCAGAGCTATATTGGAAAACAGACCTGTAATATAGGACTATAAAACTTTCTTATAGGAATACAGATAAAAGCTAACCCAATTACAAAATTAATATGCTTTATAATAGAGAAGAATTAAAGGTACACACCTTCAAACTCATTATTAGCTGTCCCTGATGAGTTCACGGTCTTACTATGTGGCCTTTTCTGGCTTAATCTACATTAGCAGCAATTCCAAAGGTGCAAATGAACAGTGGCCACTTGTAAAATAAATGATCTGGCCCATTATCTAGGAATGTGCAACTGGATATGATTTAACTGCATTTGCTACCATACAATGAGGGAAAAAAAAAAAAAAGGACTATAGAAAGTTAAACCCAAGACTACAATAGGCAGAAACAGAAGTATTAGGTTAACAGTGTCTGATAAATGGCAAGACCAAACAGATACTATTCCAATTAATTACAGTTCCCACATGAGTCAAAGGTGCTTTGAAGGCAGCAGGCACTGACAGTATTCATCTAGGCTGTGAAGACATATGGAACCAGGGACAATCAAATTCACAGTAGAAGCATTATAAAAGTTATCTGTTATCTTTGTAGTCTTTCTGGCTTTTGCCTCCAAGCATGAGGTAGAAGATTCTTTACGTAGGAATAAAGGTGCCAGCAACAACTGATGGGACTCCCCAGTGCTGCATCAAACCAGTTATCTATTCTGTGGCAATTTCTCCACTCTGGTAAAATGTCACATATGCTTATTTGGCCTGGTTTATACAGAAAAAGAAACAGAAAAGATGTCATTACCACAAAAAAACAGAAACAAAACCAAACCCAAAATCACAAACAATGTACACACAAGAGACAAAACCCAAAAGTAAACAAAACAACAACAAATAAACCCAGAGCACTTCACTGTATAAAAATAAGAGCAATTAAAAATCATATTCTGTCCTAGAACCACTGAATGTGGAGCTGTGGCTGAAGCACCCCTTTACTCCATGTTTTCCAATGGGTCTCCTGTTGAACACTTTTGCTCTGCTTCTGTGAAAGAGAAGTAATTACTGTTTAACAGTGTCATTATTTCACTGTAATTGCAAATACCGAACAAATCATAACAGCTAAGGCAACTACAATGATTACAAGAACATGCATCTCCCACAGATTTGGCTAATGACACAATCTGAATACAGCTACAACATAATTAGAGCATTCTGCCCATTACTAGAAGGCTGAGACTTAGGTGTCTTTAAGAAGGCAATTAGGGCATCAAAAATGCACCACGGAGTAAGTAATAGACTTAAGTAATATGTCTGGATATCATGTTTGCTGTGTGTCTTTTTAAACATTTCTTTGGATCATTAATCAATTAAAAAAACAAACAACTGAATCTATCAGGGATGGCTACCTGTTCAAACTGTGATTTCCTTCATGAGGAAATGGCCTCAAGCTGCACTAGGGGAGGTCTAGGTTGGGTATTAGGAAAAATTTCTCCATGAAAAGGGTTGCCAAGCATTGGACAGGCTTCTCAGGGAAGTGGTTGAGTCACCATCCCTGGAGGTATTTCACAGACTTGAAGATCTGGCACATGGGACACGATTTACTGGCGGCAGTGTCAGGTCAATACTTGGGCTCCATGATCTTACAGGTCTTTTCCAACCTAAATGATTCTCTGTATTTCCAAATAAAAGCAAAAAATTGTTAAATGCTGAATAAGAACTAGAAGTGCAAGGTTTTTATGACTATCAGAGTTTAATTCCCACTGAGATAATATTGCTGCATAAAATTGCTTTATCATGTGCCAGGTCAGTCATACCTACATGTCAAAGGTGACTTTGACACAGAGAAAAAAACCTTCTCTCACAGATGGCCACAAAATCATATGCCAAACTACCCTGACCTTATGTTTTGCATTTGCTTAGTGGACTCTCATCTTTATCAAAAAAGTGAAAAGGAGACATTACTGTGAGGCCACTAATTCTGCAAGTCATGAATAGTATTTGAGTATTTGGTCATTTTTACATTGGCTAATACCTTTTTAGAGGACTGGAGTGTCTCTGAAGGCTTGTTTAATTGTATGTCCTTCTGTGTACATCTGCAACTGGTGAAGTGACATTTTCTCCATCTCCTCATCTTTATTATTTTCAAGCTAAAGGAAAAAAGCCCTCACTCAGCATGCCATAATTTCCCATACAAGTTCCACAGATATGTCACCATTTGCCACCTTGTGTCCCACAGTTCATTGAAATAACGTCCCTTTAAGCCATCCTTCCTCTTATAAATGAAGGTAAAGACTGAAAGGGTACAGAACACCAGGCACAAAAAACCCCTCAGGTACAAAGATCATTATAGCTGGCATTTGGATCAGCCAGAAGCAGGGCACACACTGCAAAGTTGTCCAGATATTTCAGCTGAATCAATTATTCCAAGATATGAATTACAGAGATTAGAAATTCTCATGTAGGGCATTCAGGTCTACATAGCCCTTCCTGCTAAGTGACAATACAATGCATTGAGTTAAACACTCCCAAATATTTCTCTCAGCTTATCCACTACAGAGAGATTATAAAAGTACTTGTCTTTAGTAACACATAACTTAGAACATTTTACTGTTTAAACACTGTTCTTAATCCTATAATCTGCTTGTAAACTGAGATGTTGAAAAACTAATGATTTTGTATTATATTCAGATACAGATCTAATTGGATAATTTCCTCCAAGGAAACAGTTAAGATTCTTTCCTATGAGCTCTTACATAAACATTTAATAAACTTCAGCTTGATTTATTTCTCCAGCACTTTTCATATATGGTAAGGGAGATGTGCATGTAAGGATGGACCTCAATTACTTGAGCATGTAAGAGTTACTGTGAGAATATGTTCTATTTTATAAATATTGCATGCACTTGCTTTTGTTTTATTTTTAATAGTGAAGGATGCCATTCTCAGCAGCACTCATCTTATCTTTATTTGATCAGTATCTGTCATGGAATGAAAATGCCTTGAAAAGGGATTTAAGAGAAGGAAATAATGAAAAGCATTAAAGCCAGATGGGAGGCAAGGTCACATTCTGAGAAGCACAGTTAAAAGCAGCAAAGCCAGGATCACTGGCAAGTGGAGGTCTTAACTATCACCTAACATATATAAAAAAAAAAAATAAGATAGATCTAAGAAGCGCTTTGAAGCTGAGGCCCAAGACTGTGTACGAGAGAGGAGCAGAAAAGAGGTGAGGGAAGTGAAGAAGAATTTCAGACCAGGAACTCCTGAAGGAAAGCAAGGATGGCAGAGAAGGGCAGGCAGACTGGGGAGCAGGCTACAGAGACACAGGTTGCTTTGGTGTCATTCATGTGGATCAGGTAAATTATTTCAGGTTCCGGTGGAACAACATACCAACCCCATATCAACTAAGTGTGAAAGAGTCCATTGTTTCAAGACAGGCTCCTTGTCAAGAACAAACTTAAACTAGCTTCATTACATGGGACTTTTTAAATCAGTAGCATCTCATCAGCGGATCTTTTCTAAGGATAGCTTATTTTACTTTAAGCATGTTATTTGCCAGTGCACCCTAAATTGACACAAATGTTTACAAGCATGTTTTTGCTAGTTTAAGTATAACATTTTAAAATCATGTCTTCTAGAAATCACACTCCCAAGTGCATTGCCCTGCCTAGGACAGATCTATCAGGACAGTTGTGGTCCAAGGTGGGTGTCTCTAGTGTGATGTAGTACAACTAGAAAAAGGTCAGAAGAGACTAATCAGGAAAGCCAGAGGTATAGACTGGCTCCCAGAGAAGGAACATTGAATATGCCAGGGTTTGCCAGCTTGGAAAAGAGATTATAAGGAATATGACTGTCTATATAATTCATCAGCACAGTAGCTGAGTATGGATCAATTTCTCACCTACTCTTCCAAACAGTCAAGCAGAACTTGAAGCTGGGAGAAACCACATTCGAAATTAAAAAGGTTACTTCTTACGCAAGAACTGCAGGGTAAACTGAACAAGTAACATGAGAACAAAACCACTGTCTACTGAACAGGCAGAAAACATAGGCCATCAGCTGCAAATGCTGGGGAATGGGAGAGTATTAGGAGTCATTCCCATGTATGTCTAGCCTTCCCTGCTAGTGGCTGCTCCTCGGGGCTGCAGGATATTGGGCTGGAATACTATAAAAGAACAGCCATCTTGTTCTTATACAACAGTATTCTCTGCATTTTACTAGAAATGTAGCATTGTCTTAAGAGAAGAAGCACAATAATTCTCAAAATATTTTGTAATTCACAATTCAACTTTTATGCACAACATTTGGCTGTTGCTAAACAATTTATTGAAAGATTTTAATTTTACTGCATTTTCAGTTTTGAAACATCGTCCTAATGGCAGATGCAGTTACACCCACACAAATACTAGAACTGGTGCAATCTTCCCCTGTGTTTCTAAAGTATTTAATTAATTAATGCTATTGTAGCAATAGACATATTCAACCCCTGACTAATGTTGGCATCTAATATTTTTTTTTTATATCAGATGTAGGGTGATGCGTGATTCAGGATATAATTTTTATTTTTAAGTAGATGGAATTTGTTGTTGGATGGTAGTTGTCCTACTGTCACCTAAATGGTCAGTCCTTATGCCTCCAGACTCCTCTTTGCAAATCATTGCATTACGTGAAATGTCTTAAAAATCCTGAGGACATCCTGCACCCTCATGAGGCCTTGTTACCTAAAATGTACTAATGCAAATGGAATCAGACAGCACAGCAGTCAAACTGCACAGCTCATCATGTACTCAATGTGGGTAACATAGAGCCCAGTTTTCCAGCTCGCCAAAAGCAAACACCTTGCAGAGGGCCTAAAAGCATGGAAGATACATTTCGTTCTCATACTCTCCCGGCGTCCAGTAGGTAGGCTAGCAGGTAAGAAGAGATCATAAAATCTGTAATCAGTATCTGAGAAACCCTGTCCCAGTGATGTTTAGGCAGGCTTTGCAATAGAGACATGCATTTCATGCATTTTATAGATAAACTCTGAGTAATCTAAGTAGAGCTGAATAATCCATCACTCAGTGTTTTATGCAGGAAATCTCTGAAACACAGTGCATCATCATATAAAGTCTCTGCAGTAGAGGCAAGAAAAAAATCTGATTACACAGGGCAGTATCCTGGGGTCTGCTCGATAGGGCGCCTTCCCTGGTTGCCTACCAACCTCCTATTCTAAACACCCTCCAACTCTCTCAAGTCAGCAGGTATCCCAAATAACAGTATCTCTCACTCCACAATGATATTTTCCCAGCTTATATCTTGATCTGGTGCCTGAAGCAAGTCTCCACAGGAAGGAAGTCTGTGAGCAAAATATGTTATCAGTATCACTGTAGCCGAACACACGCGGCTGCTTCCCAAAGCTTTCCTCCCTCCCCATCCAACTTCTGCCTCCAGAGCCTCACTCCGACCTTCCCCATGTCATCGTTCCTCCTCCCAGGCCCCTCTGTCCACGAGGCTTTGTTTTCATTTTGACTCTCTGTCCCCATTGCCTTGTCCCCATTCTGTCATATTTTAAGCCCTCCCGTTGCATCCTCACTACGCGGGTAGGGCGACACTGGAACAGGTTGCCCAGAGCAGTGTTGGATGCCCTTATCCCTGGAAGTGTTCAAGGCCAGGTCGGATGGGGCTTTGTCCAGCCTGGTCTAGTGGAAGGTGCCCCAGCCCCACGGCAGCGGGGTTGGAACCAAGCGATTTTAAGGTCCCTTCCAACCCAAACCATTCTGGGACTCTATCATTCTGCCCCAGTCACTACTCCAATGCGCCTCGCTCGGGCTCTCCACGTCTGCCTCCCTCCCACTCCCGGCTTCGACCAGATTTTGGCTGCAGCATGCTCTACTGCAGATTTTCGCGGCTATGCCTTCCCCCCCGCTCCTTCCTCCCCGCTCTGAACCCCAGCAAACCGCGGGCACCCCCGGGGTGGGCCGGGGGATCGGGAGGGATCGGGGTGGAACGGGGGAGAATCGGGGTGTGTCGGGGTGGGCCGGGGGAGATCGGGGTGGGCCGGGGGAGATCGGGGTGGAACGGGGTGTGTCAGGGCGGGCCGGGGGAGATCGGGGTGGAACGGGGTGTGTCAGGGCGGGCCGGGGGAGATCGGGGTGGAACGGGGTGTGTCGGGGTGGGCCGGGCCGGGCCGTGCCGCGCTCCATCCGCGGCGGGGCGGGCTCTGTGTCTCGGCCATGCGGGCGCTGCCGGGAGTTCCGGCGGAAGGCGGCGGGGCCGGGCCCGGGGCCGTGGCTGTGGCCGGAGTGTGTCGGGGATGGTGCAGGACCCCGGCGGGGCGCTGGTGGCGGAGCTGGTGCTGCGGGCGGGCGCGGCCCGCGGTATCCTGTGCCTGTGCTCCCGCGCCTTCGTGGAGTGAGCATTGCCGGGCGGGGTGCGGGCGGGGTGCGGGCGGG
>JAWWEW010000078.1:111850402-112071646 GCA_035583185.1 Anabacerthia variegaticeps
CGGGCGGGGTGCGGGCGGGGTGCGGGCGGGCCGTGCTGCCGCGGGGGGCTCTGTGCACACTGTGTGCCCCCAGGGGCCGTGGGTGCCTCGGGGGGAGCCCCCGGGGCCGGGCCCTCGGGGCCGGGGTGTGCGGGATGTGCCTCCCGCCCCGCCTCACCTCCCCCTCCTCCCGCGGGGAGGAGACCCTGGAGTCCGATCCCAGCTGCTCCGCGTGGCTCTAGCGATTTCTGGACGTCTTTTCGTATGGGCTTTCCCGTCAGGCTTTAACTGCAAAGTGTTGCCTTTTCGAGATTATTCTTTTTGTCTGTGTCGCGTGTGTAGAGGCACAGGGCAGCCCGCCTGGGAGGGGACCCGGAAAGGCCACCTCGTCCAGCCTTTCCTGGGAATAGAAGCCTGGACCAGTTTGTTAAGTACTTTGTCCAGTCACATCTTGGAACCTCCAGTGATGGGAACTTTCCCGCATCCCTGGGGAGGTTTTTTCACTAAACGATTGTTTTTACTGTTAAAAAAAAAAAAAAAGCTTCAGTGATGACTTTCTGCATCAGTGTCCGTCTTCATTTTTACAGAGATCGGAAATTATATAAACTGGGATTGAAAGGATTTTATGTCAAAGATGACAATGACAGTACAGGTAAGGTAATGAAATGTACTATGCAATGTGATGTGCAGTCATACTTAAAGTGAGTTGCGTGTGGTTGTTTAAGTAGTTCCTATTTCTGTGTTGGTTTTCAGTACTTCTGCTAAGGGGACAGATGTGAATAATAGCTTAGCACTTGCATAGCTTTCAGGTTGCCATAATCTTGATGTTTGTGTCAAACCAGCTGCGATGCTTATTCCTGTCCAGGTAGACTGTACCACCTCCTGTAATTTTCCTCTGGTTCATGGAACAGATTACCTCACAGGTCCCTGTCCTGTTCTCAGATCGTACTCAAAATTAGTTGCATAGTGGAGGGTCTGTAGATCTTAGATGTTTGCCTGGGAGCAGTTCTGCCCTACTGTCTCTGCCCGAGCCTAGGACATCAGCTGTTGCTGAGCTAGAAGTAGAGAAGAAGCAATAGCAATGGCGGAGGATATTTATGATTTGGATATATACAAGGAATTGTATGAGGAGGACCAAAAGAGTAAGCCTCTCCCTTGGCATGCTTGTATTTGAGGAATTATGGTGTGTACTCTGACAAATTCAACACTACTCCCTTACTCTGTCCTCCTGAATTCTGCACATATGCCTACATGAACATAATTCTTTTAGTATCTGGTTTTTGTTGTTGCTGTGATGGTAGATCCAGCAGCGTAATAGCTTGATTTGAAAGGAAGTCTGAACAGAAATAAAAGAAGTGGAGGTGAAGAAGAATGTAAACCATGGTTTTGTGCATGTATGAGTGAATTGTGGTGAGAATTATCAGTTAACACCAGAAGGGTCTCATGATATGTGATAGTTGGGCAGTAAATATATCCTGAACAACAAAACCAAATGTCTTGAATGTTTCAGTATTATCAACTGAGTGAGCTTTTGATTTCATAATTTCCATCAATATGCAATTCCTACTTTCTCAATAGTATTTATTATTTTGTATACGTACAATATTGCTTGACAATTTGATAATGTGCAAGCAGTGATTCAATAGTTGATCAGTTGCATCTAATATAATTAGGTTCTGTAGTTCACACATTACGTTTTTGTAAAATCATATTATCTCTTTCAGTGTGGTTTTGAAGGATTTGTAACAAAACCAACAGTCTCTTGTATTTTAAGTTGGCTGTGACACATACCAAAAGAACTCCGGTATAAGAATTTTTGTTTCATAATCCTGGTTTATCTGTTGTTTGCTGGGCATTATTGCATTTTGCTCTGCAAGTTATTGAGGTGAATGTTTGTGGTGACTTGGCCTCGAGTACCTTCACTCTCTAGCCCAGTTCTTACTGCTGCAGATCACGTTATATGGTGTGGACCATCCCTTTGTCCAGTGTCCATCAGCAGTCCCAGCTCTGTTACCTCCTAATCTCATGTCTATCCCAGCCTACTCACTGGGAAGGGTAGAGTGGGGAAAAGAGAAAGTTATGAAGCTGTGCAAGCACTGCTCAGCAATAGCCAAAACATTGGTGTGCTGCCCACGCTGTTTTAGCCACAAATTCCAAACAGTGCCAGAGGCTGCTATGGAGAAAGTAATTCCATTTCAGACAGACCTAGAGCACTGTTGAGCTGTCAAAGTTATGTTTTGGTTCCTACTGGTAGTTATGCAGAAATTGAGGTATTTATGAGAAAGATTTTAAATGCAAAAGGAAGCATAAGAGGCAGTTTTGGTGGGTTTTTTTTGCCATCCTGTGGCATTGAGTTATCAGACCCAGATTATATTCACATGTAATGTAACTGTTAACAGGGGAAGAACAAGCGGCTGAGGAAGAGAGCCATTGTCCCAAGGGGAATGCTAATCATGGTCTGGACCTGGAAGAAGTTGAACTGGATTCAGAAGCTGAGCTTATGAGGAGCATGGGATTGCCTCTTCAGTTTGGTGGGCAGTCAGCCCACAGGGACTTTGTGGTAAACCTTTACTTGCTTTATTTGTTCTGTTTGCGTTGTGTTTCCAGATGTAAGGATGTGCCTCCTCTCAGTTTTTTTTGGCATAGCAGTTCATGGAAATGTATTCAAGTTGCCTTTAAGCTGCCTGCTTTGAATACTTGTAACAGCACACAGCACCTCGGTCTGTCCAGTTTGTAAAATCCACCTGCCAGTTTGACTGAACAGGCTGTGCTTTATGCTTCCATTTCTGTAATGTCTGTGTGACCATGATTTAAAACAGCCATGTAACGCTGATGTTCTGTATCAAGAAACTAGAACACTCCAGTCTGAGCATGCATTTCACAATCTCTGCTTCAACCATTTAGCTTTTGATGCTAATATAAAAAACTAGTTTCTCAAATCCCCCTTGCAGCTGATAAAGCCAGGCTGTTCCAGAGGGCACGAGTAGGGCTATGGTGCTCTGCTTTCCACACAGAGCATTTGGGTTTTAGAAGAGAACTGGTTTTCACATATGAGAAAAAGACAGTGAGATGTTCACAGTGTCCGCTTTATGGAATACAGATGTCCCTGACAGTGAGAGAGTACGTTTGTGCAGAGCACTGCAATGTTCTGACCTGATTAACTTGTAAATAAATAGGAGAAACTTGTAATTTTAATTTATGCATGTAAATAGACCATACAGGCATCCAACTGCATGCCCAAAGTATATATGCAATTTTGGCTGCTATGTAGTAATATTGCAAATAAGTTAAATGGGAAAATAATATATTTTTTATTCAATTACTACTGAACGTTGTGCTTTGGACTGTGCGTTTTAACATTACATTATGAGGGATGCAGAGAAAGGATTAATGGCACTTCTTCGATTCTAACTTCCTTATAGTCCACCTTATGCTTTTGTCAATGCAAGAAAACTAGGGATTGCAGCTGATGAGGCGTTTGGAGTAGTACCTGTACATTTGCAGTCTTTTGCCCATGTGAATTCTGTAATCACTTGATTCACAGATGCTTCCTGTGGAGTTGTATTTGATGTGATCAACAAGTTACCTTAGTGTTCCTTTCTGCGACAGGTTTCTGTCTTCTGTTGCACTAGACAACTCTAGTAGCCAAATTTGTTGTAACAAATGAAAGGGCCAACTGTTTGGAGAGGAGGCTGTTTTTCCCTTGTGTTTCTGTTAGCCAGCTTGGAGCTCGGTGTAAGATGGAAAGGGTGTTATACTCCTCTTTTGGGTCACTGCCTTCAGACATATCAGATATTCGGCCGCAGGATTTACAGAGTATAAATGTATGAATATGAGTATAACGTGATGCTTTTTTTGTGTACAGCACCCAAATATAGAAAGGTTTTAATGTTCTGTGATTCTGACCATTATATGCTCACTGTCCTAGTACGACACTGAACAGTGTTTGCTGGTCAAGTAGATATTGGGTGAAAGTAAGAATCAGCCTCCACAGCCCCCTAAAATAGGTCCTTGATGTTACTGAGATACTGTTTTGCTATTGAGCTTGAACCTGTGACCCCTCAATTCCTCACAAACTTCCTTTTAGGATTTTTTGGCATTTGATGTTGATGTCTTTCCTTCTGAATCCTTGAACTACTAATGACTTTCCCCTCAGCAGCCCTGCTTCTGTCTGTAATTCTGCCTTTTTTTTTTTTGTGCATGTCTTTCTACGGACTTCTTTACAGTTCTTTTTCATAACTTCCTCAGAAGTGTCAGACAAGGTTATGCAGCGGGGCCTTATCAGACCCAAAAACTGCTGCCTTTTGGGGGAGAAAGCTAATAACAGCAGGGTTATACCGAGAGGAAGAGTTGCAATGGAAAGACAAATGTGCTCAGAGTACAAAACTATATACATTGTGGACTTCTAAGTGTGTTTTTCCATTATATTTTTAGGCAACAGAAAATTATAAAAAGAAAAGTAGTATGAAGTTTGCGAAAAAGAAAAAGAGGAAGAAAAAAGAGTTACAGCAAAAACATGAGGATAAAATGAAGCAGGAATGCCAGGATGAAGGTGGTTGTATCCATTCTGTTTCTGATGAGCTGGCCCTAGATAGAGAGCACTGTGAGATGAACAGCAAATCTCAGGTTGTAGTTGAAGAGAACTGTGAAAGTTCAGAAAGCCTTGCAAATGAGATTTTACCCAGTGAACTTAAGGAAAAATGGGAGAAGTACTGGAGCGAGTATGGGGAGGGCCTTCTTTGGCAAAGTTGGTTGGAGAAGCACCAAGGGGTCTCATCATCTGAAGCCATCACAGCCTCTGAGCCTTGGAATAGTCCAGATACCAAGGGAGAATGGGATCAACATTATAACGAACTGTACTGGTATTATTTGGAACAGTTTCAGTACTGGACAAGTCAAGGATGGACTATTGAGAGCCCACATGGTGACAAGGTGGAAGTTAATGGGATTACAGAGGAGACTGGTCTTTTGGGAGAAATGAACTTGATTAACCCAGGGCCTGAATGCTCTGAAGTGAGCTTGGAGCTGTCTCCCACTAACATCAGAAGTGATGAAACACTCCCTTCAAGTGCTGAGCCCCACAGTGAAATCATCACCGGAATTTGTAATTTAAATCTGAATTTAAAGGAGGTGGAGCAGAGCAGTGCAACTGCAACAGTAGCCCACCAAGGTCCTCAGGAGCACAGTTCATCTGACAGTGGAAACCAGGAGCCCTGTGATGGAGGAACCAGGAAAAGGAGTGCATCTTGTGAAAAAAAAAGTGTTAACCAGTCAGGTAATACAAAATCAGCTAAAATTGTTTCTATCAGAATTTCTCTAGGTGGTTATATATAAGAAACAAAGGCACATCTCTATTATGCCATTTTAAAAAAGTCGATCAAGCATTTTGCGTAATGATTGTATACTTGATTCCTTTTTCTTCCCTCTGCTTCTTTGGATGATTTCTCTCCCCTCTAACCTCTATATTGAATGTGTTCTTCAAGCAGAAGTGGTTTTAACAGAACACGTACTTCACAAATCTTCAGATGTACGACAGAAAGTGGTGAGAGAGGACTGTTAGTGCATATTTATTTATCTTGGTATTGCAGCTGTGTCATGCAGCTGATGTGTCTTTTCTTACCGATAGTCTAAAATGAATGAAAACTCAGGTTGATATTCTCATGAATCTGAAAAATTTTAAGAACAGCTTGCTGAGAAAAAAATTAGTTCTGCAGTTCTGGGGTTGGTTTTTGTTTTGTTTTGTTTTTCCTTCTGTCTAAAAATGCCATACTTGAAAATAAACTTCTGTTGTACTATGTTACTTTGGACCAGATGTCTTCCAGAGGTCCTTTCCAGGATGGAGTTATCGGTTAAGCAATGAGCTTGCAGTCATCTTTAAACCCTAAATTCATATAATCATAACTAGTGCTAACACGTTAAAGGGCCAGGTAGTGTAGTAGTGTGGTGAAAGCCAGTGGCTGTTCCTTGCACTGCCTCCATGAGGGATGTACAAGATGGGACTCCACATCAGTTAGTTCAGCATGCAGAGAGACACCTAGTTTGCTTGCCAGTTCTCATCAGCATTCATTGTACACAGCAGCGTCACATCTTTCCTGACTGTTGGATGGTTTCTTCTGCTGAAGAGGAGGGATGAAACACAAGTTGTCAGCAGCTCAGGACTTCAGTTTGGTGGGAAACCTCTGAGCCTGCTGCTGGTGACTTTCTAAGGGAGGAGTAAGCAGGTGTGGCCCCACCTTGATCCTGCAGTAGAGTTGGAATGGGAGAGGTGAAAGGAAAATCTCCTTTCCACAAGAAATGAGAGGAGCATTTAAATCTCTTATTAAATGTTTGTGAGTATCTTTGCATAACTAATGGGATGGAAACAAAATTTTACATACAAGGAAGAATGTTTCAAATTTCATACCCTGTAAACATTTTATTTTTTTTCTGGAGAGCGGAGATAATTTGAAGTTGATCCTATGTGAAATTTTTAACTGTACAGCGTAATACCTGAAACTTTTTTAGTATGTTGTCCCTCAAGCAAAGATAGGTAAAGATATGTACATTTGGCACTTGTGCCTTATTTGTCAGACTCAGGTATGTATGACAGCTTAACTGTATTTGGGGACAGGAAGATAAGGAATTGATTTATGCAGAAGGAAAATATGATCTGTCTTTTTTTTAGGTTTGCAGGAGTCGTGTAGCTCAAATTCAAATGAAAAAGAGCAGTTGCTGCTCCATGACCAAGACGAAGATGAAGATGAAGAGCCTCCTGAATACAGACGTGTCAAAGTCAAGAGAAGGCAAGTCATGAAATTTAGATGAGCCTTTTTTCACAAGAAGCCCAGGTCCAGAAGCCTCCTGAATTTATAGTAACTATATCTTTGATTGAGGATGTGAGTTAAAACGTCAGTAGAAAACCACATAGTCTTCCATCACTGCTTATCGCTTTGCCTCACAACAAGCAGTGGATATTTCTTCTGTTCTTTTGCTTTATGAAAACAATTTATCGCCTTGATGACTGTGCAAGGTGACAGTACTATTCTGTCACTGAAGGATACAGGATTGTTAAATTGCAGAGGAGAACTTGCTTATCTAAGTCTAATTAATATAGACAATACAAGAACAAAAGTAAATAATACATATTGTTTCACTGAATTGTATGCTGCCAGTAAAATGTTCAGAGTCATGGCCATCATAAAATAGCTCATCTCTGCCTTGCCACTGTCTGTCTTTCTTCTCTAAAAGTGTGTAGCCTCAAAGATGATGAGGTAGCTCTTCCTCTCTATTAAATCTGCAAAGTCTAAGGTGAAGGAATGGGTGGAATTGTTAGCTGCTAATCATGTAGCTTTGTTTTTGTTCTAGTATTTTGCTATTGCCATAGTACTAATAATAGCTAATAATATAGATAACATGATGAGGGCACTTTGGAAGTAGGGTGAACAAATGCTGTCTTCATCAGTTCCGTGTAGGGTTTAATATTAGATATTTAAGAGGTCATTCAGAATAGTTGGGACATTATAACCCCAATAAAAGGACATTTGAGCCTAGAACTGAGTAAAAAAACCTCAAAAACTCATGTATATGAACAGACTTGGTTTGGTTTCAGCAACGTGTGGAGGAACTTACTGAAGCCCACATTTGAAGGTTTTTAATACATGAGATTTTTAGTGGTTTATCTGCAAAATAAAACTGCTTTTTTCACATTAAGTAACTTTGTCATCTGGCTTTTTTTCCTAGCCATGAACTGGATATAGATGAGAACCCAGTTGAAGATGCTGAGGAAACCTGCTCCGTGTTGGGTTTTAAGTGTGGCACAGGACAAAAGTAATTACTTACGAGAAACTCGGGACTTCTTCATAGCAAGTCACCTCTCTTTGTTTTTATTGAGATAGACCGTCCATCTCCATTCCCATTTTGTTAAACTTTCAAAGATGATTCCCAGAGTTAGTCTCTGCTTTTAATAAAACTGTCATCCTTTGGCTAGACAGAGAGAGATGCAAAGTTACAGAGACTAGTTAAAGTGCTTTGAAGCAGAACAGTAGCTCATAAGGTACTTTCAGTCACAAATGTTAAATGGCTGGTCAGCTACTTAAATTAGAATGTAAAGGCTCTGACAATGAATGGTCCTCTGAATCTGAAGTCCTGTGAGCGTAGATCATAATCTGTTTCATATTAGAATAAGGTTGCTTCATACTAGTAAAATATTGCTGTATTAATGAAATGTTGCCAGGATGTTGACCAGAGAAATGACGTTTTTGGTGGTATGACCTAAAAACAACAGTGGTCAGTGCTGTAGAAGGAACATCATAGGGCACAGGTAGACTGTGACATAGGTCTAGCTCTTCTGCACAATGCAGTTGTGTTTAGTACATAACCTGTTTCAAAGAGAAGTGTGGGGTTTTTTAATTGCATATCCCAGAAAACAAAAGTAGCTGTTTTGGAGGTTCTCTAGAACCACAAAAAAGATCTTTTATTCAGCTAATCAAGATCTCTTTTCATCTCCTATTCTTCAGGCTGGTCTGGGAAATTGTTTCTATCTAAAGTTGTAAACCTATTTAAAAAAATTTAAAAAGCTAGCCTCAATTTGGTTACACATTTTTCAAATAAAAATACTTAAAACTTTTCATGAAGATATATTGTTTTGCTGCTATATCCATGTCATATATTTTAAGTGAATGTCTTATATAAATAAATATATAAATGAATGTCTTATAAAGAAATAACTTAGTCTAAATCATTTTATTGTAGACATCAACATTTACGTTAAAGCTTCCAGACTGGAGATCACCCAACTATGTCCTTGTCAATAATATATTTATTTATTTTCAGGTATGGTGGAATTCCAGATTTCACCCACCGAAGTGTGCAGTACTTGGAGAAAAAAGCCAAACTCAAGTCCAAATTCTTGGATATGCGTAAACCACGGAAGAGCAAAAACACACACATCTTCTTTACAGAGGAATCGGAAATTACATGCAAAAAAAGCAAAACTTTGAAGAAGGTAGGCTTAATTGTTAGCATTGTTAAAATTTGTAAATTTATCTGCTCCCTTAGGTGTTGTCCAATTATGAAAATGAAAAAAAAAAATGCCCAGAGCAAATGCCATTTTTAAGTGTCAGTCCAATGCTCTTCGTTCTTTTTTTTTCCCCCTTTTTTTCTCCCCCTCCTCCCTGCCCCTCACCTATGGGAAGAGTATTTAGATTACGGTGGAGGACCCTGGGGGCAACCTGTCAAGAGGAATGTGAGCTTCAATGGCCAAGTTACCTGACAGTCATTCCTAACGTCTGGGTGCATCTTGCTTTTAGGAGTGTGTGTAGGTTTCTATAGTTACTAAAAGTATTTTTGGTTTTAAATTACATGTGAGATCAGTTGTTAGTGCTGGCATTTCAATGGTGACAGAAAATGTTTAGTGTATTTCACGTTCTTTGTAATTTGTATCAACAGTTTTGCTTATACTTCTACCTGTATTTATTTTCAGCTGTAACTTTGTGCCTTTTTTTAACTCAGAAATTAGTTACAAGTACAAACATTTGTTCACTGTAGATTTTACTTAGTTGAGTCTCTTTGAAAATCTGAGGGAATAGATTTTAATGTTACTTTGCCTTCTTCTGGGATGCTTGGCCTTCCCTGACACCCAAGTGCAAAACACTATTTTCTGGTGGTGACAACACAGGTTATATTGAACTTGAGTCCCATTTTTATAGTTTTTGATGGGTTTTTGATCTTGTAACTGGGGCCAGTATAGTTCAAGGGCAACTTTAATTATGTGAAGATAAAAAATGTTGTAAATTTCCTCAGACTTTCAGGTAAGGAACTGCTCCAGGTCTAGAGCAACTCAGAGCAACTGTATTGTAAAAGGAGCATCTGCCTATGCCTTTGAAGAGTTTGAGTAGCATCTGCACGTTGGTTAGGCAGTAATGTCAAGCTTTCTGCTGTGCAGCAGAACCCTTTGCCACATACACCATTGGGTACATCTTGGAGATGAGGCAACTAATATATGAAAATAATTTTACCTATTTATGCTAAAAATTTCTTCTTGAGAGGCAGGGGATATCTCTGAATGCAGGTTGGAGGACAGTTAAGTACAAAATGGTAGACTTGCTCATCTGTGCCATGGCAAGTCTGACTATTTATGTTTCAGATATTATATGAGAAAAAAGGAACATAGTTAAGGACTTCTTGAATGTTTTGACTCTGGGTATTTTACTGTTTCCAAAATACACGTGGTAAAGAGTGCCTGCAGTGGCAGGTGCTTTTGAACTGTAAGGATTTTAAACTGTACTCCAGGTAACTGGTAAGCAGTAGCATCTGGTTTTCTGTGATATTTGACAATTGCAGGTGGAAATGTTCCTGAAGCGGGTGAATAAATCTGAGGAGGAAGCCACATCCCAGACAGCCATCCCTCAGGATAAAGCAGAGGCATTGTCCATGAGCAGCAGCGACTCAGAGGGTCAGGAAGACGTTACTGCCACACAGACGGTGACTCTGAATGCTGAAAACCAAAACCCACCGTCTTCCAGTGCTGCCTGCACAGAACGTGAAGGGGGTAACCTTGAGGAGGAGGAGGCACAGGACACTGCAGCAAGTTGCTCCAATGAGCAGGGTGCAGGGGGGCCAGAGCATGGCGGTGGGCGGCAGCTTGTCCCTCTGGATATTCCTGATTATCTCCAGGCAGAGACAGAGGACATCAGCCAAGGTACATGAGTTTCCTGCATACTGATGAAATGAATTGGCAGTAGGCTTAATGCTGCCTTCCCAAGTCAGTGTTGTGCACTAAGTATTTATTTTGTTTATTCAAAGAGACTCATTAGGTCCAAGGGGCAATGAGGATGACTGAGAGCTGTACTAGTGAAATTGGCTTATTCCTGGAGTGCCAGAATCCCAGGTCCCATCTTTAATGTTGACAGTATCTCTTCTTGGATAAACAGTCATTGTTGATCCTCAACATGGTCCAGCAAGTTTCCAATTCTTGCCTTTTTTTCCCTGCCAGGATGATGGTGATTAACCTCAGATAGCTGCACAGACCATCAAGTTTTGGGGTTTCAGTGCACACTGCTGAGCAACATGGAGCATGTGTTAAAATTATTTTCTAAGGGGAAAAAAAAATCAGTATTATGAACTTTTCTATTTAACACTAAACAAAGGAAAAGAGGATTATACAGTTTTTTATATATAGTTAATCCTTCCTACAGTAATTCAGTTATGTTGGATTCCTACTGTAAAACTCTTGTCTAGGTTGATTCTTATTCTTTACTGATATAAGGGCATTAAATTGGTCTCTGATCCTTGTTTGCTCACTACATAGGGTTTACTGTCATCAGTTGAATATTAAGGCTCTTATGTAATGGGGGAACTCTTGTGATTTTTAGGACTGTGACTGATGCCTTGAAATATCAGATACTCTTTTTTAATTTAAAACGACTAATCTGTGTAATCTGGCAAACAGTAATAAATGGTATTTAGCAGTATTTTTAAACATGACCATCTTATATCTTAACTCTCCCCTACCTACCAGCTACATTCCTAACCTACAAGAACAGTGACTGTCAACTTTTGCAGTGTCTTCCAGCTGTAGATGAAGAAATTACCACAAAGAAGAAGAAGAAAAGAAGAAGGAGTAAAATTACAATGAGAGGTGTACCTCCCGAGATTGCTGCTGATCCAGAGCTGGTCAAGTACTGGGCACAACGCTACCGGCTGTTCTCTCGGTTCGACGAGGGAATTCAACTAGACAGAGGTGTGTTCGGTACCAAGTGTGCTGACTTGGTGATATCCAAACCTGCGGGCCTTCTTGCGGTTTATTACTAATTTTCTTAAACGATGAACGTTACTGAGTGTGTTTGCATCTCTGGATAAATTCCATCCCCCCTAGCAGGCCGGTGAACAGAAGTCTTGGACTGTGGAAGTGCTTCTAGTGTGGGACAACCCCTATCTGCATTAGTCCTGATGTTTGCTGAGGATCATGCTAGATGTAAATTATGCTTGGTCATGACTTTTTCAGAAATTCGGGAAACTGACATTTTTCTGTTTCTGTATTTTATAAAATAGTTTTTTGAGCATTGCAAGTATGCTGATGGATCCGGTTTTGTTGTTTTGTTCTGACTTTCAGCAATCACTTTCAAAGTGACTTTCTTCCATTTTTCACATGGAAAACACTTCAAATCATAATTTTATAGGTAAAAGAGGAATTAGGATAACTGTTCTTTTTGTTTGTTGGGTTTGTAAGCCTTTAATTTCTAATGCTCTCCCTCATAAGCATGCAGATTATGTGGCAGACCAGACAGTGTGGTGAAGAAAATGACATGTTGGATAAGAGAGAATATATTTCTGGTTTTATTTGCTACAGAGCATAATCACAATGTATAAAGGTTTTCACAGCTCTGTTAGTGGACTTGTCCTTGATAGGCTAGAATCCTCAGCACCAAGATCAACAAAGCATTTACTGAGATGGAGGCATATCTGTTTGCTTCAGTGAGGCTTTGTTTGCTTAACAAATCGCTGGACTGACCAGAGTTTTTCATCTTCAGAGCCCGTATTTCCTGGTTGAATGCACTAAGCCAAAATTCTTGGGATTAACACTAAACCTTCAGTTGTATGTAGGGGTTGGTTGGTTGTTTTTAAATTAGGTGACCTTGAAATAAGAGGCGAAAATACATTTCTTCTCTTTCCTTTGCAGAGGGCTGGTTTTCTGTTACTCCTGAGAAAATAGCTAAGCATATTGCAGTCCGCGTTAGTCAGTCATTCAACTGTGACATCATAGTGGATGCGTTCTGTGGGGTTGGAGGAAATGCGATTCAGTTTGCATTGACCTCAAAAAGAGGTAAGTATGCGTTGTACATAGTGCGTGATTTTGTTTCTTCAGTCTTTTTTCCCTAAAAAACTGTGATGTGTGCTTTGTTGGCTTAGCTTTTTATTCAGTGCTTCTGTAGCAACAGCAGCGTTTTTGCTTCATCAGACTCACAATATGAACTTTCTGTTTCCAAAAAGGGCCTATAGAACTTTTTCTATTCTAAGAGTTGGATTTGTGGATTTGTGATAGTCAGCATTATTTTTACATGGCATAGTATCTAGTCTGTGTGATACTCTGAAGATTGTTGGTAAAAATGGACTTCTGTCAAAACTGCTGGTTTTCCCAATTTTTTCCAATTTCTCCAAGTCTGCGTACTCAAAAACAGGTTACGGGTGAATTAAACAATTGAATGCAGATGCAGTAGAAACAAATGCAGAAAAGTGATGATAACTTAAGATTAGGCTAATGCCAGCTAAAGGAGTTGTAGTGAAACACTGAGAGTACTTTCTGTAAAAACATTTCCTACATGACATTCATCTGCTCATCAAATGCTCTGGTAAAATCCTTTTTCTAACTCTTCTGAGTAATTTATAAGCAAGACAAATGGCAGCTTCTACTGCATTAGATTTGGTAGGCAATGATCCATTCCATAAACATTTTCTAGATTTTACTTAGCTTTTTATATTTATATTTATATTTATATTTTTATTATTATACATTGCCCTTGTATCATCTCGTGCTGTGTTAGGTGGGGTTTTTTAAACACAATTTTCAGTACAATGTGATCAGCCACAGGTAAATGTTTCTTTTTAATAAAGGGGAAGAGTAAGTTTCGAATCGACACTGTTTAAGTTGTCAGGCTCCTGCCAGAACTGCAGCAAGGAGGACTGTCCCTCCTAGGCAGAGAGCCTTACCTGTCCACTACTTGAGCTGAGATGTAGGGTTGTTGCAGCAGCAGATGTATGACTGCCTAAAGCTAAAGCTTCCCAGGTTTGCTAAAGCTTCCCAGTCGTGGCTGTGTGGCTTCCCTTGCTGGTTTGTAAATGCAGCCATTCTGCTCTTGGCAGGTCCTTCCCCTCTGAGGAGCTGTAGCTTCATTTCTATCATGACCTACAAAACTGAAGAAGTGACTCATCACCTTACAGCAGTAGATTTTAGATGAGACCCATATCTGGTGGCTACAGAAGGACACCTTCCTCCTGAAGCACCCTGTCTGAGGTGGGGTGGCACTGGCAGTTCTCAATGGCCCATGTGTTTGGTCTCTCTCTCTCAACCCTGCAGTGATCGCTATCGATATTGACCCCGTGAAGCTCTGCCTGGCACTCCACAACGCGGAGGTGTATGGCGTGGCGGATCAGATCGAATTCGTGTGCGGGGACTTCATGGTGCTGGCTGCTGACCTGCGAGCGGATGTTGTGTTCCTCAGCCCGCCCTGGGGGGGACCTGACTACGCCACGGCCGAAATCTTCGATATCCAAACCATGATTTGCCCAGATGGATATCCTTTCCAAGTTATGCATTGTTGTGATTTTCAGTCATTTACAAGTGGTTTTCTCCCTTTCTTCTCTCTCTTTTGGCATGGGCTTTGCATGTCCAGTTGGCTGACTGTGGAGGATACAGCCAGCAGCTGAACTCCCAGAAGTGCCACATTTGTTTAGTCCTCTTCCCCCAGCCTCAGCTATATGGCTTCAGCCACCTGTATTTAAATCTATTTTCCTTTTTCATTTTTAAAAAAATAATGATGAGTTGTTCTTAAAAGTAAAAAAATCCATTAGAGGACTGAGTAGCTTTGTAACTTACATCATTAATTCAGCAGTTTTAATTCCTTTATAACATTTTATTAAAATACCGTGAAGTAATCAAATAGCCATGCAGTGATTATTTATATATATAGATAACAGTTATGTGAGCTATGACTTTATCATTAGTTCCACTTTTTAACTGATTTATAAAAGGAATATCTTATTTAAAATGTCTTAGTAAAATTCTTCTCAATCATAGCACCTGCCTGTGACTTGGCAAATCACAGAAGAGTGCAAGCAAAATACTAACCCCTTTAATTAAGGTATAAAATTCCATATTAACTTATTAATAGTACTGTTGAGCACTCATTCATCTGGGAAGGTATTAGCATAATAGTTTCATCAAATATGAAGTGTGGGGCATCTTTTATCCCAGAATAATCTCATTTGTTTCCTTTTTTGCTAAAATTTAGTGATATTTATAAAAATAAGAAAATCTTTCCATGCATGTGTGACATGGATTAAAATGGGTTAGAAAACAAATGTAAATCAAATGTATTAGCTACATAGTACATTCAAATTTCTCATATACTTCTTTGTGGTTCAGTTAAACTTTCTTAGGTGAGTGTTAAGGGCTTTTTTCTACTTTCTAGGGCACTAATGGTGAAATAGAGTTTCTGTATTTTGACAATACTAACTTCTGCATTTCAGAAGAGAATCCTGCTCACACGTTCGGAAGACTAGCTATAATTTAATTGCACAGTAACTGATTTCAAGACATACTTTAAAAATGATTGAATATAAAGCAACTTTTCCTTCCCCATTCTTGTTCTTTTCCTTTACTGGCTTTTACATTTGAAATTTTCAGGCTCTCCAAGAAGATCACCAACAATATTGTGTATTTTCTACCTCGGAATGCTGATATTGACCAGGTGTGTTAGTAGATAAGGGCTTGTTAATTAACAACATGCTCAGCTGGCATAAAACATAGGTATTACAAGCACAAACATAAAACTTTAAAGGATTTCTCTGCAGTACTTGGAATAGCAGGTTATTTTCATGATTTTGACACTGTCCCATCTTAAAGGAACATATGGGAGATTCTTGCAGACAATCCAAGGCGAGTAGCTGGACAGATACATAATTATAAAAGAAAAAGAAATTATGTATTTTAACCAGCTTTTATTATCTGGTAAGTTACCGAGTCCCAGATTTTCATGGCTTTCAGTTTATGAAGGAGTTGCAGGACATTGTTATACAGCCTGCAGTTGCTACTATGAGTAGATCAGACACAAATGCCATGCCACCAGAGGTGGTACTGATGCTGTCTACACAGGTGTGTGGTTCCATATGGGCTGGTTGCATTGCAGTAATTCCTGATAAACACATAATTTGTTGCACTGGTGTGGGGGTTTTTGTATTAGAGATTTTTGTTAGAATTTTTTTTAAGCAGTTAAGTGACTAACAATTCCCCTGAGTGTCTGGTTTAGTTTCCTCTGTGTATTTTCTGTGGTAATTATGTCTTGTAGCTTTTTGCAAAGAAGGGAGCAGTGAGATGATCTCTTCACCTGCAATGTGCCACAGAACTTCCTAGGATTTTTAGCTTTTCCAAAAAGTCTATCTGACTTAGAGCAGGCAAGGTGTCAGGCCATATGGTGGCTTGCAGAATTGTTGGTGGCAAACAGCTGGCTTTGAGAAACAGGCTGAAATTCACATGGCCTCAGAATTGGCATACTCTGAGCCCACGCTGTGCACAGCACCATTGGTATGGCAGGTGGTGATGATTCATTTCCTTTTTGCATTTCAGGCAGGTGAAATGTCAAAAGTGGTTTATGAATCTTTGAACAGGGACCATAATTTTAGGCATAGTTTCTCAAATTTCAACTTCTTACCACTGCATTTTATCAAATGTTTCATTCCCATGATGAAGAACTACTTTAGCAGTTTTCTACTCTGCACTTTTTACTGGTTTATAAATGGGCAAATGCATCTACATTTCACTTATGTTCCCACAAAAGCAATGAAGGGTACTTCCCAAAGTCCTGCATCTATTCCTGCAGAATTGCTCAGCACCTCTATGGGATTGGGTCAGGTGTCTTGCTACCTGAGCATCTTGGTGTGATTGGCTCTGATGCTGATGTACATCCATGAGTTTGTGTTTACACAGATGCTCTAAACCATGGCTTAGTTGTCAAAAGTATATGGCTGGAGGTCTGAGTTCAGTTCAGTTCAGTGTTCCAGGCGATGGGCTACTCTCAGGAAGAGAAATATCTCCTCATGCCATTCTCCAGGGATTGCATCAGTATGAGAAAAAAAACCCTAAAGGTTGATGATCTTGAGAACAGGGAAAGAGAACGTCAATCTAGCCCACTATTTAGGGAAATGACTTAACCCAAACAAAGTTGTGTCAAACATGACTGTACTACACATGACCTTAGAGGATATGCTGGTCCATAGGAGACTGGTTATGGGTTTGGCTGCCAACATCTCTCTGTATTTAAGAATTAAGTTTGTGGATTTACTGCCACTACACTTACAGGGCTTTGAATCTCCAGAAAATAAGGTTTGTTGTTGAAGTTCCTTAATGGTATAGACATTTGTCTTCTCAGTTTGCTCATGGTTTTACCCACAGTTCTCATCCAGCTTACTCTTCTCATGGTCCAGCTAGTGTGGCTTCTGCTGCAACAACTTCTTGGCAAGGGCCTGTGGGCATCACTGCAAGGATGTACTCCATAAACTCTAGGGGCCTATAAAAGTTTGAGGAAGTAAACTTTAAACTTCATGAATTAAACTTTTTGCGGAAGACTAATGCTTGAAAACTGAGTAAGAGATATGGTGATATTTGCTGAACAGGTTATCTGATACCTTAGATTTGAAAGGAAACTTAAAAACTAAGTTTGATTTTTGATAATGTTGCTCAGGCAGGTAGGATTGGCCTCTTCTGTGTCCTCAGAAATTAATTTAGTATGCTCCTACACATATATAAGGCTTTCAGAGATCAGTTAGCTTTTTCTTTTTGCAAAAAATAGCTGCTAGATCACTGTTAGAAAGGTAACAGAGAGTAGGGATCCTGCTGCTGGTGTGAAGGCAAGTGATAGCTGACCTTGACATAGTGTGTTGAAGAACATTCTGTTCCTTGCCTTATTTGTAGACAAGAGATCCAGCCTGTTCCACATGATTTTATTGCAAAAACAGTGCTTGTTATGTCTGGAGGCATGGCTATGTAGAGTTAGTCTTACAGAGAGAGATGGGGTTCTTTGAATTCCTTTTTAAAAACATCACTGAGTTTAGGTTGAAGAGAATTGAACTTTTGTACTTTTGCCTCAAGAGGGAGCAGCAAACCAGTGGAATATGTTTGGTGCATTTACAAGAAATGTAAAACATTTCCCTGAATTGGATCAAATCTCCTTGTTTACAAATACGTGTCTGTTAAAAAAATTGTAATGTATGCAGGTCCATTTTTGAGTTTAATCACTCTTTCACAATATTCTTTCTAGTTAAGGAATAATCATACATATGTGCATGCACATGCATGAAAAAATATTGTTTTATTAATGCCAATTATGTAGCTCATGTGTGATACCCTTATTGATACCCATCTCCCTGCAGCATCTTTCCATCAGAGTCTTTTCTTCTATGTTTTTCTTCCTACCCCTTAAAAAAAAAGAGAAAAAGGGGATGTTGTAACAGACACCTACACAAGTGCCTTAAGAAGCAAGCTTGTTGAGACAATAATCAAATGTAGTTTATGAAGTGTTTAGCAAGCTGTGCTCTGCCTCACTGTGCAGAGTGGGAAGTGTGTACTTACCTCAGAGACAAGGAAAGATTCATCCCAGGTAATCCAGTCTCTTTCATGGACGGTTTTCTGTACCAGATAATACTTCTATATCTTAATACTTGTGGCAAAGAGGGAGGAACCTGAGAATCGTTGCTGTAGGGCCTTCTTCCTAATGGTGGGATATATTCCTGTCACCTCATTGCAGAAGGCACACTCAGTTACTGTTGATCTCTCACTGATCATCAGAATGGAGTCAGGATGCATGAAAGCAAACTGGAGAGTCTAAAAAGTTGGTGACCTGGTATGTTGTGAGACAGATGACCACATCAACATCTTTACCAGCCAAGCCATGATTGAGACAACGGAGTACTGAGGAAGCAGGAATTTATTACTTATCCTGACTGTGGATAGTTAGTGGCTTAGTGATTTTATAAAATTGCACTGTTCTTTGAAGATGAGCATATTGTTTGTGATAGCTGTGTCTAACTTTGTGAAATTTTACTGTTGTTGCAGCATTTTCTATCTTAAGTATTGGTGTCTGAGGCCTGGCTTATGTTCCAAATATTGCTAGAAGACAGTAATGTTTCTTGTCTAGTGTATAGAGTGATTCCTTGAGTCTGGAATTAAGGAAAGTGCTCTCGACCTTGGTAGTCCTAAAAAAAAATCATATTATGCTGTTATTTTCTTTTTTTCTTATCTTTGTTCCCACCTCACCATCATCATTTGTTCTGAGAAAATCCAGTTAGACACTGAAGTCTTGTTTTGTCTGCAAGTCTAGTGCCTGCATGGGAAAATGCTGTTTCTGTTTTTGAAAGTCCAGTTACAAATGACTGCTCAATGAAGGGAGTGTAAAGATGGGTAAAGCTCTTTCATTTATTTTAATTTTCTCTATCATTCAGAGAACAGAAGATCATACCAGAGAGATCAGTTTAATAAAAGAACGTATGGTAACCCCTGTGAATTAAGAAATTTGATGGGAGACTGATAGTAAGACTATCACTGTTTCTGATCATGTAGCTATGATTTTAGACTGAAGACCTTGCCAAATGAGACCTGCCAAGCAGCACTATCTTTATTTAGGAGTAAATAGAACAATGAGAAAAGTGGGGAGTGAGAGACCAGGAGATGAACTCATATTAATTTGATCATAATTTTAAGATGCTTGAATATTAGGGGAATTGGCAGGTAAAGGACTGTGGGTTGATGTGTTCTGCAGGCTGATCGTTTCTAAGTGAACATAGTTGCATACACTTCAGCTGTGACTATTACTTTAATAATGACAGCTGTTAGGCAGCCCACTTTAAACTCACATTTGTTCTCTGTCCTTGATAAAAGATAAAGCCAGAAGTTGCCCAAAGCATATACCAAAGCAGAGTGACACTTCCGGACTTCAATCTTCCTGAAACTTAAATACTGAACTGTAGTTTGTCTGCCCCGAGTTTAAATAAATAAATAGATAGATAATTGTCTGGCCTGTCGAAAGGTGGCAGCACCACTGTGACAGTGGCATAATTCACCTGCACACCTGTATATTTTGAAAAATGCTACCTGACAACATTTTATTTTATTATGTTCACTGTAAAGAATACCACTGCCATTTTTTTTCAAGGGGGTTACCTTAGTTGGTGGCTGGAGCAGATAGGTGGTTACTGAAGGAATTTCAGTATAATTAAAAAAAAAACAAAAAGAAACCCAGAAACTGTGAGAACAACAGGTAAACCTTCAAGTTCAAAAATATACCTGAAGAATATAAAGCAGGTTTGCACCTCAAGGAGCTTGTGCTCCTGAAATAATCTTCTATGTTTATTTCCCTTTTCATATTTCTTTCCTGATATCTCCTATATTAAACTTCAGACCAAACCTGTTGGCTACTATTTTAAAGCTCTGTGGCTGTGGACTTTTTCAGTCAGTAGTCACTGAACTGAAGGATGAAGCATCCAGGTGAAAGGGATGCAGGAATGTGTTAATTGAAGCTGCATCCTTTACCTCTGCCTGGGGAGGCATGTAGCACGTGCAGAATTATCCAGCACAGCAAAGGAGGCAGTATCTGTCCACCTGAGTACATGGGCTTGTACTGAGGAACAAACAAGGATAAGGAGATTGGCCAGCAGGGAATAAGAGTATTTGCACAGAAAAATGCAAAATAAAGAAACTTTGGACTAGTCCAGTTTTTAAAAGAAATTAAGATGCCTTTCTATATTTACTGTTCACTGCAAAAACGAGATGTGTGTCAGTATCTCTAAAAATAGGTGAGCACCTTTGTTTTTCTCAAAGCATCATTCGTCAATCTGCTGTTATTTTTAGAGGGCGTCCCTCTGCCGAGCTGACACCTTTGTGAAGCTTGGTGTGTGACAGCTTTCCCTCATTACGCTGTAAGGATTGCCTGAGCCCTTCCGAGAAAAACTTGGCAACTCTTACGTAATTAAGTTTGCAACTGCCAGCAATTTACAAATAAGCATTGTCACAGAGGATTTGCATTTCTCTCCTCTGAGTCTCAGGGTGGGTTGAAGAGCATACAGCGCCATATCTGTTGCTGTGGAGCTTATGCCCATGTGCTCATTTAAATTCTTGTCACCTTTGGGTTTATCAGATACTTCTACCTGTTGTTCGAAATCAGTTGTCCTGAATTTAACACTTAGAGCCTGGACTTGGCATATGTAAATCCTCGGCTGTCCTTTGGTGGACACCACCCATCAGTGCAGGAGCAGCATTTGTCTGCATGATGATGAAGAATTTTGTTTCACTTGGTCTTCTAAGAGAAATATTTACTAAACACTGGTGTTTAATATCAATGCATTAGTCATACTTAGATATGCAAGTAACACAGACTTTGCCCTGAAAGCCGGAGTGCATAATCCCAAGACAGTAATTTCAGTATTATTAATTATATTATGACTAATCCAAGTAATATTTTAGAATACTTAAATGATACTAGCTATAAAATGCAAAGCCTCTTAATGCTATTTGGAAGGGGCAATCCAGCTTTTTTTTTATAATAAATTAAAAGTATAATCTTAACATCTTCCTAAAAACAATACGGATCACCCCAGAATGTTAACTGCTTTTAGGATTTCAAGTGAGAACAGGTAAGTTGTAAAATTAACAGTCCTGATCACTTGCCAGTTTCAGATTCTTGTGCTATTTATATGTCAGCCAGCCTCTGCTTTTTTAATTAAGTGGCAGGTTCCTCTCTGACAAGAACATGGAAGGTTTTTTCCTATCACTATTAAATTTAAGGATGAAGAAACCACTCACACTTCTGTTTTAGTCTGCAGAAACAAAAAAATAAAAAGGGAGAAAACAAAACCAAAACAGAAAAGTAAATGCCTGATTCAGACGTGTGGCAATTTTCTGGGCAAGTCAATAAAGGTTCAAAGTATAATTTAAATTAATCTGTTATTTCCTCTTGATAGCAGGCTGGTTTTTTACTTACAGTAAAATAGAGGAAGTTCAGCATGTTTATATTTAAACCTGCGCGACAGAGTCAAGTCTCAAGGGAGTTTAGTAGTGTTAATAACACAGCCTGAACTTTTTCAGCTGCTAACATCATCTTGGTTTAAAGACCAGTTAAAATCTAGTGCAGGCTTGCAGAACTTGATCATTTTAGGTCTGCCAGGGAAGTTTCACTGCATAGGGAACTATAGGAATAATTTTCCTTCAGCAGCCTGGAAAAACAGAACTGGCTGTGGAGCAGAGACCCCAACTACAAAACCAAGATGGAGGGAAAAAAAAAAACCAGTTAACTTTCAGGTTTGGTGTTCTTCCTTCTGACTGCGGTCGGTCGTGATGATGAATTGGTAGCCTGAAGGCTGTCATCCTTCAGAGGGATTGTACCAGGCATCGTGAGTAGGAACAGGAGAGGGGAGAGCATTACATGTTCCAGTCCAAAATGCAAAGTCCTTTGCAAAACATTGTCTGTCTGTAATCATTAAGCATTAAAGGTGTGCACCAGGCTTGGTCAACAGAGCATGAATGGTGAAATTCTCCCTCCAGTGATTGTAAACAGAAAGGTGGGACCAGCGCTGCCTGCAACTCCAGCGCACACCACAGCTTTTTTTGGTGGTGGTGCAATAGCAACAACAAAAAAAATAACTTTTTCGTGAGTTTCTCTGCCTGTTTGGGGGTTGGTTTTGTTTTGGTTGTTCCCATCCACCCCGCTACTCCTCAGTGCAACCTTTATGCTTCCTAATTCTAATTAGTAAAATTGGTTTTACTCTTTCCCCAGAATTTGGGATTTAGCATCTTTAAAGAACAGTTTACAGCTTGCTTTTTGCCTCAGCTGGATGTCTCAAATGCCAAATACCCTGCAAACCAGAATTTAGGATCTCTTGTCTCAGCCCTGCGTGTAAAATTATTAGTATTTATCTTTGGTTTTGATGTCCTCTTATTTTCATGATTTGGGTGAGGAGGGTTTTTCAGTCACAAGAAAGCTACAAAACCATTTCTGTGAGGAAAAGGAGACATAAAAAATGTATCAGAGGCATTAGGTGCCAAGGAACATTTTCCACCAGTATTAACAGAGCAGAGATGTGTTTTCTGTGATAATTTCATGTGAATTAAAGGCTTGGGGTTCTGCCTCTTTTCCTGTACATTGATTGGTTTATTTTTGTTCTCTGTTTTTCAGGTGGCTTCCTTAGCAGGGCCAGGAGGGAAAGTTGAAATAGAACAAAATTTTCTCAATAACAAACTGAAGACAATAACAGCGTATTTTGGTGATCTAATAAGGCATGACACCTCCTGAACTCGGTGTGGATTTGTCCAAACCCAGCCTCCCTGACTGCTGCTTTGGTTAAGCTTTTGTACAGCTGGCTGGTCAAAAATGACTTAAAGCCATTTTTCACTTTAATATCTGTTTATAGAAATTGGTTCTGTTTATTGCTACTGTCAATAAATGTTTTATAGTAATTTTGACAAAATTGTAAATGTAGAGAAGCTGTGAATATATGAAAAAAAGATCTTTATAAAATGCAGTCTTGCAAGGTTTGAGTCCAACCCACGGAAGGGGCACTCAGGATTTCTTTGCAGCTCTCACATGTGCTACTTCCATGCTTGCTGTGGGTTTGAGCATCCAGAGGATCAAGAACAGCCTGAAAGCCACTGGGTGTCAGGAGCTGCTATCTGTGCTTGAGAAGCAGAAGTGTCTGAACATCAGGTGGAACTAGATGGTCAGGTACACCATGAGAGGTTTACCCCAGTCCACCTCTCTGGCTCTGTGCTCACTGGGAAACCTTTTCATATATTCTTGAACGTTCCTTTTACTTCCAGTGAGTGCTCTGGCTTGTTGCAGCACAAGGAAAGAGCTGGCTGTGTTTGTGTTTGGAGGCAAGGCTCTATCCTCTGTGTTTTGTCATTTAATTTTTTCCTCCTTGCCAGTCTTCTTCATGGCAAAGATATATTGAAGAAACCTGACTGGAGGTTCATATTAGTAAACAGAGTATTTGTCTCCCATCTTTTTGAGGCCTCTTGAATCCTCTCACAGGCTTCAAGGAGGACAGAGGGAACCCAGCTCTTCCTGGTGAGGGCTCTCTGCTCCCACTTGTGGTTTGGAGGGAAAAGTGGCTTTTGGGCACTTCTCCAAGCTGAAAAGTAGGCAGGCAAGAAGTGTCTAGGGTACAGATATCATGTTCTCACTGAAATACTTTTACAATAAGTCCCGCTGAGCTAGTTTCTGAGGTGAGACTGTAGGAATAATAATTTCTAAGACAAATTAGTGCTGCTTCTCCTCTGCTTGGAGTGCAGCAGGATGCTGAAGACAGTAGAGACTAAGCACTAAACCATGCATTAGTGCTATCAAAGAAAACAATAGAATAACTAGAATAACCGAATAAGAGGATCTATTTTCACCATTAAGGAATGAAATCCAACTCCTCAAAGCAGATAAGAGACAAAGTGTTTGTGCGCATATGAGATGTTAAAAAAATGTGTGCCACCTGGCTCAGTGCAAGTTCACAATGCAGTAAACTAGGACTTGGGAAATAATTTTTTTCCAACTTTAATGTTCGTCCAATAGCAGACAAGTGCTAAACTGTTAATGAACTGTTACATCCATGCTTCATCTAAGGTATTTTACATTACTTTGGAGACGATTTGGCTAATTCAGATCACTACATTTTGCTGCAGCAAGGAAGAAGTGTTGTGATAGTGCTGGGCTCTGTGTCATTATTTAAATGGAATTATTAAGGAAATAATATTTCTTAGAAGTTTGCTATTAGGTGGCAGGGGAGGCTGGCAATAGTGCTAATATTACAGGAGCTCCAAACCTACTTGGCAGTGGCATATGAATGTAATGATGCTGTTAAATTTTCACGACAGGCTGCAAACAAAAATCCAAGAAAGTCATGACTCTAAATGAAGAATAGATTAATTTATACTGTGTATGTCACAGTACTCAGTACACTAAAATTTTACTGTATTTGGCTTATTGCTGCTCATGGAAATACCCTTGTCTTATTATTTGGTCCTCTTTTCGTCCCTGAAGTTAAGGAGATGCTTTAGAAGCATTTTGAGACCTTGCTGATGCTACTCCTATAAAAGGAAGTTCTGAGGGGGAAAAGCCCCTGAACTTACTTCTACCTTCCGGAAAGTAGTTAGATTTTGTTCAGTGCCCAGTATACAAAATGTGGAAGCTGAAATATAAAAAGGTACAGCATTTACTGTTTTAATGTTTACTTCCAGGATCAAGAGCTTAATGGTAAAAAGGAACAATTTCTTGAAGGTCTCTGCTGAGCTTTGCAAGCACATGATGCATCAAAAGCAGAAGAGTATCTTTGTTCATAGCTGTTCATATCTCTAACCAAGAAGTACAAATGGTTTTGTATGTTTTTTTTGTAAATACAACTTGTCAGAATACACTCTGCTGGGTTCTGATCAATGTTTGCCCTCAGCTTTCCACTTGCACAGAACTGGTGAGGTTCCCAGGGCTTTGAATCTATCAGTCTGTTAAGCCTAGAATACATCTATTAGTATTTTTGCTCTTTTGTTAGTAATTTCAACCAACAAGCATTTCATGGAGGACAGCTTCAATTGTGATACAAATTTATAAAAAAAATTATTTTGCTTTTTATTGCAGAAAAATGTTAACATGAGCTGAGACACTTAAATTTCTGGACAGCTCATACACAATATTTTAATATCCTTTTGGGATTTAAGCAGTATTTTGTAAATGATACATTGGGCAACAAAGAAGTTATGTTGCTGATGTAAATACTGATAGTGGTTTGGTCTCTTACCCATTTTAAACTGCAAACTATAGAAAAATGCAGATTTTTAGTAGGGAAATTAATATTTAGACTAAATGCAATAAATACATGCTGTGTTATACTTTCCGTCACATCACTTTTGGTTTATCTTAATTAAATCCATTATTAAAGCAAGCCAATCAGTTTGTTTTTCTGGTCCATGGTATGAGGAGATGCAGTGGGACATGGGAGTTAAGTGCATTACAAGGCTGAAGCTTCATTGCGGGTTCAGGGGGACCAGAGCAGGGCAGCAGCAGGGCTGAGCAACAATCTCTTCATGGTAGGACAGTTAGCATCGTGCCCTTCTCTGAAGGAGGCCCTTTTGGTGTTAAGGTAAAAGGTGAACTGTTCCATGAAGTTTTCATTTACATGTTTTAGAAAATCTTCCCCAAGTGTAGTGTTTCTGAAATAACATCTGGGTCTATATGTGCAGCTCAGGGGTTATATAAACAAATTAATGTTACACCACAGTGACCATGATAATATTTAGCAGAGGGAAATCCCATAAAAAGCAGAAGGAAAAAATAACTTGCAGTAACTCATTGAACGAATCAGTAGAAAATTGAGTCATTTTCACTTGGTTTACTCTCTCAGCTTTCATATGCCTCAGCTTTAGCTGTCCTCCTCTCATACACAGTGTGACTCCTGAGCGTGGTCCTGTGCAGAGCTAAGAGTTGGACTTCATGATCCTTGTGGGTCCCTTCCAACTCAGCGTATTCTGTGATAACTCTTCCCACCTCCTAATACCAAGGAAGGAGGGTAATCCTGTCATGTAGTGTGAACTTATTTTACCATTGCTAGTATAAACTTTCTAACACCGCTATATTAGTATTCCTGTCACTGGAATATCTTTGTGCAGTCTACAGTGCTTATAAAAAGTTGATTTTCAGTACTGAGGAAGTTTTAGATTTCTTCATGAAGACGGAAGAGATATCTTTGCAAGTGTGTTGCAGCAGGAAGGGACTAAATGTTCTCAAACTGGGCTTGAAATCAATTCAGACCCTCATCTGTTTCAGCTGTCACAAGATGAAGCTGTCAAGTGGTGAGGGCAGAGTATCATCAATTTGCACACTCCATCAAAGTACTTTTAGGAGTGATGCTGTGTTGATTCAGTTAAGTGAAGTCCCCCAACACCCAAATTAATTCATGAAAAACAAAACAAAAACAAAATGACCCAAAAAGCAGCTTGTTACTTGGGAGACTGCAGAAGTTATCACTAGCTGAAAGGAAGCAATAACCAGCTGAAATGACTGAATCTAGTGAGGCTGGAGATTCACCCAAGCCGTAAAAATCCTAGCTGCAACCATGCAAAGGAGGATGCTGGAGTGAAGCCTGAGTCTGCAGGCAGGGCTTGTCCACCCCAGGGTTTGGTTTGCGCCTCTGCTCAGCATGGTCCTGTGGTGTCCCTTACCAATGCCTGAGGCTTTGACAGTGCCTGTTGATGGTGTGACACAGCTGGTGCCCAGGGTTGAGGTGGGGCAAGCCGCAGCCCACCTGGGAGCTGTGACAGCACTGGGCTCTGCTCAAGGGTTTCCTCACCCAGGGAATTTCCCAGTCAAAGGGTGCACACAGCTCTGCAAAATGCTCCCTGCAACCTAAGGGTCAGCCCCAGATTTCTCCATATAAAGACCCAACTATCAGTGTCTTTTTAGCACACATCACAATAGGGGTATCTCTGGGTGTCAGGGAGTGTGGTTTTGCTGTCAGCCCCTTGTGAACCCTTCTTCAAGGCTCATGCAAATATATTTTCTGAGCTCTTCCTTTCTGCATATCTCTGAGGTCTTGGCCTGCCACCTTGCAAAGTTCCAAAACCGGAGGAAGTTTCAAGGTGCTTCCCAGCAGCACGGACTTCACTGAAAACCTGAAACGTCTTTTTAGTTTTCTGGGTTCTCAGACCGCTAAGGAAAAAAATGTGCTGTTGGAGGTAGTCTGGGTCTGATGACAGCACGGTCCTTCCTGTCTCTCTGTGCCTCAGCTCATTATCTTTCTTTTTCTCAAGACTGCACTGCAACCTTCTTGTGAAACGCCTGTGGTTTATTAAAGGAGTGTAATGGCAGCACCAGAGCTTTCCGCACTGTGTAGACTTGAGTACAGAGGCTCACAGTGCCTTCGGTGTTTTGGGAGTAACGAAATGCCTTTCCCCAATGTTTTATGATAAAAATATGTCCAAAGAATGGGCATCAGAGTGGATAGTTAGAGATATCTATCTCTGAATAGTTATCACAGGTTGATGCAGCTTGAATAAACATTTATCATAACAGTTCACTACTACCTAGAGCTCTGGGGGTTCTTTCACATTGTCAGTGTCAGACACAGTGATGGTAACAGTGGCAAGAGCTTTTGTGAAAGGCGGTATTATGATCTGACAGCAAAACCTGGCCTAAGGTATTCATTAAATTGTTCCAGGCACTGGGACAGCCTATGATTATGTCAAACAAGGGAGCAAATTGTACGCTCTGCTTTCCCGGTATACGTGAACTTAATCTGAAAATCTGCCTAGAAAGGTTAAACACAGACAGCTTTGTTTAGGAGAACTCCTACCTGGCAGAGTCCATCACCCCAGAGGATCATTCGGAGCTGGGGGGGGGGCGGGGGGGCGCCTCCTTTGCCAAATGTATGTGTTGGTGCAGGAATGATTTCCGTGGATGCAAGTTGCAACTGAGCTTATCCAAGGGGTTCCCTCAGATGTCAGAACATTTGGGTGTTCCCAGCAGATGCAATGCTATTTGTAGCTCAGGCTCAGACCTGTACTTCTGGGAAGTGATGGTCCCCAAAACAGAAGATGAAGTTCCCCAGGAAGCAGCTGTGTGTGGAACCCTGGGCTGTGGCTCCTGCTGCAGACGAAACTATTCTCTGGGAAGTGCTTTTTGTGCTGGGTTTTGACACTGGAAAGCCCAGTTCTCCCAAGAAAAGTGAGCCTTGTGGAGGTTCTTCACCTTATTTAGAAATTGCCCACCAGGGTGTTCATTAACCCTGACTAAAAGAGGTGCTATTAGGAATCAGGTTTGAGAACAACCCTTTTGGTCATGTAATGTAGAGTGGGACACCAATAAGCAGGGGGTCCTCATAGCTCAAGGATGAGTTGAGTACTGGGAGCAGAGCAGAGAATGGGGCCAGTAGAGCTATGTTCAGGCTGCAGACCTTAATGCCAGTGGTGCCTGGGTTGTGGTTTCTGCAAGACACTGCTTGTGTCCACTTTTGCTTCTTGCTGACAAGTTTTGTGACTTTAATGGCAGTCTTTTTTTTTTTTTTTGGCAGCTTGTAAAGAGCATTGTGCAAAAAAAAACCCCAACCTTTATCTAAAAATAAATCTGTAGTCCTTGAAGCTAAAACAAAACAAAACAAAAACCCCAAACAAACAAAGCAAAAAAACCACCTAAACAAAAATAGCTGACACAAGAACAAGACCTGGATGCATTATAATAGTTCAGAAATCAGATAAGAATGTCAGAAATGTAACTAATTTGCAATTGCTTTGTAGGCAGGTTCACCTTGTGTTTTGGGCTGAGGCACAGAGATAGAGGTTGACATGATTTTTCAGCATTTTGAATTGACCATGCTGCTTGTCCCTGCTGCTGCTCTGATTTATCAGCTTTGTTTAAAGATCAAAGCATTTAGTATAAATAAGTTAAAGTAGGAAACAGGCTGATTTCTTGCCTGTTTATTTTTTCTGCTAATGAGAAGGATTACCTAATCCAAAATTATTGTCACTTGTTATAAAAAATCAAAGTGGAGAAACCATTTAGTTGCTTTACAAATAGAAAAGCAGTTCACAAATGGATGCAGAAGCTGCAGAATTAAGATCTGCCAAGAAAAAATTCAGTCTGGCTGAACTGACAAAGTTAACACTGCCCAGTTGGCTAAAAAATAGCTATGCCAGCACAGAAGATGCAAAAAACCCTGGAAGATTCATGATCTCAACTCAGCTCAGAGGAGGAACCAGTGGTGAGCAGCTGTTTGACAACTGTGAACCATGAGGGAAGTGAACCAGTGTATCTGGCCAGCTCAGACCATGTTGACAGACATGATAAGTGACAGTGATTAGGGACCTGGGAAAACTGCCAAGAGAAGAAATTCCAAGGAGCAGTGGGTTCCAGCTTGCAAGTCACCTGTTTGGGTGAGAAATAAAAAGAGCCAGAATTTATAGATCACATTTTATAAGTATCTGGTACTGCAGAAAGCTCATGAGTTTTAAGAGAGAAAGAAGCAGCACATTGTCTTGCCCAGGCTGGTGTAGGTGCTTGAGGGAATGTCAGGGAGCCAGCCTGGATTACTGCACAGTTCTTGCTGGTGCTAAAGATGCTGCTGCCTTGCAGTGCCGCAGGACCATCAACAGCAAAGAGGAATGGCAAAAATCCCTGGCAATTTGCAATAGCTAAGATAAAGCAGGATTAAGAAAAGATCAAACTCCTGCTGGAGTCCAGGCCGTGTTAAGCAAACACAGCCCCTTCCTTTCTTCTCTCCATCTTCAGTATGAGTTTTGTATTGCCTCTTGGGCCATGCAGGGATCTTTACTTTTCATTTACTTAAGAAAAGCAATCAGATGACCTTGATGACAGGTATCAAGTCATGTTTTTGAGACCACACACTGAGTGGCAATGCTGGGATCCCCACCAGCACTATCAATTTCCACAGCTTATTGCAGAGGAAGTAAACACACAAGCTGCTCCGTGCTGGCCACAGCAGGACTCCCAATCCCTGCAGCACACCAGGAAAACTGCTTTTTAAAGAAAAATACCACAGATGCCTCAACTGGTAGGCCTGGGAGCCATGCTGGGAGTAAAGAATACCTGACCAATGTGACCCAAACAGGCAGCAAAGTGGTACCAGGTACCCTCTTGACAGCATCTGAAAATCTTCAAGCTCCCCATGACTCTCTGAAGAAAGCCAGAGGAAGGAGGCAGTGCAACCAGTGGCCAGCCCCCATCTGGGCAGGCTAGCACCTGTACTGTCCCTTCCTAGTTAGATCTGCATTAAAAACTGGACAAAATGAGTCAGTGCCCTGAGGCAGTAGCACTTGCTGGGGTGTGATAACTTTTACTTTTCTGGCCTTAAGAGAAAATAGCAATGCTGCGGTTTGTTTCTTGCACTATGAAATATATTTGCTGGGACCATTGGGGGTTAATACAAAGACCTGTGAGTAAACAATGTAAGAGTATACAGTAGAAGTTTTGAACTCATGACTTCTTGCTGATGCCTAGTTATTCTAGCTGAATGCTTAGTTTGTACCACAGACGGCATGAGCCCCAAATCCCTTCCTTGTAGCTGAGGAGAGATTCCCACTCTTCTTTCTGTCACTCCTATGAGGGCAACCCAGATTTCAATCCCCAAATCAGTGTCAAGACATCCCAGAGAAGTTACTACAGCTAGGTCTGCAGCACCCTGGGAAGGGAGCTACAGAGGAATACAGCCAGTGCAGAAGCCCATGCAGCACTCATCAGTGTGATTTTATCACAGACCAGTTCTAACTCTGTCCTGTGGGTCACATGAGCATTAGTGGTTGGAGTGATCTGACTAAGTTTCCCTTGGTAGGAATCCCGATTCACACTCCAGGGACTATACAGCAGTCTGAGCCACAATAAGGGGGGCAACCACAAAATTCATTCTAAAAATGTGTTCGTGATCCAAATTAAACTACCAGCCTGGAAATACCTAGAGATAATGGGTGCCTTAATTCAGTGCCTTATGGGTGACTGAACCGTACCCAGCTCAGCATCCTGACACTCTCTAGCTGGGAGAACTGGAGGGCCAGCTGCAACTGAAGAAAGAAGAGAATCACTGCTAGCCATCTGTTCTCCGTATTTCTGTGTGTGTCTGTCTCTACAGACAGCAACTGAATGCTTATACTTTGCATGTCGATATAATCTCACTTTGCTTTCACTTAAAATTTGTTTCAGTTTGAGGTGGGTGATGTCAGGCTGGCTGGCAAACTACCAGTACCTCATTCTCTAGGGAACAGCAGTCCCGGATGGGACTGTGCAAGCAGGGGCCACCAGCTGCCGGCAAGGTCCCTGTGGATGAGGGGCATGTTGCTCCAAGCCACGAGGGCTGGTTCAGAGCAGCAAAAGGCAGCCAGGAACTGGAGTAGTGCTGGCATAGCCCAGGACAGGGAACACCCAGATCCTGACTGTCTCTCCAAAATTGTAATTCTTTCCTTTCCATGGCATTTTCTATGGACTAAAACTATGTGTTGTCTCATGTGAGAGCTGCAGATATGCTCCCCACCCTTAAAGGTGTCGGCTCAGAGATTAATGTAGTAATAAATACTATTCTGTTAATTATATGTCTACTATGGGTTTTCCTGAAATAGCAGATGCTGCTATGTAAACACCACAGTTATGTAGACAGGTTATTTCACAGCCTGCCTCCACCTCATTTCCATTTGTCCCCATCTTGTGATGCCCCAGATGCACATTGATGCTGGCCATCCTTACACCTGTAGGTGCTCGGGACAGCACAGCCCCAGAGCTGTGATGCAGAAGTGGAGCTGCTGGGTGTAACTCGGAAAAGAAATGATGCAACTCGTAGAAATTAATGAAGTAGTAGCAAGTAGGACAAGATTGTTTTGAAATGAGAATTACTTATTGTTGCATCCTAAGCTTGTTATGCATCCAGGTTGAGACGTACAGAGTGGGTGGGCTACACTATAGCTGGGAGAAGTGGGGCACACGGCCAGCCCCGTACAATGTGTGTGTTTGTGTGGCTGGTGGCAAGAAAATCCGCCACCCTCTTTGGAGAGTACTGTAAATGTGAGCGGGGTCTGCCAGATGGCAGACATCCGGAAAGACACAAGGATAGAGCAAAGCGTAACCGCATTGTGCATGGCAGTGAGCACACTGGGTCTGTCCACAGATGGAAACTTGCAAATCACAGCCCTGGGGTGAGCTCACGGGAAAGTGCTGACAAAGCCAGACCCAGACTCCTCTGAGAAACTGAAAACCAGGACGAGGGTCCAGATCAATCTCATCTTCTAAGGCTGCACAAATCTGGAGGAAATGGCAAGCCTGGATGTGGCTGAGCTGCTCATGGTGCAGGGTGCAAAGAGGGGCTGTAGGAAGACAAAGTGACTGACAGCTCATTAGCTCTGGGACTAATTAGAGTCTGGATTATAATCTGCAGACATATTCTCTGTCTATAAACCTGTCTATAGACTAGATAGAATGAAATTCCAAAATCAGAACGCACAAGGAATGCTAATACGTTCCCTTTTCCGCCTCAAGCCTCTTTTGCTTGTCACTCTCCCTGGGAAGCCACAGGATAAGGTATTCTAGAGCTGTTGAATGCCAATGTGGAATAGGGAGGGGAAATTTTTATGTGACTGTTTTCTCACTTGCATCATGCTACTATTTCCAAAAATTGAATTCCATGAAAGGAAGACATGAATAGTTGGAAGAAAAGAAAGCCTTGGTTTTTATTATTATTTTTGCTTTCCCCCCCCTACAGCATCTTGTCTGTATTTGACTAGCTTTCTTGCTTCTTTGCAAAACTTTCTGTCTTATCCTTTTCAAGGCAGGCTGAGAAAACAGAAAGCAACACAGATCTTGTGCCTATGTCCTCCTCCCTTGCCTCACCTGCCTCAACTCAGGACACAGATGGGGAAAGATCAGCTGCAGCCTCCTGGGGAAAGGGTGCTTACCTGAAACTTCTGACTCAGGCAACAAGCCTCTGTGCAACACACTTTCTGAATTACTCCTCTGTCTGATAAATAGGGCCAGTCTTTTCATGTGTCCTTTAGTTTTATTCTTATCCCATATGAGCCCAAATAAGAGAAGCCTAAAACATCTGTCACGATCCAAGTGAAAACAGATAGCTCAGAATAGTTGATTTGATTTACACAAAAGGACAAACCTGTTTAGGCAAACTGGTATGTGTTTTTGAAGCCAAATACTGATAAGTTTTTCTGAGTTACACTTTACTCCAGAAAGAAAAAGACCTGGCAGAAACACCACAATTTGATGTTGTTCTGTGACATATTTTAGTATCTTCTGTGCAGCAGCACTCGAGACCACTCTGAGGTGTGTATATGTGTCAAGGATCAACAGAAGGGTGCTTTGTAAAGGTATGAAGCTCTTCCACACTGCTCTGATATAATGGGTTGTTAGTGACTTGTCAGTTCATGTTTTCAATTACTGTTATTACTATTATTTTAAAACTGTGGGTGTTTCTAAAATTGCTTTATATCAGATAATGAGTATACTCATTCTTCAGTTACACTAATTAGTGTTCTGAGTTTGGTTCTGCCACCTCGATGGCTCCAAGAGCTGAGACAGGTTATCACATACACAAAGCTCTTAGCTCTTTTTTCATAAATAAATTGCAACCTCACAGTTTTAACTCTTAATGTCCCAAAGACCATCTTTCCTACCTCTGCCTTTTTCGTGGTTCATTCCTATTACCTCTTTAGAGTTTCTCTCCCACTAAATTATGTATCTTGCAAAAGAATGAATCTTTTTGACCAAAATAAAAGCACAATCCCTTAGCAATACCCATTCCATAGCATGTTGCTGTAGAGCACATTTATTTGAAGTGTCCTTAGTGAACAGCTTCCATATTAGCCTCTCCTGGGCCACTCTTATGTTTTCTCCCAGCTATGCATTCATTCTCCATGTCCCCTGGGAGGGGACACTTCTGAACATTGCCAGGCTACAGCTTGGAGCAGCCTGAAAATCCTGTGCATGCCCCTCTATCTGAAAACAAAGCTGGTGAGCAGCGGGTAGAGCAGAGAAAAATCTTGCTTTTAAAAACTGCCCTAAAAAAGGTATCTGAGTCTGGCCTAAGAGGAAGCAAAGTAGCAGAGCAAGGCAATCGGGGCAAAGAGAGGAGAAGATTCAGTAGTGTGGCATTGCTGCATGCAATTAAGCTTAAGGTAGGTTATTATACCAGAAGAAAAGTTTTCCTGAAAATCTTACAGTATTCCACTGGAGAAAGCTCTAAAGGGGCATTTCAAAGGAAGAAGAAACCAAAGAAACTAAAACAATACAGATCATATGAAACCTTGGAAGATGATACACAAGGACTTGCATTAAACTCAGAAAAAGGGACTGGATTATCTAGTAGAAGTGACTGAAATTTTTTTAAAGCCTTGTTAGGAGAGTGTGTATGCATTTTTTGGTCTGCCTCCTGTCTGGAGGACAAAATTTCCACAGAGAAAATCAAAATCTGCCTTTTTAATTATTGAGAGATACCTAGAGCCCTAAAACTGTGGTGTAGCCAGCTCTATTTAACCAGGTAAGCTGTTTTTCTCCTCACCAGACTGTACCTTCATATTATTCACTTGTCTGCTTATGTTTTCACCCAGAAGTTTGCTGCTCTTCTGTTGCCAGTTGAAGCATCTCAGCATGAACGTAAAGGAACTGCTGAAGGATATCAACTGTGAAGCTCACTTAACACCTTAGGTTTGCCATCAACCAAGTCCCTTCACTTTCCAGGCCCACTATAAAGCTGCTCTTTTTTCTCGTCACTGATATGGGGTTTTCTATCTGTGCAATCACTTGAATGGCTCACATAGAAAATGCCTATTTCATTGAACAGCCAATGTGGAGAGAGATGAAATGGCCATCTTGGAGCTTGGGACAGACCCAGATCTGTTGATGTCTGCCTGGGTGTGTTGGCACCCAGGACACCTCATTACAACAGCTGCCCAACAGCTGTGAACTGCTATGTGTCTTTACTAAAGGTGCAAAAAGTGTCAAAATTACTCTTTGTTTAAACATGCCATGGTTAGAAAATACAGTGTTTATTTTAAGCAAAAATTATACAAATGCTCCTATTTCTAGGATATTGATTTGATTTCTAGCAGGTCTATTTGTAGCATGTCCATCAACACTAGAGGACAACTTTCCAACTTAACCTACCAATGGTCCACTCACTGCATTAAACCAATACATCCTCCTTTCTGTGGTAATTACGTGTATTAATAAAGTAAACAACAACCAATTCATAAAAGTAAGCTCAAAACACTGCTTCTGCCTTGGCTTCTGCCAGGGGCCACACTGTAGGTGTAACTAACTCAGATGCTTTCCCTTGTTTTTTATGTGCTGGGGACACATGAGTTAGTGTGCCAGAAATGCCATTGAAGCTGTTTAACTCTTCCTTGAAGGCTGCATCCCAAAATAAACCCCCTGTCTTCGGGACAACAGTGCCAACCCATTATTCACTGCTGTTGAGGGAGATTGTAGCTCGTTAAGATGCAATGAGTAATATGTTTGAAAATGTAATTAAAAAGTTTTTCAGTCATTCATGGAAACTCTTTTAATGCAGAATAAAGCTTGATGATGTCTGTGATTGTACTTTGACCTGATGAAAGCTCTGAATGGAAACTTGTACAGTAGGTAATATTTATTCTGGCACTATGTCAGTAGGCAATGTCTACTGCTTTTATTGCTCTGTGGAATAAAAGTTTTGAATTTTGCTCAGTACTGAACCATTTATTGTCTTGAAATTGGCAGCAGTAACACCCAGCTGGATGCTGGTATGTTTTGTGTTTGCAAACAGACTGATCCATGGGAAACAATCTAGCAGACAAATCAACCTAGTTATGAATTAAACAAAATCTTTACTTGGGTATGAGACATTTGAGCCTGAGGGAGCTATATATATTTTGGAAAAGGCCCATAAAAGGACTTTTTAAGACATAGACTTTTTGAGTCTTAAGTATGATATTCTTAGACTGCCTTTAGGTATGACTTGCTTTGTGTAACACAGTGGACTTTTATAAAACAATAACTTCTATGTAAATGGTGCTGGGGTCTCAAGCTCTAAGTAGAAAGTCAGAAAAGAGCTTGGTGTCTGGCCAAGCCGCTGAGATGCTTAAATTGTTCTTCTTCTGCCTCCCACCTTTTTTTTCTGCTTGTCCCTGGGACAGGAACTGCCATTTCCTATCTGTATCTCTATTGCATAGCAATGAAAAAGTCCTTCTTATAAACAAAGAGAGAGGTAGAAAGTTTACCCAGAAATAACTGAGTGCTCAGTACCAAAAATAAGCATAGCGTGAAGAGATAATTCTGTATGCTTAGAGCCAGTCCTATCGACTCTCAGAGTCTTGTGAATATCATGGGATCTGATGTTTTCTTATTTCCCCAGCTGATGGTAATCAAAGAACCACATGATAGCCTTGACTTCATTAACACAATGAAAAAAAATCACATGCAAATTTCTTGCTTTGTGGTGTACAGAAAATAGTCAGTCTTAAATCCCGAAGGTAAATAAAATCACGTGATGGTCATTCTGACCCTTTATTCACTCTTCCTGTGTCAACATGCCTAATGTTTCTTATCTGCTTCTTAGACATGGCCACACAAAAAATTGGTTCATCACAAAACATTCTGTAACACTCTTTGTATTCACCCCCAGTCAGCCACCTTTATGATTTTTTTTTTCTCCTTTACTGGTCCAAAAGTGTGTGCTGAAAATCAGCTTACACCAATATTATGTTGGATATTTTCATAACCTACATATGGCTTATTGTCTCTGTAGCTTCAATAAAGGCCTTGTATGCTGTTCTTCTTCCTAAAATGCTGTATGAACAGGTTATTACGCTAGTACTTATTGGAAATAGTCTCCATTCTCACAGACTTCCTGTGCGACTTTGAGAAAGCCACTGTAACAGTTCCTCTATTTCTTCTGTATGAGATGAAAACAATTGTATTTCCATTCCTGGTGTGTTTTGAACAGGTTGTTTCTTAGCACAGGTATGTGCAGGGTGGTACCCAACCAGGCTTTATAACTGATCTCTATTCACTTTATATGTCCCTTGGAGCAGGGACTGGCATTCAGCTTTCCCCACTGCCAGGCTGGGCCAGAGGAGATGTGACAAAGGGAGGAAGCAGACACCAAACATCCCCACAAGCTGTGCACAGGCCGTGGGCCAGCGATCTACAGCCTGGATACTGAGAGGTGAGCAACCTTGTGCTGGGCTCCGTAAAACACAAACCAGAACAGTTTAAGGTTGTTAATGCTGCTGTGAACTGAGACTGGCATGACTAACCATTCATGGGCATTTGTAAATTAAAAAAGCCCAAAAACCAAACATCAGCTTCAGTCTTTAATCTGTGTCAAAGGATACGCTCTGAGCAGGTCTTTGCCCAGTGATTGGGATGGTACTGTTTGCTTTCTTGTAGCATAGCTTTCAGAGGTGGACAGGCAGGTTTTTGTCACATGACTTTTTCCTGGACTGTGATAAGCTTCAAAGGCAGACTAAGTTTCCTTATTCTTTCCTTGAATTCATATACCTTTAAGATGTCACCTTTAAGCAGGTTTCAGAGTTTGAATGCTTGATATTTTCAGGACGAAATGTGAGAAAGAAAGAAAAACATAATAGTTTCCGATCATCAAATATTTTGGGTGAGTCATTCGCCTGCATCGCCAGATAAATGTAACAGGACATCCTGTAACCGTTGGGCAGTTTCTTTAACTTCTCCTTTTTTTTCCATACAACATAAATAGTGAAGTGGGAAAGACAGTGGCAGTGAAGTCCTGTCCAGACACTCCTCTTGGCTTGGATTCTCTTCCACATCAGGAGAGGGAAGTCAGTCATCTCTGAGGGTACTACCTACCTTGGTACTGGGATATACAGATGTATTGTGGTCTGCTCCTGGTCAGGGGCAGTGAATTCAAAGGCAAAACCCCCTCCGGGAGTTTTGAGAAGCTGATGTTATTTTCCTGAGTATTTTGCCTTGTGAAGGAGTTTCTAGCATCAGAGGGAGAGCATAGCTATGAGTCTTCACTGGAACTTTCCTGGGGAAGACCTGGAAGGGGCGTTTCTGTGCCATCAGTCCTTTCACTCGTGCACAGTCTCGAGACTAACCTCCCCCAGCCTTTTTTAGCTCTTGCATGCCAGTAGAAAAATTTATAAGAGATTTCTCTTCTTTTTTTTGGATGCTAATAAAGGGATACAGATAACTAGAGTAACAGTAAGAGTGACATAACTGAAATCAAACAAATGCTTCTGCCACACAAGAAAGCAGTAAATAAGAACACCAAAATTCTGGTCATAGAGTTGGCATATTTAGAAGTAACAGAGATAGAAGGAAAAGTTGAAAAACTGGCAAAATAAAATATGCTTTCTTCTTTGTACTCTATCTGCAAGTACAAACACAGCTTTGAAACTCAGATTTATCAAAAGCCAATCTGATTTTATGAAAAGGCCTTGGAAAAAAAATAAATCTGATCTAAGGAAGAGAAATACATCCATCCAGAAATCTTAGAGTAAGCCTGAGAGACAGTTTGCATATGTGTGAGTATACATATATAATTAGACAGCCAACTTTATGTTGACAGATCAAGGGAAAAGGAATTAGTGGAGAGATAACAAATTAATAAAGCACAGCTTTCAGTAATAATTCTTGACAGAATTTTGGAGGCATGACTTCACATGAAGTAACTGGAATCTCCTGAAATTCATCTCCCTCCTCAAAATTCCTTTTCAAGACTTGTCCCTACTATCACACTTATAAGCTGATCAAACTGGAATGGCCACATACTACAGAGGATTTTATTTCATTTTTCTTTGCAAGTTATTATGTATTCCCTTTACTTTGTATCAGGAAATGCCCTTCTGTGTTTACAAAGTACATAGACACAGCGGTCTTCAGTTGTGGCAATGGTTTCAATTAACTCCATTAATAGTTACCAGGAACCAAATCTGTCAATAAATAAGTTTCGTAACTTCATGATCTGACAGTGAAATGAGGAAAAGTCAATGCCTAACTGCTACCATGGCCGTTTAATTGTGGCACTGTTCTTCCCCTCTCTCCCATACACACACAACCTCAGCAGGCAGAACAATAAAGATGAAGCTCCTTGGTTTCATTTGATACTTACATCAGCATTTTCTCCAGGGTGAGAAGTTCCTGTAGTTCTTTTACACACATCTCATCTTCACTTCTCCCACTCCCTCATTCTTTGTGGCCTTTCTGATCTCATCACTGGTATGTTGACAGCAGAAATTTTGGGTTTTTTATTGGCAAACTTTTTTTTTTCCATTTTTCAATCACTGATTCTCCTGTCCTCTTCCAGTGGAAGATTCACAACAGTTATGCTCAGCAAAGTATCTTTCACTCCCTATCTGCTTTTCATATCAGATTCATGCCTGAAGTCTAGACTGGAAAGTCTCTGGGGCAGGGACTGTCTCTAGGTTAACGTGTATGTATGTTTACTTGTCCTCAAAAAGCCCCAGCTTCAAACCTCAAAGTCCTACTAGAGTAATTAATATTGGTGTGGGTGAAGCTTCAGCCTATTAATTGCAGGAACCACTCTAGACACTTAACCAACTATGTACTTCTTCATGGCACTCCTAACCCTTGAGCTGTTCTTTCATCCCAGCTTCAGGCTCTACAGCCTCTGTTGAGGCTGTTCAACAATAGTAATACAGAGCCTTTTCTTTTTCTCCCTTTTATTTGCAGTAGCCTTCCTGAACAATTTGGGGTTTCCCTGCTTTTCTTCAAATACTACCTAAATCATATCTTCCTCTCTGAATTGTTCTTACACTATTGTTTTCTAAAACCTTTGATGTAGTTGGCTTAGTAAAACATGCTAGGAAAAAATGCCACAAGAAACTGTTGCTTTGTTCCAGATGGTATTTTTATTTCTGTAATAATAGGGAACTCTTTACAATTTACCCACTAACCTGCTTTCAGTGTTTGTTGTTGTTGATTGTGGTATCACTTTTCTTTTATGTTCTTATCACCTAGTCTGGTGTAATCACTGCAATCCTCTACCGCTCTTTGTACTTCAGAGCACACCTAATACACCAGTTTAGAATTGTTATTTCCTTTATCTTTGTTGACTGACACAGTTGAGTCAGTTCACAAAAACAGACTTTTCTGAGCAGTTAATTGAAAGTTATTGTTTAAATTGTCACAGAAAGTAAATAATGAAGCTGGGATGGGAGAGTTTTTGTTATGCTTCTGTTAGATGTTTAAATTTATCATTGTGTGTATTTGGTTTTGTAAAGCCTATTTCAACGTAACCCACATACTGGATGGATAATGTCAAGAAGCATAACACTCACAAAGCATACGCTGTAGTGTGTTAAGAAGCAACATGCTTGTTTTCACATGAGATAATTCTCTGCCTACTCTCCGTATCTAGCCTGCTTCATCTGGCCGAAATACACCTCTGTCAGAGGACTGGTGGGTGGCTTATACGGGGGTCACCATTGTCCATTTAGTACAGCACAACTTCAGGGTTCATGTTGTTGTTTTCAGGCAATGCAGGAGAATGATAAGGGAACAAAGGAAACTGCCCTTTCATGGCTTGGCTTTGCCCCAGTCTCCTGGGGCTGGACAGGCTGGGTGATGGAGCCTGCAGCTGCAGAGCAGTGGTGTCCAGGGAGGTGATGTGGTGTTGCCTCCCAGAAGCCATGGCCTGTGCCTGCGGTTGCATGAGGCTCTGGCAGATGTTGCGTGGCTCCTCTACACAGGAGTTTGATCCTGGCTGATGTGCTCAGCCTCAGAGGACTGCAGACAGCTGCTGTCAGAGGTGGGTGTGCAGAGTGATGGTCCTGAGCAGGTGCTTCCTGACTGTCTTGGATCTGAGGCTGGGTCAAACATCCTTCCTCTGCACAGCCTTCTCTTCACAGCCAGCCAAACAAGAACCATAAGACTGTCCTACAGATGTCTTTGTGCCTCACAAACTTCTGCTTCTGCGTCTCTTTGCCTTTGTGTCCTGCCACAGTACAGTGTGGTAGACCTACTCCCCCTCACAAATGTGACAGCCAGAGAAGCTGTGCTGGGATCCTGTCTGAAGCTCATCCCCAGAGCTGGGGCCTCTGCTTCCCACAAGCCCTCACCACATTCATACATTCCCCATCTGAGGGTCCACAAAGTTTTGGGATCTCCTTGTCCACTCCCTCCTGGCACATGCCACCGAAGTGTGGCTGCTTAGTAGAGTAGTATTTTACACCAAGTTCCCCTTTCCTCCATCTGTCTCATTCATCCTGACACTTTCTTTGAGCAGTGGGAGTCCTGTGGGACTCCTTCACAGAGACTTTTGCTGTTTCTTTTCTTAAAGAAGTAGACTGTGCTGGTTCCTGTTTATCTTCATTTGTATTCTCCACTGTGCAGATGAGGAGGAAGCTACAAGATCAAAAGTAAATGGGCTGCTTAGTCCTTGAAGACTTTATTTGCTGGGCCTGAGGGATCTGTCATGTCAATGACGTTTTTAAGTGCTAAAATTAAATATTTTTATCATTCTAAGCAGTTTGTATTCTGGGCTAATTCTCTCAGGAAACTTTAGTGTGCAAGGTTTCTTTGTGTTTCTTATCATCTCATTCTGCACATCCAGGAATCTGGCACCTTCTTCTCTATAAGACATCTTCAAGCAGCTGAAGACAATGATTTCCACTGAGCCATCTCTTCTCCATGATGAACACAAGTCTCAGCTTTTCCCCGTGTGTCATGTGATCCAGTTCTCCAATCATCCCTGTGGCCCTCTGCTGAACCAGCTCCAGCTTGCAAACTGACTGCTGATGAAGAGGTGAAAGATAATAGTATATTAGAAAAGGTAGAAGAATAAAGAGAACAAGGAGGAATACCTTCAAACATACCAGAGCAATTAGGATACTGCATGCAAAAGAAAATTGAAGGTAGGAAGGCAAATAAATAGAATGAGAAAAGTGGCCACATAGTTCCAGCTGTACTCTGTAGTAGCTCTTTTGCTGGAACATCTCAAGAATTTGTCCCAAAAAGCTTTTATCTGAGAGAGGTGCTGTTCCACTGATTTATTTTAAAGGTTAGTGTTGATGTGGGTCTCTCAAAAATGGCTTACTCAGAATCTATTTAATTTTGGAGTAGTGCGAATAAAGTGAGGAGAGTATGAAATGGGAGGTTATTCACATCAGAAAAGTGAGTGATACTGGGGTTTGTGCTAGACTTATTCTTTCACAGATGACTAAGACAGACAACTCTGAAACACAGTTGTGTGGGTGGCACAGTGATACCCAAGATCCAATTCCTTGATTTTCTTTATCATAGAACATGTCCCCAAACTTGCTGTGCAGCCACATTCCCATTTGTTTTGCAATTCTTCCAGAATTCACTCTCATAAGAGTCACTTGACAATTTTCGCTCAAAAGGACTGTAGCTGTCACTAATAGAAATTTCTTCTACTACTTTGTGAATGCTGTAAACTTTTCCTCTGATCATGAGCCTGACAGATCACCTGGCTTTTGTTCAATGTCACTGTAGCTGGCAGACATTGATTTGACACATCAGGGCAGGCAGGTACTTTGGAGGCTGGGTAATGTCAGTAATGACAATGCACCACATTCATGCAAAGGTGATAGCAAAGCAGAACAACATTTTGAGTAATATTACCAAGCAGTGGTACAACATTTCCTTTTTTAGAGAAATCATTTAGTGTATTACTTAGTCAAATAGATATTTTACATTTTTACTAGTATCCGCAATTAAGAAGCATCTACCTCTGCTGTGTGTTTTTTCATTTTTAAAAATCTTTCTATGACTAAGCAATCTCATTAATCATGTAAATAGATGTCAATAATTATCCAAAACTGTGACGTATTCTGCAATAATAATGTTATTAATAAAGAGCATTAGAAAATTTACAGAAAGAGATGAAATCTTCATAGTTTTGTAAACTCTTACTAAATCTAAATGCCAAATTGAAGAGGAAATCAGAAGTCAGAGAAGTAGGAGAACACGCAGTATCAGATATGGTCCATTGTGTCCCACTTGAGCCCATTTAAGAGTCTGAAATGGATGGAATTCCACAAAGGGCAAGTCCTGCCTGACCAGCCTAATGGCCTTCTGTGATGGAGTGACTATAACAGTGGACAAGGGAAGGGTTACAGGTGTCATTTATCTGGACTGCTATAAAATTTTTGTCACACAGCATCCTTCTCTCTAAATTGGAGAGAGATGGATTTAATGAGTGGACTGTTAGATGGATAAGAAGTTGATAGGACTGTCACATTTGAGGGTAGTGGTCAATATCTCACAGTCTCAATGGACATCAGTGACAAGTGGTGTCCCTCAGGGATCTGTATTGGGACCAGTGGTACTTAATACCTTCATTAATGACATAAACCAAGGGATCGAGTGTGCCCTCAGTAAATTTGCAGATTACACCAAGCTGAGTGGTGCGGTTGACACACCTGAAGAAAAGGATGCCATCCAGAAGGACCTGAACAAGTCTGAGAAGTGGGCCCACGGGAATCTCATGAGGCTTAACAGGTCTGAAAAGTGGGCCCACGGGAATCTCATGAGGCTTAACAAGCCTGAGTGCAAGGTGCTGCACCTGGGTCAGAGCAGCCCTGGTATCCATACAGGCTGGGGGATGAACAGATCAAGAGCAGCCTTGCCAAGAAGGACTTGGGAGTGCCGATGGATGAGAGTCTGAACGTGACCCGGGAATGAGCACTTGCAACCCAGAAAGCCAATTGTATCCTGGGCTGTATCACAAGCAGCGTGGCCCCCATGTCGAGGGAGGTAATTCTGCCCCTCTACTCCACTCTCATGAGACCCCCCCTGGAATGCTGTATCCAGCTCTGGGATCCCCAAAACAGGAAGGACATTGATCTCCTGGAGCAAATCCAGAAGACTGTCACTGAGATGATTAGAGGGATGGAGAACCTCTCATATGAGGAAAGGCTGAGAGCATTGGGTTTGTTCAGCCTGGAAAAGAACAGGCTTGGGGGTGACCTAAGTGTGACCTTCTGCTACTTGAAGGGAGCCTACAAAAGAGATGGAGAGGAACTTTTACAAAAGCATGTAGTAACAGGTCAAGGGGGAATGGATTCAAATTCAAAGATAGTAGGTTTAGATTAGATATTAGGAAGAAATTCTTTACTGTGAGGGTGGTGAGGCACTGGAACAGGTTGCCCAGAGAAGTTGTGGGTGCCCCATCCCTGGCAGTGTTCAAGGCCAGGCTGGATGGAACTCTGAGCAACTTGGTCTAGTGAAAGGTGTCCCTGCCCATGGCAGGGCCTTGGAACTAGATGATCTTTAAGGTCCTTTCCAACCTAAACCTTTCTATGATTCTGTGAATCCAACTGAACTCTTTTGCTGATGATATCCGATGTGCTGGGATTCCCTTAGCAGCTACTTATCTTCTGAATGATTCTGATAATCTTCACTCTCCTTGTAGCTCCCTATTTGATGGTCTTCCTGTGAGTTGAAAGACTTGGAAAAGACATATTATCCTTTTGATTTTTCAGGTCCAAAATAATTGGGGGTTTTCCTATTTATTTTCTCTAGCTTTATCTAGCACAAATTGTAAAGACTGGAAAAACTGTTTCTACAGTAATTTATATAATAGATTAGAATCTACTCTGTATCACATACTTTGGTTAAGAATATTAAAGATTGGGTTTGTTGAGTTTATCCCTGGGCTTGCACATTTCACAAGTCCCCTCACAGCTGCCCCTGAAGAAATGCTGTTATAGACACACTAATAGCAAAATTAGCTGTACTTATCATTAAGCAATTTGCATGCCTAATGCAATGTATGCCTCTCTGTTGGTGTGGGCACTACACAGTGCATGTGTGTTTCCTTTTCTGAGCAAGGTTGATTTACTTCTGAGTAGCAGATAGCTTAAATTTAACCCTTTATGAGCAAGAGGGTTACCTCAGTCACAGCAGTGTGCACACATATGAAACCTAATTGCAGGTTGCACTAATAGCCTTGTGTTGGTAGTGTGAACTGTTTTACTTGTTAATAGAAGTTTTTAAATAAAATTTAATGTTACAGGATGGACGACAGAAAAAAAAAATTGTCCATATGCTTGTCAATTTACTTCAAATGGATGAAAATTACCTTAGCTAATCCGACATCTCTTAACAGACATGCCATCTACAACAATAGCCTAATCCCTCCTGATGTCCATCTGAAATTGCTTTTGTCATTTGAGTTGTATTTATAGTGCCACCCTTGCCTCCAAGGCTGTTGTTCAATACAACAGTAGACCTTACTTTAAATACTACTGGATCAACACAGCAGTGGCTGTATAATACAAAACACTGCCCTGATACATAAAGGAGAAGGTTTTGGTGGATTAAATTTGTATCAATGAATTTTAAGCTGGCTTTGCTGTAGTATAAACCCAGTGGCTCTCTCACAGACAGCACCAGCCCAAGAGTCTGCTCCAATGCTTTCTTGCCTCTACCCTTCTTGGATGTCTACCTTCTACAACCATTCTTGGATGTCACCTACAAGCTTGCCATCTTACATGTGCTGCTGTCTCTACTGGACAGTCACCAGTAAGACTTCTTTGTCATAGATCTTAACCTAGATTCCTGCCTTGCCTCACCTATGTTCATCAATTCTTTCCCTTAACCCTTGGCTTTGCCTCAGCATTCTCACAAAGTCTGCTAACACAGCACTGTCACTGACTCACAGCCAAGATAACTAAAGTCGAGCCATAAATCTGTGCAAGTCATAACTATAGCTGGTGTTCCTCAGAAACCACCCCTTAGGCTGCACCATGCTGCAGACCTTTGTGGGCAGTACATAGCAAGATACACCTCACCATTTCCCACAGATGCTTCAGTGGGGACATCAAAGGGACTTTGGAATGCTCATGGCAAAAGACACATCTCTGAAAAGATCTGCAAGGTGGTTAGAGGCAACAGTGGAAAGGAAAGGATGGGTGCTGACAGCTTTACTGTCATTGTGATGGTGGGCCATATCCTGAGCAGGGACATATACATACTTTCAGAGAAGAAAAGGGACTCCATGGCATAGAATCTAGGCATCCTTTTGTTATACTTGAGTATACCACTTACTTTAAGGTAGAGGACAAATCTGAGCACATAAACCTGCCCAAACAGAAAAGACAGTCAAGGAGAAAGGAAATAATTTGGGTAGCCAAGAGCCCAATCTATTCAGAAATGCTTCCAGAAGGTTTTTTGTGGTTTTGTTTGTCGGTGGGTTTTTTTTTATCTTTTCCTGGGTTATCTTAGCATTTTCAGTTGTTCATTTTGGTCCCAAGTACTTTACTAGCACACTAACTAGTACACAAAGAATGCTGCTTCCTAACCCTAGCACACCCCTAAGTCGATGCCAGAGACTTTTCCCTTGGTTTGTTCCAGGCTTGTACTATATGGTAACCCCCACTACTACCCAGCACATCCTGACCCCGACACCACCATGGTGTGTGTTAGGTTGAATTGCATGTCATACTTCTGCAAGCCTTACACGTCTGTGATTATAGCATGTCCCGATATTTCTCTCTTATCCTCAGAAGTTCCCTCCCTTGGAAAGTGCCACTTACCACATTTTCAAGAGTTAGTCTTGTCTGTAAAATAGAAGAGGTGTCACCACTGGAGAAATCTGCCTTTGCTTCCAACCCACCCTGCTGCAAGTCTGTTCCCAAGGCAGTAGGTCATGCCATGCATCCTTCAGAAATGTATATGCTTTCACTTCTAGGATGTCTTCTTTTCCCCAGAACACCAACAAAAGTTTGTCATCCCTACTGATTCCAATCCACAACCCTTCACAGCTAAGGACCCATCTTTCCAAAGAATACGCACATAGAAGCTACTAACAGCTGAGCTGATCCAAGCAATTTAGGAGCTGCTGGTGTAGACTTTCGAATATCCTTTGGAAAGTTTAATAACTTGTTTAGATAAGGAAGAACAGTGATTAATTTTATTCACATACTAAACCAATTCTGCTAACTGTGGCAAAAACCAGAACCACAAGCACAGGGTATGCATGGTAAGCTCAATAGTTCTGTGGCAGCAAATGTGTGGATGCAATAAAGATGTGATGACACGAAAGAACAGACTTCATCCTGGACTAAATAAAGTATCCTAGGAGATCCAAACAGTGGAGCCAGATGACAAATGCAACCACTGTTGAGATCACATGTGCTAACATAGGATAGATTGGTCAGTCCATAGTAAACATCATTAATTCCTAATCCCTCAGAATCTTCTGCTACCTCAGACTTAACCTTCCTGACCCCTTCATATCCTATCCTAAACACTTCCACACCAGATAACTTACCTGAGGCCCAGCGACAGCTAAGGGACAACTTATACTAGAGCAGGCACTGCCTGCAGGAGACACTGTGCAAGACACTTGCTACAAGCTGATCTAGGACAAGAACTCTGGTAATGCCCATCTTCCACACTTCAAGTATGTGTGAAAATAGTTGCTGTTTCCAGTTTTGTTCAAGATTTGATTTTCTTTTTGCCTTCATTTTTCAATTACTTCCTAGTTTTGTTTCCAGCTGAAAGCATTATTTGGGGGCTTTCACAGCAGGGCTGGGTGGTATCAGAGAAGTTCAGGGTTGAAATTTCAAACATTTCAAAGCCTGAGGCAAAGACCTGCAGAGCTGCATTGGATGGGACAGCACAGCTGAGATTCCAAAGCCAGTAGGGCCTGGCTCCAAGAACAGGATACAAAGGGCTTCAGGGGAAAACAACAACTGGGAACAGGAAAGTAAGAGAAAAGATGATTTACTCCTCACGTCTGACATACGCATGATTTCAAATTACCGCAAACAGCTGCCAACCACTGGACAGAAAACAATTAGTCAGGTTGTCCCTGACAATGTGACGCTCCCGAATTTCACAGGAAATGATCAAGCTGCAGCTGGTGGAGGGACTGACTGTAGTTCCACTTGTTATACTCCTACCCTGCCACCATCTGCTCTTTCAGCTCTCTGAGTTTTTGTGAAGGACACAGCATGCAAATGAGAGCCCGGTTTGGAAGGGCAGTTCAGCATCCTTTTAGACAGGCTGCCCAGCCATTCTGAAGGCCTCCCCTGAGGTGTTAAAGCAAGAGGTTCTAGCAACAGCTAAGTTGCTGCTAAGTGCAAGAAGAAGTAAGCAGGCTCATCCAGTATGAGGATGATTCAGCAACTCCATAGCCCCAAATGGGCTCAGCAGCAGGTTTGTATTTGGCATGGCTGCACAGCATCAGGCAGGCAGGAAATATGGAAGACAGGAGTGCCATATGCCTTGCCAGACCAGCCAGCCTGAGGTGATGACAGTAAAGCATTTGTAAAATGATCCATGTTCCTGATGATGAAAAATTGTGCCAGGTCAGGAGACAGGGAATAAATAAAGAGATTGCCCCTACCATGTCATCATTACAGGTAGCATAGCCTTCCAACACATCCTCCATGTCCACAGAGAACTTTATGAGTTGCCAGTGTCACCTCTTAACCTACACAAGGTAGCTGTCACCTTCCTAAGCCCAGGCTGATGGGTAATGTACCGACAAAATGTAGGTGTTTCCAGGCTTTATACAACCAAGGCAATCTTCCTGATGCTCAGAGTTGTTGCAGGGGTAACTATTTTCTGTCTCAGGAAAGAGCTACTTCTCACAAACTCTGTTCCACAAGGGGAGAGGTTTGATAACTTTAATTAGTACCAAATATTCTCCTCAGTGCTACCAGCTTTGACTTCATTAACTCAATGTCCCCATATGTTGCCTGATACTCTGTGCTGTCCCAGAGGAAAATGAAAGCTGTATGGGGTACATGGATGCCTCATACTGCTGTGTGGCTGTGTTCAGGAATGGGAATACCTGCCTACTGCTACTGCAGCTGTTCAAGAGCAACTTGAGCACCGCACTGCTCTTGCATGGCAGCAATGCTAACGAGCAGTGCCTTTCCATGAGGAAATTTTCTATAGCAAAGGCCTAATCCTGGAAAAGGAAAGCTACTCTTCAACAGCAGCCCAGTGTGGAAGCTGCCTTCAGAAACAACATGTTGTGCAGGGCAAGAAAGATGCAGGCTGGATGCCCATCCAGGCTGGCAACACTAGGTGTAATACCCTGAGTACAAGGCAGAAAACAAACATGCAAACAAAAATATCACCACTGTGTGATCTTGCTGATTTGAAACTATCACACACCTGTTCCTGATTTAGCTCAAATTTGTTCTTTCAGGTAATTCAATACTAGTGATCACAGAACTCTGTACTAAATTAAGCATAAATTAAATACATTTTTTATTAGCGTTGGCAGCGTCTTCAAACCAATAAGGGTATCTGCAAATGGCAACAAATCTTTGAAAGTAGAGGGCTCCTGGAACCACTTGTTTCCACCTCGCCCTTCTCATTGCCTATCCAAATGAGCTGCAAGGAACCCATCGGTCCAGCTGATTTTCCTGGCTCTGTAAGATGATATTCATGGGAACCACAACAACCCTTTATTTGAGCTGTCATTTCTACAGAAAGGCAATTGGGATATTCTGTAGCATGCACATAGACCATTTTCAGTCTCCATCAGGATACTGAGGATACTATCCCACCAACACAACCTAGTTCATTCCACGTGGTTCTCAAATTGGCATCCAGTGTTGGATCTGTTTGATTCACTAAATAGCAATTTTTCTGCTCACAGCAATGAAAAAAAGTGGGGACAAAATGGGAAAGATTCCTATGTATAAAAACAGTTAATGGCAGGTGAATAAAATATTTAAAATCAGCAAAGACAGAAGGAGGAGCTTTTATATTTTCCAGGATTAAAGTACCTCGAGGATCGCACTTTTTCTATGTGCTGTATTATTATGAGCTGTTCATGGGAATTGAAAGTAATAAGATGAAACAAAAAAGGATGAATTTAGGATTTATCACCAGAAAATATCAGCATAATAAAATGTAAGTGGCTGTGCATTAGGTGAACCGCTGTCTACAGGAAAGATGCCAGCTTTCCCAGTTTTAGCCTACTGAGTATGTGTAGTGTCAGTCTGAACAACAGGTCAAATGCTGGTTGAATCAATATAGGGATATGTGCATTATTCCCCAAGGTGCTTTTAAATATTTTCCAAAATTTTAATCATAAAATTAGCCAAGATTGTAAATTATTGTGTGATAGATTTCAAATAAACATAGTGGAACTACCATTAAAAATTAAGATTTTGTTTGTTTGTTTTAATTTCTCTGTAGTGTCACAAAACTTGTTTTCCCAGGCTCCAAACTGGAAAAAAGAACAGGAACCAATGAATATCCACATATCAAAGTGCATTAACTTATTGCCTCATACTTGAAAGTAAAATTTATTTCCTATTTTTCCTCAAACAAAGAAACAAAAGCAACCCATCTTTATCACATGAAGAGCACATTTCTTGAAATAAAATTTGTAAATATTTTTCTTACACAGGTCAACATGACTTTCCCTAAAATATTAAGTTACAATAAAGGAAATGACAAAAAAAATATTGTCAAAACATACTGCTTTTAATTTGTTGTGTTTTCTTTTTCTGCAACAATTTTGGGTGAAGAATGACAGTGTGACTTGGATTGCATTTTTTGTAGTCCACTCTTCACTACTGGTTTAAAAATTGCTACATTATTATAAAGTAAGTTGACAATTTGGACTTTAACTACTTAATGATAATGCCTCGATGAAGAAATAATATACAATAAAACAATTCAAGTGGTGACCATGTCAACAAATTGAGAATGAGTTTCCAAAACTCTGGCTCATACAGATGTCTCAATGTTTTAGTTTTACATATGTCTTTGCTCTATCTTTGCCTCTTCTTCTATGAAGAATTTAAATCCTTGTAATCCTGATTTTGTACAAAGTGATCTTTTTTCTGGTTTGTTTGTTTGTTGGGTTTTTTTTCAATGAATAAACCCAGGTGTTCCTTGGGGTCTCTATTGAATTGTTACCCTGTCTGTGCCACCTGTGCTTTAATGACTACCTATTATTCTTCTATTACTGCTATGATTATCAGAGTCACAGAATATTCTGACTTGGAAGGGACCCACAAGGATCATCAAGTCCAGCTCTTAAGTGACTGGCTCATACATGGGATAAAACCCACAATTCTGGTTTTAGCACCATGCTCTAACCACTTGAGCTAAGCTCAGGGTATGTATTCAACCATACTGTAGAACGTGCTCAGAAACAATGAGATTAAGGAATATATAAAATACAGAGTGAAGTTTGCTGCCTGCTTTCATGGTCCATGTCAAAGTTTGATTTACTGCCCAGAGCCACTGTTCCCCACAATTTGTGCAACTTTACGCTTCCAGACACAATCCAAACAGTGATTAGCAGCTACTTATACAGGTATGTGGCTGGATTGGTCTGGACCCTACAGGGTTATGTACAGGTCAGTAATTAATAGTGCCCAATGAAATATCACTGGACGTTCCTCTGATTCTACTAACAAATTGCTGGACCGATCCCTGGCCCAGGTCACTTACCACTCTCAAAAAAAATCCAGAGATGATTTGGAAGCTAACATGGTGTTGTGGTTTAACCCCAGCTGGCAACGGGGTTACCTCCTACCACGCAGCTGCTCAGTCAGTCCCTCCCCAATGGGATGGAGACAAGGATCAGAAAAAAGCAGAAATTCAAGGGTTGAGATAAGAACAGTTTAATAATTGAAACAAAGTAAAATACAATATAAATAATGATAATGATGATAAAAATAGCAGCAACAACAACAATATAATTACAATAACTGTAATGTAAAGGATAAAGAGAGAGAGAGAGAGAGAGGAATAAAAACTGAGATAAAACAAGTGATGGCCAATACAGTTGATCATCCCCTCACCGATTGATGCCCAGCCCAACCCTGAGCCATTGCTGGCACCTTCCTGGGAAACTCCCCCCAGTTTATATACTGAGACTGACACTTTGTGCTATGGAATATCCCTTCAGCCAGTTCAGGTCAGCTGTCCTGGCCATGGTCCCTCCCAGCTCCTTGTGCACCCGCTCACTGACAGAGCCTGGGAAACTAAAAGTCCTTGACTTAGGGTAAGCACTACTGAGCAACAACTAAACTGCCGTGTGTTATCAACGTTATTCTCATGCTAAATCAAAAACACCATGCTGCACCAGCTAATAAGAAGAAAATGAAGTCTATCCCAGCAGAAACCAGGACACATGGGCTAGTTTGTTGTAGTCCCAGTGTCCTGGATGCCAAGAGCATGGACATGGATTCCTATATTGCCAGTTGGCCTCCATATTGGTGCACTGCTTTGCAGCCTTGCTTAATTCAGCAGTAGAGACATTGTCTGGGAGTCAGATCTTCCCACAGTAGAAAATCAATTGCTGAGTGTGAATGCTAGCTGGCTAATGTGACTCACAGTACTTCCTACAAGGACTTCCACTTCAGTGACAAGCTTTGAAGTTCAGTTCTTGCCTCATTTTACAGCACCCCCCAACTTTCTTGATCTATACACAGACATTTAAAACATGTGATGAACAGCTGATCTACAGATGTCAGGGAGGCTGGAATCAGCTTTTTTTCCCTTTTGATAAATATATAATGAGAGAATTCCTTTTCTGCTTACGCTTTCTGAAGTAGATTTTGTACATATTCCTCTAAACAATGACAGCAAGGATACACAAAACTATGATGCATTTCAAATTATAATAACAACTTGTCTTTGTTTTTATTCCTCATGAAATACATGTATTTATTCCACTCTAACCCTTCTTCATATTAGTTCATTCAGGGCAGAACTGATGAATTTCTGCTATGCCTCCCCAATCCACTATTGCACAGCAGCCTGTTAAGGGCAATTTGGCACCTCTTTTATTTTTCCAAATTATTCACATTATGGCCAAGAGTGTATTCTACTAGACTGATAGACTCTATTATGCACTTATAAAACTAAATTTCATTTTCGCTAACGCTTTGATAGGAGAAGGTGAGTGCTAGTGAAAGGAAGAAATAAGGAGGAAAGGAGGGAGAACAAGTACACAATTTCTCCAAGAAGAAAGATACAAGATCAAGGTCCTTACCCTAGAAAGGAAAATAGAAACATGAGGCACTAATGGTGAACTTCCAAACAGATATAGCTCATTTTACACAAACTTTTGGAATCCAAATCTCCTAAAAAAAAAAAAAAATAAAAAAAAAATCCCCAAACCCAAGACAATGTATATTTAGTCAGACCTTTCCTTTTTGTATAAATTTTTCATAAGGAAAAAGGTTGCTGTATTGTTTGTTTTGTTGGGGTTTTTTTATTGTTTGTTATTGTTTTTGTAATTATTATACACCTTTATATAAATTGGGAGAAGGGAGAAAACATTTAGCAATTTTTTGTTAATAGAACTTGAGGAATTCCTTACTGTCTCGCCATACAATACTTTTAGAGGCTGACTTTACACTGAGTATCTACATGACATTGTTTCAATCATTGATGATACAATTCAAAGAAGACCAGAAACTAAGGATACCTGGGACTGAATAAGAAATGTGACAGGTTATGGTCTCACTGTTCCTACAGACTGCCCCTTCTATGGGATCAAGCCTGTGTCCTGCGAGTCACAGTATGAAGACAGGACTGTAGCACACACTAGAGCGAAGGGACTGTGCCAATTGCACATGATCATGAGTGGCAGGCCTTTACATCAGCACTGAAGATCCCTAAATCCTATTGACACGATTCAGGTTCTTTTCTTAACAGGGTGTGAGCTCCACTGAGCTACTTTCAGCTATTTGTATGCCCTGTCAGAAATCCTCACCAGCTCTTCAGACTACTTCAACTCACAGACTGTATTGGTGGACTTCAGGAAAGTGCACAGAGGTACCTTTGAATATCTTGCATTTTGTATCACTTTGACTGTTCCCCAAACTGCATCCACAGTTGTCAACACTTTATATGGAAAGCTGAAATGCTTTTCTTTTAATATCCTGCCCATGTGGTCTGGCAGTACACGTAGGACACCTTGTATCTTGTAGTTCTTGTAGTGCTTTTCAGCTGCATCCTCTGGCTGTTATGTCCAGGCATTCGTATTTCCTGTTTTGGTGACCTGTGAAATTTTCATTTCACTTTTCATCAGGCTAGTAAATCATTCTTAAAAGAAAAATTGAAAGATAAGCTTACTCGTTCTTTGTTTCTCCCAGCCCAGCCTCCAAAGGACATCAGAAGCTCCTTACAGTGAAATTTTGGAGTTCAAGATGCTTTTTAGGCTGCTGGCGGAACAGGAGAGCCTTTTCTGTTCTGCCTCTCAGACTAACACGTTTTTATTTAGCTATAACTTTTAGCGGAGGCTCGTTCCCCTCCCGAAGTTGGCCCTGAGGCACACAGAGGCGCTCGCAGACCCCCGACACCGCTGCCGCATCCCCTGCCGCACCCGCTCCCCACCCCAGCCTCGCTCGGCGCGGCGCTCCCTTCTCCCTTCTGCCGCCGGGAACCGGGAGCCGAGCCCAGCCGGGGCCGCCCACCGCTCTGCCCCTCGCCCCGCACTCTCCCCTCGCAGCCCCGCATGCAAATGGGCCCCGGCAGCAGGAAGTGTCCCGGCGGGCCGTGAGCCAACCACGGGCCGGACGAGCCTCCTGCCCGGCCGATCCCCCGTCCCGGCCGGCGGGGCAGCAGCGCCGCGCCCCGCCCGCACCCCACACCGGGCACCGGGACCCCCTCCCGGCTCCTCCCGCACCCCACACCGGGCACCGGGACCCCCTCCCGGCTCCGCCCGCAACCCACACCGGGCACCGGGACCCCCCCTCCGCTCTCCGGGACCCCTCGCTCCGCGCCCCGGCACTCTCCGCCGACTTCGCTCGCTGCCGCTCTACTTGCCCACCCGCGAAAGTAAGTGCCTTCCCCCGGGGACGGCGGCCCCGGCTGTCCCCGCGTCGCCCCCGGGCGCTGCCCCCGCCCCGGCACCGCACACAGGGACCGGGCGCTTCCCGGGCGGGCTGCCCTCGCTCCTGCCCCGCCGGAGGAGGTGTCGCTGCCGCCCGACCTTCCCGGTAGGACTGCATGGGATCTTAAAGAAAATACTGCGTTTGGGATAAAGCAGTCATTCTCAAAAGCGTGGTGTACCCCCTTTGCCTGTCTTCTGTGGTCTGGAGGGCTCCGGTGCCTTCGGGCTGTTTCGTGCCGGGACGCGTGTGAAATTAGCTGATTAAAGTCTGCAGTCGGCGTTTCAAGCCAAAGCGATCGCTTTGGCTGAGGTGAGGTGATGTGGCCCCTGGGTATCCCTGCTTACATGCTTTTTTCCAGGAGAGTAATTGCTGGTGTGTCTTCCAAGCTAAAGCTGCTTTCTCTTAACTGTATGTTCAATGTACTTTGAATCAAAAGATGAGAAAATGGCACTATGATGTTTGCTGCACGGTGTTTCTTGCAGACTACTATTGTAATGGTACTGGATGCCTAAGGAATGGTCTAGAGGGGGTTCCTCCTTATAATTTTACTTTAGGAGCTGATGTCGTACCTTCAGTAAAGCAGTAAAGAGTTTCCGTTGAAATTGCATCTCTTTAGTGTTTGCAGTGAATGCATTAGCAAGAACTCATCTTGCTGCCTTGCTCCCTTCTATTGGCACTAGAGACCAAAAAACTTGTTTAACCAGATCATATTCCTGTGAATATACATAGGTAGCACAAAGCTGATTTCATTTGAAACCCCTAATCAATATCCCCTCTCCTGCCTTTCTTTCCCACCTTTGTAAAAAGAGAAAGTCTGACCGGTCTTAATGGATTTCAGCAAATCATAATACAAACTGGAAATTACATTTTTTTTAGCTTGATCCCATAAAGTTACTATAAGACTTTTGTGATTTAGAAATGTTAGTTGCAAGTATCTGTAAAGTACAAGTGCCACGTCAGTAAGTATGCACTCATCGTAGGATCATTGCATAGTTGTTAAAAAGTGGAAGATTTGTGTTGAGAAATTGCAAATCTGTATTGTGAAAATGTAGCTCAGTTTTACCAAATGGACAGTGAAATTGTGTTTGTGTGAATTGTTTCCCATCCAGTACTGAGGGCGGAGTAGGTGTAACTTATCTTTTATGTGTTGAGACTTCATCTCTTTTAAATAGGTACTATCAACAACGCTCAAAGTATGGACCACAAGGAATTGATAGTTTTCTCTGAAAAAGTAGCAACAGGTGAAAAATCAGTTAGATACTGTTAATAGGATGTTATGAAATCTTGGGCAATGATTGAAATTAATGAACTCTGAGATCAACAGATGTCTCATTCTATGGATCTCTTCTGAGATTTACAGCTTTTTTCTTTCTCCACTTCAGCTTTGTGAGCTATAGACTAGTTAGAAAGGAATCCTCGATTTAATGACATAAAAATCTAATTTAATTTTGTGCTGTTGACATATATTATTTTTTTAACCATGATTGTGTGGAATGATCATCTTTGTACAGTAGCTGGCAGATTTGAAGCTATTCTTTTCTCCATTTTTGAGTAAATAAGGGGTTTTTTCCTAAATAAATATACAGAGGACAAGGTAAAGTTTAGGCCTTTTCTTGTAAGTCCCTTGACCGGTGGAGTTGTGCAATGACTCTTTCTGACAAGGCAGTGAATTGTGAAACTTTCCAATACAAAGTTAAACCCCATTGCCTTTAAGCTGTTTAATATTCTGGGGTTTAATGTTACCTTTTCAAGAGAATTTCTATAAATGTGAAATTATTCCTTGTATGTATTTATGAATACGTAAGTATTTATGAATGTTTAAGTAACTATTTCATACTTTCCCCCCTCAATTTATCTATGTAGTTGAAATGACCTATCTTCTTATGGCCTTACTGACTCCTGTAAGCTTAATGGCATCATAGAACAGCAAGTATTATGGGAAGCAATTCCTTAAACAGGCAACGAAAAAAAGTCTGAGATCCTCCCAGTCTTGGGCTTTGACTAAGATCAGTTTATTATCTGATCTTCAGTGGGGTCTCTCACAAGACCAGAGATCCTACATCTGGCCCTTCTTGTGGTGCACATCAGGGAGCAACATTTGACCTCTCTGTAGTTGTTGAGGGAAGTTTAGGAACTGCTGTATTTAATTTCAGGTAGGATTCTGTTTCTGTCACAAAAAGGAGATATTTTTCTGCCTATACATTGCATGTTATTTGGAATCTTAATGGGAATCTTTGAGGTTTTGGGATGAACATGTGTTGACCATAAACCAATTTTTATTTTTGTCAAAGGGCTAGGTGATCTGGGGCAGGGATGAGATCTTTTCTCCTTTCCATATGTGTATATTCTGAATGATTGAGTGACTTTATTTCTTCACTCCTGGGGTTCAGGGAGCCCTTTGCAGAACTTAGTCAACACAGAGGACAAGCAGATAAGGAATGAAAAGAAAAAAAAAAAAGGCATGGGGTGGTCATTAGGTGTAGGTTAGGATTCCTAGCACTCTGCTGTAGTAGAATGGCTGAGTTGTTATGTCTGCAGCAAGAGTGATCCCTGAAGGATATGAGCTGTCATGTGCTAATGCAAAGGACAGGAGGAGAATCCATGGGCCATGAGATCCTGAGGGTGGTGTGAGCTTTGTATGCAGGGGGTGATACTTCCTTTTGAAGCTATGGAGCTGATTGTGTAAATAATTGCACCAAACCATGTGACTCTGTTAAGTAGTATTTAGTATAATTTTGCATCTGTAGGATTTCCATCTCTAAGAAGAATGGTTTTGTTCTGCAGAAAAACCAGCTGCCCAGCTGAGAATTAGGATTTTTCTCCTGCTGGTCATATTCCTACTTTCTATTTTTCCCATTTATTTCTGTCCCGTCTTTCATGAGAGTGCAGGAGAGCTAGAGATGTTATAGAGAGAAAGGATTCCAGACTTGCTAAGCCATGCCACAGGAAACTGTGTAGATAAAAAATTACATTTGTATGGAAACAGTTTTTAGTGACGCATACAGGGAGAAGGAGGCTGCCACACTGTAAACAGAAATGCTACCTTCTCAAAGAAGTCAGCCTCTACTAATAAAAGACAAATGCAACGTAGCTGTCCTTAGTGTGACTGTTCCAGTTTAAACTTCATTGTCCTTTAGGGAAGGATGGAAAGGTCTGTGCTTTCATATTTATTTTTGCCTGATTCAAATAAATTTCCTGTTGACATTGTCATTAAATGCTGTAATTTCCGATACTGAATCATTCACATTTGTGTTCAGCATCTTTCCTGAAAAATGTGGGTTCATAGTACAAAACACAAATGCAAAATTCTTGTCCTGGAAGCATTTCCTCCAAATATTTATGAGATACTTGTATTTGTTGTGTGCCCTAAAGAAATGCTCATAGAGGTAAAGAGATCAGTTTAGCCAAATGTCAGAAGAGAGACAGTATTTTGGCAATAAGTTTTCTGGGGAGAGAAGAAGGAGGAGAACCGGGAAAGGTGGAGGGGATAATGGCTAGATCTCATCTCTCTGGGGGAAAAGAGGGTAGACTAGTACCATTCAGGCCAGCATTTGCTCTCCCTTAGGTCAGCATTGCCCGTCTATTTCAAGCTGCTGGCATCTTAAGTATCTACAATTGGTTCCTGTGTTTGTGCAGCTTACTATCTTACTTATTCAGTTCAAAGGACTCAGATGATAAACAGTCTGAACAAAGTGTCCTTCTTCCTCTACGGTCTCTGCTGCATGAGGGTACTTCCTCCTGTGATAAATATGTTGTAGAATTTGCTACTTTAATTTGCAAAGGCCAGCTGTGATAGGAAATAGTGCAATCTTAGACTGGAAAATGTGATAGCTCACACAGAGGTTGGAGTATGGGATGTAGCTACTCTTCTGGAATGGCACTTTTTGCAGTTTTCTCTATTTTAGCAGACTGCTCTAAGTATGGAAATGATAAAAGTTTGGAGGGAATGGATTCCCTCTGGGATGTGTTTTTAACTGCTCCTTTGTTGGTTTAACAGAAAGCTGTTTCAGGAAGTTCGTCAACAAAAACAGTCTCTTAAGTCAGCTTTCTGATGTGGCATCTGCAGTATAGTGCTCTGCCTTTCATGTTTCCTTCATTAGTTTGTAGATAAGCGTATACAAACCTGTTTAATCATCTTTTTTTATGAACTCTTCTGCAGGTTTTATCTTAGGCTGATTAAACTGAAGTAATATGGTATTACAGGAGCTAGGGTAGAAGTATATTTGTCTGCTAAGCAGGTTAGTTCTTTCCATGTATGACTGTACTAGGGGCTTAGAACAAAATTAATATCAAAAGTTAAAGAATATGTGTGAGTGAATGCCTGTGTGATGATAGCACATTTATAAATTAGTAGGTCTGACCTTTGACTGAGTTTTACTCTATTCAGACAAAGAAATTACTTCCTGGTAGTATCAACTAAGTAGAGAAAGATCTGGATAGTAGTGCATCTGTTGAATTTATTGAAATGGCCTGCTTGAGTGTCCCTTGCCAGCATCATGAGGCTTTCATTCATTAGATCTAGTGGACAGAAAATGGTTTTCTATGGGGCAGCCCCAGCCTTACCAGTTGTTTTGATGGGATTTTTAAAACCCTTCAGTAAGTGCTCAATGCCCTGGGATATCTCTCATTCAGATGCGGGTGGACAAGAGCTGGAGGACCAGGGTTAAGTGATTGCCAGAGCTGGTGTCAGTGTCACTGAGGAAGTGAAAGTTTTTGGTAAACACACAGGAAGGGGATGGGCAGGAGAAAGAGGAAATCCTATATTGGATGTTCTGTGTTCAACTTGTTCAAAATACATTGCAAGGGTCATTTGAATGTGCTGTTGTAGTGTAGCAGAATGTGAAAATGGGATTCAAAGTACATTTTTGTAACTCCAGACCTATCATTGCAGAAGATCTGCTAAACTGTGCAAAGGCTAGAGAGAAGCATTGCAGCCCATGAGGGGTGTAGGAAAACTTGCCTTTTAAGCAACTCTTCTGCTATATTGCTGGTGTGGCACTTTGTCTTCCTTTTTCTGTCCAGCTGTATTTGCAATAGCTTTGAGAGAGATTTCAGTGGCTGTTCTGGCACCAGTGGAGGAGCACCAAGCCATACTGAGGTGAAAGCTAAGCCCATTTCTCTTGGGATGGAGGTGGCCTGATGGATGGTTTCTGCTAGGCAGGCAGTAGACAGGAGTGCTTTCACTAAGCCTGACCCGGAGAACTTGCCTCTTTTGAAAACTCCCCACTAAATTTCCTTGGGAGCAGTTCCCATCCCATCCCTCTATCACAATGCTTGCCAGTGTTTCTGAAAAAATCCTAGACCCATGCTGTTTCAAATGTCTTCATCAGTAATAATGTGCTGTTTGGGGCTTTCTCTCTTCAGTTTCCCAGAAAAAGCCATGTTCAGTCTTTACCCTGCTGTAGAAGTACTCCCTGCCTCTGTTTCCTTTCTTCTTTTCCCATCATTCTTTTATTTTGCCAACAAAATTTTGCTGTTTCTTTCTCTCCAGCTTTGTTTTCAGGACTGTCAGTGATATAAACTGTTTCATCGCTTGATTTAGATGTCTGTAGCAAATTTTCTCTTCCCCTTCCAGTAGAGTAAGCCTCAGCTACATTATCATTTGTAATCTATTTGTGCTACCTGATCAGGGAATATGTGCCCAAAAATATGTAACCTCAGCTTCCTGAAGAGGTATGAAGTCAGTGGAGTACCGACTTGGCAGTACTGACATGGTCTTCAAAGTGTTTTAAGAAGGCTGTACCTCCTTAAAGGGCACTCCTCCTTGTACTTCTGTAATGGTCAACAAGACTATTCTATCTAGAGTGCAGTTAATGTGTAGGCACAATCTATCTTTAGAGACAACTACTGCTGTTTACCACATCTGATTTAAAATGGTGACCTCAATCTGACTTGCAACAGGTTACTTTCTATCCTGAAAATGGTCGGCGAGGATTGTCTGTTGCCCCTTTGTCTGCCCTTCTGTGATATGGCTTAGACCTCTGGTCAAGTGACATTTCAGTTGCATGCAGCTTTGCCTGTGCTGTGTAGTGACACACGGGAAAAGGTTTTGGAGCCAGCACTGACCCTCCTGGTAAACACATAATTCAGTGAAGCAGAGCGTGGATTTACTGGCATGTGGCTGGCCTGTGAAGAAGAAATCAAAGCTCGGAGTTGTCAGGGTGTGGTGCTAAAACAACAGCTCTTGCTCCAGGATCTTGCTGTGCTCCTCAGTGTTGGTGTGCCATACACTGATCCCACAGAAAGTGAAACTTAAGAAACTTAGCTTTGAGAAGGCCACTAAAGTTCAGTGGAGCTCACACCAGCAGAAGAGAGATTTGGCCGGTGGAGTGAACAAGTGGGAGAAACGTGCTTCAGGTGAGATACTTCTGCTCTTGATGGAGCATTTAAGCAAGGCTGAGGGCATTGCATACAAGCATTTAAAAAAATGGAAAACTCAGCATTTGAGTAGTTTATTCAAACCAGAAATGAGAACAGCATTCTCTTCCGTAATGCATTTGACTAGGTTTAGATGGGTGAAAGGTCCTTTTCCTTACTTCTGCAATAAATAAAAATGTCAAGATGGTTGGTATGGTGTGACACAGGAGCACAGAATACAGTTTCAGTGATGGGAGTATTTTATGTTTATAACATGTTCTGTATCTTGTCATACTGATTGAGAATATATGGTTTCCTAGGGACTAGAATTGTCTTTACCCTATTAGTTATCATCTTTTACATATGATTGTTTTTTCTACTTTTGTTTCTCTGCTTTTGCAGTCTTTCTGCTTCATTTATTTCTCAGCATCAATGCCAATTTTGACTTGTTAGGGATTTTGGCCTCTTGTCTTACACCTTTTATCCTGTGGTTTGTGTGTCCTGAGAACTTCCTGGGCATGTCCAAACAATGAAGCAGTCTTACTGGTTTTTCAATGCTTAATACTGTGGAACTCAATTGTAAGTTGTGGACTCATTACTGTCCTCCTAAAACAAATTTGGATAACCATTGTGAATACTGATTTGTTCTTAGTTCTTGCTTTGAAAGTTAGTTAGCTGGGGCGTGAGTGCTGAAGTCACATATAAACTTTTGGGTTTGTGCACAGTCTTAGACAGTTTTATAAAATATAGTATAACCATGTGACCTGCCTATGAGCTCTCTACTCGGTATGTGAAGTTACAAAGGTTATAAACTTCAATTACCAGCCAGTCCAGTTGTAATAATAGTGCTGTAAAATTCTTCTAGTCTGCAGTATGAATGTGAAAATAATCATTGCTATGGACCTCCATTTTACCATGAGTGTAAATTGCCAAAACTGACATGTGTGCTGCCCTACTCTTTAAGGTCTGTGTCCTGCCCTTTGTGCAGACAAAGGTGTGAGTCTCTCAGAGTCTTTAGAGCTCCTGCAAGCTGTGCGCTGCCACTTCTAGGATCATAGCCTGGTTCAGAGGAACTGGCTGTGGTTGTAACTGCTAGGTCTTCATCTGCTATCAAGTGCAAGATTCTTGACCATTCAGCAGCATTAGAAACAACAGAAAATACTAAATGCTGTGCAATCCTGTAGTGATATGTTGTGAATACAGAAATATTAGTTATTTTTAGAGATAGAAAACAAGAAATGTGAAGGCCAAGTCAAAATAGGAGTAGAGGTCAAAGTATTAATTGGTTTTTGAAAATCAAATAAATTAACATTGAGCATATGCAACATGCTTCCTCAAGTTAGTCCTCTGCTCAGATCTTCTATTTAGTATAGAATAACTTCTCTCAAATGTAAAATAACTTTAATCAAGTTAATATACTTGCATAGCTGTTGTCCTGGTAGTTGGTGAACTATGTGTTCGTTCTTGCCCTTGAGAAAGATCATCTGCAAATACATGCATGTGTTTAAAATTGAAGGTCTCCAGCTCTTCCTTACAAACTTTGAAGCTGGAACAATCAACCAGACTGCCACACCAGAGATTCACAACCTTTCCTCAGAAAGAGTTTCCAGATTCTCCCTCTCACTGCTCTGTGAAAATGGAAAGAATGTAATATATTTTCAATTTTGGTTAACTTTAGAGAAACTTCTTATTCATGCTCATATGTGCAAGAAATGTGAAAAACATGCTTAGAAACCTGGGTGTCAATTCTTATTCACGTTCATTCAGTGATGTATTTCCTTCAGTGATGCATTTCCTTTTGCACTCTTACTGTCACCCCAGCTTGAACATGTAGTTTTACAAGACTTTAGTTAGAATATGATCCTGTCTTTACACAAAAGGCTTTCAGACCTGAATTGGTGACATTTTGCTGTCCCTCAGGATATGTTTGGTAGACTTAAGTGAAGTGTACGTGTATCTATTAAAGAAAACACCCCTATCTCAAGGACTACATCTAAAAACATTCAAAAATTGCTTATCAAATAGCTCTTTTAGTTCTATTTATCATGTTTGTAGCAAACTGTTGGTTCAGATGATATCATTTGGTGCCTCTGCATGTGTGTCAAATTGCAACAGTTGCTTGAAGCAGTTTACTAAACTAGGCCAGAAGTCAACTGGTATCTTCCTAGTTTATATTGATGCCCTTGAAGGAATATAATTAACACAGAATTTAAAATTAAGTATAAAATAAACAAGTTATGAATAGACTCTTGAGAAGTGCCAGAACTTGGAGGATGTTCTTACACCCTTGAAGTTAAGGGAGGTTCTGCTTCCTAATGTTAGTGAGAACAAGAAAAGGTGGCTCCTCCCAGGGATACTTACACACTTAGTACTGAATGTTGTTCTAGTATCCCTGTAAAGATTAAACAGCACCAAATTTAATTTCTGCTAGTGTAATTTACTAGCACCTGATTTTTTTTTTGCCTGATTTTTTTGGTTTTTTGTGTGGGTGAGTGGGTTTTTTTGGTTGGCGTTTTGATTTTTTTTGTTTGTTTTTGTTTTGTTTTGGGTTTTTTTGGAGCACTCTTGCAACTTCCTCTTGCGACTTAAGAAAACTTGTCCTAGGGTTGCAAACTTCCAGGAGGAACTGAGCTCTGAGTGTTAGCTCATGCCAGCATGAATGATTTCACCCCAGATTTTCATCTGAGCATAGAAGTCATTTTTTAATCCATATTACATACCCCAGTACAATGGCCTGTGTTTCAGGAGGGTTCTTCTCTGTATATTGAGTGCTGTGCAGCTAATGAAACACAAGCAATGAAAAGCAGTCTGCTGGAAAAGTAACTTTTTTTTTTGCAACTCAAATGTATGCTGGTATTTCAGAATGGTGAAAAAAAATTTGGTTTTCTTTTGTGAAATTCAGTGCTTTAGACATGTGCTCAAGACATAATATGATGCTATTATAACAAGACTGCTGTGTTTTAGTTGCAAGTTTGGTCACAGATATGTATCAGCATTCAAACATGGAGATGACAGCAGATGAAGAAGTCCTGTGACCTATGGAGTGGGAGGGTAAATGCAACGTGGTGCAAAGTAATATGAGTTAAAAAATGACAAGGCTATTACACAGTTAGGATCCATTGACACAGAAGTCATTCTGCACTGATTTAGTCATAACTGTCTTAATCCATGTTGAAAACAGATTGTAGAGTGCATAAAACCAGGTAAGGTTTGTAATAATTGATTTATTCCCTGGTTACCTAGTTACCTGAATTGAAAAGAACAAAACCTAAAACACACTAATGTTCTGCTCCCCATTTCTCTCTTTTATTAAACACACTGAAAACAGAAGATGAACCCAAAGGAGAAGTGGTATACTTTCTATGGGGCCACCCTCAAAACCTTCATCTGGGCTTGCTGGCTGTGAATTTGCTATAATCCATCATATTTTTATTGGCATGTTGAGAGATTTGGACAGGCTGCATTGATGAGTTGAGGCCAGTTGTGCGAGGCTCAGTGGCCAAATGCCAGATGCTGCCCTTGGGTCACAAGAACCCCATGCAGCACTACAGGCAGGGGGCAGAGTGGCTGGAACACTGTCTGGCAAAAAGGACCTGGGGGTGCTGATCAACAGCAGCTGGACATGAGCTAGCAGTGTGCCCAGATGGCCAAGAAGGCAGTGGTGTCCTGGCTTGTATGAGAAATAGTGTGGCCAGCAGGACTAGGGCTGCAATCATGCCCCCTTGCTGTGACAGGGCAGGTCACCCTGTACATGACACTGGTGAGGCCACACCTCAAGTCCTGTGTTCAGTTTTGGGCCCTCACTACAGGAAAGACTTTGAGGTACTGGAGTTCATCCAGAGAAGGGCAACGAGGCTGGTGAAGGGATTGGAGCACAAGTCTGATGAAGGGTGGTGGAGGCAGCTGGCATTGTTTAGTGTGGAGAAAAGGAGGCTCAGGGGGGACCTTAATGCCATCTACAACTACCTGAACGGAGGTTGCAGCAAGGTAGGGGTTGGTCTCTTCCAAACAGCAGGGGATAGGACAAGAGGATATTGCCTCAAGTTGGGCCAAGGGAGGTTTAGATTGGATTTTAGGAAAAATGTCTTCACTGAAAAAGTGGTCACGTGTTCAAATAGGTTGCCCAGGGCAGTGTTCAAATAGGTTGCCCAGGGCAGTGTTAGATTCTCCATCCCTGGAGGCATTTGAAATACCCCTAAATGTGGCATTTGGGGTCATGGTTTGGACTCAGTGATCTCAGAGGTCTTTTCCAACCTCAACAGTTCTATGATTCTATATTTTGATGATTTCATAGTCTTCATGATCTTTGCATTCTCTTTGTAGTATAGCAATGGGCTTGAATTACAGGCACACCACAAAGCAAGAGATCACATCTGCAAAATATTTGCTGTTGCCAGCAACATCTTTAACTAGTTGAAGGCTACATTCATAAATAACCATCCTGTCCCATTAGTCATAGTAGCTATTAATATTCACTGCAGCAAATGTCCTGTCAGTACATTTGTCCGGGCATGTGGAGGTTGAGTATTATGCTGCCTCACTTGAATGAGACATAGGTTTCAAGTATCAGCTGCTACCTGCAAATATACCTTCCTTTGCACCTTCTGGGGAGGGCAGACAGAGTAACAAATTTCAGCTGAAGAGCTAGTTGGAGTACAGCCTGGCGATGATTCCCCAAACTCACTATACATTAGCAAGTTGCTCACTTTGTCCCTTGTTGTCTTCTGAGGCTCAGTGAAAAACAGGGACAAGCTCTCATTTCTCTTTCATGTGGCATGTGGTAAATGCAGACATGGGGTACTGCACAGTAGCTCATGCAGGACTACCTGTTACTAAGGGTAATTTGTTTGCATGGCCGTGCCTTTGGTTTCAAGTACATCGATCAGTATACTGAAACCAACACCTGAGTAAAACACTGTGGGTATGAACCATGCCTTTGGGACTGATGTAGAAGCCCTTGTTGCACTCCTCTCAACTACACCTTGTTTTGGGAGGCATATTGTTTCTGTGTGAAGAAGGGAAGGGCAAAGAACCAGGTAAGTACTTCTGGGAGTGAAGAAGGACAGTTCCCAGATCTCTGTTCTCCAAAGAAACTGTGTGAAGCTTGTCCTATCTTTCTGTCACATCATTTATTAAGAGGATGAAGACTCTCAGGCTGCTCCTGGACCTCACTCCAACAACTTGGTGTTTTTATGGGTAGTTTCTCATTTTCCTGTGCCACAGTTATTGCACTGGTTGTTGGAAAGGGAGAAGGATCCTTATCCTAGTGGTAGATGTGGACATACATAAAACTCAGGGCAAGTACTAGACTACTGAAACTTTAGCACACTGGCATTATTGGTCAAAATCATCAATTTAAATCTGAAAAAATATATGTGAGTCATAGATACACTCAGCTTGGAATGTAGACATAGTCCTTGGGGTTTGCTCGCTGGAGTGAGACACTTCCTAATAGGAAAAATGTTGATCCTCTTCAGTGTAGTGGTTTGGCCAAATTTTCTTTTGGAAATGCATATGTGGTTATATGGAGCTGCTGTTTGTCATTATTGAGGGGTTTTACCAGTCAAGAAAATGACATTTTTACTTATAGTTTGCATGACACTTTTAAGTCTTTAAAGTATTTTGGGAACCTTCGCTTTAAGCTGGTTAACATATTGGTGCAGTTTTTCTGATCCATGTCATATGATCCTTTTCAAGAATTTGATAGAAGTATTTATTGTTATGTCAAATTAAGATGTTATTTAACCTTTTCCCCTATCTTCAAAAGATATAGTACAGTGGAAAAAAGTTGAGGAAATGGAAGATGTGGTTGCCTGAGGGCTGGCAAAGTGAATTAGTTCATTGTTGATATTGATTCAAAATTCTGGAGGATGCAGTTGAGGCAAGTGATTGTAATAAAATGAAGCAAGCATTATAAGGTCAGAAAACAGATGTTAATTTAATGTAAGACTTGGTTTAAAATTAGTGCCAAAGATACTGACTACATGAATCTGGAACATTTTCATAATATATCAACTATTTTATACAATGTTAACAAAATTACAATCTTGTGTGAATTAACTTTCTTGTGTTTTGGAATTTTTTTCTTCAGTTGAATAAACAAGGATCAGCAGTTTGTTCAAATTCCGCTTCATTTCAACGTAATGTTTTGTTTCAGAATTTTATTTACATCCTTCTGAAAGCATTGTAACATTATTGTACTACTACAGTGACATTAGTTATTTTCAGTGTTTCTGATTTTTTTTTTATTATTTTTTTTTTGTGACCATTGCCAATATTTCTTTATGAAACCAAGCTTTTCACTAATCTAGACAAAACTGCAGTGGATTTACAGAAAAATAGAAGATGCTTCTTTCTTGGTCAAAGTTCCCCACCCCTATGAGAGCTACTTTTCATGTCCTCAATTATGATGATATTTCTTATATATGTTATGCTATCATTTTTGAGTTCCAAGAAAGATTGTACATCATTTAGCTGAGCACTGAATAAACTTAGCTTCTCCCTGGAACTTGAAGGCAAGACAGGTAAAGGTTGGAAAGTGGATTACTGCCATTTGAATATAGAAAAATGTTTACTTTGACTGATACAGCTAGTTACCAAAGCACTCCTATTACAAAGGCTGTGGAGGGGAAGTACATAATCCACAGACCTCTCCTGACCATGCCTCATTTCTGTGTAGTTGTACTGTATCACTTCACACTTGGAAGTTTGGGATGTGATAATTTAGGTCGGTTATTTACCATTTAATATAGTAATATGCAAATTAATGTTGGCTATTGCATCACTAAAAAGCCTGGTCTAGTAAGTTAAAAAAATAAAATTTTAAATACGAGCAGTATAGGAGAAAAGGTTTTTCCTTATACAATATGATTGTGCTGCTCAGAATGGCTCTTCCTTTTCCAAAAACACATCAATACAGCATGAATACAGCAAATCCGGATACCTCACCAAAAGTTTCCTGTTCTTATGTCAACTGATGGGGGATTTCTGCTGTGTGGCCTCTCCTGTGAGGACAGGCTGAGAGAGGTGCGGTTGTTCAGCCTAGAGAAGGCGCCAGGGAGAACTTGGAGCAGCTTTCCAGTGCCTAAAGGGGCCTGCCTGCAAGAGAGCTGGAAAGGGACTTTTAACAAGGACATGTAGGAATAGGACGTTGGGGGAATGGCTTTAAACTGACAGAGGTTTAGATTAGATATTGGGAAGAAATTCTTTACTGTGAGGGTGGCGAGACACTGGAACAGTTTGCCCAGAGAAGCTGTGGATGCCCCATCCTTGGAAGTGTTTGAATCTGGGTTGGATAGGGCTCTGAAGTACCTGGTCTAGTGAAAGGTGTCCTTGCTCACTGCAGGTAGGGTGGAACTAGATGATCTTTAAGGTCCATTCCAACCCAAATCATTCTATGATTCTAATACACAGTCCACTTCCACTAGAGTTGTGTGGCAGCACGTCTTTTTACCCTGTTGTAACTCAAATTTTTATTTTAGAAGGATTTAAATTAGGAAGTGGACTTGAATTATGAATGTTGCAGAGTCCTAACCCCTGATTTCAGTATGAAGGCAAATGTGGGAAAGGAAAACAGGCCACCAAAGGGTGGAGGACTGGGTGATGAGAATTTCAATGTGAACAATAGTGGATTCAAGAAAGGTGTCTGTCAGCCCAGACAGGTTTAGTGGGACTGAGATAGTTGTGGGTTAATATTGGGAATCTGGGCTCTGAAGAGGAGGAACAGAAGTACTGGTGCTGGGCTTGAAACTGATGGTTGCAGAGGAAGTAGAAATGTGATGGATTTATAACTCTAGTAGGAATGCAAATGTTCGGGAGCATGATGGTGATACAGTGATATTTTCTGTAACTTATATAGGAAAGCATAAGAAATAATCTGAGCTAGCATGGCTAAAGTAGAATTTCTCTTGGTCACAATTGCTAAGGAAGGAATTGTGAAAGAAGCTGAACAGGGCAGTGGTTCCTGTCTGCTGCACTTCCCCAAACTCTTGGCAGGACCAGTGTCTGTTCCCTGTTACATTAGCATTACACTGAGACTTTTTAAAAATACTTTCATTTGCAATGAAAAAATAAGCGTCCCTTTGTGATATTACAAGGCATTAGAAACACACAGGTGGCTGAGAATATTATGCAGAGTGAATAGTCTGGCAAAATAATGGGGAGAAATGTAATATCAGAGTGTAAGGTAATGCCACGGGAGATATGAAAGTCTGCTGTGACAGTTTGTCATTATGAAAAATGGGACAAACCTGGATGTCTTATTGGATCACCAAATGATTATAAAAGGCTAGTGTGATGAAAGTGTGAAAATAATAAATTAATTTTTGGAATTTATTGGTGATATATTTCTGTAGATGGAATAATTAATAATACTATTTGCTTCAAGGCATTGCTGAAAGTCATCTTGGAACACGTGGCCAGGTCCAGCCTCCTGTCCTTAAGAGGGATGAGTTCAAAGTGACACAGATGTAGAGAAGGGCTGCTAGGATAATCAGTGGAAATGGAAAAGACTGATAGGTTTTGGTCTTTAAAGCCTAGAAAAGAGGCTGAAAAAGATGTCACTTCTTCCTAATCTCCCAAGAGGATGAAGGGCTAAATGCCATTATTGCCCCCAAAATGTGCTTAAGACTAGGAATTACAAGACAGCTTCTAAGCCAAATGGAATGAGGTTCTGAAACCTTTCAGCAATAATATTTTGTTCTTCTGCACCATCACCCATTAACTGCTCTAAAAATGGAGCATGGCAAGTCGGCTTCTGAGCTTGTACCATGTTATTGCACTGCTCAGAACAGGTCTGCCTTTCCCAGAAAGCAATTTTTAGTCCTTTGCTCTAATCCTGGGTGATTAGCTATGTTATCTTGCTCTGATAGGCATGCACCTTTGGAGCATTTGACTTAAATGAGACTAAGTTTGAGGAAATTCTACAGTAACATGCTTGTTGCAGACCTTTCCACTACAGTATTGTTGGTTACACTGGTCTCTTCTTTGCCTGTTTCTATAGATATGTATGTCTATATTTTAGCTTTGTCACCTTTACCCCCCAAAAAAAAATAAATTGAAGCAGTTGAAAGAATTCTGCGTTATTATTCATTTTTTTAAAAATGCTGTCACCTGGACTAGTGCTCCTCACATCACAGGAGCAGTGGGAGTCTACATGGGACAAGTCTGTCATAGTTAAACACGGAGTAGATTCAGGTTATCCGTGCTCCTTTGTATATGCATTGAAAGGAGCACATGGTGGGTTTTGCCTCTCTATGTGTGTCTGTATGCCCATGTATATGTTTATCACATAAGGGGTAAATTCTGTTCGTGGGACATACAGATGATATGATCCAGATGTATAGAAAACAGCTAAATTTAAAAAGATATTAAAATACACAAGGCAAGGATTGACTGAGACATATATAGCCATTTAGCAGAAAGGCAAGGGAAGAAAAAACTGCTTAAGTTCCCCTAGTTGGTCTCAAGTGCCAAAACAAGATGTAGGAAGCGAAACAAACGCAAAATGAAAGCTGACCTGGGATTTCTGTATTTGCATGAGTCTAGTTTGATGAAAGTTACCAGACAGTCAGGTCTTACAGTAAAATTTAAATGTGTACCAATAGATAATATTATATATTTTTAAATAAATATATGTACATTTGTATGTAGCGAATTACAGGTATAAGAATAAGGCTGAACAGAGATGAAGCTAATAATTTTTGAGACAGACAAGGAATAGGAATCCAATTCTCTTCAGTTGCTCTACAATTTGATTCTTTCACTTGCTTCTCAACCACAGATAATTTATTTTTGTCACTCTTATTCTCACTCTGGTCTGGTAGCAAATCTTCACTGGCACAAATATGTGTAGAACAGTACTGATAAGCCTTTTCTGAGCTCTGTCACCTCAAGTTAAACTCCTCCTCTGTGTTCCTGGGCAGTTGCTTTGCCATGTGGTCATGGGTCAGAAATGAACCCAGTTTTCCTAGGCCACTCAGAGATAGTCCTTCTCATGGTCCAGTAACAGAAGTATAGAAAACTGTGCAACCCTTGGGTACCACAGATGATGTGGAAACAGATCAACGTAAAGTGGAAGGCAGCAGTAAAAGGTAGGATACATGAATTCCTTAAATTTTAAGATTTTCCTCATTTTTTTGCATGGAATAGTGAACTTGAGCAGTTGATTGAAGTGATGTAGAAAGTTGGATGGGCTTCTGAGAAAGCAAGTTTTTGTGTTCTTGAGCAGACTGGGCTTACAATTCTTCCTCCCCAGCTGTTTTAGTCTAAGTTGATCACTCTGAGTTTGTTTGGTTTTTGAGACACTTCTGCCTCGACCTTGAGGGAAATGCAGAGAAGTCTCATATGCTCAGTTGATCAGGAGATCTGATGGAGGGCATCACTATGTTACCTCTGACTTCTGAAGTAGCAGCAAACCAACTGGCATTAAAGGCCAGAATGAAACATCTAAAACAGAGGAGAGCAAATATATTATTTTCAATTTTTTAAAAAGGTGTTAGAACTGCTTCCTTCTTTGCTCTCTAAGATGCTTTAGCACTCCAGGTGTGAAAACAGTTGCTTTATAGGTTAGAACGATTGCTTCCTGTTCTTTGGTTCAGAATTCGAAATACAGAGCAACATTCAAGACTCAGAGTCTCTAAGTTGGGGGTCTTGATTATTTTTTTCTTATCCTTATACATGAGAAATTTGTGGCTTAAATAAAGAGTTTACTCTTCACATTCAATTGAATACAAATTAATTTTATTAATGTACCTGTTAAAATACATATGTGTATAGCTGTTGAAAGCCTAAGCCACAGCGAGTTCATGTTTAGGGGCATGATTACTGAACAACAGATATTTATTTGATAAAATAGAATTGCTTGTATACGCAGTGTGGTAGTTCTAACTCTTTAAATAGTTATTTTATTATTGGAAAAGCCAAAGTATAATCTGTGAGGATTTGAGAATCATTTTCATGAAGACATGACTTCAATCAGGAAAAAGGCCAGACACGTCGGGTGGATTTTTAGGAAATTGTTTTTTAATGTGAACTGTATATACTGTATGTAACAGAATCACAAGGAAGAGAATGGTTGTGACCATAAACAAAACGAAAAATGAGGTCACCTTTGTAAATGATGTAAAGAGTAAGTGCTGCAAGGAAGTGAAGCCTCAAATGCTCCTGTTGGTGGATGGATGGGTGATGGTCACAAAACCTTGGCTGCTTGCAGTAAGGAACTATTGTGGCTTTAGACACATTACTCTGCTGGTAATGAAAAAAAGGGCTGGTAAAGCGATAATATTTTGGGGACAAACACAGAAGCTTTTAACATTGGAAAAATGTTTCACTTATTTCTGACTTCCACTCCCCTCAATCCATTTTGGAAATAAGACCCAAGTGCTACTGTAGCAAGATGAGATACGGGATTCAGAGGGAAAATTCAAGGCAAATGCCTCTGTAGACATCAAAATTGGCATCTGTGAAACAACCTGCTGCAAAGGCTCTGTATGATAGAGCTTATGGATACCTCTGGGGCTTTTTTGAAGGCAGCCTCAACTTAGACACTTGTTGCCACGCTGCAGGTAAAAACCTAAGTCCTTGTCTTTACCTTCTAGCCATGAAATACAACATGCTCTTTGTTAAAAAAGAAGCTGTTACTTTTTTAGATATCTGTTTGTAAAGGTTAGCAGCTGTTTTAAGTAGTGTTTCTTTTAATTCAGTGTTTATCTTTTGTGTCTAGGGGTACGGACAGAACAATAAAGGAAAAGCATGGATGAAAAGTAGTGTGTCCCATATTGCAAAAGTGTTGGAATGGGAAACATCTGAGTAGGGACTGACAGCATTTTCTCTGCTGTCTAAATCATTTTTGTCTCTGATGAACAATAACATAGTTTCATTATTAATAATGCTGTCCTCTCCGTATTGCCCTTTGCTTACTGTGTTCTCTTTATATCTGCACAAAACAATTCCTTGATGCTCCTTGTGATACAGCAACAGAGTGCTAGGCAAATAAATGTTTTACACCAAGTGAAGTGTTTTATTTATGCATGAATGAGCTCCCCCCACCTTTCAGATTTCCCTTATGACCCCTTTGTATGGGTAATTTACTAGGGTTGAATGTTTGGAAAGATAACTTTGGCAATGATATAATGTTCTGAATTTTGAATATTTACAATGGGTGTTGAATCACACTCTCCCATTGGTGCCTGCTGTTCATAGTGACCCTATGAATCTTTACTTTGATACCACTCTCAAAAGCCTGGAAAAGACCCAGATCAGACTTCAGTACAAAAACATATCATACTATGCTGGAAAGACATACATCTGTCATCGCAGGTGAACTGAGCAATCACTGAGCAGAAGCTTTTTAAACCAATACACTTACATTTGCTTTTGGTGTGGAACTGATCTAACAGAATTTTAAATGTGCAGTCTGGAACCCAGTGCACATAGCTTTACAGGAGTCTACATGTACAGAAATGTAAAATCTTGTGGCCTTTGAAGAGTTCAAAAGTCTTTCATTTCACACTATCAGAAGAACATGTCCTCATTGATCCAGTTTTGACTCCTTAGAAACTGTTTTCAACTCTGTTTTTTGTCTCCATTGCCTTTCTGTACTTGTTTAGAAAGAACATAAGATCAGAAAATTTAATATTAAATTATATATCATGTACTTAACTCGATGTATATTAAGTGCTAAATATTTGGTTTATGTTATTGCATATTTTTTATATGTTTCTTTTGCCAGATCTAAGCAATTTTTTTATAAAGAAGCTAAAAGTCTCAGGATCTACATTAGCATCCTGCTCCTGAAGCAGTGGCCCACATGCTAAGCTGTAGTTTGTGTTGTGGAACAGAATTGTAGTGCAAGAACAGGACTGCTTTAGGTGGATGTGGTGTGGGGCTTACCTTTAGGTCAACCCTTGTTATCAACTTGCTTCTACTGAATGTTCAGTCCTTGGGACTATACTGGAGTAAATGGGGAAATAGCCACCTTGAACCAGCTATGGGCTTCAGCACCAACTGTCAGGGCTATTTGCTAGTGTAGAACTAGCTAAGTCCTGTGAGGACTGTGGCCTTTCATCTCTATGAGGAAAAGAACCCCTTAAAACCCAGGCTTTGTGATGAGGCTCAGGATCTTCTCTTTGAAGCCTCACATACTCTAGTTGTGTGATTTCACATGGTATCAAGCAGACTTCTGTGTGATTATGAAGCACCTACACATAGGCATTACTGATCTGTTGTTGTTACTGTCATTAACAAATGCTGACCTTGAGCTTAACAGCACAGCCTCACAGCAGGCTTAAGTTCATGTGATTTAAGCTGCAGAAAAAAAATCTGAGTAGAAATGCTTTTCTCTGAGCTTACACTAGCACTGGGCACAATGCAGTCTCTAAAGATATGTTCAGCTTTCTTGCAGGAATAGGGAAAGGGATTTTTGGCTGACACCTTAGATCAAATTACCTTATGTCCTCTACTTTAGCTGTTCTGTTGAAGCAGAACTATTCAAGAGCAAAAAGGTTAGCCCTTAGGTGGATAAATACCTGATCTTGCAGATACAGCTGGTAATTAAACACTGGGCTTCCTGCGTCTAGGGTGAGTTTGCAAACAACAGTCTGCCAGTGGGTGTACAGAAATTTCTTATGAACCATTAATGAGAGAACAAGAGTTAAGTGTATACCCACAGTTATAAATAAATAAATAAATAAATAAATAAAAATCCTTCTCAGTATTTCCAAACAACTAGTATGTAACCCATGGGGAGCTGAGAATTTGGAAAAATCTCTCAATGGATGTTTTCACAAACTATAATTAAGCATTAAAGATGTTTGCTTGTAAGGGAAGATCCTGGCTGAAGATGTCCCCCAATGTCTTCAGATGTGAGTGGTAACACTGAAATGTTGACATTCAAGAAGAGGAAACTGTATTCTCTGCCTGGTCAGTGCCTATTGATTTTCTGTAGGATTCCTTTTATTTTTATTTTGAGAGAAGACAACAAGGGGAGCAGTGGGTTCCAGTGCTGGTTTTAAACCAGTATTACAGTTCACTGCATACCTGCTGAAATCTTATGGACATCTGAGATTTGTTGGCAATAGGTGACAGAGAATTTGCAGAAATGTTAAGACAGGAAGTACCCTCCTCTCATGTTTAGAAGAAAACATTCTGTGGATGGGACAGTGCATCTGTCATTATGTGCTGCTTCCTCAGTGGAAGGATGGGAAATCAACTAACTGAAAGTGATATTGGAAGTTGAGACTTACCATGTGGGACTGGTTGTTGCCTTGGTTTATTGGTATAGTCGGTTAGGATTGTGATTATCATCAGTATTGTTACAAAAGTACAAGTCTTAATAATGAACCCAAACCCATATAGTTAATATTCCTACCTGCAGGATGTGTGAGGCACCATCCCATTGAAACAGTTGTATCTGGAAGTGAACACATCTACTATTACTTTAGCTGGTTTTCTATCTTTTCCGTTTTACAGATGAAGACAAAAGTGAGATGTAGTATGGAGTGTTACAATCTGCTTTAGCTTCTCCAGATGTGTTTTAGTCAGTGTTTGTTTACTTGAGCCCATATTTGCACTGAGTTCTTATTTTAGGTTTTACATTGTTCTTCAAAGAACTGGCTTTAAAGATTAATTAGGGCAAGGGGGAGTGTGACTGTGTGCCTGCAAGGGAAAATGTGACTGTGAACCTAGCATTAGAGCACTGACCTGAAAGAAGGGAGAGAGGAAGGCAGGAGAGGTTTGAAAAGCATTCGTAGTGGATTCTTTGAAGAGTAAGTATAATTACTCTCCTCTGAGGAAGGAATGTAGAGATATGTTGTATATATGCTTGGTAAAGTACTATGTAATTACATCACAGGATTAGGAGTTGTAGTAGTCATGTAGATGCTAACAGCTGTATCTCATCTGATTTAGCATGGATACACATCCTGAGAGAAGGATTAATCCTTCTAAATTGTATTGAAAAAGAAATACTTGTGTGGTGATTTGCCGTCACTGAAACACACGTCTGCTATTTTAGACTGCTGTAACAGGCCTGTGTGAAGACTCATTAGTGAAGTCACAATAGCAGTGTGTCTGCCACGGAGCTGGGATTGCACAAGTCATCAGCCTCATGTGAAATGGAGATTTGAAACAAACGGAGCTCCCTGCTAGACTGGCATCTGCAAAATGAAGTGGGGACATACAAGCATTGCTAGCTCCAGCTGCAGTTCTCATAATTTGGGCTGGAATTTTTTCCTGTCTTTTCCAAAGCAGTCTTTTCTTTAAAAGATGCAGACAAAAGTTGTCACTACAGTAATTGCATTTTTGTTATATCTTTTCCAAAGCTCAGAGAAGTATCAGAAAGATACAAGTGGTTTTGTCGGCGGGGGGGGTGGGGTGGGGTGTGTAGATTGGAGAGAAAATACAATAGATCTGAAAATGCGAAAACGGTAAAGAACTATTTACTTAATATGTGGATTGAGACAAGAAGTCATTTCTTTCCTTTGCAACAGAAAAGGGCTTTCAGCATGTGTGCCTAACCTTCAGTTATTCTTCCCATGAACTATTGTATACGAAAAGGAAGCATGTTTTTGCTATGTAGCCCAGATAATTTAATGGGAAAAGGCTTGGTTTATTGCATAATGATTTTATTTAATACCTTTTTTGTTCCAACAGGAAATATGGGATGTATAAAATCAAAAAGGAAAGAGAATCTGCATGGAGATGGGCTAGATTTGAAGAATCAACCAGTACGTAAAACTGAACGAACTATTTATGTGAGGGATCCAACGTCCAATAAACAGCAAAGGCCAGTAAGTAGATAGTCTCAGGGGAGAATTCCTGTAGCAAGATCAAAGCATGACTGGCATAACTTAAATTTCAATCCGAAGCATATGCATGGAAAAATTCAAATGATCATTAGTCCATAACTGGGCTTTTGGAGTTGTGCAGGTCACCCTCAATGAATAAGTACTTAGAGGAATAAAAATTAAAACTTGATGATTTGTTACTTTATGTTTGTTGTATTTTCTGCATGAAAATAGTGATCCTTGGCAATGTCTGATGTAGATATAACTGTGCCTGTAGAAGACTGCTAGATGACTTTAGAAAACCTGCAGTAGTTTAGAATGATTTTTAAAAGCATTGGTGTTGGGTTTTTAATAGCTGTGGGGTCCAGCTGCTGATTATTCTACTTAAAGGTTGGAGTACTCATGGGCAGCTCTTTACCAGCTCTAGTCAACTTTCCTTTTACTCACTGAAGGCCACTTCTCAACCTTGCATGAGGTGTGTAGGTAAGGATGGGAGGGGGGTGGAGGGTGCAGTGGTGAAGGGAGCAGAGCTGTGCTGCAGGAGGAACAGGTTGGTGGCACTTCCATGTGTGCTGCCATTGGAAAGGAAGGGTGCTCCCATGGGGAATCCCACTGGGTGCCAAGTGCGTTTGCTAATTTTCAGATTGACTGGTACCCTTTTTCCCCCACTTTCTCTGCTGTGCTGAGGAGACCATGTCTGCTGACTGCCCTTGTTCAGGGACCATCATCTCTGCAGGTGTGAATGGTGCCCTTCTCTCCTCCCTCACCAGCTGACACAGTGAACTCAGAATGCTCTCAGTCAATGTCCACACATCATGAACTGCCTTTTTTTTTTTTTAACTACTCTTTTTTTTTCTTACACACTTTTAGTGACATAACTGTGCTTGTAGTTCTTTAGCATGACAGCTACATGGTAATAAGTGTGCTGTTAAAGTGCCCTACCTAGAGCCTCTTCAGCAGAAATCCCAAAGCTGTGAACTTCCTCCCCACAGCTTGTGCTGCATCTTCATGAGGTCTGAGCTGCTCAGTCTAAAATCTAGTGGGGACTTACTATATTTTTGTATTGTAATTCACTTTTGTAGAATGATGGGGAAAGATTGGAGCATTTCCTTTTAATTTAAGACATGTAAGACGATATGAAAACAACTGAATACTATGTAATTGTAATTTAAGATCATCACAAAGATCTAAAACTGCTTAATTAAAGCCATATTTTATTGTAGGCAAATCCAGAAGCACAGCTCTTGCCAGGACAGAGGTTTGTCACTGAAGGTATGTTTTTATAGGAATCTTAGAACTGCACGCTATGCCTACATCAGCCTGCGAAATGATGTGACCGTGCCTTTGTCTTTCAACTTTTGCAGACACAGAGGAGCATGGAGTCATTGTGGTAGCTTTGTATCCCTATGATGGCATTCATGAAGAGGACTTGTCCTTCAAAAAAGGAGAAAAATTGAAAGTTATTGAGGAGTAAGTATAACAGTACTGGTTGTATTATAGATTTTCTTTGGGTTCATCTAATTCCCTCTATAATGTTTTGACACCTTTTTCATAATATGTGTGTATAAATGGCAAGTGAGCTCCCTTACATACGCTAATACAAACGCATATGGAGTTGTGCCACGTTGGATGGGACTTTGAGCAGCATGCTGTAGTGAAAGGTGTCCCTGGCCATGACAGGGGTATTGAAACTGGAAAATCTTTAGGGTGTCCTTCAACCCAGACCATTCTATGGGTCTGTGATTCTCTGACTTGACAGCTGCCCTCAGTAACAGTGACCAAACCTTGATCCAGTAGAGCAAATGGAGATTATGCTTCTCTCTCCAGCACGAGCAAAACTCTCATCACACTAGAACCTAAATAATAATATATCACTTTTCTTTCCTGTGAATACCCCTGTTGTTTCTATTTTTCAGGCTGGGAGAATGGTGGAGAGCAAAATCTCTCACAACAAGGAAAGAAGGCTTCATCCCCAGCAACTACGTAGCAAAAGTAAACACCCTGGAAACAGAAGAGTAAGTTCTCCCAAGCTCTAAACTCTGGCTAAGTTCTTCACCCTGATGGTGTATGCTTTGTGGGTGGGGAAAGAAATGGTTCTAACTCTAAAATAATTTTCAGGTGGTTCTTCAAAGACATAACCCGAAAAGATGCTGAAAGACTGCTCCTGGCTCCTGGAAATGGTCCTGGAGCTTTCCTCATCAGAGAAAGTGAAACGTTAAAAGGTAAGCTTTGTAGTGGGTTACTTTGGAATTGATACCAAGTGAAAAACACACAGTCAGTCTTCACAAAAATTGGTGTCAGGTGGCACTGGATGTGGAGTAGTTGCAGTGAGTCCTATCGTGTGAATCTTCTGCAATTCTGTAGGAGTGAGAAGGGTGATAAAATCACCAGGAAAAGAGAGAAAAGAGAATAATACCCCAAGCTGAGATAGGGGAAAAAAAAGGGGGGGGGGGGGTGGGTGTGATTGCACTGACAAGAAGCATGAATGAATGAAGTGGCATCTTTTCTCTCAACATTTGTCACTCCTTTATTGAAAGTTTCTTTACTGTAATAATGGTTGGTGCATTCTATAGTCTTCCATTATTGGGTTTGCATCCATTGCTGCAAGTTTAAAAATAGTTATTGCATAATGAGGATTTTCACTTCTACAGTGTAGTGTGATTCTTTCCAAAAAGCTTTTTGGTAAAGTTTTACACTGTAGACAGAGCACTTTGCACTGAAGAGCTTAGGGAAGTCTCCAGGCTCTTTAGCTGGGACTTTGAGAAGAACATAGGAAGTTGTGCCGCAGCCTCTGGACTCTGGCAGCAGTCTGGCTGGATTTTCCAGCGGAATGCTGTAACACTGCATCCGCCAGAGGAAGAGCCATGAAGCCCTTCAACAGATTATATGTCTGTCCACTCCACAGGGCAGCTTTTTTTGACCCTAATACTACGGACTCTTGATTAGGTATCACTCTATAAGGGGCCCACATCATTGTTTCTGTGCTCTCAGATGAAGACTCCTAAATGAAGTTCTCAAAGGAAGGCTCCTAAATTTATCATAGGATCCTGAGAGTAAGGCAAAGTACCCCCACTGTCACTGGATCTGTGTGTGAGGAGAGAAAAAGGGGTGAGGTGGTTTCTTATCCTTTGAAAATGGACAAGAATTGTACAAGTAGAAGAAAGGAAGAGCTCTGTAACTAAGGGCAGATGCTCTCCTGCTCCAATTTAAATCTCAGATGATGTTAGACTCCCTAGGAGCGACAGATCTGCTTTCCTACCTGTATGCCTCAAGCCATGTCCAAACTACACTTTTGCTAGTTGTCCCACAACAACCAGCATGTTCCTTTTTTGAAATGCTGATCTCTGAATTTCAGCTTCTGCCTGAGTAGTGTGACAGACCTGGTCTTGCTTTCCCAGCTACTTCAGCTCAAGCTGAGGGACTTTCCACAAAACTTCGCATTGAATGTGAAGCTGCCTGAAATATGGAACTCCTGAGTTTGTTGAATAAGATTGAAAAAGAAAGTGTGACTGTAAGCATTTTGGTGACTGGTTCAGGACTGGCTATTGGCCAACTTCCTCCTGGTGACTGCAAAATGCTTTTTGAGGAAATAAGGGAGTAAAAAGAGAAACAGACAAAATGGTGATTTTGTTAAGCTCAACTGTGTATGTGTGGACACTGTAGACTTTTTCTAATTGTTCATGATCATTCTTTCTTTATCCACAGGCAGCTATTCACTCTCCATAAGAGACTATGATCCACAGCATGGTGATGTTATTAAGCACTACAAAATCAGGAGTCTAGACAATGGAGGATTTTACATCTCTCCGAGAATAACTTTTTCCAACATCAATGATATGATCAAACATTATCAAAGTAAGTTAAATCAGTTAGTGAATTAGTTATTAGAATGCAGCCATTGTTTCCTGTGAAGTTAAGTAAATGCTTTCTTCTTTTGTTTCAAAGCTTTTCATCTTTTATTTTATTTTTTCCTGAATAACTCAGGCATGCATGTTATCAAAGATAAAGTAAAACTGATTGGAACCCAAGTAATGTTGTTATCATAATCAGACCTAATGCTGCTTGCCCTGTGGCATACCATTGTAAAATAAAGACTAGCTTTATGAAACAGCTCATCAAATTATAATGATGTGAAGCTATAGTAAGAATTGCCTTAATTTTAAATAAATTAGTACTGTATTTGAGAGTAAATTTTTATTGACACTTAGCAGAGATACATATGGATTTGTGAATGTCATCTTGCACCTGGTGTTGATTGTGAAATTGTTTTTATTTTCCCTATAAATTTATTTTCTTAATAATTTTTAATAGTGTTTTGAAGGAACTAAAATTCCATTGATTTCAAAGAAAGTTGCACCCACACAGAATGTATACATTTATTTAAAAAAAAGAAGGGGGGTAAGGGAGGGACAAGTTTCTACCCATGTTTAGTTGAAAAGCTGGCTTTTCGTTTTGCTTAATCTCCTAGGATATAGCTCCAAAATATGGGGTTTTTAGTAACTGGGAAGACAGAAAAGACAAAAAAATATGTAGGACATAAAATCACATAGTTGTTTTTCAAAGTCATTCTTAGGACTTGGCCATGAAATTTTTCAGAGTTGTTAGATATGTGTGCTAGTTCTTTGGCACAGCTGGAAAACCTGAGAATTATTCAACAGTTATATTAAAGTTATAGCTGGTCAGTGTCTGGAGAAAAAATAATGTTGACCTACTTATGCTTGTATGCACATCTGTCTAAAACCATGTTGCAAGAAAATTTAATGACAAATTCAGAAAACAGGTCCCAAGCCTGACTCCAGTGTGCATCTTAATCAACATACTGTCAGTAACCAGATCTGATATTGTATTTATTTCACACAAATTGTGCTAAATAATAGCACAATAATAACCTGACAGTAACCAGATGTGCACGTGTTATTTCTTTATTAAATTTGTCTCAGAATGCCAAAATTCAGATCAGAGGCATGTAAAGTTATGTGAAAGCACCAGAAAGGCTGCATTTTCATCATAGCATCTGATTATTTTGACATTATTTTAGGTAGTACACACCTGCAATTAAGTTGTTTCTCTCTAGTCATGAGGTGGAGAAGTGTAATGTATTTTGGTTTTTTCTTTGAAAACCAGAGCAATCAGATGGTTTATGCAGAAAGCTGGAAAAAGCTTGTATTAGTCCCAAGCCTCAAAAACCATGGGATAAAGATGCATGGGAAATTCCACGGGAATCAATTAAGCTAGTGAAGAAACTTGGAGCTGGTCAGTTTGGAGAAGTCTGGATGGGTAAGTGTATTGTTTTGAAATAAGTATTTAACTCTGAAAGAGGTGTCATTTCAGAGTCATTCAAAAAAGTAGTGGACATAAACCTGGTCTGATATACTTGTAAAACAGCAAAATCAGACCTAGAATATACCCTTCTTGTGAGGACAGGGGGTTTGTAAAAGAGATAGATACCTGACAAAGAAGTGGAACAAATCCTTTTGGTGTCTTTTAAAGGCAAGAAATAGTCAGTAAGAACTGTAATTTAGAAGGTCAAAGACAATAGGGCTTTTTTGCTGTGGGGGAAATAGAAGGTTATAATAAGATGTGGCTCCTGAGTCTCAAAATCAATGGGTATCTCAGAACTTGGTTTCAGATCGGAAAGTGTTAAAGAGCATGAACTAAAAAGAAACAACGTCTTTTAGTGAATTGCATATAGAGGTTTCATTGTCCCTTGGTAAAGAAGATGCTGCAGTGTATTGCATAGGACTGCCCTACTGCGTGAAAAAGGGAAACAGACTTAACCCAAGAGTATTGTCTGCCAGTGTGCTGCTCAGGAAGTAGGTGACATATAGTAACAAGACTAGAGACTGAGCACCCTCTACCTTGAGTTATCATTCAAGTCCCCAATAGTAAAACTGTCATAAGACTTACAAGTCGTAAATAATAATATATACCTAGCCAAAAAAAAAAAAAACAAAAACACAAGAAAAAACCCAACCAAAACCAAAACCAAAAAGCAGTGATTATTATAACCTAAATAATCATCTTTGTTGACTTACAGGCAATATTTTCTCAGCCATGGTGAATTCCTTTGGCAGGGGACTGTGCTCAGTGTCACGTTCTGCGAAAATGGTTTCATCATCTTGCTTTTGAAATGTTGCTTCTTCTCACATCTGAGTATTCTTTTGGCTTCTGTGTTGCATGGGCTGTGTGCTATTTATTACTTAGACACTTTTTATGAGTTACCATCCTGTTTGGGGTAAAATATACCTTTCTCCCAGAGTCTCTGTTAGAATGTTTTTTCAGGCCAAATCATTCTCATAGCATTTTCCTGAATCTCTTTTTTGGATGTTATATTTAAATAGGAATAAAATTGTTGCAGTTATAATAGTAACACATCAGATTATGATGATTATTACTAATTTTAAGGGTTAAGATTCTATAGGCAGGGTATTTCTGAGCAACTTAAAGAGTGTATCCCAAAGTTTACTAGAAGACACAAAGCTATGAAAGGTTCTCTGATGATCCATGAGAGTGAGCCAGTCTGATGGGAATGTCATTGCTTTGAAGAGGTGATCTCATTTAGAAAAGCTAAGGCATGGCGTGGTGCTGTTTGAGTGTGAGCAAATTACACACACAACTACAGTGTTGATCAGAAAGCTCTAATTCAGTCATAGGTGCAATCTTTTGGTATAAATCATGTAAAAATACAAGCAACACATCTCTATAGTAAAATATAGCTAAATTCAGTCTTTTATCTGCCTTCATGAGAAAAGGCTTAAGAAACCTTCTGGCTATGATATATATGAATGACAGTTTAGATACTAGTCAGAACAGGTGTCAGTCATTGTGCAGTTATTTCTGTTTAACAAACCAGGACAAGAAACGTTCAACTGACACCGAAACACTGTGGAGGTCTTTGTGGTAGGAGGTAATCAACTGCTTCAAAATGTAGAACATTTTGGGAAGTGACTACTTCTGCACATACACACACAAAGGAATAAAACTTTTAAAAGGGTGCTTCTGGTTCAAGATGTTTCCTCTTGTTTGTGTCATTATTTTAACATCTAAATTGGGCCTAACCCCTGTGTCTGAAGTGCTGCACTGTGAGAAGAATTAATGTACTGTGAAAGCGATCACTGTGTTTCCTCTTCCGTGCTTCCTTTCTGAAGCGAAAGAAGGTGATTTGCATGACACAGGTCCTCTCAAATCAGGAGCATGGTTAATCTTAGAACCAAGGAAGTTCAAGGTGGAAAACACATATTAGGTCAGCTGTGTGGTGCAGGGTGTCAGCAAACACTGTGTATTGTATTGATCTACCAAGGACATTGGGAGGTTCATGGAGGTACTGAGAAATAACCTAATGGCCATGCTGTCCTGATTAGAGAGCTGGTTGTTATGCTGCTTCCTCACATACAACAAAATTCTTTTTCAGCTGTAGTGTGAATTAGAGAGAAATATACTGTCGCATGGTTTAATTACCAAATAAATGTCTTCTTGATAGAAGGTACTTAGAATTGTGGTTTCAGGATGAGCAGTGGAATTGTGCTTCCAAATAAAGAAAGATGTAGAGCTATTGGATAGAGTCCAACAAAGGGCCACAGAGACAAAGGGACTGGAGCACCTCTCTTTTGAGGAAAGGCTGAGAGAGCTGAGACTGTTCAGCCTGGAAAAGGCTCCGGGATCTTATCAATGTATGTAAATAATGAAGGAGGTATGCAAAGAGGACAGAGGCAGGCTCTTCTCAGTGGTGCCCAGTAACAGGACCAGAGGCAATGGGAAGAGGGAGCGGGCACAAACTGGAACACAGCAGGTTCCCTTTGAACACCAGGAAACCGTTTTTCATTGTGTGAGTGACTAGGCACTGGCACAGGGTGCCCAAAGAGGTTGTGGTGTCTCTGTCCTTGAAGACAATCAAAAGCCAACTGAACACAATCCTGGACAACCAGCTCTAGGTTGCATTGCTTGATTTTTGCTTGATTAGGGGTGTTGGACTCAGATGCCTTCCAGACGTCCTTCCAACCTGAACCCTTCTGTGGGATATGGGAATATAGAGATAATACTGTTACTGCAATGTGAAGATATGCAAGCACATCCTTTATAGTCTTATCTTTTTAATATGTCCATAAGTACTTTTTGGGCTTCCATGTTGATATCTTCCTTTTGAACATTTTTGAGGGAGTTAGCTTATATTACGGGAGAATTAAGAAAACCCTAGGAACAAAAATCAAGTCCTCAAGCACTCAGCTGTGTTCCTGTGTGACCTGTGCAGAGAATCTTTGTCGCTTATTGACTGGGCAGCTGAATCTCCTCCAACTCTGAAAAGTTGCTTTTACACTGAGAAAACTTGCTATCAATTTCCCACTTTTGTCTGTCACTGCAAGTGCAGTTTCTTCCTTACAGTTATGTGCATTTTAATGCATTTTATAAAGACTTTATCTTTTTAGGCTATCAAGTTAGCATTTATGTGTGCATGCTGGGCATCAGCCGTGCTGATGATAGATGAAAACAGCATGGTAGAATTGTGTTCACATTTTATGCACTGCACCATGGAAGTGGTTAGAAAGTGGCAGCCTGTGCTTTTTGCCTTTCCATTTAATGGGCTGCATGGAGATGAGCAAGAGATGGAGCTACTGTTGGTTTTTCTGTTCTTCAGCAGTGAAGGCTGTAGTTGGTGTAGAAGTGAAGTGTTGACATGTAAGAGGATGCAGAGAAGCTGCTGTTGTCAGTCTCTTCCCTGGTCCCCTCTGCCTTAGACATTATCATTCTTCTATAGTGTCATACCTCTGTAGCCCTAACAGGTTGTTCCCAGTATACACTGCAGGGAATTACTGCAAAAACAGAGGAAGGAGAAAGCTGCATACTGTAGGCTTGTTCACAAAGCTCTTCATCTTCAGTCCTAGGGATGTGGCCAGAAATGGTAGGCTCAATCTCATTACTGCCTACTGTAAGTTCATATCACAGCCTGGCCTGATTAAGCCTGTGCAAGAATCTGAAGGCAACCTGGCTGCCCAAGATACTACTCTGTCAAAATAATAATTAATAATCAACTCCAAGATAAACACCTGAAACACTGAAATTTTTGGAGGTTTCTATTCTAAGATGTAGAGAAAACCATGGCTTGTTGTGTGAGACATCATTACACATTCCTCAGACTTTCATAAGACTGCTTGCTTCACATTTGATTTTTAACAGAAGCTGAAACTGCAGAGACTCGCTTCCTGCCCTGATATGAAAGGTTTTTAGACCATGGAGTTCAGTGCATCTGGGCAGCTACTTTACTGATGTGATGAACCAGAGCAGCACTGCAAGAGCAGGGTCTATGTTTTATGCATTTTTGTTCCTAGTGTGCGCTGATATGATGTGAATCATGATGCTCTGTGGTATTAATAATCCATGAAGAGAATTCTCAAGCAGGGCTAAAAGGAAAGTTAACAAGGCAAATGCAGCCATTATGGTGTATTTTATTAATGAGGCACATCTTGCTTGCATCTCAGGTGTAAAAGATTCTCATATTCAATAACCTCTGAAGTAGAATGTAAGTAATACGTGTTTTGGAGGTGTATTTTCTTCTGCAGCTGTTAGAAAAAAATAGAGTAAATCATACCACAGAAATACTTTTGTTAAAATAAAAAGACATCTAAACCCAAGAAAACTTACTGGTACATCTCAGTATCAGAAAAGAATAGTTCACAGCCCCAGGCACTGTATAAAGTGGGGGGTGATGCCATGGTCACCCCTTCCCACAGCTCCCTGTGCATTACTGAAATCCTTCTGTGATCCAGATTAAACCTTAAATTTGCTGTCACTTAAGTGCTTTGAGGTCACCAGTTTTCTCTCCACCTGAACAAAGACTGCAGTTTCTTACCTGTACAGTAAAGCGTCTGCCTGCAAAGCAGGTTATCTTTATGGGAACTACCACAGAGGTTCTCACAGTAATAACAGGTGACCTGGAATGAGGACTAGGGCTTCGTTGGGCTGGGGTGGTACGATGCATACTGAAAAGATCATGCATACTAAAAGATGCTTCAGGTCGAAGCCCAAATCAAGCTAATGCTGGTTTTGCTGATAATGTGTGGGTGGGAGAGGTGACAAATTCCAGTTTTGCCAGACTCTCAAGGGGCCATTTTTTTGTGTGTGCTCAAAGAGTTCATGATCACCTTTCCTCTGTGTTTTGGTATCCCATCCCTGCCAATACCTCAAACTGAAATATGAAATATGAAATAAATGAACATGAAAGCACTGGTTACCTCTACTGCTCTCACCAGCTATTTGCTTTGTATCTTACCACCAGAGAGTCAGGGTAGACTTGTTTACAGCAGAAAACCTCAGTGTCACTGAAGTGTTTTAGTAAAGCAAACTTTGTAAGGCAGACCCTTGTTTGATGGATCTCTTTAGTGAACGTAAAATACTGTTACGGAGTTAATGTTAAGTGTGTTGGTCATAATTGTTTCACAGAAATAACTATATTAACTAGTATGTTCAGTAGAAAATTCAACAAACTGAGAGTGGAAATCATGCTCTGTTTTAGCACGTGGGATAGAATAGTAGAAATTAGACAAACAAGCTGTCTGATTCTTAAGCAGAAAGAAATACGTTTTAATATCTATTTTTCTAATAGATATATATCTGAGCTTTAACAGCAGATTTGACTTGTAGTTGTAATTTTTTACTGTTAGGTAATTTAGAGAAACGTCTTTGTTATGCTTTGACCTGACCATGTTTGGAAGAATGGATTTAATAATCATGCAGGGGAATATTTTATTATTGGCATAGTGGCTTTTCTCAGGAGATGATTCTTCTTCAAGGAAGAAGGCGCAGTGGTTAGAGCAATCACTTAAGATCTGGAAACGATTCTTGCTTTGCCACTGATTTCTGTTGTTAGGATGATAAATACTGTAAGGAAACAGTAGATTCCCATTTAGAAGTGTATCCATTATGGTGATGGTCAGGATTGTTGCTGAATAAGGAAATGAGGCTATTTCGTTGAATCGCTAAAGTTTCACCTCTTCTGAGAAATGTTTCTGCAATGTCGCAATTGATATGGTGGGGTAAAAAAGTTACATTTATATCCCCATCTCTTTCTTTCTCTCTATTTCTTTTATTTTTCACGTTAAATGACTTCAGAAGATAAACTTTAGGATCAGTGCTTGCTGCTCCATTTTTAATGCTATTTTAACATTTATTTAATATTTTTTAATATTTTTGCTTTTTACATAACTGTTACTTTAGAAGGTTTGATAAACAAAGAAATTACCCACAGCCACAGTCTCCTCCACTTTTAGCATGGGTTATGTGATAAGAAGTTATCACAATTTAAATCTTGTGCTGAACACTGCGGGACTGCGGTCCTGGCAGCGTATCCTTGTTGGTCATGAGAATGCTCATTTGATTGCACTTTCCAGTAATGCTCTGTTTTGAGCACTGAGGGTTGCAGAAAGGATTAAAAGCATGAATCTGGCATGCATAAAATAGCTATAATTACGGGATTTAAAGATACTCCAGACTCTTACAGTCAATCCTTGGACTCCATTTGATTCTGAGACAGTTTGAGTGAACATTCATTGAAACATGTCTTGATCAAACATTTTATGGACTACTTGTGAATTAAAACTTGGTATGAAGTAAGATCATTTGTTTGCTTTGTTTTGGGGTTTTTTGAGACAACTGATTTCTAAAAATAGGGAGTGGACAAGTTTTCAACTGCAACGTTGTCAGTTGCAAAATAAAAAGGAATTCTAGCATAAATATTTGTGCTACATGTGGCACTTGCTTTCAGACTCACAGCTATTCCTGGAATCCAGCCTCACCTGCTTTACAAATTCTTGCTAGTTGGGACACTGTGTGGTGCAGAGTGGCTTCAAGTGCACTGATTGTATTCCCTCCTTGTAGGTTACTATCATAATAGTACAAAAGTGGCTGTGAAGACTCTGAAGCCTGGAACAATGTCTGCACAAGCTTTCCTGGAAGAAGCCAACCTCATGAAAACACTTCAGCATGATAAGCTTGTTAGGCTTTATGCTGTGGTGACCAAAGAAGAGCCTATTTATATTATAACAGAATTCATGGCAAAAGGTGAGAAAAACATTGGATCTGCAAGTTGTGTTTTAGTGAACTCTCCTGCTTCTCCTAAATTAGACCCCTTTCTTTAAAAAGGAGGAAATGATAAAGTTGTTTTTTGAGTGCTCAGGTATTAAGTGAAGGAGCACCTATCCTCAAGATGGGCTGAGGCTTCAATTTTATGATTCATTGCTGCATTTATGAATGTGAATTTACACTTTTCTTAAATGCAGCATTTTTAAGTGTTTCTGAATCAAAGAATAACCCCAAACAGCTGGTTCCTTTGGACCCCCTACCTAACCTTTGTTTCTGGTATCATAGCAAGGCAATTAAAACACATCTTAGAAATTGCTTTATGTGGCCCTTGAATTGACAAAGGCTTGTGTAATAAGGTGAGTGATGTGTGGTCCTGCAAGGATGGCTGCACTACTAGAAAAGAACTACCTTTACAGAGCATTACTGCACAAAAAGTGCAAGGTTTCTTTCTCAGATTGTCTTGGGTAGTAGTTCTTCTTGTTTTGTTCTGTTTTCAAGCAATTTTGAGATGCTTATTCTTTATGACTTGGAAAGGATTGATGTGTGCACTTCTAGACAACTTTCCTGATGATCCCTAGACTATGGTGCATGTCAAATTCAACACCAGTGAACTGAGATATGGTCTGATGGGAGTTTAAGTCATGCAGGGAGACAGTCTTACTGTGATCAACTTGAAAACACATCACAACACCTCACTGCATCTATTTTGTGATCCACACAATTGAAGACCCAGTGTGACCTTTCTTTTGGTAATAAGCTGCACTGACTTAATCTTTTTCCATTGTAACAGGAAGTTTGCTGGATTTTCTGAAGAGTGATGAAGGAAGTAAATTGTTGCTTCCAAAGCTAATCGACTTCTCTGCTCAGGTAAAGTTTAGGAAATATACTCAGTATTAATGGGGTTTATTTCCCTCAGAGTCTGAAACTCATGCTGGGCAACTTTATCTTCAGGGTTTTTTTAATAAAAAAAAATCAATTTGATTTTCAAATAAATTTTGAGTACATAAAGTTATTTTAAAGGAGGAAATAGATAAAATAGGTTTCAAAGGGAATATGTGAGGTTACTGCTGGTGACCTGCTTAGATGTCAGTGGAACACTGATTAGATGGCAGCAGTACACATCTGCTTTTCTTTGTGGAAAGGCTGCTTTCAATTTGAGTAGCTATGTGTTGAAAGTGTAAGCACAAGTTTGTGACTTGGTGCTTAGGATTCCTTCAGTGTTAATAAACGTGTCATATTTTACTTCTTAAGTTAGGTTAATTGGTCAAATTTCTGTTAAGCTCAATGGACTCTACTTGGTTTCAAATTCGTATGTAAACTATTGTGAAATTATGTTTCAATATACTAGTATATGATTCATGAATGAGGGTGATTGTTTCCAAACATACAAATTATCCCATGTCATAAATGAAACCTGGAGGGATTTGTGTGTCAAAGCCGAGATCAGAGGCACACAGAGCCCAGTGTTTTGTCTCAGGCAGTTACCAGCATAGATGTCCAGGGAGGCATGTAACGAAAATAGAGTAATCATTGTGGGTTTATGAGTTCTGGTTCATATTACTAATAGGTAGTGAAGGCATTTCTGTTAGGTTATTGTTAACCAATCTTTTGGAGATTCTATTAAGTATTAGAGTTTACAGATTTTTTTACCCTATTACACTTATTTGTTCTAACTCATGAAAAAAGATGTGAAAATTTTAGAAGGCATAATAAAACAGTTGGGATTTATACCAAAAATTCATGAGAAGAATATTATGTAAATGTTTTATATAACCATTGCTATACGAATAAATACAAGATTAGAAGTATTTCTTTACCAAGACGGTTGTCAACAGGCTTCGTAGAGAGGTGGTCAATGCTCCAAACCTGTCATCATTTAAGAGGTATTTGGACAATGCCCGTAATAACATGCTTTAACTTGTGGTTAAAATGGCCTGAAGTGGTCAAGCAGTTGGACCAGATGATCATTGGAGGTCCCCTCCAACAGGAACTATTCTATTCTATAGTATACTACATATCATATGTTTTTATATAGACGTTCAATATATAAAATACAGATTTTTATTTTAACATAAATTCAATGGAGGAGCCATTTTTGCTATAATTATTGGTTTAGTGTAGCTATAGGCTTTTTAAGTTCTATGAATCCTTTGGGCAATTTGTCCCTGAGAACTTAGTGGGATAAAAGCTTTGTAGATGTGGAAAACCTGCTGGATCCCAGGTCATGGTCTGAAGAGATGAATAACAGTGGGCAGAAAAGAAAAATAAAAAGGTAGCTTTGAAAATAGGGTGTAAAATTCAAAGGAGAGAAGAACATCTGTGAGCAGTGATATGAAAGGAGACCTAAGATGTGGAGAGAAAAGCATGTGGGGTTTCACAGCAGACCTTTTTATTGGAGTTAGGGATGTTGTGTTCATTGTGAATGAATATTGTGTTTTTGGAAATTTAAGGCTTAAAAAGTGCACTGAACTAAAGAGAAACTCTAACTTTGTACAACTTGGGCAAATCACTTCAAGATAACAAGGGTCAGAGATTGTCATTTACAAAGCTTTGAAGGACAGGTCACTTTAAATGAACATTACTTGTCACCCTGATCTGACAGCAACCTCTCAGAGCCAGTTCCTGCACCTGGCCTCATAGGCCAGGACCTTGTGCTACACAGGTGCTGTGGGAAGTCCCTCTCATCACCTCAGATGCAGACTATCAACAGAAATTCCTGACAGGGAGCCATGCATTGGCTTGCAGTGATCTTGAAGGGATATTCAGGAATGCTTCTCTGAGGATTTCTGGCCAAAGCCCAAACAAAACTTTGGAACAGAGGTAGAAGTATTTTTTCTTATGGAAAGAATTTGTAGGGTTTTTGAGCACGTTTTTAAAGAGCCCTTAATGCCATTGCATAATAACAGGACTGTGTGGAATAGACTTGTAGGCTGCATGTGTGTGGTTCCAGACCAGAGATTTCCCTCTGACCAACACTGATGTTCCACTGGTCTCTATCTCTGACAGTCTGAACGTTAACTGATGGGTCCTTAGGGGGAAAAGATGGACAAAAATATTTTCACACCTCTGCTAAGGTAGTTGTAATTTTACTGCAGACCTGTGGATCACACTTTTCCAGAATGTAGGCTGTATATAAATAACACCTTTTTAAAAGTAAGCCTTTTTCAAGCAAGTAATGAAATATACTCCTATTCTGCTAAACTGACTTTGCTGTTTAGTTAGGTGAACATACTTGCTGATGGCCATTTTTTATAGAGATAGCTGTTACTTGGTTACACTTACACCTAATGCCTACTTTAACTTGCAGCTGTGGATTCTGGATTTTGATAGGTTTCTTTCTGTACTAATGGTCATGATTTATGAAATTAAGTTCGTGGAAAAGATGTCAAGAAAATGCTTGCTAGGAAGGTGGTCCAACTCAGTTTGTAAAGCAACGTGCCCTCTAACAATGCTGAAGGTATCTCTTGTGTTTTAATTAGTGCATCTGAGTAGGGTCTGGGAAAATCTAGTGTTAGCTGTGCCCTGGCAAACAATTTTATTCACTAGAGATGAATGTTAGATGTCTCTGAAATGCAAATGTTTTAAAGGAAGCTGAGTTTTGCAAGCATATCTTCAAGCACATACCATCTGCTTTAGTACAGAGCCCAAATTCCTTTTGGTCGTTTATAGGCAACATCGTGGCTTTCTCAGCACTAAAGCACCTGGCAGACTCTGGAGTTTACTATTTGGTTTCTGTCTTGCCCTAGAGGCAATTTACCTAAAGACCCTCCAATTCTTTGCTTCACAGTTCTTGATAAATTCATGCTTGCTTCTGTTTGATGAGGTCTGCTGAAAATGTACAATGCGAATTCAGGGAACCTTTTGCGTGTGTAAACTCTTCCTGCTTCTTATGAAAATCCATTATCTTCTGTGTAGCACACACACGCATAGTGGTTGTGGTTAGCAAAATGGTATCTGTTTTTACTGAAGGTACTCATGGTTTAACTTTCAAACTGGTCAAAGCTTTGTCCTAAGAACAGTCTTCCTTCTTTCCCCTGCAGTGCTGATACTTTCCTTAGTTATTCTATGATCTACAGCTTCACTGGCAACTTCCTTCTGCCTTCCAGGTCTATAGTGCCATTGAAATAATAGTAAACTTAGAATAAAATTTATAGAGATTTTCGAGGCAGTGTTTTAATCCCTCTCTCCCCTCTTTTTTAAGGTCATAGGGCCAAGTCCTAGATTACAATTAATTTTAAGATTTATTTGGCAATGTGACATTTCCACTGTATATTCCTTTTCACGCTTCTTTGATTTTTAATGATACCCTCTACTGTTCTAGTGCCTAATTATATACATTACTTTTATAATTCTTTTTTTCTCTATGGGTCTGCTTTGACTACATAGCTGCTTGACTGGAGCAGAAGGAATATGATTTTGCAAGCTTTCCTGACTTCACCTTTAGGATAAGCACTGCTGCAAACTGATAATTGTTATTACACCCATATATCACTTGAAGATATGTCTTTTTCAACAGTTCTCAGTTGTCAGGTACAAATGGGCAGATATGCCCTCTTCATAGACAGAGAGGCACTTGAAGATGAACTCTCTTTTTGAAAACTCTATGATCAAGATGTGTATTTTATTTTATTATGCATCTGGACATTATTGAAAGGTACCTCAAAGATGCCATTATTGAAAGGTTAGTCCTAGACCAAAGACAGACCTGTCTGGATCAATAACATGTCCACTTCAAACCTTTCAAAACTGCAGACTGCTTTTAGTGATGCTGCTCCCTAGGAACAGCATCACTAATTATGAAATTCAAGGCAGTGTGAAACTCAGGGTATGCTCCATTATTTCCTCTGCTTCACCACCAGAATGCTTGTGCCCCCTTAAGTGTTCTGCACTTATTTCCAGTCTGCTTTTTGGGATGCTGTACCTGCTTTGGCAGGAGCATCCCACCAAGCTGTGAGCCTGAGCAGCCCATGGAGGCAGCTGAGAACACCTCTGAGGCCACTGTCCTGTGCCTGTCATAACTTTAAGCTGAAGCTTTTCAGAGGTTGTCTGGTGGAGTGATTTATTTCTCCCAGAAGACTTTTCTCCAATTCTTACCCTGGGTGCACAGTTCCTAGTATGTAGAGATTTCTTGGGTGGTTGTTCTTAAAAGGGTTCAATTTGGGTATTTCTGAAAGTGTGTCAGTAGTTCATTAAACGTAATGGGGAACTGCTCCTTTCTTGGCACGAACACTTGTGCAGTGTAGGCACAATCTTCTCTTAAAGGCCACAAAACATATTCCTGAAGGCCAAATTAGCTTTCCCGTCCTGCCTCCTGAACAGAAGTCACACGTAGTCGAACGGTCTTGACAGGTACCAATGATCATTAAAAGACAGGGAAAAGGCTTTAATTTTCTTTTGTTCATATGAATTTCTCTACCATTAACATATCATTTGGCAATGAAAACCCAACAATTATCATTAGAAGTTAGCAAATGGGCTCTGCCACCCATTCCCTTGTAAAAAAAAATAAATTTAATTTTTTTTTCATTCTTCTTTTCCCACAAGCAAAGATTTAACGTTACTAGACACGTGAATTCAGTTGTACAGTTGCTGTGTTGCCCCTCCTTCTCCCATTCAAAATTCCTTGCTTATTATTCTCTTCCTACTTAGGAATTTTTTGCATGCCCCAGTAATTGCATATGCATGGCTTCTTTCGATTTTTCTGATTCAATGCAGTCAAAACCATTGTCCTGGAATTTTACAGAAATGTAGTTTGTATTTGCTGAAAACATAATGAATCATTTGATGTCACATTCTTGATTTGTGACTAATCAGATGATGACTTAAGTGAATCGAGCACAAATAAGAGGACATAAAATGGTCTTTCCAATGGCTTTTCTTGGTTGGACTTGGCAATTAAGTATCACTGTCACAAATGTCTCTTGTGAAGTGGTTCTTCATTTCCTAGCCTGCAGTTTGCCCAAATACTAAATCTGTGCAGGGAAGAAGGAGGAAAGTTGATTGCTCTGTGATATTTGATGTATTTTTGCTGACATTAGTGGACCTGTCTGCATTCTGAGTGTATCTGCCAGTCTGGCTAGTCCAGCTTCAGCACTGATCTTACAGCAAAACCTTCCATCTCTCCTTCTCCCCAAACCCAAATAATGGCATGGAAGAGAGGCAGAGCAAGCTCTGAATTGAATACTGCTCTTCTATTGTGCTTGTAAGTCCCTAGTATGACTCTCTGTGGCAATCATTCACTAGCAACTGCTTCCTTCATTATAAAACATCTTACATATTTCTAGAAACTGTGAGGTGCAGGTGTTCTTCATTCTCCTCATCATCGGAGTTTCTTTCTGGTTTAGTGTGAGAACCATCCCTGCACTGCACGAGAGCAGTGTCACACTGCTCTGAATGGTGTATCGGTTTGTAAGAAGAGGTTTGCAGTGGAAGGAGGTGGGAGAGCAAGTGGCTCTATTTTTCCATTGCTTAAACTGAAAAAGAGGAACAAAGATCATGTGGTTTTGTGTTGTAAGTGGTGGCAGTGTGTGCCTTTGTGGCACCCCTCGGGGACTTTTTAGAAACGGATAAGCAGAAGTGATGTTACTGTTTTCTTAAAATTTGGTCAGGTGCTCCTGCCTGCTTTACTGCACAGCAGAATTGAGCAGCTCTGGTGCTGAGAAGGGATCTGTCCACTTGTCTTCTCCTGAGGTGGAGACAAAAGAGCCTGTCATGAGGGTGCTGGGCACTGGCACTTACTGCTGTACTGCTTAGCAAATCTGAGAGCTTGTGCATTCCCCAAACCATGTAGTCAAGAGTGAGTGGTCTGTCACCCACCCAACAGACATCCCGGAGAGGTGCCTGTGGCACAGGTTGGACCGTGGCCTCTGCCTGGGAATGGCCCATCAGCAGTCTCACAAGAAAGTTAAAATCTGACAGCTCACAAGAACAGGTTTTTCTTTTTTCTTAGCTTATCTTGAACTTCTGGACAGAATGCAGTCTACACATCAGTTTATTTTATCAGTTTTCTCTGAGTTTAGAAACTATTATTTGTTTGGGGTTTTTTTCTGAAAAGTAAAATGTTTTTCTTCCGGGAAAAAAAAAGGCAGTCTGGACAAATACTGGAAGAAAATCATTCCTTGTGCCTATTTTGTGGACATTACTTGTCTTTAACTTGGTTGGGAAATCAATTTGGGCTGCTGAAATACAGATTATATTTACTTATGATAGTATCTGAGAGCTGGCTGTTGCCAAACACTCCTCATGTATGAACAAGTACATGGTGGTGTAGAATAAAATAAAGTTGTTTGCCCTATCTTAGTAATTGTGCCCTGATTGTCCAGGCCTATACTGAGTAAATAGAAAGCTGTAATTTTGGAGGGTTTTTTTAGCTCTCTCTGCACTGTTGCTTCATCAGTCCTTAAATAGAACATCTGTATCTTAACTTACTAACTCCTTCTATTTTCCTAGTATTTGGAAAAATAAACTGGTTAGGAATTTGGGAAAGAGACTGTTTTAACAGAAATCTTAGGAACATTTTAATTAAAATTTTGTTTCAGGAAATGTCTTTCATACATGCCTAATCCTGCCAGCTGTTATTCCCCCAAACAATTTCAGAGCTTTTACTAATGTAAGCATAGCTTTACAGGACTGGATCTGTACATAGGTTGCCCATGGTAATCCCCCTTTCCTTGCTTCTGTCTAAAAAATGCTCCAAAGACACTAATTAGGAATAAATGCATGCAGCTTTGCTGATATCTTGGAAGAACAGAGATATCAGAACTGCTAATGGAGTTGTGTGTTGTTGAAGTATTGAAACAGTTGTTCTTTTGGTTTTCAGATTGCAGAAGGGATGGCATACATAGAAAGAAAAAATTATATCCATCGAGATTTGAGAGCAGCGAATGTTCTGGTTTCAGACTTACTGATGTGCAAAATTGCTGATTTTGGACTAGCGAGAGTCATTGAGGACAACGAATACACAGCAAGAGAAGGTATATATTTTCAGTTTTGTCTTTAAAACTTCAGCCTCTGGGAGGCAGTGAGGCTGTATTTAACAGTAATATGGCCACCAAGGACAGAAAGTGCTGTAACAACTTCCTATGCTAATGCCAACAACTTCTAAAAAGAATAAGGAAAGAAATAACCTTTCTGTGCTCCCCAGGCTTTTTGATGAGGGTATTTTAAATAAATTTGAAAAACAAAGAAAAATGAGAGTACTTAATGGCACAGCATTTTTTTCTTAATTGAACAAATAAATTGCACAGCCACAGCTTCGATCTCACAGAATTAAACACCCAGAAAATATGATCTTTTATACTCTTCGCATCCTGAAGTCCTCCCTTCAGTTAGGGCAAGGAAGGATCCCCAGCAGGTGTAGTTGCTGGTAACAAGAAAACCTTTAGCAGAACTGGTTACTTTTTGAAGCTGATTTAGTAGCTGCAGCATTAATTTGCATGTTCAGCAGCATTGCTGCTACTGGTAGGGACACTGGAAGTCTGGGCATATCCCTGTTCAGGACATGGATGGGAGATAAGAGTGCAGCACGGTCAGGACTGGCAAGAGGAAAAACATGCTGTTAAAGGTGCATGTCTGGGTTTTGCCATGTGTATTTTGCTAATGTTGTCAAGGATCCTTTCAAGAAGAGCACAGTCAATTCATTGTAGTAAAAAGTTTTTATTTATGCTTCCATGCATAGATTGCATAAGGGTAGCTTTTCAGAGCAGGTTTGGTGGCTGGCTTTCCCCTTCTTGTTTCAAAAACACTATCTCAGGTTTTCACACAGTCTGGATGGAAACTGTGGTTATGTAGAATGAGAGGGGAAGCACTAAGGTATGAGGAAGAAAGGGAACAATGCACTACAGTTGAGATTAAAGGAAGATGAGCTTTTCAGCAGTCACTGAATTACAGTAATTCAAGAGATCAGAGCAAAGGATCTGATTAAGCAGTTTTCAGAGGTACAGACCCACATCTGAGGGTTTTAGCTACCTCTGGACATTGTGTATTGATTAAATTAACTTTTCTGGTTATGAATTTTTTATGTTGAGTTTCTTTGATGTGTTTTCTGCCATTCAGAAAAGTTTCCTAGCTTACCTGGTATTTTGTGTCAGAATGGTAGAGCAGGCTAAAAAGGACTTAGAATCTGATTGCATTACTCCTCCTTGTCAAAAGAACTAAGGTAGTATTCCCAAAAAATGCTGCCTGAACCTTTTTATTTACCTGGAAGGAGTTTGCTTTTATATGCCAATTTCTGGGATCAGTTAGTTAGATATGAAATACAGTAACTTAAGGTATGACGTTTGAAGGTATGTCTCACTACTGCTTTTGGATCTATGGCTGAATGTGAAATGCATTCAAGTTGTTGCACTGTTCAAGCCAGACTGACTTTCTTCAAAACAGGAAAAGTTAGTTAAGGTCTTGTGAAGTTCCAGGGGATGGAAATTGTAAGATTTTTGCCTGACCACTGGGCAGAAGGGAAAACAGTGACTGTAATTCTAGCAAAAATTCACCATACCTAAGAGTCAGAAGGTGCTATGTAATTTTCAACATCTTATTTGCCCCTCTGACACAAGACATGCAGTGTGGCAACATGCATCCTGCAGCACATTTCTGCTGATAACTCTTGTACAGAAGGAATTGGTAATTTTGCTAATTTAGGGGCATCAAAGGCGAGTCATTTAAGACCTTTTCATGACTTGATATTGAGTGTTTAAATTTGCTTTTGACTTTTTGTGACTGAACTTATTTTTTAGGTGCAAAATTCCCTATTAAATGGACAGCACCAGAGGCAATTAACTATGGATCTTTCACTATTAAATCTGATGTGTGGTCATTTGGGATTCTCCTGTATGAAATTGTTACATATGGAAAAATTCCTTATCCAGGTATGGGCTTGTATTTTTACTCTATATTTATACTTCTGTGCTAAAAAGCAAAGAAAACATGCAGGGAAAGAGCTGGCATCTGACAGTAAGTGACATGAATGATTTGAAAAATGTCTTGCAGGTCATCTTAATGTTTTGAGGACTTACAGTCCCTGTATGTGTAAACCACATGCCTCTCTGGGGTAAATTTTAGCAAACAGACTAATGGCATCCTGAACACATAGGCATTTTTATACATTCCAAAGGTGTTACCTCTGCAGCAAATGCTGCATTATCACAGACCCCTGCTTTATGATTGGAAGCACAGTCCCACAGTAAGGATGTAGTGCTGCAAGTTCTAGCGGTGCTGTGTAAGCTGCTGTGGTTTTTAATAGGGCAACATGTGAAAGTACCAAGAAAGCATGTTTTCACAAACAAATAGGCTGCAATAATTTGTCAGTGTTAGCTAACCTAAACAAATATGAAAGCAGACCCTCAGGCAGTGTTGATGTACCACTAGGAATATTCACTATTTGTTGTTCCATACAGCTCAGGTACGAGGCTGCAGAGGTGTACACATCAATTGTAGCAACATTAGGTAGCTGTGAGACGGTTATGTGCTTCATGTTTCATTTTTCATTGTTAAACAAAACATTAATGTTTCCAGCACGCAGAGACAGCTTGTGTGAAGGGGTTTTTTATGCAGATGAAATTGTTAAATCTCAGACATAGCTCATTAACTCTGGGCAGCAGAGTGCATTCATTTAAGCTTACTGAGCTTATGGAAAATTGACCTAAATTCTCTTCTCTTGTGGGCAAATGGGGAAAGTACAGTCTTATTCACCTGTACTGAACATCTCATAGATGGAGTAATTTCTGAGAAGAGCCCTTGGGATCCTGACAGGAAAGGGAGAGCAGGTATTTCATGCAAGCAAAGCTTTTCCAGTGCTTCTAATGCAGCAACTCTTGCTGTTTAAACAGTGAAAACATTTTCACTACCACTTCATAAGCAGCTGGACTTCTGCATCCTGAACTGCCAGAGATGGTTAAGAGGCAGACCTGAGTCCCTGAAATGACAGTGGGCTGAACACCTCTGGGCACAGGGAGATGGGACCTCCTGAGAGACTCAGGCAGCAGGAAAGGGGTGTTTGCAGCCAACTTTACACTGTGTTATGGAAGAACATATCGACTTTCCATACAAGAGGTAGAGCCAAACCAGATATTTTCATTGCACAGTAAGGTTCTAGTCCGGGAAAACACTTAAGCTCAAGACTAGCCCCCTTAAATTTCAAGAAGTGATAAGGCTGCTTGCACAGCTAAGTGTTTAAACATATGCTGTGGTTTGGTTTGTAGGTAAGGGCTAATAAAATATGTGACTGCATAGCAGGTCCTCCCAAAGCTATGTTAAACAAGGATCAGACAGGAGTTGTATGCAGCCAAGTAATGCACGGTTCTTCCCACAGTCAGGAGGTCTTTTTCTTCCCTGTTAGCATATGCTATGTATCCAGACAGTTGCCTGTGCTGAGCTGGGCTCACAAGGTTATTTCTGGATGCCTTGAAAATTGTCCTTCCCTGAGAAAACCTACAAGCTCACCTGGAAACCAGCACTACAAAAATACAAAATCCAATCCAATACTTAAATCTGCAGCTAAGTCTGCTCTCTCCTTACCTCCATAAACCATATCATATTTTTATTTCAAGAACAAAGTCAATCTGTACAGCAGACACAGTACTGCTGTACCACTGCAGGAAAATACCTCTACCAGGGGAAGTCCGGGCAGCATTTTTTTTTTAAATATGGAAGCATTTTTATGAGCACCATAAATAGTCTGTGCACTGTGGATTCATTTGTCAACCAGCAGTTAGAAGTGGAAGGCTCTTGACTGCATATTGGAAGATTCTAATAGTTCACAGGTATTGCTTACATTAAAATGGATAGAGGGATATATATCCATTTTAAATAGAAGTATAAATTGAAATAGCCTGTTAGACTGAGAATCAGATCGCAGCAAAATAAATGGGTGACCAATTTACTTTACATGAAGAGATGTGACAGATTTGGGCAAGTTACCCCAGCATGGCAATAGTAACCTGGTGATAGGTTGTAACCAGCAGCCACTGGAGAGAAACAGTGAACTGATTTTTCAATTCCAGTTGGAATGCTTCAAAATATTATTTTCAAATATTAACCAGCTCTAGAAACCAGAGAGTATTCAGCATGAAACTGCATATGAAACAGTTTGAGTTGAAACTGGCAAGTAGTTAATTCCTGTGAGAAAAATGTAGGTAGACAACTTGGTAGGAAGCATTTCTAGCCAAGAAACTTGGAGCTTTTGTGATCTTTGTTCTTAAATTTCAACAGCTGTTTCTCTTCCTGAGAAACTCGAAGGAGTTAGTGGAACTATAGTTTCAGGAACTACCTCTGAAATATGAAACAATTCTCTGGGCACATAAGTTGAATTTGCTGTAAAAAATAATTTCTGGGTGATTGTATAGTATGTCAAATACTGGCAACATCCATACTCGCATTCCAGTTATGACCACTGCTTTTCACAAGGTATTGACCCTTTCTGTACAGTGGGACTCTTTCTCCATACCACTGTGTTCACATAATTTCCCAGGCTCTAACATAAGGATATATATAAGCATAAATTAAGCACAGCATAAATTAACAGTCATGTACCAAAACTTTAGAACTAAAGTCCTTTGCTAGCATTCAAGAAGGTGTAAGTGTAATAAACATGCCTGTGGGATATATTTCTTTTACTAATTAGGATGTAGTTATGATGAGACAGGTAATTCTGTAGCCATGGAGGGGGGGAGAAGAAAAGGGAGGGGGAAATTTAAACAAGTAGCTATTTTAAGAATACTGCTTGGACTGTGGGTAAGCCTTTTTCTTTTAAATAAAACCCCCAAACACCTGCAAGTATATACATGACGTATTTGCTATGAGATACTGATAAAAGTATCTTAATTTTTTGTTTCTGAACACAAAAACTCAAAATTGTTATTTAACAGACAGTTTTCCTGCAGGGTAGCTGAAATACAGGCTTTGTCCTTAGCATTCAGAACGTAATAATCGGTCGCACAGTCATTAGATCTAAGTACAATCCTGTAAAGTATTTAAACGCAAAAAATCAGCCCCCCTCTGCACAAAAGCACATTAGCAGCAATCCTCACGTAGCAGCACACAGTTAACTAAGGCTTTGCATAGTATGAATGACTATTTTACTGCACATATTATATACAATCCATTTCTTTAAACTTCAGCAGTCAGATCACTGTTCTCTATAAAGTGCTTTATTGACTTTCTTCCTGTATTTAATTTGCCTCTATATGGCAGTAATTTCTTATTCTGTGACAACTACTTTAAAATACTTCTTTTCTGCACGTGGGCATTATTAGTGCAGGAAAATTTCCCTTCTCCTTCCAAAGAGGAACTGACAATACAAAGACATGCCCAAAGTAAGCACTTTGATCCAGACTCAGATTACATGGCTGACGGTATTTCTGGAACAGGCTAAAGCCAAAAGGCTTGAGCTGAAGTCAGCTGTATGAACTAAGGTTATCTTGAATAATCCAAGTAGTTATACTGGATAAAGTTGTCATTTGGTTGTAATTCAAATGTGTTCTTACCTGCCAAGTGCCTTAAATCATAGCCATAGTAGATAATATGTACAAAGACCTGCACAGTCTGCAGCAACAGAGCTTGCGGAGTCACCAAGTACTCGGGGGAGCACCACATTTGCACCTCACTGCTGGCTTTGCTCAGAGCAGGACCCATCGTGCCTCCTCTCAGCCAAGCATAGCTGCTGTCCCCATACCTCTGGGGAGCTGGCACTTGCTGGAGCAGTGACTGTCACACGTGGGCCTGGCCAGAGGCCAAATTGCCTGAGAAAACCATGAGTAACTGGAGTCCGGGACAGAACTGCACCACAAGGAGCACTCACCCCAAGGAGCAGCCAGGGACTGTGGGGTGCTTCCTGCATGTCCAGTCATCAGAACAAGCAGCATTCACTGAGTACAGAAAACTTAGAGTCTGTGTCCTGGAGAAGGTAACCCTGGCACCATTACTCCACCGGGTTGCATTAGATTTGCAGAGGAAGTGACTAGCCAAAAGGCAAGTTTCTAGGTAGGAAGTGGTGAGGCCTCAAAAAGCAAAAGCTGGCCCTAGCATAGCCGACCTTCTGAGAGTAGATGTTGAAATTGTTCTGTGAACCAGTCTCTCAAGGGTTTGATAAAGCAGGGGGAGGGGTGATGGGAAATTAAAAAAAAAAAAAAGAGAGGAAGGGGCAGGACTCTCTCATGTGATGTTAGTTGGCTTGTAAGACTCAGAATGCACTTCTGGTAGTTCATATCCTCTGAAAGGGAACCATAACAGGGAAACAAAGCAAAGCTCAGTACAGCTGGCAAGATGGTTTTGCGTGACAGTAATAGGACACAGTAGAAGGGAGGGGAACTTGCATGTTACAAGTAAGGATTTCATGCGTGACTGTCCAGTATCTTGCAAACAGCAGCACTTACACAAAAGCTGATGTAGAAGAAAATCTGAAAGTTTGTTGCTACATTGGGCAGGGTGACTTAGCAGCACGGTCAAACAGGTAGGCTGCTTTCCATCTCTGTGTGAATGGGGTCTACAGCAAGCAAGTTAGTAGCTCTGCAGCTAGAGACAAAGGCTGATGCCAGGGTGGACTTTGCTGTGAATTTCATTGCCAGTGGAAGCAGAATAAATGGTGGTAGGAACGGTCAGAACAGAATGCAGACGGTTCTGGAGACAACAATTATGATCTTGTTAGACTTGGCACTAAAGAGATTGCAATGCTTAACTGCAGAAATGGAAATCTTCCCCCCAGAATTTTCAAGGCAAATCCCTCATTGGTGTTGGCACACCTCAGCCTCGTTTATTAAACTCATGCTAGTAGCTACTTTCAGTAGGTAGCAGTAGTCTTGTATTATTGGGTGAAGGTCTTTACCATGAAGTAAATAAAAAAAAGTAATTTCTCTAGGAATTGAGATGATTTCATCTTTCTTTTTTTCTCTTTTTTGTTAAAGGCATGAGCAATTCAGATGTGATGGTTGCTCTTCAGCGTGGGTATCGAATGCCACGCATGGAAACCTGTCCAGCTGAGCTTTATGATATCATGAAAACATGCTGGAAAGACAAAGCAGAAGAGAGGCCAACATTTGATTACCTACAGAGTGTGCTTGATGACTTCTACACAGCAACAGAAGGGCAGTATCAACAACAACCATAGAACAAAGAACACTTTTTCAATTGACATGGCTCATTGGCACAGACTATCCTTCGGACAGACTGCTCAAAGCGATTACTTCATGAGTTCAGATGTCTTAACTGAGTGCGGAAGCTGAAATGCTGAAGATAAGAGTAATTCTGCAGAGAAATAATGTTTTTATTTGGTTAAAACAGTTCCTTGAAGTTCTCCTTAAATGTTCTGTGTTTTGGTTCTGGAGAAACATCCCAAAGCAAACAGGCTTTTTGGGGTGGGGAGGGAGAAGGAAGGAAAGTGATCAGGCCCTGGTACAGCTTGACAAGATCTAAGTCATGCAATATGTTACAAGAAGAGCTTTACAAAGGGGTGAGAGGATCCATGAACAGCTGTTTTCAAAAGAAAAAGTCATAAAGGAGAACTTACCAATTTAAGACATACTGATGTTCTTAAATCATCATCTTGGAAATACAGCATATTGTGAAACTTATTTTTATATCCTTGTTCTTTCACATTAGTATCTGGCATACTGTCACCTCTTGTAAGACTTTCTAAACAGTGTCAAGATTTCCTTTGAGGAAGAGTTATGTATGTAATTCTTGACACTGAAAATAGTTCTGTTGTACTGCTGTATTGCTCGTACTAAATTTAAAATAATTTTCAAAGCATTGCAAAGCTATCACAGATGCAGAAGTACAAGATGAACAGCCATGATGGCAGAAGCAGCAGCACATCTAGCTGTCTTCAACCTTCAGCTTCCCACAAGGCCAAAGTCATCATCTGAAGTCCATGGGAAAGCACAGGATTTTGAAGGAAGTTAATACTTTCATTGCAGTTGCTGAAACTGTTACCAGTGAAAATATTTTAATCTTCATTTTTAATGTGATTATTCACAAATATTCCTTATATTTTTGCTGCTTTAATCAACTAACCTCAAATCTGTTTTAAAGCTAAAACTAGCTCTAGCACTATCCAAAAACAATTTGTGGAAATATGCAATAGGATAACAAGTTACATTGCACTGACACTGTAGTTTGTTGCTCAGTACACAAACCTAATTCTTAAAGTGAATGCAATTTGCTAAGCTCTATATATTGAATTGTTCTATCAAATTACTTACCCAAACAGATGAGCTAGCACAATTGCACAGTAAGGTTCTAGCACAATTGCAATGTACCCACAGCATAGATTACTTTTTGTTTTTCAAAGTGACATTGGTTCTTACAACTGAAACCCAGTACACCTCTTTGCCACCCTTCAAACCAATTATTTAGGTAAATGGTACTTTGCAGAAGCTTAAAACCTTTCTGATAAAGCTTCATGTGCCTGCAGTTGAAGTTCAGCAGCAGAAATATTCATTGCTTTTCTTTTCCATTGGCTTCCTTCAGTCAAACTGTGCAGTTTAAGCAGACTATCAGTTAAATATGTAAATATTTTCTATTGTATGGTGATTTTTAATTTTAATAAACACTTAATCTGAATCAAGTTGTGTGGTAGTAATTTGAGACAGAACAAATGGCTGGTGTTCTGTCCACAGGGGTAGCTAAATGTGGAAGAGGGAACATCTGTTCATCACCACTAACAAGATTAATGGATTCTGCTTTCCTTACAGTCATTCAGCTTTGAGAAGCTGAAAAGGACCAAAGCAGGTGTTTTTGCATCCTTCTTGTGATTTTTTTTGTTTTACCTGGAGGGCAGGAAGAGAGGAAGCCAGTCCTCAGGTATCCTTTAAAACAGCTTCTCAAAAGCCTTTAATAACAATACAGTCCTTCAGCAACTCTCTGGAAAATGTTAAAGTACAGGCCTAGTACTTCACTACAGGCTTCATTTTATTTTAAGACCCAAAAAAACACCAAAAACCTTAAGAGCAGGTACTTAGGGAATAAGATGTTAGTGTTACACAAATTTGCTAACATACACTGTAAGACAAGTGAAAGACTGCCAAGGTATAGCACTACATAGTTTGAAATGGTATTATGGAAAGCTTCCAGTATTAGTCTGCTCTGATGATTTTTTAACTTGTTTGAATACTGCTGTTCCTAAAGCAATTTGTACATAACAGCTTTCTTACTCCGGGGATCAATACTCTGCGTCTGGTATAACTACACCAAAATATTTTTTAATAGTTGGAACAGCTTGTGTAGGAGTAGAATAATATTGTATAAATTCTACCTTGCAGGGATTACAGGCCTCTAGAACTACTGGAGCCAGATAACCCTCTGTTTAACAGAAACAGTTCAAAACACAAGAACAGCAGTGGCTGCAGTATAGCATCTACGGCCTGGTTAAAGAGCTGTCAGAGGAATTACTGATACCAGCATGTGCACAGACCAAGCCAAAACTCTAGAAGACCTGGCAAGAACAGTCATACAGGAAAGCTGCACCACCTAGTGTCTCCCCAGGGAGGGTGAGGTTCTTGCTCTGAACTTGGCTCCCCTTCCACTATGAAAAACACCATTACAGGGACTAATTAATCCAATTTACTTATAGATTCTACAGCAAGCTTCCAGCACTTACAGGCATGGTACTTTCACTGTAATTAGAAAAAAACCTCACTCTCACTAAAAGGGCTTTAAGAAGTCTATTTCAAATTTTATCTTGTTCCAGTCTTCCATCCACAAGCTACTAGGTAAAAGCCAAGTAATAAAATCAGGGCTATGATTGTTTCAACTCAAGATCATCCTATCTTAATCACTATGATTATTTGGCCTCTAACTTTATGACTTTACTTACCTTGATTTCACTGATTCAGAAAATGAAGAGTCAGAGCTTAATTTAGCAAAGGAAAATTTTATTAAATAGATTTTTCAAAGTTAGTGCATACTTTTAGTAGAAATTCAAACAATATTAGAACAAGTTTCTTTACAAGGCCAAGTTAGCTGAAAAATAGCAAGGAGCCAGATAAGGTCTCATTTTATTGCCTCTTTTAGCAGTTTGCTTAGTTTGGTCCCATGAAGGCAATCGCCACGTCAAAGCCAGAATATTAACTGAAGAACCAAGCTATTTTAGCTACTTGAGATTAAGCTTACAAGCCTCTGATTTCTAGGAATCAACAGTGAAATCAAATAAATTAAAAACATAATGAGCAATAAATAAGGGACATCCCACTTTGCATGAACCACCCATTTATCAGTATAGAAAACCATGATAGCAATTATTCAAGCATTAAAATATATATATATTTCTCAAATCACATCCCTATATCCACAGTAAAAGCACAAATTTAAACCCAATTCCATTGAAAAAGTTCCATAATAAAAACACTTTTCTGTCAGTTAACATGACAGTGAAGATGGCATCTAAGAGTGAAAAAGAGCTACCAACAGTTTAAGATCGATAAAGAAGCCCAGTAATTGCACATTTTGATTTACCAAATATTATTCTTTTGCTTTATGAGGCAAGAGTACTTGTTTTCTTGAATAGGGTGAAGCCTCTTCGTACTTCCCCCAGCCTTTACCAAGAGGTGTACTAGCAGTGGTTGCTACTGTGGACTTCAGGTTAGCCAGCAAACCTCTCCTGGGTTTCTGTTGTTTCGGCTCCTCTAAAAAGAAATGCTTTTTCTGTTCCTCAAGTTCTTTTTGCAGAGAAGACACTGTTTCTTCAAGCTCAAGAACACGTTTAGCCCAGTTCTGAAGACTATTCATTTCTTGATCCTGTGAGCATAAGGCTGTGTTAGGTATGTGAACACTTCAAGGTCTTTCTTATGTAGTTAATTTTCTGGTTCAAATTGTTTTACTATACCCCATGAACACCCTTGATACTACTACACCAAATGGCTATTGAGTACCAATTTCCTTTACATAAAAGTAATTAAAAACCCAGCAAACTATAGGGCCATTGAATCTAATTAGAGAGCAAGTCTGACTGAAAAGCTCATGCTAAAATGCTTAGCCACATTGTGCAAAGAACTGATGTTGTTCTAGGAACTAAATAAAGGTGGCTTTCCTGTCTTGCAATATCTGAAGGCAAAATAGGTCAAATCAAAACTCTTACCGTGTCAGAAATATGCTAACCAGGACTGAATAAATGCTTTGAGTGGGCAAAATACAGAGTGTTAAATATGCTCTCTAATCTTTGTGGTTAACAAAAAGTCACCTTCATAATTCAGTCTCAGGCTAAGAAGTATGCATAAATTTAATGTTCAAAGAAAATCATCACTAATAAGCCTTATAGCCACCTTGCCTCATTTGCAGATTACAAGTGAGGCACTGATACAAAATTTCTAGAGTTCAAAAATATTCTTTTTTTTTTTAAGGAATCTAGTTGATACCTAAAGTCAGATGCTGTAAACCTTAGGAAGTCCCTGCTTTTGGAGGAAAGATTTCTACTTCAGCATTAAACAGTTTACCTGTCCATATCTCTTATCCAGCTTGGCCATCTCTGGCAGGACTGTCAGTGTAGCTTTAAAGCCATAGATTCCTAGGCCTTGTTGCACTGACATCTGTGCACTGACATCTCTCCTGCCTCAGCAACACACTTTATTACTAGTGTTCTAAGTAGTATTTTCTTTGCTTGACAATAATTTGTGGCATCTTTAGATTAGCAAGATTTGTCAGCACAGAGTTACCCTATTGACCAAGTCTATTACTTAAGCTGAAAAATTAACCTTGTCTTACAAGATTCAAAGTCAAGGAGTGAAACTCATGGGCTCCAAGCTCATAATTCAGGAAGTTAGGAACAGAAAAAAAATGCTAACATCAAAACAGATTGCTAATCTGAACAATGGTTTTACATGTATAAAGATGCAGAAGCATCCCATACAGCTATAGATATAAGCCATATTAAAGTTGCTTTTAAATTGTTGACAAACCTTGAGCATGATTGTGTGTTTCAGCTGACTGTTTTCTTCTGCCATTTTTCTGTAGCCTTCATTAGCTTCTAGCAGGGCTTCATTTAGTTTCTGTATTTTAAACTTCAGAGACTTTATAAGCTGAAAATAAAGCCCATACATCCTGAAGCTCATGACAGCATGTCTTACGTTACTTTTGTTTATGACTAGAACAGTGCAAACTGCAAGATTAAAACAATGAAGGTGAAATCTGCTTCTTTCAACCTCTTATGTCCCAACTCATAATTCTGGGTGATAAAATACAGTCGGAACATTCAAAGGCTATTGTGCTGAAACCACTAGATTTACACAGACCTGTCAATCACAGAACAGCAGCACAGACCAAGCTACTTCTGGAACAGCCTACTCCATTTCAGTAAGGGTATTTAAAAGAACACTTTTGTCTCATTAACACTATATCAAGAACTGGAGCACAGTTACCACAGAAGACCTCACCTTTCTGATGGGAATATTAATGGATTAAGTCCCAAGAGGCAAAAGAAACTCTGAACCAGCAAAATTCACGTTATTATTAATTTACTTCTACAAGGGTAGAAGGAAAATATCTAGATTACTAAAAAAGAAACCCACACCCTTTGCCATGTTTAATGGCTGAATAGGAAGAAAAAAAGTGGTGAATTACTCATCTCACATGCACTGATCTGTGAGGCAAAGCAGCAGAATGACACTGATGGAACCAGCTGTTTAAACTGTTGCCACTTCAGTTATTGCCAAGCATCAATCTCACCATTCTAAAACTTTTTAGCCACACAAAACAATCAATAACTCTATACCCATGTCAAGTATAAAAGGCAAACTTTCACCAAAATTTGAAAATTACATAGGAAAATCATGTAGAGCTCTGAAGAACAGGAGTAAAAAAACAAATGCCAGGGTCATAACATGAGACATTAAACTAAGTAAGGAAAGAGTTATTTTTGGAGTACTCTTTCTTAATAGACAGGGATTTAAGTTCACTTTCCATTTACATGGTTTATTAGAACCAGCTGGAAACTATTTCTCCAATCCCAACTCTTATTTGTTGTTAGTAAAAGGAGCAAGGCTTGTCTCTTCCCTTCACCCCATTCTCTTTAAACATGGTAAACTAGCTGTAGCTTTAAAAGAAGGTCACTCAAGGTACAGACTAAAAATGCATACCTAAGAAAAATTAATATTTTCCATAACACAGCCTGAAGCTCATAATTCCCACCTCTATATGCTCTTCAGACCACAGGGATCTTTTTTGAAGAAGAGAGACAGTACCTTTTACTTAAGTTTAAGGGAATAATAGACTTCAATACATCCAGAAAGGACTAGTTTAAGGCACTGTTTTGGACCTAGATTGGAACTGCTACCAGATTCCGTAACTGTGCCCCTGTGCAGGAGCAAGCAGCATTTCAGGAAGGAAAACACTGAGGCCATGGCAGCAACATTTACAATAAATTCCAACAAAGGGCTACATATTTCCTCACTTCCAACTCACACCATGTTCCCAATACCTGTTACAGTAGTAGATTCCTTTACAAACTACAGCGAAGACAAAACAGAGAAGCTCTGGCAAAAGTCAGTCACAACTGGGCAAGGGCTTTGTAAACTTGATGCCCATTTACAGGAATCTTCATGCTTTTGTGTACAGCACAGATCTTTAAGCACTAAACCATGACAAAGATTACAACTTTTATCCGCACATTTCTTAAATACTAAGCAAGAGCTACCTCTTCCTTCTCTTCACATTGTTTCTGCAATCCTTCATTGGCTCTCTTCATTGTCCTGTCCATAAGATCTATAGGCAAAAGAAAAGTTTGCTTGTTTATACCCATTACCAAAAGTAAACTGAACATTGAACAACCAGATTAGATTCCTACCTTGTTCCATGTTATTTTCAGTCACTGGAATATCTGAGTTCAGATTTCCCAGAGCCAACAGCATCCCTGACTGTTCATCAAGTTGCCTTTCCAACTGCAGTATTGTCCTTTCTCTATCCTGAAAAAATAAGGTCATGTGTAGAACTTGTCTATATTTCTACTTGATCTGATGCACTACTGCACATCATTCAATTACATCACACATGTATATAAAATTATAAATCATTTCACAGGTGGAAGGTGTGATAGTTACAGTTAGGAAATCACAGTAAAGAATAACAGTCACATCACAAGACCATCTAGGAGGAAGTTACTTTACACAGGAGTCAACTCTTCCAGTCTGAATTCCAAACTGTACTAAAAGTGACCATATGGCAGAAAGGAAACTTTAGTGCATCTGTGTTAAACACTGTTGCCAGTTAGTTTGCTAAATAAGCAAGAACATACTTCACAGAACTACATTTTAACCTCAATTTCTTTTTCAGTACCTGTCAGATTGCTAAAATGGTATCTTAGAGTGAGAAATCAAAAAAGTATCACCATAAAGAAAAGTTATTCATCTTATTCTGGTTCTCTGAAGCTGCCTGCTCAGATTTCATGTTGTAAAAAACCATCTTGTTCTTTGAATCTTCCCTTATGCAGCCTTTTGTCTGGTGTAAGAGGCAGCTATAAATACAGAGAGCACTATTAAAACTCTTCTCTTTCCACCCCAAAATGGTGCATAGCATTTAAATGAACATAAAAACAGTCCAAGTGGGGAAAAAAGACAGTTTTGAAGAAGCTGGCAAAGCAGAGGCCATTACATAACATGGTGTTGCTTGTCAGCACTGGAATGGAGAGCTGTAGAAGCAGAAATGTTTATATATTACAATCTACAAAAGAAACCCACTTCTCTTAATGTCTTGAAAGGAACCTGCCTACCCATGGAGATTGCCGTGAGAAAGCCCCTTCGCTGTACACAACAGTTCTATTCTCCTTCCACTACAGACTTTCTGAAAAGAGCAAGACCCACAGGTCTCATCTGCTGCCTGGATGCACTTCACCATCTATGCAGAGGTTAAAAAACTGAGCTGCACATGGCTAATGTGGCTGAGTTGCAAAAGGAATAGCAACTTGCTGATGCCAACTCTGAGCAGTTCTGTTTAAGTACATTCAGGAGATTCAGTTCTCTCCTGCAAAAAGTTTGATTTCTGATCAGTTTTTTATCCCACAACCTTCCTATCCCCTGACCTTCAGAGCAGAGATCCACTAAAATTAAAATAGCTACCCTGTACCAAATTCCCCTTTCAGACGAGCATTTTACTCTACATCCAAAGATCTTCAGAAAGCCAGACTGCTGCATATACCACTCCTCTAGGTGTTCCAATCATTGCACTGCAGAGAGAGAGATGGCTTGGATTTTAACTGAACTGTGCCCTCAAAGTTCAGGAACTTTAGCTATGCACTAACAGGAAGTGTCAGACAAAAGACATCTGCATCCTTATGGTTAGCACCGAACACCAGAAGAGCAAGGCTGAACAACTGCTACTTATCTTGACTGGCCAGTGTGCTACTTACAATTCCAGAATTATTGTTACAGAAAAACAAAACTGACAGTTAAGAGGCCAATACATGTTTTTTAGTAGCAGTCAAGTCATACCTCAACTTTCTCTTGTTCAGCTAGAAATTCTTCTATGGGAACATAATGGTCTTCAATTTGTTCCATTGCACACATATAAGCATGTTTCTTAATGGCCTCCTTATACATTTCAAATTTGCTCTCCAGTTTTTCTTCATAACTGTCCTTCATATCTTCCAAGCGGTTACTGAGGAGAACATGTTAGTTTTATTTAATATATTTGCATTCTAGCTATTATATGACTCCGGGTATTCAAGTGGCAATATCAAAGTTATTTGTCTAATCATAAATAGTGAAGTTAAAAGACCAAGAAGTACTTTTCTCCTTTTCAGTCTCAATGATTCTAGAGAAAAGAAAAACAACCCTACCAACATATAGCAATAAAAATGATTACACCCATTTAGACATGATATTTGAAGCATATTTCCAGGATGTATCTTTCACTTTGGGTTTTGGATGAGATTTTTTTCCATTAAAGACAAATGCCAAATTCATTTTCATAGAATCATAGAATGGCCTGGGTTGGAAAGGACCTTAAAGATCATCTACTTCTATCCTACCTGGGCAGTGACACCTTTCACTAGACCAAATTGCTCAGAGCTCCATCCAACCTGTCCTTAAACACTTCCAGGAATGGGGCACCCGCAACTTCTACGGGCAATCTGTTTCAGTGCCTCACCACCCTCACAGTAAAGATTTATTTCATAATACCTAATCTAAACATACTCCCAGTTTGAATTCACTCCCCCTTGTCCTGTCACTATGTGCTATTGTGAAAAGTCCCTCTCCAGCTATATTTCAATACATTACACATTACTCCTGTCACAATTTAAAAACATGCACCATCAGTGACACAGAACATCACCTCAACTTAGAAAAAGCACCAATGCTGTTTCATGTGTTTGGCCAAAGGCAACTAAACAATTTTAAAGTCAGTGCAGGTGTTAAACCCTAGTGTGTTCAGATGGCAATTTGGTGTTAGTCTGTTAATGATTCAAACAGCAGGAAGCTGATTTAAAGAGAACAGTTATGAGGAAGTGAATTCAGTTTTTGCAATTTGGACACACTTGAAAAAAAAAAATCCCCAAATTAGTAACATCAGTGTAGGTAGGCACAGTAATAAGACAGTAAACTAACAATGGCTCATAAGTCATGCAGAAAAGTTCAGAAGAGACATACAATTCAAACTACCTTAAGCACATGAATGCATATTAACATGAACAAGTGTATGTTTTGGCACAACCATAAGTCTCAGTAGGGTACCTGCAACAATCTACATCTGCTAAATAGCAATAACAAGTCAAGACAAGCTCCAGTAGTTACAAACTAAACAGAGAAAAGTTCAACAGAAAGCAGCATTACTTTTCCATTGTACATGGGAAGAGCCTGATCTGTACAAATTTAATATTCTTCCTTCCTCTTAAATCAGAGGTTTTGAAACAGTCCAGCCCTAACTTCTCTAAGTAACATGAGTATGCATGGCTTGTGTGTACATATATAAGTATGCATTTATATATGTGAAATCCTTTCAATCTCAGAGAAGATGCAATATGACTTGCCTCCAGGTTTCCTCTGTTTCCAACAGCTGTTGAAACATTGCTTCTGCCATCTCTTTACGTATCTTCACCTCCAGGAGCAGCTTACTTTGCCTTTCTGCAACTAGCTTCTCCTTTAAGTTCTCTGTAGTTTTCAAAAGGTCCTGAATTTAACATAGTTCAGAAAACAAGTTAGAAACATATACTGATATGCATGTCAAACAGTCATAAAGGCAGCCATGCACAGAGGGTATTTTTACAAGCCTGTGTTTTCAGGGAAGCTGCACCAAAGGTTAAATATTTTCAAACATGAATTTCTACTGCAAAGACAACCTCTGTCCATCTTCATGGTTTCTGGTGTCAAAACCGTCAATGCTATTTTGGCATTTCAGTACTAATTTCTACAACTTTTTAGCATTAAACCCTAACTGATTTTTACAGTTTATTGCTACTAGATTGTATAGGTTTGCTTATAACATGATGCATCTTAACTCATTCCTGCTGTTCCCAAAAGAGCACACCCAACTAAATAATGTTATTTTAAACACACATGCTGCTTCCTTACTCTTCTTGTTAAGCAGTTGAATTCCAAATTTAGCACTTGACCTAACTAGAAAGCCACAGGCATCCTTCCATGACTGCATTGAACTGGGCCACTTTAGGTCTGTCTGATGCTGAGCAAAAGCTTAAACTTCCCATTTGATGCAGCACCCAGCACAGTTTCTATCCTAAAAGATTATGTTAGATAATTACCTAATATAGCTTACATTAGATAATTAGATATTAGAATTAATAGCAATTGCTTTCTTGGGTACGGTTTTAAGTAGATGTGTATCTACCTCATGACTCAGAATGGTGATGTCCACTTCCTCTTCTGCAGAGGTTTCAGTACTCTCAGGAAAGTCATCCACAGATGTGTTACCATCGAAGGGCATGATAGGTTTGCCATCACCTCCAACTATCTTGGGTGAAAAATAACCAAAATTTTTGGGTAGGATTGTCTGGACAACCTGGAAAATCCAAAGTCAATTTATCAATGCTGTCAGTATTGCAGATATCAGACTACCTAGAAGAAGTGGCATGAACGCATGGTTGTATTTACACAATATTTAACATTTACAAGAACATTATGAAGTTTTGCATGTCTGCTAGCAGAAAATCTATCAATGTGAATATAAGACTTTAATACTCAGAAAAAAAAGGAAAAATTGGAAGATTATCTACTAGCAAACTTAGTATGCTTGTCTAGAAAGGTGATTTCTCTCCCCCTAAAATAAAAGGGGTTTAGTATAGCTTCCTTCAAAGTTAATTCAAAAGCAAATCCTTAAAACATTTGCTTCTTGCCGAAATACCATGACCAAGATTTAGCAGTTCATGCTAGTTACATAAAGATTTTAATTATTTAAGTCACAGGACAATATATCAGAAGTTTGTCTCTACAATGCACACTTATGATGAAAATTGCAGCTGAAAAGAATTAGAACACAATCATCCTCTCCGAGATCATTTTAGACACGCTATTACAGACTTGTGATGTGTCAGCACTAATCCATGGTCCCAGACTAGAAAATTATTATTTCTGCCATGAAACACAGTGCAGCCTACTATCCATAGAGGCCCACTCCCTGCAAGAAGCAGATTCCAGGGAACCTATATGAGGTTATGGCCAAACATCCACACTGAGTCCTGAATTTAGTAGTAGACTGACAAACAGAGCTAGCAGAAAAAGCTCAAAAGCACATTAGAAAGCAGCCCATCACTATATACAGAAAGACAAGCCAACAGGGGAAAGGACCAGCCTGGCTGAATAGAAAACTTCAGCTGAAACTTGAAAAGAAAGAGAAATTAAAAAAAAAGGATGTCATGAGGTTATGCAGGAAAAAGCTGAATATAAACCCAACTAGAAATCAATCTGGCTACCGCCATGAAAGACAACAGAAAATGTTTTTACAAATACATCAACAATAAAAGGAGGGCTAAGAATAATCTCCATCCTTTACTGGATGCAAACGGAAATATATAGTGACGAAGGATGAGAAAAGGCTAAGGTACTTCATGTCTTCTTTGCCTCAGTCTTTACTGTTAAAGATCAGTTGCCCTCAGGGTAGTCAGCCCTCTGAGCTGGAAGACAGACAGGGAGCAGAATGAAGCCTCCATAACCCAGCAGGAAACAGTCAGCAACCTGCTACAACAGTTAGACACACTGCTGTATGGAGTCAGACAACATCCACCTGAGGGTACCCAGGGAGCTGGAGGAAGGGCTTGTTTTTTTGTTATTAATTACTTGCACTTTGCAAAATAGGAGGAATGCATGTGCAAAAGACCTCATTTAGACCACAAAATAAGAAAGGGGCTATTCCTTTTACTACCAACTGTCCAAGAAGTTGTGAACAACTGTCATCTTGTGCAACAGATGTTTAACTGCACACAGGTTAAAAAATTCATCAAAAGCTTGAATTGAAATCTTGAATTTGCTCAGATATATGGTATAATTAGTCATATCTGAAAATGCCCTTACTACTTTTTACACAGAACATGGGTGATGTAGAATTGAATGGCTAGACAGCTGCAGTTACCTTAATTTTTTACAATCAAAATGGATTTGAGAATGGGGAAGACTACTAGAAGCCTTTTAGAGAGAAGCCATGTGCAGAAGAATTACTGTGATGCATCGTAAGTCAGAATCACACTCAAATTAATACAACCTGATCATTTCACAAACCAACAGTGACAAAAAAAATGCAGAATAGCAGAGAAAGTAGATGCACTCTTACCTGTCTGGCTATAGCTGAAAACTTCATTACATGTAGTGTTTCATCATATGTGGAAGCATGCTGATTGATGTTTACAATCATACAAGCTTTGCCTTTCCCACAAAAAAATGGCTGAAACAGACGAGTCAACTTGCTTTCTCTGAATGGAATATAGCTTGGCTTCATCCTTATGAAGAAAAAAAATTAAAATATTGTGAAACAAACCCAAATTCTTTAAATTGTGGGATATTGTAGCTTACCTTAGTTTTGCTTCTCTCTTTCAGGAAAGAGATCCTGTAGGATGCTCATATTTAAGCCTAAGTTATTACACATCAAAGACCATGGTCTTTGCTGGATTCATAAGCTCTCCAATAAGCTGAACTATTTAAAAGTAAAAGCAGTATAGTGTCTTCATCACAGTTCCCTAGTGTTACGAAACAGTGGAACAAGACAAAAGGTATGTACAGGACATCTGTCAGCTGCCTGATTAATCTACCTGTATAATTTGGAGGTTGAAGGAAAGAGGACAAGATAGGAGTTCTGTACAAAAACCACATTGCTTGTATACGTAGACTAAAGAAATCATAGTAGTTTGCTGCAAATTGCCTTTTTTACTTCTCCACAAACAACAGTTTTAGAGAAAGAAGGTTTTTTTTCAGGTATTCCAGTGACATCTGTAATACAAAAGGCTTGTAAAAGTCTGTAGATTTCCATTTTTCTCTGACTGTGCCAGCTGCTTGCAGAAACATAAAGGGATACCTAGAGCTTCAACCTAAAACTTGGCATGTTGTAAACAACTTGTCACTTACTTTGGATTTTGATTTTGTTTCAATGCTGCAATGCATTTTCCAAGGATATGAAGAGAATTGTTAATATTTCCTGCTTCTTTTAGTCTATCTCCAAAGACATGTGTTTTATTACACCTCTCTGATCCAGCCAAGTCACAGAAAGACAACCTGCATGAAACAGTTATCCAGAACACATATGAGAACTTGTTTCTAAGCAGTACGAAAACAGAATATTGTCTTTTTATTTCTTAGTGTGTCTGAAGCACAAATGAGCGATTTGTTTCAGCCTACCAAGATCACAGAATTAGTTGTACTTCAGTGTTGAGCTTTCATCCAGAAGGCACCTACACAAGATATTCAGGATAACAGCACTAACCTATCTTCCCATTGTATATAAAGATCCATGAACAAGATTCCTGCTCATAAAAAAATATCTACTCAGCATTCAAAGCAGCCTGCTTGTAGCATTCATCTAAAACTTAGTGAGCATTCTAATATAAAGAATTCCATTTAGGAGACCATATTTTGTTGCATTTGCTTAAATAAAATACCACCTTTGTAAGACCATAACCTTTCACACAGCTGAAGTTTTACATATATATATTATTAAGTCACATATTTCAACTGTGTGAAAGGGTATGACCTTATGTTCTTTATCCTTTTCAGTACAGGAAGAAAAGCTTTTTTCTTCCTTAAGCAATATACAAACTCTGCCATTCACCTAACAGCTGCTGCAAGCTTTGCCAGGGGAATACAGCAAAAACCACAGATACAGTCATTTCTTCAAGTTGTCTTTTCTTAAGGGTATTTTTCACTGTAACAACTGATGTTAGAAGGTGTTAACTCACAGTGAGGTCTATTTATTACCATCTCTGCCCAGCAGAAATGAAAGAAAAATCAGCAGGAACTAGGACGGAACTAAAACATTTTGTTACAGGCTGTCTTCATTTTTCTGTATCAATCTAAATGGACAATTAATCAGAAGAAAAAAAAAAAAATCACCCAAAAAAAGCTACCTAAATGGCTTCAAGGCAGAAGATGAGGCTGCTTCCTCTAAACCACAGAACAGACTTAAGTGTAAGGACTGAGCACTGCTCTTACAGTGTGCACCTACATTAACATTTTACACTAGAACAGTTTTTAAGCAAATGATTCTAGGAGCACATCAAATGTGTTGCCACAAACTTTCAGCCCGTGAACTCTAGTCTGGTCGCAAAGTAGAAAGGTACAGTGGCATAGCTTGCACTTTGGGTCTTCAGCACTAACTGCTGCACTCCAACTTTAGAGATCAGCTTCTATCAGCCAGCCACCTGAATTCTGCTTACCAAAACATATAGTGTGATGTTACATAGTACTACGCTGTCACCACCTCCCTGTTATGTAAGACAATACACATATTTCCCTCAATTTATATACTACTGACAGAGTTTTAACATGTTACCTCCAGCCAAACCTTAACAGAATAAGAGACAGGAAGACGCTTCTATTCCTGTCCCTATCCGGCTTCAAGTCAGTTTTATGTGGTCAGTCCTGATCTCCTTCTCAGCTCACAGAGAATTTGTTTATTAAGAGAGAGTTCACCAGTTTAGCATGCTTACACCTGACCAACTTTTCCAAAATATTTACATTCTGGTAATCATGTGAAGTATTCACTTACTCCGAAACTCCAAGAACACGAGGCTGATGCTCTTCAGTTAGCCTTAGTAGCCTGATGGAAAATATACTGTGACTGGAATGGAAAGAAGTCATTTTAATAATCACAGTTATGAAAATTAAGCAATCACTGAAGCAAAGTAAAATTTATATGCTATACAAAGCTCAGTGCTGAAGAAAGAACAGTAATTAATTCATTAATTTACATTAGTTACCTTTGCAATACATTCATTCAGTAGCAAAAAGCAGCAATAAAAGCTGTATTTTGTGACTTTATTTCTTTCCACACAGGAAAAAGAAAAATATGACATGAAGCCTACAAACAGTCTTGGATTAAAAACAAGCCAATTCACTTAAGTCCACTCCTCAAAAGATGAGTACTCGGGTAGACACTTTGTATACAAACTTTAGGCAGTATCTGAACTCAGTAAATCTCAGGAATTAACTTAGAAATAAATGGGGGGGGGGGGGGGGGGGCGCCGCGGCCCCCCCCAGGCAATAAGGTAAAGTTCAACAGTGCTGTAATTTTGCTTACTTCAATATGCATGGTTACTTGTTCAGTTTTGAAATAATTCTGATTTCTAGAAAGGTTGAATCTGTAACACTTGAAAATCCAGTTACTCTGGTTTAGACATCAAGCTACAAAGGCAGTAGACATGCTGTCTGAAACCAAAGAGAAAAATCACGAAAGCAGAAGCGCCCTGTCCCCAGTTTATCTGGTAAGTCAGGAAGCACAGAAGACAAACTTCTCCAAATCCCCCTGAGGCAGTGGGCATCCTAGGCACAAAACTCTGTCAGAAAAGCATTAAATTTAACAGCAGCTGTATTTAGCTAATACAGAAGATCATGACTCTTGCTTTTTAGAGAAAAAAGCAGGCTTAATAACACTATGATTAGCTAAAAATACAACATGGCCGTTCCACATTTAAAGGACAAATTATTAAGAGGTCATTAAAATCAAGAAAGTCAGCATTTCCAATAAAAATTACACCACCCTCTCTATTTTCTCCCACTCCATCAAAAGCCAGGCTGCCCCAGATCTCTCTCCAGAGCTGGGTAAAAGCTGGGAGTTTAATTCTTAAGATACCAAGTAAGCTCATCTTGAACACACCAATCTAAAAGCACGTAGACAATCTAGCAGCACTGCAAGATACTGCATGACTTGCTCCTTCCTACACCCCTTAGTGACAGGCTCCAAGTTTCCAAGAATTATACTACCCATAATGAAGAATTAGCCAGCTTTCCCTTCAGTGTCCTCATCCAGCCATTCTTACTCAGCACCCATTAGCATTTGGCAAGATGTGCAGCCCTGCTAACACTCAAGAATAAGTGTTATTTGATATTTTTGGTTGTCCAAAGATATGACAAGCAATCACAGTCCAGCTACTTTTAAAGTCATAGGGTTTCTCCTCATTTTCTTTCAGAGAGAATTTCATTACAAAAGCATAATAATCAAGGAAAGTATTAAACTATTACTGGAGACTGGTTCATTTCAAACATATTCTAAAGTTTCCTCCTTCCCCTCCTCTTTCCCCTTAAGAGACAGAATATGTTTAAAATTAAAGGAACAGACCTTCTACTTGATTGCTCATTCATCCTAGTACAAGCAAAGCTTCGGTTCTTGTTTCCTATTTTTAGTATTTTGCAGGCTTCTTCAGTGCTCTGCACATTAATCCACTTTAAATCTGTGGAAAAAAAAAAAGAGAGACCTTTTACATACACTTCTGATCATGAGAGAAATTCTATGAAACTGGTCATAAAACAGTATTATTACCTTTAATATAAGAATTTCCCTCTTGATCCTCACAAATTCTTAGAACTCTGCGCCTTTGAGTTTTTGATGTAGATAATAGGTCATACACATATTCATTATAAATTTCACAAAAGGAAATCCACACAGATGCTTGTGTTCTTTGGTGCATATTAGTCCTATGAATGTCAAGTGGAACAAAGTTCTTCTCTGCCAACCCAAAACAGAGAGAGTTCAAAGACCATCCAACTTATTAATTATTTTACTTCGGTATACAGAATCTTCTACATGTATGTCTAGAACATTCTAAAAGGAGAACGCTTGGATAAATCTATGTTGTACAATTACATATGCAGTACTGTGTAACTTGGAGTTTACTCAAGAAGTTCACACTTCTCAGCAGTCACCTGTACCCAGAATATGCCCAGGTTCTAAGATATTGCCCTCACTTTATCACAAGCTTCCAGTAGTTTATACGTTATCTTTGCAGAACTAAGTCTCTCTCTTCCCCAAAAGGAGCAAAGCTATCAAAATATTTTTACAGCTGCTTTTTCTCCTGAGCTGAGACATTAAAATTTGGTCAAAAACTATATATATTTATGTTGTAGTATAGAGATTTTTTTTATCCACCAATAGTTACTCGTTTGTATTTCTAAATTGCTATCATTTTTTCCCCACACACAAAAGTTTTCTGCTTTACCTAGTGAATTAGAAGGATGACTGTTTGAAGTACAGTTGGAAGACTCCGACTTCACATCACAGATATTTGTCATAGTATTTAAGATGCCCTCTGTCTCCTTGAGAAAATAAGAGACCATTATATCCACATAGACAGACTATGAGAATAGAAGTAGTTAAAAACCTACAGTAATACCAGTATTTAAGATTAAAATATTGAAGTAGTACTAAGTGCTAGGCCACCCTTACTCTTTGCAAGTGAAATGTTTTCAACAACACTAAACTATCATCAATAAATGCTCTCTCTCACAGGAATCACTGCTCACTGCTACTCCCAGCCACCTGTTTTGGCAGCCAATTGCTGCTAACATAAGACACTTAACTTCACAGTCCTGGAAGAAACAAGGTTCTGTCAGACTGAAACAGCCCAGACTGCTTTTATATGCTACTGGAAAAACCTGAACAACCTGGCCAACCAAGAAAACTGTAGAAGCAAGTTTCTCCTAGGAGTAATTGGCAGGGTGGTAGGCAAACCAAAACAGCAGACTCCTAAGTTGTCTCCTTGTTGCAAATCTCTTTTGTAAATCACAGGCTTGTGCCAGAGCTGTGAGAATATGAGTCAAACTTACTTTAAGAGTGGAATAATAGCTTCCTAAAGGACTTAAAGATCTGCAAACCCAACAGTCTATGTTGGTTCAATTGAGACCGAACTAAAAGGCCATTAAAAATAGATAACAGCATAGTTTCTTTAAGCACACATATTTGTTGAATTTCTTTGCATCAAAAAAATTATTTTAAACCTGCCCAGATTCTCCAGAGCCAATGTTAAAAATGTAACAGAATGTAGAAAACCCGGTACCCACAGCACTTGTGCACATGGTAAATATTTTAAAGATATTGCAGCAAAAGTGAATGAACAGGAACTGACATTATCTGCCAACAGAAACTGACATTTAATAGAAAATACAGGGACAGGGGGAATAGGAACACAAGTAAAGCAGCTTTTAATCTTGTAAAAGCCAGTATTTAATCCCATGAATAGAACCAGGGAAGGGAAGGAAAGAGAGGGTGTGAACCGTGCTAAGCAAGAAGTTCTGCAGCAGTACTGTACACAGAACATAAACAGTAGAACAGTAAGTAGTGCAGTAACTCAGGACAGTTAAAACAGAGAATGAAAGGAACCGCAAACTCTTTCTGCATGACATGTAAACTAAGCCTGGGAAACGAGCCTGCAGAAATCCATGTAAACTAAAACCAAGCCCACCAAATCGTATCTGCTCTCAGATTACAAGCTTGAGTGAGCATCCAAACAGTGATGCTATTCATTCACAAGCTATCAAGAAGTACAGCTTCAGAACTGGGGATCGCTGAGCTATCACTATGGTAGCACTGTAACACAAACAAGGTCTTGTCACGTTATAGCCTCCTGATGCATTTTTACCTCTCCATCCTAATAGTGGAACGTTGCTTGCTTTTAACTGCAGTACATCAGCATCTAGATCACCTACTGCAACATTCAGTAACTAAGCCATTAATAAGTCAGACTGTGATTTAACAAAAAGGAGTATTTGTACAGTTATCTTCAAAATAAGATATTTTACTTCCTGTTCCAGACCTTGAGCTCCTGCTTGTTGCCATTTCCAAGCTGTAGTTTCCATGAAGTTTTTAAAAATATTTACCTACTATCCTCCTGACCATCTCAATTTTTCTTTGAGATCACCATCCCCTGTACATGCACACACTCATAAAGACACTTTCAAAATAAATATGCAATCCTTAGCATCCTTTAGGTTTTTTTATCCAAGATATTTCCTCAAGAGTTAACCAGACTCAGACTAAACAATGTTTTGGTTTGCAGAGTTTAAATTAAGCAACAGAATTTAGAGTGGAACTTTACATATGAACTTGATTCATAGAAGGATATTCTTTCAGAGTTAACTGGAGTACTTGAAAAATGTTAGCATTAAAGACCACAAAAAAAAAAAGAAGACCCAGTCAGTCATTACATCTATACTTCCCAGAATTCATTCAGAGTTGCCTTGAATGTTAATCAGGTGTGCGCAGTGCATTCTGGGATTAAAAGCACAGAATTACAGTTCAGGTTAAAAATGTTCCAACCAAAAGGAAAAAAGCCAGACATCTTATGCCACATTGCAACTGGGCTTAGAAATGTAGAATAGTCATACGCACAAGGATGCCCACTGTCTGGCAAGCCTGGTTTCTCACACTAGAAACAGAAATTACTAGATAATAAAACCAGGAGGCTGCCACAGTAAAGACTTCTCTATTCTACCTACAGTCTTCAGAGACCAGAGTTAAAGACACATACTATCCTCTAAAGCAGACTGGAACCCTTTTAGGACATTCATTTTGTAACATCTCATTTCACTTACTGAATTAGAGTTTCCTTATGGAGGTACATAAATCACAGGTTTATAAACTTTTTAATCTGCCTTAAGACTGTCTTCCACCAAAAGGGACTCTTCGTGCCTTCTGCACTGCCCCGGCCAAGACATTGCCATCACCTCTCCTGAACTAGTACTGTTATTTGAAGGACTACACCAAGAGCCAGCCTGGGATTCTGACCCGCAAGAAGAATCACTTAACAAGAGCAGGTTTTAGATAGGTCCTATAGCTCTCAGACTTCTCAAGGGCTAGTGTCACCACAGTGTCAGGACTGCTCCTCTACAGAAGAGATTTCCTTTCTATAGAAATTAGGATTTGGCTTGGCAATGGTTTTTGGTTTGAACTGTGTGCTGCAGAAAGTTCTTCCTGTTTACCCGGAGCTCCAAAGACAGCCAGTTGCCTTATTTCAAGGTTTACCAAGTATCCATACTATAAATTCATATAAAGAATCAAAAGTGGAATAGATATTTTAAAAACTTTCTACCCTACAAAACAGCTTCAAGAAGCTTCATTCAGTAACAAGGAAGTATTTGGTCACTGACCTCCTTCAGTGATGCAAGAATAGCAGTTTTTAAGGTTTCTTCTTGTTTGACTTGTGCATCTTCTAGTTTCTTAACATCGTTGCTCAAATATGGTTTGAAGTCCATCTTCAGATAATGTCTTTCCCTTATATGGTTAAAAATCACATCAAGTGAGCGAGGTAAAATACCAAGATCTTTTGAAGTCCCTTAAAAATATTAAAAGATTGAGTGCAGACATTCATATAAGCTTCTCATTGGATTTTGATTTGTTTTTTATACATGCAAATATTTTATACCTTGGATAGTGAATGTCTTGCCTGCATTTGTAACCCCATAAGTAAACACCAGTCCATTCACTCCATTAACATATGCTCTTACTATTTCTTTCATTGAGCTTTCAAAAAATTCACTCTGAGTAGTTTCTGGTCCAAAGACCTTGGGAGAAGGGGGAGAAAAAAAAATTAAAAATAAGTGACAAACAGCACAAAGAAGTTTAATAAATCAAAACATTAAGTACTGACTAACAGTGACTAGTTTTTCAGAGCAAGCTGAGCAGGAGATACCAGCTTAGTATTCTGTCTTGCCTGAAACCCCTTCTGATTCAACATTTTCTCTTGGGTTCTCAAAGGACGCCTGCTTAGTTCTGAAATGCACTCAAGCTTGCACTCATTTTTGAATATTTTCCTACTGCTAAAATAAACTGCTCAGAATGCTACTGAACACATGCTGTTCAGTGGATACTTTCAAGAGCTCTGCTGGTGATGTAAAACTCAGTCCTCACTCTGCACTAGTTACCCACAATTGATGAGAAAATCAGCATTACAACAGTCTAAACGATTTGATCCCTGAAGATGTTTATCTCTTGATACTGTAAGAACACAATTCATTAAAGTAGGTAATAGAGTTAAGAAATTTACTTCCACTACAGGAGGTTTAAGCAGCTAGGCTGCTATTCTTTCAAAAGTAAGTTCATAAATATATGCTTACATAAGTCCCTATAAACTTAAGATTCCTTTGTAACACCTCCCAGATGAGAGCATCTGCAGGAACAGCAGAATAAGCTTATGCTCTGTAGCATCCAATCAAAGGAAAACACAGATCTGCCAAAGAAACTTCCTTGTCTCATCTAATAGGCATCTTCACTGTAATACAGCTTTCTTGACAGCTTATCAGTAACTAATAAGCAGTCTTTTTTTTTTTTTTAAAGGCAAGAACCACCACACGTAACTAAAAGAAGAAAAATTACACTGCACAATATGGTACAAAATTCAGCTTTCATTACAGTGGGGAAAAAAAATTTGAAACCAGTTTGCCTACCTGAGAAAAGGTGAACCTGTGCACAGCATGACCAATTCCTCTTTCACTGTTTTTCATTGCAGAAGACTCTTTGGGTGCATGAAGAGTTACTGTCTGGGCATCTTCAACAGTTATACAACCCTAAAAAACCAAGACAAGGTAAACCAAAACACCACATGAAATTATTCAGGAAGAAAGCTATGTGAACAAAACAAAAAAAATCCAACCAAAAAGCCTTAATATCCACACCTATTTACTAGAGCTACAAAGAATTGCACAATTTACATATATCATCTTGAGGCACATAACTACAGAGATATCCACTTCACAAGAAACCAGGGTGTAGAAAACCCCAGAGGATTGCCTTAACTCTTTCTAAGAGGTAAAAACATCTCCTAGCATTTCTTCCAGCAGCTTTTTCTTTCTAAATATTGGTATTCTGTGATAGTAACTTGCATAATCCTACCTATGAAAACAAAGCAATATAGAAATCTACTGGTTTTCCACATCAATAATTTTTAATGTGAAACAGACTATGAGCATCATTAATACAGTAAAATAAGTTTGAAGCATTATCCTTTGATTGATACCAATAATGAAGGAAACTGAATTAGTCTCAAGTAATTTGATTGCTATTTCTCAATTAAATAAAGGTGAAATACAATTACCCAGCACTCACTAACTAGATAAATGTAGGAAGCCGTGTCAAAGGAAAATTTATTTTACACAAGACTGGCTAACAAAAACACAAACAGAGCTACCAGTATAGCTTAACAATGTCTTGATGCATCAGCTGCAGAATTGATTGTAACTAAATCTGACATTTATGTTCAGAGACTGGCCAGAGCTGGTAAGACTAATAATCCTTATGTAGCATGTACATAGGATGTACTGTTCTTCCTAGAAGCTTCAATTAATAAGTCTGTTTATTAACTGGTATAGAAGCTCTATACCACTAATTAACTGGCATAGACCTCATAGCTGTCTACAATTTGCTCACAAGGGGAAGTAGAGTGGCAGGCACCGATCTCTGTGGTGACCACTGAGAGGACCCAGGGGAATGGCCTGAAGCTGTGTCACAGGAAGTTTAGTTTGGATATTACAAAAAGGTTTTTCACCCAAAGGCTGGTTGAGCACTAAAACAGGCTCCCCAGGCCGGTCACAGCACCAAGCCTGTCTGAGTTCAAGAAGCTTTTGGACAATGCTCTGAGGCACATGGTGTGATTCTTGGGGCTGTCCTGTGCAGGGCTAGGAGACGGACTTTGATGATCCTTGTGGGTCCCTTCCAACGCAGAATATTCTATGATTCTGAGAAGCTTTAAGAAGCTGCTTTCTGAACTTAGACCAATCACTTGCTTACTCTGCCAAGCTCTAAACCTATATAAGCCTTTCACCTTCCACCACCAGGAACAGGAATGCAGGTCAGACGTACTAAACCCCAGGGAGCTACAGAATAATCCAGTATCTGCAGCACATGCCACCAGCTGCCACTGGCCTCAGAAATTTGTGAATAGAGGCCTTGAAGTAGTCAGATCTGCAGAGATGGGAGCCAGTTGGTAACATATCACACTGCTTGTCTCTCCCAGCTAACCCCACAGGTAAGATGGCAGGTGATAAACCATTTCTAGTGCTATACACATAGTTTATATCCAAAAAACACAACTTCTTGCTCTCCTGCAAATTACTCTGCAGAACCACTGGTTGTATCAAGAGTAGAGAATTTCATCCAGAGCTCTTAAGTTTTACTTGCATAAATCATTATCTCTATAAGCAATAACAGATCAGTTAATGTGTTGATTGTGTCTGTTTTAAAGCATCAGCCTACAGCTATAAGAAACAGGTTTTGGGTTCTGCTTGTTTTCTTTCTTGCCCCATACTAGGAACAAAGATGCTTTCCTGAAAATTACCCATGGTATAAAGGAAAAAAAAAGGAGTAAACATTAAATTAATTGATCTGATTGATTAAAGATAGGAAGAAGGCAGGGGGAGGTCACTTGATTGTTTTGTGGTGGGTTTTGTTGTGGTTTTTTTTTTTTTTTTTTAAATTTGTTACCAAGCATTTTCCTCCTGGATTCAGGTGATAGCAAAGAAAATAGAAGACACTCAAGATCTTTCAGTCACTCCATTTTTGGAGGCTAAGAAAAAAGCCTTTATCCCATGAAAAACAGGTTATACAGCTAATACGTTGGAAGTTCAACTATTTCAGCGTGAACTACATGAAAACAAGAGCTTTAAAAAAGATCAATACAAATTTCAATGCTCACTTTTTTCCTCCCTGCTTCTAAGAACAAATAGTTTCTCTAACGGTTAGGAGGTCAAAAATGTCTCACTCCAAAGAGGAATGAGATAAGCAACTCATAAACCAATTTGAGTTTGCAAATCAATTTATACTTAGAGCCAATTCAGACTGTGGAATTTACCAAATTGAAAGCACCGTGTCAGTACTTAATTTTCAACCAGAGCTGTCTAAGGAAAGCTGAATAGAATTTGAGGGCAGGAGGGTGGGGGAGAGAGTGGGGAACAATCCAAGTGAAAACAATACAAAGGGTTCCAGCTCTGATAGATCAAATGCAAGAATACATTTTTTAAAAGCAATTTGCAAAACTCAAATCAGAACTAATATTAAATCCTTCTTTGATCAGGTCAGGAACTAGAGGTCAATCAGACACCCTGCAAAGACAAGGTCTGAGAGGTATGTTGCAGGACCTTGTCCTCCCAAGACAGTTAAAGGAATTCTTTGCATCCGTGATCATGATGGAGGGGAAGGGAGTATTTCTGCATGTTTGTGTAAAACACTGATGAATGTGAATCTGACAATATAAATGGTAGAGATTATAGAAGATTTTCACAGGATGAGCAGCAAGTCACCAAGATGAAGGAGGAAACTACTCAAGCATTTCAAAGAAACTCGAGGGTCAGATACCCAAGTCACTCCTAGAATTGCATAATCTCTTCTGTGAAACTCCTTCATTTGTTTAGCAATGCACAGAGCTAAGAGTGACACCAATTTCTAAATAACATATCAAGTGGAATTTTGCAGAGCTATAAGTGTGCATGTCTGTACCCCACAAATTAGTAAAAATGTTTGTTAAAAAATAAAAAAAAGTCACATTTATCCAGGTATCCACTAATTCTATTTGGAAGCAGTACATGGCTTATGTTAAAAGAAAGTTTCACTTTACAATACTGCATGTTATTTGGGAGAAAAGAAAAAACTTACTTCTTATTTCTACAAAACTAACCTGAGATTCATGGCTTTCAAGCTCTGCTATAGAAAAGGGCCTCACTCTCAAGAACACTTTCAAAGGTTGATATACCTATTCATGAAAAAAAAGGACACAAAACACAGTTACAATTGCCACTTTTTAAAGAGAACAGCCCCAAATCAATTATACTAGCATATCTATCTGATGCAGTATTTCCCATTTTATCTTAATGCCTCAGTTTTTCCTTCCTTGTGAAGTTCAGACTCTAAGCTTGCATTTGTTTCTTTACCTGTTAGTGTCCTTAAGTAACCCCCTTTTTTGTGTGCCACCCCCCCCCCAGCGTTCTTACACAAGGTCAGTACTTTGATTTTAAAAGAGCACACTATGAGAGGCATAAACTGTACTGCTTCCACCTTCTGGTCTCCCTCTGTATTGAATTCAAGCTGTGTTTTCTAACAGCTGTGAAACAGTACTGCACTTCTTCCATTTTGCATGGGGCACGTTCAATTAATAGATTTGACACATTCTTAGCCTCAAGAGACCACTTCCTTACCACCAGCCCCTCATCTTCCTCACAGTAACACCCATGAAACAGTTCTCAGTGGCTAAGATGGGCTTTTCCACTCCCTAACCACTATACAACAGTCCCCCCACCCAGGCAGAGCAATAATAGCAGGGAGCTTTTTAGAGTGATCCTAGCATTCCTTCCTTTCTTACAGAGGTTCAAAATCTTTATTTTGGAAACTTTTCATTCAGCAGATGGATTTGCCATAGCCCTTCCACGAGCAGCACTCCACTCAACATACAAAACTAAGTCACCTGAGGGAAAGTCACCCAGGAAGCCCACCACTCCAAAAAGGAGGGATTGCTATTCCATCTTCTGCTCAAACGCAGCACAGCATTATAGGTTTTTACTTCCAGGCACTTAATAAGCCTTCAGCGTGGGTTCGTATACTTTTTCAGCTTACTATACAGAACAGTGCAGTCTCGTTACATTCAAAGTGTAATACTGAGGTCCTCTTTTCTCAAAGGCCATGGAATCACATAGCACTGACCACCTGCATTTGATACTGGCTACGACTCTGTGCAAGCAATTACAAATACGCAGGAGAGGCAAAAATGTATTACCGGGCAGCACAGCAGTTCTCACCAAAGAAATATTTGTCAGAATTAAAGCTTAAAAAACCCCAGAAAACCAAACATCATCATCAGAGGACACCTCGTAAACCCAATCCACACCTGCTGCTCCTCCGTGCTGGGCAACACTGTTGACTCCAGGGGTGAAGGTTTGCCCTCCACATTCAGGAAAGAAACCGACCCCAGCGCATCAGATACTTCTGCAGAAACATACTTTTCCCCCACACCGTCCATCGTTCCGTGAAAGGGAACTTGGAAGGGGAAAAAGAAAAAAGAGAAAAAACGCCCATCATTTTCTCAGAGAGCGGACAAAAAAAAAAAACAAACACACACAGGGGAGCAAACCAAAGGCGAGGGCGGCTTGCACACAAAGAAACAGTTCTGCGGTAACTAAGACAAGGTCACCTGGCCGCCCCCCCCCAAGCCCGGCCCGGCCCGCAGCGCCCTCAGCTCCCGGCCCTCACGCCAGCGCGCGGGCACCCGCCATGACCGAGCGCGCGCGGGAGCCCGCGCTTTGAAGGGGGGGGAGGCGGGCGCTGATTGGCCGAGCGCGGGAGCGCGGCGGGGGGGGGGCGGGCCTCGTGCGGGCGCGCGCGCCGCGGCCTGGTCCTCTTCGTCCTCCTCCGGCCGGCAGGGGGCGCTGCGGCACAGCGAGAGGGGCCGGGGGCGGCTGGGGGGGAATGGTACTGGGAGTGGGAATGGGGCGGGATGGGAGCAGCGCGTGGTGGTGACGCAGGGTTTGTTTATGGTCCTGGAGGAGGTGTGAAGGGACAGCGGCGGATCAGAGGGCGAGGGGCGCGCTGCCCGGCAGAGCCGTGCCGCGGGGAGGCCGGGGCGGGCCGCGGCTACCGGAATGTTTCCGAAGGAACGAGTTACATAAAGTTACTGCCGGTGTTACGCAACACCCCGAGGCTCCCGCGGTGCTGTCGTAAACGAAGCGTGAAACAACTGCATGCCCGCAGTGTTGGGGGCCGGGGCGGGCCGGGCCCGGCGGGGAGAGCGGGGCGGGGCGGGCCCGGGGCACCCCACGGTCACCCTGCTCCAGCGCCGCCCGCGGGCTCTTCCCGGCACACCGCACCGTGGGGAGCACCCACGTGTGAGCCCGCCTCTTCACGGCAGGCGTGCTTCTCCGCAGCACAAGCCCCGGCCGCAAAGTTGTATTTGCGTTTACGTTGGAGAGGGGTGAAGAGAAAGATGCACGCTCCAAAGACCACAGGAAACTGATCTTTCAAGTGCCACAGCTGCTCAGAGGACAAAGACGGGACTTTAGGTCACTCAGCTATGTTTTAGAGGCACCACAGAAGTCAGAAGTACAGGCAGCTGTAAGCTGGTAGAAAGCTATTTCGTAACAATAGGTGCTGACCAACAGGGAAGACCAAAGACAGAACTGATGTTAGAGGCAGCCAGCTCTCCCAGATCCATCCAAGTGCCTTCAGTCGGAGGGCTACAGTTAAGCAGAGGGAAGACTATCTGGGTGAAAGTTAATAGCTAATTGTACACAAAGGTCAGTGAGCTTCAGCTATTAACACGTCTCACCTGCTACATGTTTGCCCATTTATGCCCATAAAATAATTTTAGAACTACAGCTGGAAGTACTTGTCAGGCAGCTCATATTTGCAGTGTATTACCCAAAATGGACTTTTAGGAAGACACAGGTGTTTTGGTTTTCCCCCCCCTCTGCTCACAGTTCTTTGAAATGTTTCCCAAGAAAGCAGGCTTGATGCAATCTGTACACATTAACTCAGTTTCTCACATCTTCCTACTACCAAAGCTCTCAAGCCTGCCAACTAGATGGTCAGAATCCTTCTAAAGGCTTTATATTCAATGAAATCAAAGAACTTGAATTCCTTCAGTCAGAAAGCTCAAGGTTTGGCCACTTTTAGGTCTTCGCAAATGTAAATGGGGCCTCAAACTACATACCTCCACTTAATTAATTGGAATTCAAGTTCCCTCCTATGCTTGAAGCAGAAGCAGCAACCTGATCTCAAATGAATTAAATGAAACTGTTTTCTTTCATTTAACTCTGGGCTTTTTTTGCCTTGTTGGTTTAATAATTAATCATACTTCTTTTACTTGAGAGGCCGAAGCAGCAGCAACGAAAATGGCTGTTTTGTTGCTTTATATATGCTTAAACATTAATGATAATATGTATGGAAATCTAAACCTGAGAAGACAGCTAGAGTTCCACAGCTTAGTTTTTTGACTCTACACACAAGTCCAAAGAATGAACTTGCTCAATTCAATGTATTCACCACAACTTATGAAGTTTTATGAGTAGCATCCTCAGGATCCTTTGACTGTGATGCACTTGATAAAAACCGGAGCTAAGTAAGTTTGGTGTTAGTTCAGTCTTGCACAGCAAGGACCAAGAATTGGAAACTTGGTAATTTACCTAAACAGCAGTTTTAATGCTACTGCTTGTCTGGATGTAGACTAATGTTTCAGACAAAGTTAAAGCCTTTGTGAAAAATATATTTTTAATAATTTAAGTGCTGCAAGACAGTCACCAACCTCCAATGAAACCATGATGCCCAAGTTTCACTTTCCTGATGTTTAACAGAGAGCATATTCTTCTTTAAATATCATACAATCCTCTCACACAGTTTTGGTTATGATCTCTGTTGTCCTTTTTCATGAAAATCATCAGAGAGTTACCTCTTGGCACGCATATGAAAACAAAGTGATGAAAATTTGTAAATCGATTTTATTCAACAATGACCGTCATTTAGGCATCAGCAATAGTAACTTCAACTTCTACACCTGGTTCAATGCTGATGGAAGTGATCTGCTTCACGATCTCAGAAGGGCTGTGTAAGTCAATGAGCCGCTTATGGATACGCATTTGGAAACGATCCCAGGTCTTGGAACCTTCACCACAAGGCGTCTTCCTGGTAGTGATCCGCAGAGTCTGAAACATCAAACACAAGGTATTTAGCTGATGAACAGAGAAGAGTAATCTAAAAATCACATAAAAATATGAACACATAAGTCATCTAAAAATACTGTATGGTAACTGTGTCTTTAGAAAGTTACCTCTTAAGTTATAGTTTACTGATGTTAGCACTCCTTCTCTACATATTTAATTTCATTTAAAAAAAAATGTTCACAATTAAAATAAATTGAAAAGCCCCTTCCACATGCAGCATGTTTTGCATTAAGTGGTTACCCTAAATGTCAAAGCAACTTGTGAAATCATTATTTGTTTACAGTGGGTCACTCTCAGTTTAGTAGTACTCCTTTCCATCTCAACTTCTTTAAAAAAGATGTTTTAATTGCAGAGTTGCAGAAAAGAAAATTTAAGACAGGAAAAGTGTTAAGTACCTTGGTTGGCATGCGAACAGGTCCCTTCACCTTAAGGTTTTTTTCCTTAGCACCTCTGATCAAGTCAGCACAGACTGGAAAAAGACATACAATTGCTCAGGTTTGTGACTTTTATTTCCTTGTTGTCATAAGTGAGTATTTCAAACAAGATGTTGGCTCAGAATAGCGTATTAAGTGATCACTGCCATTCATTTTAAGCATTATCCTCATAGCCAACCACATACAAGTGGAAGCATTATGCCATGGTGAGCAAAATCATGTTACAATAATAGGCAAAAGCCATTACAACAAGTTTAAGCTGTATTTAGGCTGTTAACAGCCTGAAGATACTGCAAACAAGTGATTCTACAACATTTACATTATATGATTAAACACTGGCAAAGCCAGTTCCTAAGCAAGATTAAATAATTTCTTAAAGAATGTTATACTAAATTCTTTGTAATATGAGTGAGAAACCGTTGAGAAACTGGCACCTTTCAGTTCTTATACATTCAAAGAGTGAACAGCTAACTCCCATGAGAACTAAAGGGAAGAAGCTGCATTCTCACGTAAGTTTTCAGCAGGATGAAAACTCCCCAAACAGTAGCTTTCATCAAAAATTAAATCAGAATTTACTTGTCAGTGTAGGAAGCACTTTTGGTTGACTCAGTGAGCCAAGCCACAGACAACCAAACAGGCAAACGCTAACATCTTTAATTACAACTGAATTCAATACATTTTGCAATGTGTTACATGACATGTATCATTCATTACTTGACAAGGTACCCAAAGTAAACAAGAAAGTACTACTCACCCTTCTCCAGTGATTTTACATTGCGACTTGTCAAAGTAATTCTAATACGGTGAATTGCTACCTCTTGTTCCACAGGTGCTTTGCCAGTATCTTTAAATGCCTAAAAAATTAAAGTTACAAATATCAGACACTACCGTGAACACGAACAAACACTATCCACAGCCTCTTAAATAAAACAGACTTCTAGAGTGTAAAGAACAATTTAGCTATGGGACTACATTGTTCTACTGAGTAAAAGAGATATCTGAAGGGTATAGAGACATGAAAGAAATGGTGGGAAGAGAATGAAAGGGCAAAGTCCTAAATGAGGAAAAGCTATTTTTTTGTGTCTAACTGCGTATCATGACAGAAAGCTGCAAGCACATTCCCCCCTGTTCTGCCTACATACAGCTGGCACAAACACTCCTAGTCCTCAAAAATAATACCTTTCAAGCGCCACATATCTTACCATTTAACCTCAGGATGAATTAAATAGGAAAGATTTGATCAACTGTAAAAGACTAATTCAGCCACTCAGGAAACTGATTTGAGTTTATGCAATTAAGCACTGGCAAATAAGTGAGCATTAATGCAGGCTAAGTGAGCTGATGGAAAAAAACAGAAGCAAAAATACAGAGAAAGAAAGGCCTTTAAAAGACATGGACGAAATATATAAACCTATAAATATATGTATAAAAACATAAATAGCTAAAGGGGGGCTGCGCAGAGGATGAAGGCAGGCTGTTCTCGGTGGTGCCACCCAGTAAGACAAGAGGCCACGGGCGGACTCTGATGCAGGGGCAGCCCCACCCGAATACGAGGAATAACCCCTTTGCTGCGGGGGTGACCGAGCACCGGAGCACAACCCGGAAAGGCTGTGGAGGCTCCGGCAGCGGAGCCCTTCAGCAGCCGCCCGGAAGCAAACCTGTGCAGAGGGAGGGCCCTGCTCAGGTCAGCAGGGCGGGCGGGCTGGATGTCCCGCTGTGGCCCGTTCCCCCCGACCGACCGCGGTTCTGTGAAACAGGGGCTGTCACCCTCGGCTGGTGAGGCGCACAGCCCCTGCCGCACACCCCCGGCCCGGCCCGGCTCGCAAGGCAAAGCCGACCCGAGGCGGTGGCAGGGCCGCTCCGCCGCCTCCCTCCGCCCGCGCTCCGCAGGGCCGCCCACGTGGGCGCTCCCGGCGCTCCCTCCCGGCTCACGGCCCGGCCTCCTGCCCGCCGGCTCGGGCCGCGCTCCGGGAGCCCCCGGGCCCTCCGCAGCCCCTTCCCGGGGCCGCGGGCCGCGCTGCCCCCCTCACCATGGCGGCGGCGGGGCCTTCCTGGCCGACTTATTGCCGGGCTCTGGCGGCGCGGGCCCAGCGAACAGCGGTGAGCCAGGAGGCGGCAAGGAGAGAGGCGGGCGGCGCCGCAGCGGGCGCTTATATAGCGGAGCGGGCCGGGGCGGGGCGGAGTGCTGCTCCCTCCTTCCTTCCCTTCCTCCTCCATCCATCCATCCGGCCCTGCCGCACCGCCCCCCGCCCGCCGGGCCAGGAAGCGCCGGGGTGGCCGGGCTGGCCTCGGTTCCTGCAGCGGCGGCACGGGGGCAGAGCGGCCCGTGCCCCATATCCTGTGCCCCATGTCCTGTGCCCCCACAGCCGGCGGGGCACGGCGCCCTCCCCGCCCCGCCCGGCGATCCTGCCCCCGCCGGGGGGTTTCGGCGGTGCTTTATGTGCCGGGACAGCGAGCCCGGCCCCGGGCGGGCCCTCGGGGGTTTGTCTCGGCCGCAGGAGCGGGGCCCGCAGCGCCGAGCTGTGCCGGGGTGTGTATAGCGGGGGTGGGTTAGGTGGGGCATGAGGGGTCCCCCCACGGCAAGGGGGATTGGACACTGCAGTGGGCTGCCCGCGGAGGTGGAGGGGTCTGCTCCCTGCAGGAAAGGCTGGGTGTGGCACCTGGTGCCATGGCTTGGCTGGGCTGGTGGTGTTGGGGCACAGGGGTCTTTCCCAGCCCCGTTCACTCCGCGATTCAGTGACTCTGTAGAGGGGAGGTGTGGCAGCACAAACTTTAAATAAAAGCACTCGTCTCATTCATGCTCAAGTTTCAGGACACAGGCGAACTTCACGTACGAAAGTTCCATTATTTACTGAGACTGGGCACTGGAGGGGTGTTTCTCCCTGGGAATGGTCACTGATTTGGCCTGGGCAGTGTTAACTTAGTCCCAGACCAAGCGTTTTGCTGAAAGTACGTCTGGTTACATCACTGGAGAACCAAAGAAACGGGTATTGTGACATTACGGCCTATAGTAAGGTCACCGATCACTGTGATTGTCTTTGAAAATTAATCCTTTAATTCTAGTTTGGGATTTAGCACAGGAATCATAGACATGGATAATGTTAGCAAAAGTGCTGCCACCTCTGGAGGCTTAGTAATTACTACAGTTATTCAGAAAAGCTTGCTCGGTGTTTTAATATGAACTTTCAGCGATCACACTAATCTTGATATATATATTTCTTCCCCTACCAAATGCTTTATAGGTCTTTATATGGTCCTTAAACCTCAGGTGATGAAGTTAACTTTTATATGCCAATTATTCCATTGCAATGCTCAATTTTTAGGCTTGTTTGCACTTGGATTGTTTGTACTTGCTCTTTGAAATCTCTAGTTCTTTGAAAGGGCTGGAGGCTGTATTCTGATAAAAAAAGTTCCAATAAACATGGATACAGAAGTTGTCATCCTGTTGCTGCTTACTGAAATGCAGCGCTGTCTTTTGCCAATGGAGATCAATACTTGAAAAATCTGTTTTGGTGATAGTAATGTTTCTCTGGTCTCCTTCTCCCTGCAGTGAAAACAGCATTTGTTTCTGCTGGTTTTCTGAGCCGTTTAACAATTATGTATATACTATTTTTGAACTCAGGCATAAGGAACCCATGTTTACTCTGTTACCAGCTATTCCAGCTACTTCCTGAGGAAGTTTTCCATCTATAAGTGTTTTATATCCATCACTCTTAAATACATGACCTCACACTGATCATGCTGAAACAATTTTCCAGTAATCCAGATGGTTCCAAATCAGTGGTCTTGCTACACTATTTATGTACAGCTTTTATGAATGTTCTTAGTAAACTTTATTTCCAGATAAAATACCGAGTAGCGTCCTTCCAAGGACTAATTCCTGTGGGATTCAATTAGAAATATGTCAGACTGAGTCCTCATGGGTGACACAGATCTGTAACTTTAATTTTAATTTGCTTTCTACAAGCTATATACGCACAACTGTGCCAGTTTCTCTGTGTTCAACTGAACAAGTCAAGCTGCAAATGTGTTACATCAACAGTCTTTCTGTTATTTACCAAATGTATGCTGTAATTGCATGAGATAAGTCATTCCATAAAGATAAGTTTTCCATACATTTAAGCTGTGTAATTTAAGTAGAATTTGCTCATTTATTTCTTGTTCCTATATCAAGAAGCTGTTTTGGGGTTTTTATTTTTGGTGGATTTTTTTGGTTGGTTGGTTTTTTGTTTGGGTTTTTTGTTTTTGTGTGTTTTTTTTCTGGAATTAAGGTAAGGTTGACTGTAAGTTCCTGAATTTGTTCCTTTTTAATATTGGCACTACCTCAGCTTTCTTTGAGATTTTTCTTTTTTCCTGAGCTTCCCCAGATTTCTCAGAGCTTATGGAAAATCCACATTAACAGCACACAAGTCTCCTTTGCCAGCTCTTAAAATTTTTGGATGCAAGCTATCTGGAGCTGCTGATTTAAAAACCGCCTTACTTTTATTCCTATGCTTAAGGCTTTCCATGGCTATTGTTAGAATTTTCTGATATATGTTGTTTTTCTGCACAAATGTAGGACAGAAATTTATATGAACTTCCTGTTTTCCCTGAAATATACTCTCCTTCATGCTATTCACATGAGTAAATAGCCATTCTAAATAACAATGTTTTGCTTATCTTCAGAGTGTTTTGCCATTCTTAGCTTCTTATTCGTATTTTGTATTATGCCTGGTTTTTCTTTGGTTACATACTGGTTTTAGTGTAGGTTTTTCTCCCCAGCCAATGCTAACTTTAGTAGTTAGATTGTGATTATGTGACTTACAATACCCTGTTGGCCTGTGCTTTTTAGGTGAAGCTTCCAGGAGTGTTTCCCTCATGTCAAGTAATTAAGAAGATAAATTATTAAGAAGCAAGACATGCTTTTAACATAACTTGGTAATCTGCCGCAAAAACAATACCTAATTTAATTTTATCATGCAGAATATCATTCCATGTGCATTAATTGTACTTTCTGATTTTTATATTGGGTTTTATAGATTACTGGGGGTGATTTTTTCTTCCTTCTTTTGACTAGTTTGTCCTTCATAAGACTAGCTCCTGAGATGAGCCTATCTAAGTGACAGAAGAGTTACCTGAAGGAGCATGCCTGTTGTCACTCAGCATCTTCTAAAGTATCATAATAACTTAGTGAAATGAAGGCTTGTGTTGTCTTCTGGTGAATGTTGAACTGCTGCATCTTTGGTTAGGTCAAAGGACAGACATATTCCTGAGGCTTTGCATCTTGGCATGTGAACACCATTTATTATTTTGAGTAGATTTATTCTACTTATTTCACATAGGTGGCTGACCCATGGATAGTTTTGGCAGGGCTTACATTACCTTCCTTAAATCTGCTTTGTCATTTTTGATAGGGGTTATTTGATGTGGGCAGTTCCCTGGAAGCTGTCTTGGTTATGTCAGCCTAATACATCTAGTCTTTGCTTTCAGTGGTGATTAACATATTGCAAATATTCCTATTTACTTGTAAAACACTTCCTTCTCCAAGGTATTTGGGTTCTGAATGCACTTTTAAGGGTTTTGTTTGATCTTCTCATCATGAAATACCTGTGAAGCAAGATCATACCTGAGGCTTCTCAGGAAATCATCAGTAGTTGGTGGAGTATCTAAAACCAGTCAGGTGAAATCCAGTGAAAGCAATTTTCAAGCTTTTTAAGAAAGACTACAGCATCCACTTGGTCTTAATTGTAGGTATCTGCTGATCGTCTTGCATTAAATTACTTGGTTGTATCATGTCACAAAACTCTCCTCCAAGTTCTTTGCTGAGCAGTTAGCTTTGTCTACAGGTCCCTCAGCTACTGGAACTTCAGAAAACCCACTGGAAGTAAAATTACCCCCTTTTAAAAGATTGATTTGTGTAGTTGGGTCGCTAACTGGCAGCAGTTGCCAACTGGCAATGCTGTCTGCAGGTAGCAGGTGGACAGAATGCATAGTCCTTGAGCACCAGTCCACAGCTGGAGTTCTCATGTTGCACTTAGTCCATCCGTTTTACATTTTCTAAATTTTCATGCCAATTCTGGCAGAAAGCTCAGCATATAAAAATGCAGCCCCCCCCCTTGAAATACTAGGCTCTCTTTACCTTGAAAGTTTCTCATGTAAGCATGGAAAACATGAACTAGGTCTATGACTTGGAAAAAGAGCAATTGTGCTTTGATGGAGTCCTTTACTGTTGACAAATGTTGCTGCAAATATTGATCATTAGGAGTCTTTTTCAAACTTCACAGTTATAACTACAAGCTCTTCCCTTCTAAATATGTACTTTATGCCTGACAGATAACACATGTGGCTTCTAATATCATTGATGTGGTTAGAGAAAAACTTCTTCTTTGTCAGCCTTTTCTGCGTTGTTCTTCTGACACAGATCACAATGACAAACATACATAGCTGCTGAGAGCCTACAGCATTCTAGTGACACCAAATCTGTGATACATCACTATAATATGTCTTCAAACCCTTGGGATTGAAACAGGATTGTCCATCTGTGCTGCTTTCAGGAGGAAATTACTTGAATTTGTCTTGCTCTAGTTCAGTCTTCTGGTTTGTTTTTTTTTTATTTTTATTTTTTATTATTTTTTTTTCCCAAATTTATGAATTGTGTATTCTCTGATTGGAAGAATGTTTGGTTCCTCTCCACTCCTTGCTCTGCAGATGTGATGCTTCTGTCAAATTTGTAATAATAATAAAAACAACTTTTTGCAGAAAATAACTGTGAAACTCACATAGACCAAGGTGTTTTATTGATCAGCAATATGTAATTTGCTGTTAATCAGTGAACTATGCATGGTGGGTCAGTATGAGCAATACAACAGAAATCACAATACTAGAGGCTTACAAACTGTTAGGTAAGTACCTACAAATTTCTTCAATACCCTTCTGATCCCACTTACATGTGCACACATTTCTATATGCATTTCCACTCTCCTGCAAGATGTGCAGGTTACACATGCACCCTCTCACTTTTGGGAGCCCATGCAGCTGATCCACATGCCAGCAAAAGTGTACTCTATGAGTTCCCGTATGCACTCCTGAGAGGTGGGTCCCCACTGCTCTGTCTCATCCTGTCAGCCCTCCAACCTATATTGGGAGTGGTGTGACAGCTACTTACTGTGTCCAATGGGGAGGATCTGAGAAATATTAACGCCTGCTGCTCTGGTACTGCTCTCCCACCCCAAGGTTTCTTCCAATAACCACAAATTCTTTTGTTGCTTTTCAAGCTAACAATTTTTTTTTCTTCCCCTCTCAAAAGGCTCTCAGTAACCTAATTCTCTGGTTACTGTTTAATCTGGGTGGTCATTGTCTTAAGCAAGCTTTGTTACTGTTAATTTCCTTTTAGCGTTATCAGGTTTTGGGCAAACATCCTCTCAGAAAATGCCAGTTTGGGTATTCTGTTCACACATGCTATTTACACTTGCATTCCTACCATATCATCTGTTGTTATCCAGGCCAGGTTACCAAAAGAGGGACATGCAATTCCTGTACAAAAAATCCCCAGCATCAGTCCAGTGAAAGCAAAACTAGTGAGCATACAAACAGAACTGGGTTTGCACCCAGTTTTAATTTTGGAAATCACTTCAGAAGACTTCATGTGTGGAAAGGTTAATCAAGTACAAAAAAGTGAACTCTAAATTATCCGAGTCCCTCCAGTCCAGATTTGTCCACTTGAGGCAGCACTGCATGGCACTGTTTGTTGTGATCTCTTTTACTTTGAAAAAATAGACAGTTCAGGAAAACTGCAATAGTTTGTCGAACATGTTGAAGACTTGCTGCTACTCAGATAATGTCCATGGGTCTTGCTGAACATAGCAAGCTGTGTTAACAACAGAACTGGAAATGGCTTTCAGGACCCAGGTTGGTTTGCTGCTCTTACCTTGCTGGCTTCACTATGGACACTTTGTACCCAGTGTTTAGGAACTAGTGGTGTATGCTGCTGCGTACAAACTCTCATGATACTTTGCTGGTAAAAGCTTTGGCGTTGTCTTTCCTTCTTACATCTGCCTCCTGCAAAGGCTTTTTGGGAAGCTGCCAGCAGCTGGGTATTAGCATGTTTGGATGTCTGTCCTTGAGGAGGAAAATGTTTAATTTTACAGCAGTTCTGTTTACCAGTATATATAGTCCACATATATGTTTGCCTGTGCCTTCTGTCTGCTGTTTTGGAGCCCAGTTATGAAGTCACTGATCGTGTTTTTTTCATCCAAAGACCAGTTTGATCTAATCTAATTCTTTGGCAAGACAGAGGAGTAGGGAATTGTTTCACGGTGCTTGTGCTGCTTCTCTATCATGGAGCAGGGATAATTTAAGGAATGGGACTGACCTCACACTGCCTTGTGACTAGAGGAAAAATTTATCTTGATATGGAATGCATCACAGCATCATGTTTAGGTTTTTTGTTCCTGAGAAGTTTTTCCTCATCTCTTTAAGATTAGTGTCCTTTTGCGATATTCTTAATCCAACTGATTTTCAGATGATGAGAGTTTGCAAGCACAAAATGTAGGAAATGCTTGCCACAGATGATGGTGAGACTTAAGGCAAGGGCTGATGGCCATCTTCATGTTACAGGACAATTAGACCAAGATATTAGTTCCAACTCACAATTTTTTTCTAGATTACATCCAGGTGTTTGACTTCTGTGGGACTTGTGAAAAGGTGCCCTTCCCAACCCTGGCATCAATAAGGAAAGATTAAAGCCAATTCAGTAATGCTTCTATTGTGACCTGACCCTCTATGAACTAGGCAAGTTAAATTACTCAACACCTGACAGAAACAGGAATAATAACATAGAACTTAGGACCTGGAACTAAAGGAGATACTGTGGTGTTAAAGATGTGCTTTAGAAACAGGAGTTAGCCAGGGAGGAAATCATTATACTGTGATTGTTCAGAACAGCTGGTCAGATTCACAGTGTAACATGAAAGTGATCCAAGAGGCATCAAATATTGAGAAGTTTTGGTTTCAAAGGGTTTGCTAACTTCTCTAAAAAGCTAACATGGCAAAGTGGCAGCTGTGGTTTACTGCACAGGAGTTATGAGGTTGTGTTAGGGGGGTAGGAGCAGCAACCATTGAGTCTGTAATGTCATTTCATGGAAGACCCGTAAGTTTTTTTTAAGATAACAACTTACTAGGAGAGTACAGCAAGTCTATTAAACTTGTCTTTCACCTAAATATATGCCAGAAGTTCCTACTTGTAATGAAAACAGGGCTTGTACGTGTCCTTTCATACTAGTCTATAAAACATAGTTGTAAATGTGGAATATGTTTTGGAAATTATAGGAAATAGAGGTATTTTCCCTGTCACAATCACTTAAATAATGGAACAACAATTATATGTAAATTCACACAATTGCACTTCCAACACTCCTGTCTCTGTGCACAGTGAAAACAGGTTTTCCAGATGCAGATCAAGGGAAGCAGTATTGCCTACAGGTTTAAAACTGAGGAAATGATAGTATTAGCATTTAAGAGGGTTGTGTTCTATTTTTAGGGAAATAAAATTAAGTATTGCGGTATACACAGATGGTTTTGAGTATGGTAGCCATGTCCCTTGAAAAATTCCAGAAATATCAATACTTGTAATTTTTTTCAGTATTATGACCTCATGTTTTACTTTTAAGTACAAAATACACATGTTAAAAAATACTCTTTCATTAATGATGACTGTTGGAAGATGTTTCTGAGAACACCCAGCAGGAACTTCATCCTACCGATAGCCCCTTGCCACATCACAGCACGTATATTTCCCTTTTGAGAGTCCTTTATGTGTTCAGGGGAACAACTGATTCACATACGCTCTTGTGAAATCTTCCTGGTGTGAGGTAGAGCCAATAACTTTGTTCTGGCAAGCACAAATGTTATGCTATTAACCTAGGGTTTGATTCTAATCTTTCCTAAAAAACACCAAACCAAACCAAAACCAGGAGACAAAACACACCTTTGATAAAGGAAGTGTAGGTTTTTACTCTTAAAATCTGCGTATAAAGGAAATTTCTTTTCCAGTGAAGAATCTACCATTACTTGTGTACTAGCACACATTCCTAAATCATTGGTGCTATTAAAGTATAGCACTCTCAGGCAGTTTGGGGACTGCTGATGGTTTGCAGAACATTTAAAATTTGACAGTTTTTCAAGAGCAGTTGGATTTTTGGAGGGCTGGGAGTGGAAGGTTATGCTTCTTTCAACTCAACAAGATACTTCTATGACCTGATGGTAACTGGTGACCACTCTGAATTGAATCAGTGGCTTTGTCTAATTTTAAGCACTAGTTCAAGACCTTGGTTTAAGTCATACAGGGTCCTGACAGTCCAGTGGGCACGTATCTCTAGCATGCAACACAGAAAGTCACGTGCCAGCATAAACATTTTTCAGTGAGAGCTTCACTGATTGACAGGCTTGTAGCACATAAGTTTGGGTTTTGGGGTGTCTTCCCTCTCCCTGTTTCTGGCTTGTCTTCTTTCCTCCTCCAGTTGCCTCCATCGTCGCCCTGTGCAAATGGCTCTTTTGCTATGATTTGTCAGGTAGTGCTAATTTTTATGATCAGGACGCTTTGTCAAATGCTGGTTACATTTCAATATACAACTTTTTAGACAAACTATGCAAGCATGAAAACGTTTTTTAAAAGGTTTAACTTTTATTTCCTCTGAAAGTCAGCTTTTGGCAGAAATAATTAATTAAACTTTAAGAATATCCTTTTCCCCTGCCTTTAAATCAGGAAACATCTAATAGCAATCATTTCACTCTCAAAAACTCTACAGAGATTGACAGCTCTAAGGGCGGTCTGGAGTTCTGTCACTTTCTTAACAAAGAGAAGTCTGGGTGACTACTGGCATGTCAGTGCAATGATACATTCCTGCAATAGGTTTGTGTGTGGCTTTTGTGATATCTGTAAGCATTTTATTAGAACTGTTAAATAGAAAAAAAACGAGGATGTGGAAAAAGTATACGATATCTCCCTAAACTTCATGTATTATATAATATATAGTACTAAATACTATTAAAAAAACTCCAGCTTCCCCAGCCTATCAGTTCCCTTATTTACCTTCATCTTTTTTACAGTCTCTGTTCAGGTGCAACTTTTGTTACTTGTCTTTGGGACCAGCTTCATTTTTGCCATATCCGAATCAAAATCCTTTCACCATTTTTGTAGTAAGTGGTAGAGGAAAATACATGGCTTGAAATGAAAACTGATTTTCCTTCCATCCTTGTAGGGGGAGTAACTTGAAAAGAGCTGGACATACACGTTTCCACTTTGGAGCCTACTTAGCTCTTTGTAGCCTGGCACATGTGCAGTAGAATATTTATTAAGTTATGAATTACCCTATTGTCCCAGGTGCCCTGCAAAGGCAAATGCAATCACCTCCCTGCTCTGCTGAACACTTGGGCTATTGAACCTCAGACTGGGTTGAGAGCGAAACAGCCTCATGCTTGCAGGAGTCCAGGGGCGGATGGTGGTTCCTCTACTGTCAAACTGTCCCATGGCATCCTTAGCTGATGGCAGACTGGGATAGATGCCAGTAGGCTTTTTTGTTCCATTTTCCTTCTTTAACTGGTTTTAAGGCTTTTCGTTTGACAGGCAGACAAATATTTGGCAGCTGGGTTAACTGAAGCATAGAAAGAGGCTCTTTGAGTGCTGCATGAAAGTATTTGCAGCAGATAAAGGGCTAAAAGTATAAGGAAAATGTTCCATGTACAGTTAATTTTAAAGATAACCATTCATTTTCTGTCCCTATTTTCATCTTTGTTCTAGTGAATGAATTCATAAACACAGATGCTAATGCTGCAAAAATTGATATACAAGTGAAATAATAAGCATCCACTTGACTCCCATTGAACTTACAAATAGTTGTGGTATATTGTGTAAAACAGTTTTTGCTTGTTTTCTTTGCTGCCATATATCTTACCACAGCATACAGAAGCAACCCATACATCTTCACACTTATGTTTTCATGCTTTCCCAGCCTATTGCTGTATTGAGGATGTGCCCACCTTCAAGTTATATAGTATTTTTATTATTTGAAGATAGTGATATTACTGCTGGCTTTCTGGATTGAGATAAAACATAATACTGAACAAAAAAACACCCCAAAAGCAAACCAAATTAAAAAAAAAAAAGCACCCAAGGAAAGAGGAGCAAACAACAGAACAAGCCGGGGCCAGGGTTACAGAGGCTTCTGGTTGATGGGAAACCAGAAGCTGGTTTCCAAAGAGAAACAGTTAAATGTTCCCCACTTACTTATCAAATATGTTTAACTGCCATACTCCACCCCACCTCCAACTAAAGAGAGTAGCATCAGAACTGGACATTATGCTTACTTTAAAAAAAATCTATTATGAAATGTCGGTTAGTATTTCTATTTGGGAGCTAAAACACTAAGCATTAAGTAATAGCTATAGCAAGTGAAGATCAATACAGAAGGATAAAATTACACTGCTATGCTTTTTCTTTTCCTTCTTCCTCATTCTTCCTAGAAACTGTTTATTACAATTGCATACTTCCCATGCTTCTAACCATCTTGTCTTTCTTGCAATCATTTGACTGCTAAAATAATTGTTGCACTTCACAGTACTCAAGATAGCATGTAGAAATTGCTTTTCATCATAAAACAAGCATGAAAAAAATAATTGTGACCCTAAAACCATTTCAGCACTAACTAGTATTGGTTCTTACTTGGGGGTTCAATTTGAATTAAGTGAAATTACAGAAAATCTCTTTCTTAACTGCACCCTGTCAAGTTTTGCACATCTGCCCATTTGAGGAAAAAGAGGAGACACTTGGGGGGAGGTTGGGGACAGTGGATTTGTTATAAAATAAAAGAAGAAAAGACCAGAATTAGAACTTTTAATTCATGCTTTCCCTTGGTGGACAATGCTATCTGTATAACCAAGAAAGCACAAATTATAACACTCTGGTATTGTTAGTATGCCCAGAGCTACTGCTGTTGATGACTACCCATGGGAATGCAATCACTTTACAGTATCTTCTTTATATGTGCTTTGCAAAATTAGTAAATGCAACCAGATTTTGTAGTTAGGCACTGGGAGACCGATGAGAAACAGCTGAAGTTTCCAGAGAGGTTATGGTTGCCCCAGACTGCTATAAGGCAGGAGCTAACCCATCCAGTTTTGAATAGTTAGCTCTCTGTGCTGCAGAGCTGAAAGTTTGAAAGGCAGCTTGTGCTACTTAGGAACAGAGCATAAAGTGAAACAAAAAGCAGATCACCTTGAGAAACTGGCTACTGTGACATGGCATCCCAGGGTCCCAGAAACCGCACTTAAGTTGCTGCTATTAAAAACAAAATCACAAACAAAACTAAATACAAGAATAGTTGAGCTTCCAAGGAAAATAATTCTATCTAGCTGTGGAACTCAGTTGATGAGAAGACATGAGAGATCTGGCATTTATATTTACCAGCTGGGAGAAATGAGGCTTTCTCATTCCTAAGAACCCAGTCAAGATGCATGGCCACTCTTATTTGAGGTCCAGCCTGTTCTTAGCATCAGATAACCTGTGCCCTGAATGGAGCATACCTGGCTGGCAGAGGGCTGGAGGGCACAACCCAAAGGCATATTACAATACCACTGTGCCCAGACTTACACTGATGCTGCATCACCTGAATCTGTGCAATACTTCAATAAATCTTCTGTTTAGGCTGATTGAGCTGCTGGCACTCAGTTCCAGAAATTAAGAGAATAAATAAACTAGGCACAAGTAGACCTTAAGGTTTATAACTTAAACCCATGTCTTGCTAACCATCTGGAACTATGTTGCATACATATGTATGGGGAAGGAGAGATAAAGAATAAAAACAGTCTACAGAAAAGGAAAATTTCGGATGAACAGAATTCTGTAAGAGTTGTGGCACAATTGTTTGCAACTGCTCTACTAACATTTTATATGGAGGTATGCATGTGTGACAAAGTTAAGAGCAAAGTGCAGCTACTCATTAGCTGATTTCAGCTTTAGAAGCAAGAAGGAATCTTTAAAAAACCTGAAGTTGTATCCAGATGAAGAAAAGAGAAATGATAAAACTCGGGTGGATTACATATAAAAATAGATAGAAAAGAATTTCAAGGAACTAACATAAACTCCATAATTTATCATTTTCAGAATATCAAGAACAAGAGATCTGTCAAGATTCTCTGGTAGATCTACTGATGTCAGGTTTTTAAAAGAAAAAAAAACCAACAAAACCAAACAAACCAAGACAAACTCCCCCCACACACTGAAACCTGATTCTTCCCCAATCTCCCCCCTCCAAGAAAACAAAGCCATTGCAAAGAATCAAAGGGTATTCCTTGTATGTGTATTGTCCCTGGAGGAAACACAAAATAGACTCATGCTAGAAGGAGTTTTGTAGAATTTGTTTAAAATTCAAGCGTCTGTAAATGTTATTATAATTGCAGAACTTCTGTGGTTGGAAGGGGCCTCTGGAGATTGTGTAGTCCAGCTCTACTTCAGAACAGGGTCAACTAGAGCAACTAGAGCAGCTGGCTCAGTACCATGTCCAGTTGGATTCTGAGTATCTCCAAGGATGAAGTCTTCACATTTTCTCCGAACAACCTGTTCCAGTGTTTGACCATCCTCACAGTAAAAATGTTTTCTCTTGCATTTAAATTGAGTTTTCTGTCCTTCAGTGTGTGTCCATTGCATCTTGTTCTATCAGTGAGCACCACAGAGAAGAGACTGGCTCCATCTTTACTGCCTCCCATCAATATTTATACAAACTGGTAAGATCCTCCTGAGCCTTCTTTTGCCAGGCTGAAAAGTCCCATCTCTCAACTTCTCCTCACATGCAGAGGTACCAGTCCTGCAGTCAACTTAATGGCCCTTTGCTGCACTCCTGGTCCAGTACATCCCTGACTTTTGTGTTCTGGCAGAGTCCTGAGCTGACCAGAGAGCTCCAGATATGTCTGTAGCAGTGCTCTGGAAGAGCTAGAAACACCCTTTGGAGTGCACCCAGATGCTGTTGGCCGCCTTTGCCACAAGGGCGCATTGCTTGCTCATGTTCAACTTGGTTTCTGCCGGAAGCTCCAGGTCCCTGCAAAGCTTCTTCCCAGCCGATTGGCCCCCAGCCTGTACTGGTGTATGGGCTTATGTGCCAGCAGATACCAGACTTTGCAGTTCCCTACACTGGTTTCCATCAGCAGATTTCTCCAGCTTGGTAAGGTCGCTCCTAACACCAGCACAACCATCCAGGGTACTGACTGCTCCATCCAATTCTGTATCACCTGCAAATTTGCAGAAGGTGCACCATCCCATCATCCAAGGCTTTAATGGAGATGTTAACCTGAACTGGGTCCAGTATCAATCTCTGGGGTACAACAGTAATGACTGTTCTCCACTGGACTTCATGCCATTGATCATAATCCTTGAGCCCAGCAGCTCAGCTAATTTTCAGTTTCCACTATCTAGTCAGTGCTTCATCAGATTCTCTGTGAGGATGTAATGGGAAACAGTGCCAAAAGCCTCACTAAAGTCGAGATAAGCAACAAACACTGCTCTCCAGCAGTCAGTAATCTCATTGCAGAAGGCTACTACGTTGGTCATGCATGATTTCCTCTTCATAATTCCATGATGTTCCCCCAAATACCTTTTTGTCCTTCATTTGTTTGGCAATGATTTCCAAAATTATTTTTTCCACCACTTTCCCAGGGATTTCCCAGGTGAGGCTGACTGGCTTGTAGTTTTCTAGATCCTCCTTTTTGGCCACCTTGCAGACAGGAATTAGATTTGTTTTCTTCCAGACCTCAGGACTATCTCCTGACCGCATGACCTTTGAAAGATAAGTCAAGAGTTACCCCACAATGACATTGCAAGCTCTGTCAGCATTTGTGAGCGCATCCCATCAGATCCTATGAACTTCTCTAAGTCTTGTTTCAATGTTCCCTAACTTCATCCTTCTTTATCAACAGTACATCTTCCTTGATTCAAACTCTCCACTGGTCTCTCAGCTCTTGCATGTTTATTATTTACATTTGAGTTTAACCAGGAGGTCCTTGTTTATCCTTGGAGGCATCCTGCCACCTTTGCCTGATTTTCTGTTCATGGGGACTGAATGTTGAGCTTAGAGAAGGCAATCCTTGAAAATCAACCAGGTGTCCTTGGTCCCTCCTCTTCAGGACTATATCCCAGGGAAGTCTTTAAAAAATAAGATTCTTAATTACATGATTGACATCTATACAAGATACATTAGCAGATTCTATATTAAAGGAAATAACAGACACACAGATATGATTTGTTTAGAAAGAACCAATATTGCTTTGGTTGGAAGGAGCTACACTTCACAATTGTGTTGGATTGTATTGGATTTTTTTAGGAGCACTGACAGCATGCAGATAAAGCACTGATTGATATGTTCCCTTAGGGCTTCCAAAGGTATTTGAAAAATCCTTTACTGTGAACTTTTGAAAGGTACTAAGCAGCCACATTTAGGAGAGAAACTCCTGGGCTGGATAAGTAAAAGATAGGGACGGGGGGTAAAAAGTACAGGGTCAGTTCTCTCAGCTAGAGAAAGTGCCCACTGGTGTTTCAGGGAATCCTCTGCTGCCCAGCACATCCATAAACGAAGTGCAAGAGTCTGAGCCATAAGATAAACAAATTTGCTGATTGTACAGTTATTTAGGACACTAATTGCAGGGATCAACTACAAACTGGCAGAAAGAAGTTCAAGGTATATTGATGTAAAGTGAGGCAAACAGGCAAAATTATCCTCATCATTTAGAACCAGGGATTCTGAGCTATTAGGGTTGAGATGTTTCTTGATTAGTGTTAACTCAGAGCTCATTAGCAATTAAAAACAAAAACCCAAAACAAATCAAACCTTCGAAGTCACTGAAAAATAGAAACCATCAGTATGACAGCAGAGTATGATGTGCCTACATCTTGAGTGCTGTGCAGAGTTCTCTCTCACTTTCTATCACAAGAGAATCCCCCAAAATTGATGGAGACATCTGCAGAGCTGATTATACTGCAAAAGTAGGTTTTGGCCATCCAGTAACCTTCATTCAAGTACAAAAGAGAATAATTTGAAGGGTCCTTGATTTTTCACAGAGGCTCAAGTAGCACTTGTTGATGCTGAAGTATCATTAAGGAAAAAATAGCAGTTTTCTAGCAGTATAAGCAACAAGCTCCCTAGATGGGCAAAATAAATACAACACATAAGCATCTACAAATGACTAAAAAATTTAATTCCCTTTTTTATTATATTCTTTTGAAAACTGGAGAAGCATTTTTATTTAAGGCTTGATGTTAAGATCAGCCATGTCAATGGCTTTATCTTGCATTTTATCTTACATGTTAATAATTTCAAAATGTACCTGACTTATCATAATAAGCTCTATAAGATAACCTCTGTATTAAAATAAGTTATGCAGCACACAGAAAAAAAAAGTTCTGGTTCTATAGCATAATTATTTTGACAGAGAAAACATGGAAAATATTTTCCAGAATTCACCTTAGGTTTTTTTGATTCCACCCAACATTTTACTCTGTTATAATTAAGGGGGACAGAAGACCAAGAAATAGTTAAGCTTAGATATGCTTTATAAACCATTAATTTCAATTACTGACCCAAATACCATAAAGACCTACAGAATCATCTCAAATTCACATAGTTGCTCATTTCCAGGATTTCACGGGGCTAAGAACAGATGTGTGTCAGAAATCAGGAAACTGGCTCGATTCCTTTGGGATTTTTTTTTTTTTTTTTTCCAGAATGGAAGCAAGGGGGAGGAATGGTAAAGAAGAAAAACAATTTGACTGAAACATCACTCTTTCTCCTGTCTTAAAAAGAAGCAAAGTCTTTGAGCAGAACGGCAATATCAGCTATAGCTGTCAGCTTCAGATAAGGGTTCAGATGTACAATTATCAGTTCTGATAAATCATGGATCAGAGCTCTTTGTCTTCTGCATTGCCTACAGCACTTCCTTTCCCAGACACGCTACAGCCAGATTAGGAAAGATAGCAGATAAGACATAAGCAGTACAGAGGATAGTTCAATAGCATACGCTTTGAGCGCCAGCACAGTGCCATTATTACTGCTTTAAGCAAACTTCCTTTTCAGTACTTCCATTATCTTGTCTAATACTGACCCATGCATTATGAAGCACAAATAATCCTCCCTTTATCATCCATTTTTTCCCCCCAATTTTTTTTCTTTTTGTAACTCACCCTGTACCTTCAAAACTTGCTGACTTTCTGTTGTGCACAAGATGTTCTTATAATGCTTCAGATATTAAAGTTTACAGTGTTCCAGCTAGCAAGTTGTGACAAACACACTGGGGAGCAGGAAGGTTTTATAAAAGCACAGGTAGCTAATGTGTCTTCTTACTCTTAACAGCCTTAAACTGGCAAAAAGTTGCCTTATTTCAAGAAGTATATGGGCAGTTCACATTTTCCATATCAGAGGCAGCATACTTACTGGAATTAAGTACCTCTAAGAACAAGTGAAAAAAAAACCAAAACACTGACACTCTGTATTTATTTTTCTGCATTCATTAATTTGTGATACATACTCATTCCTTAGTAAATGAAGAGGAAAAGCTCAAATGCACAATCCCAGCTAGTAAATGAATTACTCATATCTGACATTTTGAAAATACCAAAAGGTATTCTTTAAAAAGAACCTTACAAAAACAGCCCCTTAGCCCCTTTTTTGTACATCACTTACTTAAAAACAACTGTTTTTTTGCACATCACATTCCCCAGTTTCTCCCTGAGCAAGGTAGCACACAACATATCAACCTGAGGAAGTTGTGTCTGCCAACATCTTGATCCTTGCCTCTATCCCCTCCAAGGGTAAAACCCACAGTTTTAATAAATCCCTTTATTTATAATCTTCTTATATCAAAACAGTTTGGGTCGGTTTTGTTTTTACTGTAAAAAAAGAGGCAAGAAAATCTTTAGAACACACGGGCTAAATTAATTATGTTCAGAGGAAGAGTGAAGGAAAAGAAAAGTTGACAAAAGAAATGTAAAGAGTCCTGAGTTTTCCTAGAGGCTCTGCTTGAGGGCCCTGAGGCTGGGAAGCAGCTGGGCTGCACTCAGGCGCTCCTCTACATTAGCCTTCCAGCAGCAGCTAATAATATTCTGGAGTCTCTGGCCCAGTGGCGACTCGTGGAAAACAGCAGCAGCCAGCGAAGGGCGCAAGTTGTAGGCTACCACAGCATAGAGCACGTACTGCCGCTCACCCAGGTAGGGCTGCTCCCGCATGACAATTTGCCAGAGGGTGATGGCAAATGAGTAGATGTCTGCCTTGGCAGTGACCCTCTCCCCCTTGAGGAGCTCAGGGGCACGGTGTGTGTACGTGCCTGCTTGCTGGCAAACATGGGGGCTCTGGGACAAGCCCTTCTCCAGTTTCTGGGAGCACCCAAAGTCTCCAATCTTGCACACTCCCTGCTCAGTGATGAAGATGTTTGCAGGCTTTAGGTCCAAATGCACAATGTCCTGTGAGTGGAGAAAGGCTAAGCCAGTCATGATGTCACAAGAATAGCACACAGTCTCTTCCATGCTCAGGGCCTTCCTTCCACATCCTCCTTCATCATCAGCACCTCGTCTCCATGCATCACCAGTGCCATAAATCACATGGTGCAGGGTGATGTTGCCCACATACTCCATAATGATGGTGCCCAGGCTGTTCTCGCTGGCCGGGGCACACGTGCTGGCAGCCACCACACGCACCACATTATCATGCTGTAGCCAAGCGACGTTCAGCTCAGCCCAGAAGCTCTGCCGTGATGCCAGCCGGTTTTTGCTGCTTTTCTTCACCTGCTTCACAGCCACAGTTGCACCATGGTAGGTGGCTTTGTAGACAGAACCAAAGCCCCCAGAGCCTAGGGGCTGCAAGAGGCAGAGCTGCTCCCAGTCAATGGAGCACCAGGCCAGGCGTGGAGGCAAGCGGCGAGTCCTGACTGAAGGAGCTCCCCCTAAAAAACTTTTGCTGTCTTTGCCAGGGATAACTAAAGGGCTGCTGCAGGGGCGCAAATCTGCAGATGGGGAATACTCAAAAGAAAAAAAACAATTAAGAGGAATAGGTGATGGCATAATAAGATGGAGAAAACTAAGAGGCAGTTACTAAGACAGAGGACTGGAAAATTCCCCTGATAGAAAGAACTCTACAGCACCTTCCAAAGCGTTTTATCCTCCCTTCACCATTCTCCCTCCTGCCCCCAAATGAGCTGCATCTGTCACAACTAGCTGAACCAAATCAGGCTCACCTGGAAACATTCTTCTCCAACCCAGAAGCATATCTCTAGAAAGTCAAGGCAAACGGATTTAAAGCTAAGTTATTAACTCCTGAGTATTTTACATCATCTCTAATCTCAAAAGAAAAAGAAAGATGTCCTGCCCATTGAATGCCTCTAGCAAAGTACCCCAGGAGTTAATAAAGCAGTGACTGGTGGATGCATTTCACCATGGCTCCAGGCAGGAATGATCAGCATCAGGTGCATTAAACAGCTCAAAGTCTTTGTCAGTGGAAGCAGCTGAAATGGTGAGTGCTAACGTTTGATGAGGCTACAGCAGGCGTAACTAAATATAAAAATGTGTTTGGAGAAACTTACCACTTAAACATGACTGGGACAAAGGGACTGGTTTGGCTCCTCAGCTCTGCCCATGCAGGACAGCAACCTTAATAACAATATAAAGACAAATGATTGCTCTGTATCATTATTTGGATATAGTAACTAGAGTTATATATAAGTATTTGGTCATCTTCCCATCACATCCCATGCAGTTACTAGATATATGTATTTTATTTCTGGATCCTCCTTTAAAAACTTCTTGCTGAATTTAGAGAGCTGTTCTAGAAGAATAAAAAAAAAATAATAATTTTGCCTTGGTGGTCCCAGTGTTTTTTTCAAAAAGACTTTTGGAATTTCAACCCTGCTTTCACATCCTCACTATGCTAATTGCCATAGTATTTGGTACATGCTGTACTGCCCAGGTATCGGAGCACCCTTATGGGACCTATACAGCTAAGGACTTTTGAATATTCCAATATCTTTTTGTATGCTGACAAATATCTTGGAAAGCTTGGACCCCAGTTCCCACCTCTTCGCTCTTCAGAACCTTCCTCTGGATGTCAGCTGTATTGGTATGGATCCTTCCATGGGGACTTCAAAGATTAGTGGTGCCTATTTCTCCAGTTTACTGGGCAGCACCAGTTCTGCAGGCAGTTCCTGCAGAGTTTTCCTGGTGTTTTCTGTTCTCTTTGTTTTGCTCCACTAGATAAGATGCAGCAAAAGCTGCTGAGGGAGGTTTCAGGGGTACTCGAATGTGCAAGCAGAACTGTAAAGTTCTCTGCCTTGAGATGGGTTCAGTTGTTCACCTCAACACACAAATCTGATGTCCAAAAAGTATCTTCTGACCCTACCTGAACTCTAGATCAGCTCGACCAGAGGGTTTGAAAGATATCACTCTGTAGTGAATCAGTGACGGAGATCCTCCCCAGTACTAAGACAAGGGCCGGTCAGGAGAAATTTGTCATAGCAATTCACAGGGAAGCAACCTTGGACCAGAGATTAATAAGAATGGGGAGTTCAGGGTATCACCTGGCAGTGTGAAACAGACAGGCTGGGAAAGAACTGGACAAATAGGTGCTAATGGGAGTTGTTAACAAGTGAGAGTGCAAAGACAGGGTGGCAAAAGGCCTCTCAGTGGCCCTGGGTAGGACAATTCCTGCAGGTGAGACTGGTTGACAACACAAGGCTCATCTTTCCTGGCCCTTCCCAAAAGGGACTCTTAACAGTTCAAGAGGTCCCTGGACCCCTCAGGTGCTACCATACCCTGTGAGCTTTCTTTGAACAGCGCAAGCCAGCCAGGTAATACCCTGTTGCTGCCCACTCTTTGGGGCACTGGCTTGAAGCACTGCTCATCCTCAGTTACACAGGGATGTTTTGGGGGCGGAGGGAGGACCAGAGGATCTTTAGTGTATTTACTTTCCTTTTCTGAGCAGCACAGTGATGTTATGCTTGTATGCAGAAGTCTTCACTTCTGATCTTTGCAGAGAATGTTTTCTATGCAAGTGAGTTGTGATGGAAATGAAAAGCTGCAGAAAGCTGATGAAACTATATGGAAGAGAGATGTGTTTTGCCTGTTTTCTGAGTGCTATTAGGGCTCCATTCTTCAATGGGCTTCTCTGCCAAATAGTATATAAACCCACCAGAAAGACATTTCTGCTCTGAATTCTCCAAGAACTTAAGCCTGTTTTCCCCAGGTTAAGGTGGCAGTGAATTTCAAAGGGAAAGTTGGTGGGGGGAGAGGCATAGGTAGAAGGATGCATGATGAAGAGACTGAGAGTGGACCTGTTAAGCTGACAACTATAGCAGCATATTTGATGATTGAGAATGCTATAGAACACAACAGTAAAATCTATGTTCATAAAACAGAGCTTTATAATTAGGGTTTTCAAATTTCTTTTATTGAAATCTCATTCAGAAGGATATAGCAGATCTTCCATATTATTATTTCCAAACTCTGTGTCTGCTTCTCTCAGTTGCCCCTTTTTTGGTAATTTTCCCATTACCCTTTCCTATTAGAAACTTAGAATTCTGTTTTGCCCCTGTCAAGGCAGACATGTTGTATTGTTCTTGGGAATACACTGAATTTTTGAACAGGAACTTACTTAAAGTAACTTACTGGCTTGTCTCAAATTTACTGCTGAGGATGAAAGCAAGGGAATATCCAGTGTCTTTCAATGTGAACACAATTAAAACAGATTAAAATGCAAGCAGGCTTTTATTCTTAATAAACATTATTTTCCTGTAATCTGTTGATGCCTTGGCCCAGTAACATCACAGGAGACAATTGCTGTAGGACATCCTTGCCACACTTCACAGTGCTGTTCAGCTCCAGTGCTACTGCAGGCTGGAGTAGGGGGCCACGGCAAGGCCTGGGGAGATATTTTCAGAGGGGAGCTGCCCCTTCCCTCCCAGCTGCCCTTTCCAAGGAGAACCCACAGCAGCCTCCAACCACACTGTCCCCATTGCACTGCTATTTCCACAAGGAAAAAGGAAGCTGTAGGAACTAGAACAAGTAACAGGAACTTTTACAAGTGACAAGAAGGAAACAGTGTGTGTCCCGTGGGCTGCAATATGTCACAGCTACAATAACCTGCAACAGTGATGATTTTGTTCCAAGCACGTATGAAATATTTTTGCAAGTAAAACATACCTGTGCATCTGATGCTGCAACAGCTGCCCAACCTGATCTGTGCTTCCAGCTGAGAAGGAACACAGAATCAGTCTCACTTGGTTTCTCCATTTATAGTTCACTTGTATATCAGGAATATGGAAACTCTTTGCTTGCCATTGTTGTTAGTTACTACTGCTGTTTATTTGGTCACTGGACAGAAGTCAGGCCCAATACCAAGGGCCTGAAAGGACTGGCACCAGAGTTTCATTTTGATCAAGGTGCATCACTCTTGTGGTTAACAGCCAAAGTTTTGTCTAAAACAGGCAAAGAACCGAACTGGGAATTGGAACTGACTTCAGAGAGTTTAAGAGTATACTGTTATATCCTTCGCAATCATTACTTTATTTCTTTGTACATTGGTTGGTGTAGCATGTAACAAACCCTTGACGGCTTGGCTGTCCAGAGGCTTCTAAGAACTGCTTTACATTACATTGTGCTTCCAGTAAAGTACCCTGTAATCTTGTTAAAGGAGCCAAATGTAGCTCTTCAGTAGTTAAATCACACTCCTACTCAAAGCAAGATGGTTCCTTAGCCTGTGCCATAGTGACTTCTGAGAAGTCTTCTTCTCTGTTTCAAACAAAAGTTTTCTTTTTTTCCCCATTTATTGTCAGTCCCTATGATCTCAGTTTGGGACTTGATGATGAACCTACATTCTCCTTACACACATACTGTTTCATGGTCCAAGTGTTGCTTCCAGTCATACCTTGTAGACCTCAAATGATATTCAGAGTTGCCTGAAAGGAGTTCTGATATGATCAATTGCACAGGTGTAAGTGACACCATTATCTGGAGCTAGTCCCCACAAGGCTTTCTCTGAAGATAGGCCACTGATTAACCAATTTTTTTTTTTTTTTTTTTTTTTTTTTTTGGTGTACAAGCACAACCCAGAAAGAACCCCGTTCATGTTCCAGTTTGGATGTTTTGGTGAGACAAATGACACCTTGGAGCAGCAAAGACATGCAAGTTTTCATTAAAGCTGTGAGAAGTAGACCCAAATGCAAAGAAAAAAATACATCTGCAAGAACTGTGATGCTATTTTACTGCTGAGACATAACAATAATAAACATTTTAAAAGGTTAAACCCTTGTTTATAAATAATAAGATCAAGTTTCAAACACACATTGCCAAACAGCTGCTTGATGCTTTTTACTCCGTGTGTTCAAGAGCATGAAGAAAAGGCTCTCCTTACCTGAACACACTGAGGTTTTAACTGGAGGCACTGGCAGGGCAGGTGATGTTTCACAGCTAATTCACTGGGGCCTCAGTGACCAAGGTGGACCAGGGATAACAATCTGGTATCTGCTGTTGTAGACTAATATCACAATTTCAAAAGAGCACCTTGCAACAAGCTAAGAGAATCTAAGATTGGGGATAAAGACAATGAAATGTGAAATACAGGCTCTCACCCACAGCAGTATTTTCTGGCAGCTTGACTGTTGTCATATGGCAGGCACCTTAGGGAGTATTTCCAGCCACATTGTCCAAGACTGGTTTTGCAGTCTTGCCCCTGGAGCAAAGCTGACTGCTGTGTCACAGGGAGATGCCAAATACAGTGATGGAATTTGAGGCTTGTAGCTTAAGGAGTAGAAGACAGCTTCAATGCTTAATGACAAAAAAATAATCCCATAGGGCAAAGGGCCCAGGGGACTAACATTAGTGTTAGTTTAGTGCTGGAAGGCCGCTGCTTTCCCAGGTACATAGACCTAATGCTGATGCCTAGGACTGATGCACAAAGGGATAGTCTCTCCCAGCAGCTTGCACAGTCCCATTAACACAGATCATGCTCAGCTCTGTGACTGTATATTAAATACACTGCCATAGCAAACGTGGCTTCCTGCAAACACCACCTCTTTGGAGAGTTGTAGAAGGAGGATCAGCTAAATTTGGTGGCTCTGAAATGATGGCCTGGCTACTCTGGTGGGCCATAGCAAATTCTCAGAGGTTGTCCTAAGTTAAAAGGTTTTAAACGTGACTGATTAAAATGGGTCATACGGTTTGAGTACATTGTCGTAAGATTTTCATCAGTGAGTAAGCAAAAGTTTCTTGTAAAAATACTGCTGAAGAAAAATATGCCTGCGCTCAACAGAGCACATAAACTATGGTGCAACCATGTAATACTTCACTGGCATAAGGAGCCAGACACTGACAAAATAAGAGACAATTTTCAGGTGAGGACAGACTTCAGAAAGTTTGGGAGTTTAGTCTGTGTTTATTTGCCATGAATGTTTGATATTTGATACTCCTATGTTACAGCTCAGACATTGCTCACTCATGGCATGCCCCTTAACCATACAGAGCCTGTATTTTATTTTTATTTTCAATGGAAGTGCTTGTGAAGGAACTTTAAGGATTTACCCATGACCATGTGTGTAACAGTTTAATACAAAAGCTGGTAAGCCAGAGTTAAGCCTAATTTCAGAGGCACAGCCGACAGAACTTTTCTGCTGAAATTGTATCTAGTACTACACAAGGACAGCTGACAAACACCTTCCTCGCAGGAGTCTGTGCACCACTTAGATAAATTGCTGTCTCTCACAGATTAATCAAGTATTTGGAAGACACTCTTCCAGCTTGCATGGGAAACCACACGCTGTGTTAGGTAGGGGATACATTAACAAACAGCATGATCCACTTTGGACTTGTAAAACACAAACACTTTAAAATTTTGAAGTAAACCAAAACAAAATAAAATTTTCAATGAATTTATCAACTTTTCCAGGTTAGATTGATACTTTCCCAAGCATACATACATACATACATACATTTCTACGTGTACAAACACACACACATATATATACACACATTCACAAAAGTTTAAGCAATGTACTGATTTTTAGAGATTGTGCATATTCAGGGACTCTGCATTACTTAGCACATGTCAAGCAGAGATCTGACCGATTCATATGAAAATGACACCAAGCCATTCTTCTTTGTACATTGCACTTCAGCACAACAGTAAGAATTGGTCCCATGGGTAAATTATCAGGGGATCAATTAAAATGATTTCCAGCTCAGCCACCGAGTGCATTACCATAGTCCCATTTTCAGACTGCTCAGCTGATAGCTCGTGTCTCCGCAGCCCCCTCTGAGGCAAACTAGCTTTGCAGTTGGTGATTTTATGATACAAGTATACCCTAATGAGACAAGGTTGTGCAATGATGACACTGAAGAACAGAATTGTTCATTATGTTTTTTACAAATACTTACTCCTCTGAAAATGTTCATTTCTTGAGGACATGGAGGACATTACAAAATAAATATAACTACATAAAAATAAAAATACCTTTACTAGGAGTAGAGAAAGTTTATACTGCATTACCTGGGATACAGCACATAAGCAGGAGCTTGAAACTTCACACTGCTGCTGGAGTCTGTAATTTTCAATACTGTTATCTCCATTGTTCAAAACACAGAAATAGAGTGGTGCTGTTTATTTGCTAAAGGCCCCAACTCATAATGATAAGCAGCAGTTAATCTTCCAATACACTTCTCGAACTATTAAATTCAGGCTAAACTTTGTAATAGAGCTTATCTTGCTGTGCTACTTGCTGCCTGTTTGTGATCGCCAACCCTTGCTGTGCCAACTCCGGCAGCTGCCACTTTGCAAAACTTACTTTCTATCCAATTTAATACAATGTTTTGATTCGCAAAGTGGGGAAGCCAACAGCATGTAGCTGCTCAGTTCCTGCTAGTCCAGCAGTAGCTCTGCATCACAGTTTTGGATTTCTCTGTCAAATATTCTTTACTCTAGGACATGCTTATCTGTGGGGAGGAAAAGAAGGCATGAAAAGTGAGGGAGAGTGAAGGGGAAAACCACAATAGTCTTCCTCTTGCACTCCTGAAGGACAGTGAGACAAGTATAGAGGAAACTGAAGGACCATTTTTCCATACATATGCAAGTTTTGGAAAGGGGAGGTTACAGAAAAGAGAAGCGTCTGTGACTCTGAATTTAACAAGGAAACTCAGGAGGGACTGTACCAAGAGATCGCTGGGTATAACACAAGTATGATCCATGCAATCACATTCCACTTATTACAAAGGTTGACAGAGTTTCTAGGGGCTTCTAGAGGAAGAAGGACATGCTAAATCAGTAAGAGCGGATGAGACCAGTTATGATGGGGTGATTTTCTCTCGAGGGGTTGTGGGGCTGTGTGTGTGTATGTATGTTTGTGGGTGGTTAGAAGTGGTTTTGCAGAGTAATTCATATCACAGAGCATCTGTAGAGCTCTTGATTCTCAATATAATAAGGCCAACACTCTCAAACAAGTTAGAAACCTGTGGCACAGAAGTGATAATTCAGCTCAGAGGAAAGGGGTAAGGATTACAAGAAAGGAAAGATGTCTGCATATGGAGAAGGTGAAAGCAAACACCTCTCTCTAACAATCATTTCTCTCAGACTGGGTTACAACAAGAAATCTAAGAAGTCAAGGCTCAGAAAAGAGAGCAACTCAAAAGCAGGGAAACACAGACAATGCTGAAGATATTAACAAAACATGTTCCAAAAAGCAATGAAATGTGAAATACTAGTCTTTTACTTCCCTGGCAAATGGTCTACACTAGGGAACTGCTGCATGAAATGAGCAGAGAGGCAACTTTCTGCAGTTGTGTGCAGGCTGCTCATCTGGCTGCGAGACACCTCTTCCCCCATGCATTAGAGTCTGACTTCTTTGGCAGTGTCACAGGCAGACACGAGATCTATGAGACGAAAGGAATGGAGTTTCTTCTGGAAATCCTGCAGAGAGACAACCCACATACTGTGCCTAGCACATGCCACACCCTTAAAGTTTGTCCTGTAAACCGTAACAATCGATGTAAATGATTTGCATTACTCTGAAATGATAGAGAATCACTCACCTATGTCTCCCAAATGAGCAGTCCCACTATGGAAACGCCACACTCACCTTCCAGTGTTTCACAGCGTTTCAAAGTGCAATTTGATGGCCAACTCAGTAACTGATTCCTTCAGTTCAGATCTGTCTTGTCACAGACACAGTAGCATCATCCCATTTGTTCCTTCGTGAAATCATGAAACACGGATATTTATGCTTTAAGATTTTCTGAAAAACTGACATTTCACCAGTCATAAATTACCAAGACAGTTATGCTTTTGCAAACTCAGAATCACTACACCCAGCAAAACTGGATGTATCCTGTAATTACTTACTGTAAAACCAAACATGCAGATCAAGATTATCTATTGAAATGCCAGGCATAAGTTATTCATTAACTAAAACCATTCTGTAATTTTATTGATATATTTTGTGGAGTTCACATATTTTTGTACAGCAAACATAACACTGTAGGCCACAAGAAGCTGCAGCACTATTGTTTAATAGCAGCAAGGTATATTTTATAATCAGGGTATGTGGACAATAAATAGTCTGTTTCTTTGGATGTGAATGTTTAAAATGAAGTTCTGCTGCAGCTTCATAATGTGATTGCTATTTTACAGAGCTTATACACAAAAATATATATGCAATCTTTTTGTCTATATTTTATACAAATACAACAGTAGTTTGTGAATACATTTTAAAGTACATATACATGATAAGCAACTCAATTTTCCATATCACAGGATAGCAAATTTTAAATGCAAGAAACATATACAAATTCAGTCTGGAATGCAGGGTTTTCTGTGTTCTTTTTTTTTTTTTTTTCTCTATTTTTTGACTCAAAACTTTTATCATTAAAAACATTTTAGCATACAAATCCAAACAATTTTTTCACTAGCTAAAAATATAATTTCAGCAATCTGAGTCAGGTTAGGGTGTATCATCATTCCCCAATATACTTTTCCCAGTTTTTGTCTAAATCCAAAGGCTTTTAATAATATATAGTATGTTCTTCACTCCACACCATATAAAAAGCCCACATTTAACATTAACTAGCAGTCACCTATTTTTGTGAACAAGAGCTGGGCTTGTCAGCGTTTAAATCTGCATGTCCAAAATTTTACTTTTGCAAGTGCATATGAATACATTGTGGTGTTGCACAAAGTTCATTAATGACAAATTAAGTCACAGTATAAAAATATATCATACAACTATAGGTCTAGTATAGTCCTTTTTTTCTATGGGTAAAAATACATCTGAATGAGACAGGGAGGTTTGTAGCACCATGAGAGTTGTATCCCAAGTTACATTAGCAGCATGATCCAATATAACAATATTGCAGGAGTGTTTCTGAGGAGATAAACATTCACTCTGGTTCAACTGTACCACTGAAGCTTATACTGAAAAGTGTTTACATATGATTAGCAATAGTTCTGTGTCACTTCCAGGGCTAGATAACTGTTATCAAAAGACACTGCCTTCCAACAAAAGTAAGACACCCTTATTGCATAAAAGCTTTGGGACTATCCAAACACATTTTGAACTACTGTGGCGTTACTTGTAAGTTCAGCATGATGCTAAGTAAGCTGTGGTTTTAACTGTACACTGGGAGGATGCAGGATGGGCAGCTAAGCCTATGCGGTTTACTACATACCAGATAAGCACATATATTTCAGAGGTTTATCTATAGACTGAGAAGAATACAGGAGAAGCTGCTAAACCAGTGTATGAGACAGACATAACGAAGGATGCAATCCTGCTCCCCTTGACCTTTATGGATGCAGGATCAGGCCCTAAGTTAACTTCAGACAGCAGCATAGCGATGATAGGATACGACCAAAAAAAAAAATCTGTATCAAATACTGCATGTTAAACATTTTTGACATAGTTTATCATCCAGAACTCCAGAGAACACAGTTTGCAAACGGTGAGGACAAACTCCTATTTGTTTTTGACTGGTATTCAAAATGGCAGTAGAAGACAGTGTAGTTTGAAACATGTAAACCTAGTAAAAACCATTGTAAAACCCTTAAGAAAGACACACTGGTTCTGTGCAATATAGCAAATTGATAAGAAAACACTGTAAAAATGTACCTGTTTAAAATTACAATGTCTACCATTTTGTACACAAAGCATTATACCAAAGGCCTACATATATGTAATCTAATGGCACTTGAAACAAATTATAATAAAAGGTTTTATAATAAAAAGCATAACCTGTAAGAAATTTTCTTTAAAGGTTTAGGTTTTCTTTTTGAAAGTGCTATATCTTGTAATATGTGTAACATAGAGGTTGACCAAGCTTTATTTTAAAAAATATTGGCCTATAATACAAGTTTAGCTCACTAGGCAAATGATCCTGAAAATATGTACTCTTAACATTCATTATTAGCTTAATAAAGCAATCAGCTCTGGCTCATGTTTCAGTCAGTATATGGTTTTTAAAAACCGCTACTGCCAAATTAACAATAAATCACTCTATTCCACAATTTACTACTAAATAAAGCACAAGCAACAAGTACACAAAAATATATATATTTAAAAAAAACCCCCAAAAAACAAAATACAAAACAACCTTACTAGAAGTTTAGAAGTTGCACAAAGAGTGGTGCATGATCAGCCAGCCCTCCCCCCTCCCACCAAGAATCTATCTGAAATAAAAAAAATGGAGTCTAAAAACTGATGGTTTAGTAGTGGCCAATATTGACTCTGCCTAAGTGATGCTCAAAAGCACTCTGGTGGTGGTGGTATTGCTTACAGGGTGGGTCTGCTTCCACATTACCCTACATCGTAGTTCAGCTGCAAACACGCCGGGTGCAGCCACCCACTGAAACCCTGACTGAATGAGGTTCAATATCTTGTCTGAGGTCCTCTTTTTCAAGTGAAATGTACATCTAACTCCAAAGTGAAATGTCAATCCCTTTTCAGGAAGCTAAGGCACAAACAAAGTAGTAAGGGTTCTGGCTACACACTAAGAAACGGATGTTGGCAAAGTGTCTGTTGGGTTTTGTTTTCTAATGAAGTCTTTCGGCAACTGCGACTGACAAACAGTGGCTACAGATTGGAAATTTGTGAGCCAGAGGCTACCCAGGATGCTGCCCGTCACACTGCTGGGCCAGCTGCAGGATGCCAAGCACTCCCAGCTTTCCCCTGCTGCAGGGAGAGTTGCAGATGCTTGGCTCCACACAGGACATAACCCACTGGAGGAATTAAGTCCATTTATCTCAGATTGATTAAAAGGACTGATAATAAACCCAAGTTTTTTCTAGATGCATTATGGTTGCTCATTTACACTAGAGTTACATTCAGTTGCATTCACCTTGTGCTCTGTTCATCTGTGTTTTTCTTTCCTTTAGAAAGCTGAAGGGAAAAAAAGCAATATTGAACAAATCATTCAACTAAAGATGTAAGGAAGTGAGCAATCTGTTTCACAGAAACCAGAAGAAGCAGTTGTGAAGCAGAGCTAAAAGCCCACTTTGAGATAACATACTCCTAACCCCAAAATCTAGGAGTAGTTTGCAGAATTTCAAAAGGTATTTTCCTTATTAACACATCCTTATTTTAATGCCTTTGGAACATTTATAAAAAATGTTATCTTTCAGTAATAAAATTTAAATACACATATGTATAAAATAGTAAAACTACACCTGCATATTGCTCCTAGAATTAAAAAAACACAACAGTAGGAGCTACTGATAAAACACCCGGAGCATGAGCTCCTTAAATGGGAGCAACTTCTGTTTCTGTGAAGTATACTTAGTTTAACCACTTAAAACCTTGTACGAATCCTCATTATTGTTTGAGACATACTAATGTACTTGATTTCTATTTTTTAATTCCTTGTACAAAAATGACAAGGAAAATAATGATATTGTTGAATTACAACAAATCTAGTTTGCTTTTATGTATCACAGGGTTGGTTGTTTTTTTAGGTTTTTTTTTTCCTCTTTTGGTTATTAGGGGCAGGGGAATAGAATATATTGCATTAGGTAAAAGTGGTGTAAGCAATATGCTTTTACTTCACTCCTAAGAGTCCTGTCTTTAAATCTTGGCAATGGGCAAAAAGTCCCTAACCAAGTACCCAGGTGTAGAAAGTGTGATTAACATCTAACTTGTTGCTTAGGAGGACATAACACACCATGTAACACAACTGAAAAGATCATTCCAATAAAACAAAACAACCTGGTAGTTGCAAATTTACATTCACTCTCTGACTGCACACTAGTTTTGAACTGAAAATAGATACACACTTTCTGGCTGGACTTCATCCACCCTTTGGCGGTGGCAGCTGGGAGAAGACTGAAGCCTACAAATGTGAATACACTACTGGAAGATTCCTATGCAGTACTCTTTCTATGCTACTAAAGAGAAAAAACAGCAAGTTAAGAATTAAAACAAAAATTGCGACAAAATATTCTGCATTACTACATTACTTATATTTCAAGATCAGCCATTATTTTTGCCTGTTTCCCTATACCAGAGTCACAAAAGCACAAAAACACAGTTCCAAATTCACCTTGAAACATTTGTCATTTAGGCAAGCAGAGATTCTCTGTTGAAATTCTGTTCAGTCATAATTTTAGAAAATTAAACTAATTTTTTTTTCTGTTATCCACAACAGGGCACAAAAATTTAAGCCAGAAAATGGCAAAATTCTTAACAACTTTTATAATGACTTCAATACAAGTCAAAATGCTATATATATGTACATGTGTATATATGGACTTCGATATATACACACACAAGTTTTCAGAAAAATCTGAATTCTATATTTATTTAAAAAATTTAGATTTGTCATTTTAGAATAGGTCAGATGTGTCACCATTTGGGAAGAGGATTTGTTTGGAAACAACTGGAGAATTTTTTTCCCAAATCTTCAGGGATATTTGTGATACATATTTTAACTGGATTATTTGCAAATAGTAAAATATATTTAAAGGTATAAGTGGCAGTTCTACCACTGACATCAATAAAACGGAATAGCTGGTATGGTTGAAAAAGTTTCAAAAACCAGGGACGAATGTTGAGAGTTTGCTTGGGATGACTTTCTACTGAACAAATGTGTAAATTGGCAGTGAATATGAAAACAATACAATGAGACTGTTTAAAAAAAAAAAACAACGAAACCAAAGTAAACACAGCTGAGAATAAACACTTTCAAAACATTTTTAAAAAGTTAATTTAAATTTCTTACTGGCTTCATGAGATTGGTACTGTACAAAAGCAGAGAATTTATAATGTCTTATAGTAGGCACTAAGTTAAAAATGGTCACCTAAGGCATTTCTACAAATAGACAGTAACAAGCCAGCTTTGTACATCCTATTGGAAAGCTTGATGAAATCGTGGTAGGGTGGTGGTTGTGCTTAGACTGCTTGTGAAAGCTGCTGACAATGAGTGCAGAGACCCAAGACCTATACTATTGCTAGGATCTTGTGGATCCTGGGTTTGTGGTGGAAGCTGAGTCATAGAAGAATGTGCCTCTTCTTGCGTATAACTCATTCCAAGGTTTCCCACTGAAACAGAAGGATTATAGGTAGGGCCATTTACAGGTATGAAGTTGAATAGCTGAGAAAAGTCCAATGATGGGGCGTTTAGAGGTTCGCTAATAGGAACGGAGCCCTTGGAAAGGGAAACCTCCCCAGACCCATCATCTAGTGGCCCTACTTGTGGATCCAGCCCTAGTTTTGATGAAGATGCTTGAGAATCCTGGGATGAAGAAGGCATACCACTTTGCAACTCCATTAAGTAACTTTCAATTTCCCCTTTCAATGGCTGTTCTTTTTCAGGCATAGAAATTGCGTATGAGGTAGTACCGAGCGGATATTTCAACGATAGCTGGTGAGAAGGGTGGACAGACTCCATATCTATTGGACAAGGCATTCCCAATGGTAACGATGTGGCAACCATTTGGTGTGCAGATGCAGAACTCTGCATGGACTGAATCTGAGTGTTGTAGAGATTTAATTGCAAAGTGTTTGTAAATGGCTTTGATGTCAGTTCACTGGAAGGTAAAGACATCACTGGAAGCAGCTCATCCTTAATAGGCACAGAAACATTGCAGGTAAAGGGATCTAGAAGGTCCATTGGCTCTGTTTTGACCTTCAAAAGTTCTTGGTTGTGACTTTTCTTCATGTGGCGCGTGAGGTGATCCTTCCGCCCAAATCTCTGTGCACAGTACTGACAGAGGAAGTCCTTTCTTCCAGTGTGCACTACCATGTGTCTGCGGACATCCTTTCGGGTGTAGAACCGACGATCACAGTGTTCACACTGGTGTTTTTTCTCCTTCACTCCACCCGACGACTTGCCTGCATGAGTTTTTAGGTGCTCCAGCAGCACTCCTGTGCTTTCAAAAGTCTGCAAACATACCTTACAGGTGAGGTCACCACTTGTTGCAGCATGCAAAGCCAGGTGACGTTTGAACCCAAGCTTGGTATTGTAGTTCTTTCCACATTCTTCACACTTAAAGGCCTCTTTGTTGGGATTGTGTGTATGTAGGTGATTCTTTAGGTGATCTTTTCGGTGAAACATTTTCTCACAATAATTACACTTGTGGGTTTTCTCAGGAGAATGAGTAGCCATATGCCTTTAAACACAGATATATTCTGTAAGTAATTATTTTGATCAAAAAACACATGTGCTCATTTTTTAATGGCAGCTAAATACTACACTAAGGGCTGCTTTGCAACAGAACCTTTTAACTGAAAGCATGACACTACAAAGACAGTTTGACAAATTTAAATATAGCAAAACGCGAGCCATTTCTCTTAAATCAACACTTTAGTTTTGGTGGGTTTTAGCTACTGTAACAGGGGTATATGGGCAAGTATGAAAATACTCGTGTAAAAGTCCATAGCCAAAGAACATTCAGTCCATACTCTTTTTCTTGTGACAATTCCTTATACAAAGGAAAATTCTACCCTCATTAAAAACAAAACAAAACAAAACAAAAACAAACAAACAGAAAACAAAAGCAGAAAACAAATTAAGAAACAAAATCAAAGACATTAGCTTGCAAACTTAGGTAATTTAGAATTCTAGAAACAATCCAATGGCTACTTTAATTAACACATCCTCTCTGCAATCAGCTGAAGGCGTACAGAAATATATACTTTTACACGGCTTAACACGGCCAACATAAAATAGATAATATAATCTGAAAGATAAATAGAGTTTAATACCTTAGTAATTTGTACTTAGAAACAAAGGCCTTGGTGCAGTCTTGTTGTGTGCACTTGTAGGGCCTCTCTCCTGTGTGAGAGTATGAGTGAACCTTTAATTTCTCAACACTGTTAAAGGCCTTGTCACACAGTTGGCAAGGAAAGTTTTTTCTTGGTTTGGTTTCACCACGCTTACGTTTCCCTGAAGGGACTTTCTGGGTATCTCTTACTTCTGACAAATCACCAGGAATGACAGTGGCCATCGCAGCCTAAACCAGGCCTTCTTGTTGGACACTTGGGAATTGCCCAACTCCACTAAATGATTTAGCTTTAGATGGCTTCTCAAGTTTCATGTGGTCGTAAAAGAAAGCAAAAGGGGACTGGAAAAAAAAAATAAGAAACAACTAGTTTGTAACTAAACTTAGATTTTGAAGTTTACTTGCTATGTGATGCTTCTGAATAAAACTTAAAAATAAAATTAGGTTCAGCTGGTCTAATGTAATACCTGCAGGTTTCTTTATACTATTTGCTGCAACTCTTAAAATGCATTGCTCAGGATGAACAGATCCACATATGCCCTAAAATCACACCTCACAACCTCTCCCTCAAACACTGATGGAGAACAGCAAAGTTTCTGCCAGATTAAGGGAAGCATCAGGCAAAGAGCCTACCTATCCAAGCACCTTTTGGCAGCTTCAGATTTCAAAGGAATTACAGCCACGCCTGTGGTGTTTGTACAGACATCCGCATGGAGGCACGCACACATGCATGCACACATGCACTCAACTATGAAAGTGAAAGTCTGTAAGCCTCAAAATGTTTGAAAACCTGCACAAACTGTGGCAGTACCCACGCTGATACTGTGGGGGGCAAAGCTTGTGTCCTCTCTTGGGCGTACCTCCCCGCCCTGGGGTCACTGCACATCTCTGCACCCGCTCTAGCAAAAGGCACATGCTGCCAGTGATGGCTAATGCCAGGTGAAATTCTCCTGTGAACTTGCCCTCTGATAACGGACTTGATGTATTATCAACAGAAATCCCATGGACTAGGGATAGATTACATAGATCAGGGTTTTATCAGCCCAGCACTTGAGACCCCCACTCTGATCATGCCATCCTGCGACATATGAGGGCTTTAACCATTCAGATTTGGGCTAGCTCAGGAAGGAGGCTCCTAGTCCTGCCCCTGTGCTATGGCAAACTGTGAACTAAATCAGAGGCTTTCAGCATCAGGAGGTGCGTGATGTGACCCTTGTGTCTGACTTGTGGGTGAACAGCTTTAAATTCGTCATCTGGTATCGTATAGTGGCAACTGGGCACCTGCCATCACAGAGCACTCAACAGCCCTCCTTTGTCAGGGGTGGCTGACAGCTTTTCCTCATCATTGGAGCACAACTGCTACTATAGATACCAAAATCCAGTGCTACCAGTTGTGAGAAGGGTGGAGCGTGAGGTCTGCAGCAGCAGGGGAAAGGAGGACGGTGGGAGGATAGCACTCAATGCAAGCATTTGGCAGGGCTGGAAAGCCCCAAAATTTGGCCTTTCTCCCTCAAAAGTGCCACCCCCCACCCCCCTGGCCCCAGTGTCACGGCTGGCAGCTGCTGTCCACTCCGGGCTCTGCTGGGGCAGCTGTGTGGGAGGTGGCTGGGCTGGGCACTGCCACAGCTCCCAGCAGCAGGGCTGGGGAAGCCGCAGCTGCTGGGACAGGTGGAGCTGGGCAGCTGGGAGCTGGGCAGGCACCATCGGGCTGCAGCTGCTCCAGCCCAACGCCACCTCCCCGAAAAACAAACTGGGCTCTTCTCTGCTGGCAGCAAGGGAGGATGGATAGCTGGAAGGGAGCCTGGGCCTGGCTTAGCTGTCCTCTCGCCCTTGCTGAGGCTCAGAAGAGCGAGGGAGAGCTCCAGAGGGGAGTGGAGAGCAGCACCCAGGTGTGCTGGGGACAAAACTACACAGTCCTTGCAAAAGCCCCAGTGCAGCCCTGGAAGAAAGCGAGAAGGAAGGAGAGCCTGTGTTTTCCTCAATGCATGGCAGGATAGGAAGGCTGGAGGAGCAGGGAGAGGGAGAAGGGGATGTGCCTCTTTAATGTCTTCATTTTACGAAATTTTCAGACTGACATCTCCTTTTGAAATGTGTACAAAGAGTATGTCTTTATCTATGCCTCTTGTTCCCTCCTCCCAATAACCTTTCCCTTGTCTTTAGCAGAGAAGTACCGGCACACCAAATCTGCTTCCTTTCAACCCTGAAGTCCTTGAATGGCAGGTTAAACTATGCTACCTTCTTTAAGCAAGCAGTTTTGTAAGACCACCTCTACTCCCTCCAATTTTATAAGGAAACACTACCTTCTTTAAAAATACTTTAAAGATAAAGAAAAGGTGTTTCTTTAAGAAATCTTATGATTTCAGATTTGTCTCGGACTCATTCCCACCTGTGGGATGAAGCCTGGAGACATCAGTTCCATGAGTGGGAACATGCACAGATCTTCAAAGTATCAGCTTAATTTTATTTTTAGTCTCATAATCAACTATCTAGTTCACAAATGAAAAAGTGAAACAGTTGTTTGGAGACTTGAGAAAAACAATTTTCTTCAACAAAAGTAAATGAAGACCAGTTCCAAAGGACTTCAATAAAGCCACCAGTGTAATCAAAAGGAGGGTCTGATTCACATCAAAGTTGTGATATGTTTGTGGATTGAAGGATTTTTTTTTCCAATATGAGCTTTAATTAGAATCTGGTAATAAAATTAATTTTGCTTTGCTGTTAATGAACAACCTGGTCTTCAACACACATTGGCCTGAATGTAGAATGAAATTTTGTTTTAGCCTAATCTCTCCTGACAAATGAAGTTCGGCGTGGGGGGAAATCCGATCTGATCTATACTCACTGTGTTTTTATACCACACAGACACCTGGATGAGACCCACCACACAGAGCCAGCACAGCAGCCATGCCCTCACTGCATGGCTAGGGCACTTACAGCCTCAGTGGCGTAAGAACGGGTTCTGGACCCTTTTTCCTCCCTGCCAAATCCATACTGAACCTGAGACAGTGCAGTCAGCATTAGCATCAAAGGGCAAGGGAACTACCTCCACGGGCTGCTGCAGGGGTGTGGCTACTTTGACCATGCTGGGTCCAGAGCTCACGAGCAAGTGGACTCTGTGCCCAGCCAGTGGCAAGGGAAGCAAGCACAGCAGGCAAGATACAGGGAGAGAGAACGAGCTGCCACAGGGAGGGACAGCTGTCAGAACCAGGATGGGGCTGTGGGGCTACGAAGGCACAGAGAGTGCTGCATGGAGGTTGGAAATAACTAAGGACACATGGATAGGGGTGAGCTGGTAACACCGGGGGCAGGTAAGGTGGAACTGAACGTGCAACAAGCTGGGGAGATGCAGGATATTAGGCCATGCAGAAAGGTGATCTGCAGGGTCTGTTGTGCGGTCAAAAGCAGTGTTTGTTGTGGAACAGCATATTAACTGTTAAAATAACAACTGACAACTTCCCACTCCTTTTCTCAAGGCAAAGATGACACCTCAGGCTGAAAGCCATCCTATATTCAGGCCAATATAACATTATTGTTATCTCCTGCAAAACTTCGGGTAACCTAGCTGCTCTAGCAGAAGTAACTCAGAACATTCACAGGGATGAATAATTCGGGGTTTATTCCTCTATGATCAGAACTAATTAAGCTGACTTTGAACTGTGTTTAAGTGTCCTTAAAAATGCATCATTAGAACAAATGTAGTGTGGATCCACTCTTTGACAATGATAGCGTTTTATTAAAAACCACATCTGCACTATTATCTCAGTATCATTTCTCAACAGGTGAGACAATTAAGAACTTCAGTATTGATCTCTTAACAGCAAATAACTTTTTTTTTTTTGGGTGTGGATATATAGACTGAGCAATGTAGATAAAACTTTAAAAAACACTGATCCTCAAATATTAAATTTTTCAAAGACCAGCTGAAAGAATTTTATGAGTAATATTGCCTGTTTGTGTCTCAACATATTATCATTTAAAATCCACATTCTTACTGGTGTTTTCACAATGGCAGGATGAATGATTATATGCAGTATCAAATATAATAAACACATTACACAAAAAGTTCATATATAATACTATTTTTAAAGAAGCATATACTTAAAGAAGGATTAAAGCAGCCTCTGTTCAATGCACACCTGATGTTTGCCCACTAAAGTCCTCAGATTTTGCTCTTAACCAGTTCCGCTGACTCTTCTTGGAGGAAACCAGAATCCAGTACTTCCCATTTTTACTGGTCTGAAAAACAAAAGGAAGAATGGACTAGACTCCAGCGAAACCAGTATGTTCATAAAAGCTGGGATGTGGCAAGACCAGGAATTGGAAAGAATCGGAAAGGAAAAGTTAAAAGGGATAGATCCAACCCATGCACAGAACATGATATACTGTTAATTATAAACTGTAGGAATCATTCTCGCATTATCAGTAGCAATTGTGCACTTCAATTTGTAGTATACTTACATAATTTCAACTAATGCTACGCTGGACAGTGACAAATAAAGAGATAAAATTAGACAAAAGCAAATGAGTTTTCACGAAGTTAAAACAAACAAAAAAAATCCACAGACACAAATAATTTGGAAGTAACAGCAAAACATGTAAAATGCTGGGCCCAGACTTGAGTTTCTTACTCAGAAAAGCCTGAATAAGAGAAGATTCTGGACTAGACCCAACTTTACTAGAACCTAATGCCTTCATTCTGCTTAATTATACAGGAAATAGCAGCTTAAAAGGTGACCTGTAAAGGAAAATAAAATTAATTTAAAAAAAAATAAAACCTCTTACTGATGTACATGCTACAGGTAAATCCCAATAGAGGGCAAGTCTAGGTATGCCTGAACAAACCAAGAGGGCCGTTCTGGAATTTCCCTTACATCTCCCTTTTCCCTGCCATCATCCTTTTGTAAATTTGCAGCAGGTCTTCCTTTTCTTGCTAAAAGGCCTTCTGAATGACACAGGTATATGCATAAAACATGTTCACTGCCTCACTGTAATGGGGAGGTTTATCCTGTCCAGCTCTTTCAGATATGTAAGGGCAAAGCCCTACACAATGCACATACCCCACATGGCATAGCAGGCTGAAGTTATTTGGCAGGAGCCCTGGAGTAATGTAACATTTCCCCACACACAAACCATTTTCCCTTCTCACTTCCCATTCATTCCAGAAAGCATTCTTTCTTTTGATACCAAGTTTAGCTTTGCACAGCCCCAGCCTCCTCTGTTGGTAAGCATGAACATGTGCAAACAGGTGTCCTTGAACACCTATTAATGTCAAAAGTGCTTCAGAGCAACTGACTGAAGCTCCCTGGCAGCTGAGGAGCATTTATCTGGGGCTTCGTACACACAGGAAGGAGGCAGAAACAGCTCCAGTATCCAAAGAAAAAGTGGAAGTTCTGTTTTCAACTGATTAGAACAACCCTCACCTCCTCTTTTGGGGGTTCCCAAATCACCTTGTTTAAGGGAGAAAATGCTGACTCCCTCTCCCTTATCAGTTACCCTGGAATGCCTATCTCAGCATCTTCCACTATCACAGCAGAAGGGAAGAGCTTCATTCTCCAGATGATTCTGCTAATGTAGTTCACAATGAGACAACATTTAAGACAACCACATAAATGTAATGGACTAAGTTCTCACGGACTTAGTCCCTCCACTATTTGTATTTACAGACTATTTTCAGTTCAGGAAAAAAAAAAACAAACAAAAAAATCCTATCTTAAAGGTTATAAAGCCCTCTCAACAGCATTTAACATTTTCTCTTAAATGTTCACAGTCCTTGATGCTCACCACACATGTAAAGTCGCTCTAGCAAAAAGCAGAGGCTTGCAGAGAAACAGGCCACTAGAGGCATGGAAAGACTACTGAATCAGGGGAAACCGAAGCAATTGGAACAAGTGAAAAAACAAGATAAACACCAGTTGCAGCTAAGAGGCTGAAGAGAATGAAGGAGGACAGTCAGGTACGCTTATTCATCACCTTACAAACATGGCAAAATCACAGTGCAGTGGATCCAGAGGAGGGCAATGCTATACCTACATTATAGGGGATCTCAACTTCTACAAGACCATTATTATGGAAAGAGCTTAACAACATACACATAAAAAGGAGATTAGTTCCTATGAATGATGAAAACATTTACTGCATTTGACAGGATTAAGTGAAAAGATAAAATAATTCTTATGCTTTGCAACAACAAATATGCTACTGGATAAAAGACTTTTCCTTATGCACAGAATACAGAAGCTATCCACAAAAATGCTCATTTTTAGTGCACCTTTCTCAGAAGCTGTTGGTGCTAGAAAATCTCTGAGACAGAATACTGGAGAAAGATGTACCATTCCCCTTGTAACTGCTTATAGTCATGGTGTTACTAAGCTTTCTTCTCAGTTAGGTGAGGTAGAAAGAATTTTTAATGAATAACAAAGCTCAGATTATTCTCCACATGAAGCAGAGAAGCATCACACTGCAAAATGCATTGTCACATGCACATACCCAAACCCCACGTGGGTACTAGTAACATAATATGACTTCTATAATTTGTCAGAATTCTTAAGACTTCTTAGAATTTACCAGATCTTCCAGTATCTGTGAGGCACCAATTTTGCTAACTCTCCAGACACCCAGATAATTCCAGGTTAGCTAATATTTTAATTTCTAACATTCTTTTTAATATTAAAAAAAGAGTAACCTTTTATTAAAATTTACAGTTGTTATTTCAAAAATCAGTGAAAACAGCTGCACTTAGAAGTATTTTGAAACGTTTGATATCTCAACTAAAAGGATAATGAAGATATTACACAAATATAACCAATAATCCTCCTCATAACTTGCTTATCATACTCAAGAGTGTTCAAGCACAGTAAAGGAAAACAACAATTTCACAGTTATTTTCCTTCAAAATAAAAGAACAATAATGAGAACAGAGTCCTGAGAACACCGTATCTGTCATTGTGCCTTTTATATAAAACAGCAAATCTAGCTTCAGTTCCTGAAATCAATCAGTTTTAAACTAGAATAAGGGTCCTAGAAACATGAGTGTCACAATAATGGTGGAACTCCATAAGGATTCAGTAGTATTACAGAATCATCCTGGGGTTTAAATATTTCTTTTAGGAAAGAAAATGAAAAGCGGTTACTTACCCTATGGAAACTGTGATTCTTTAAGAAGTGCTGTCTGCACAGATCCCAGGTGAGCATGTACTCACACGGACAGGATCAAGTCCTCTGGAGACATTATGTCCATGCAGGCTGTGCCTGTGAACCCTCCCAACTGCTACTGGCAGTGGTGTAAGGCAAAGATTCCCCAGCAGTGCCACAGACATCATCGCACCACCTACCACGCTCTGCAGCAGTGGCAGCTCCCACTGCTGCTCTTCACTCATGCTGGAGGACAAAAGCCCATCACACGCGCCAGTGCTGTCAACATGCTGCTTTGGGAAGAGGCAACCTCCCTCTTCCGTGGCTGCTGTAGCCCTGCTGCTCACAAACCTGTGCTCCTGTCTCACAGGGTTAGGTGCAGATGGGAACTAAGCTGGCAAGGTTTGCTGTGGCTGATGAAAAGGAGCAGGGTCACAGGAGACAAATATGCGGGCAAAGTTGGTGTCCTAGTTAGAAGTGTGGTGTGAGGTTTGGAAAGATGAAACACAGACTGGCATTGTGGTTTAGGAAGAAGGATGAGCAAATGCAGTCCAAGGCAGGAAGGAGTTGCTGTCACTCAGGGTGATAATGGAGCAAACTAAGCTCAGGATGCTCCAGTCTAACCTCTCTCAGGTTTGCCAACAGTAAAGGCTCATTCAGAGTGAAGGACAATAGATGATTTGTGGTTCCTCTATTGTGAATGTACCTGGAAGACCCACCATTACTGTAGTTGTTTTCTGCATCAGATGACTAATAGCCTAATAAGTACTGACTAGCAGACACCGGACTATAAAAAGGACTGACAGATGAAACCTGCTCTGTCTGAGCAGTCAGGGATAGCTGGGGGAGCTGAGTTGGTGAAAGCATCAGCAAGAGACAGTTGATGTAGCCACTTACTGTGGCTCAGAAGAGCCAAAGTGACAGACAGCACCTCCATTTACAGAGCGGCAGACCCTGGAACAGGTTGTCCAGAGAAGTCAGATGCCCCATTCCTGGGAATGTTCAAGGCCAGGTTGGGTGGGGCTTTGAGCAACTAGTGGTCTAGTGAAAGGTGTCCCTGCCTGTGGCATGAAGATTGGAACTAGACGATCTTCAAAGTCCCTTTCAATCCAAACTGTTCTATGATTCCAACTGCAAATCTCACCACGTCCACCCCTCTCAGTTGGGCCTGTTAAAAGGGCATAAATGTTGCCAGAGCTCCTAAAGATGAAGGAATCTAAACTCACATAAAGGCACCTGAAGAAGGAGCACCATTTAGCCTCCACCGGCTTCCTTGTGCTGTGGGCTTACACGCAGGTCTGTCACTACGCAGTTCCATTTGTGGAGGTGTAGATTTAATCCTCCTTCCTTCAGACACCTCTGCTGAGGCAGCTGTTGGATGGGGCTGAGGGCATAAGTGGCAAAGTGCCTGCACTGCTCCAGGACAGCATGCTGGGACCTGCAGCCCTGCAAGACTCAGACACCCTTCCTGGATCAACGAGGATCAACATGCCTATTGCACACTTGTATGGATCTCAGAGAGAAAGCAGTAGGTCTGACTGGCTTTGTAGAAAAATACTAGACTTTTTGCAGCAAAGGCTTCACTTCAAGAGTAGCTGCAGGTAGCAGAAGACCTAGCTGCCAACCTGTGACTTTCAGAGGTCCCTCTTATAGAGAATTAACTTTCAGTAAGGGAGGATCTCAAATGGAGAAGCAGATTCTACCAATGGAAACAGACAAGCAGGTAAGAAAAATCCATGCTTAACTGGCAAGACGTTGATGTATTGATGACTTCAGGGGTGTCTTTCTCCATGTTGAACCAAAGTCAGTCTTCTGACTGATGCAGGGGTCTACATTACTGCTTGTGCATAGCAGGCCATTTGATCCGCATTAATTTGAACAGCATGTCACTCTTCAAAGGAGACAGCTGGGGAAACCTGCTCCCCTTTGCCCATGCTTAGAAGGAGAATCCTGTCTTTGGTAGGAAGGTGCCAATCCTCCCCCATTTGTTCTTGTCTGGAAGGGCCTGCAGGGGGAAGGAGGCAACAAAGGGAGGTGTCTCTCTATGGCTCAAGTTCTCCTACATCTGGAAGCTCAAGCTGAGGCATTGATGCTAGAGGACAGGAAGGAGGAAGAATGGGCATTGCTAGGGTGAGACAACCGGAAGGTGGGTTTGATCACGAAGTCTGCCTAGGCCAGGAGGAGCTCACACCTATACTTTCACAAAGTGAAATTTAATTTTCTGCATGCTTTACTGTGTAATTTGGGAGAGATCTGAACAGCAAGCACCATGTACAGACGTGTTTTTACCCTAATCAATGAAGACACCTGGCATGACTGTCTATAAGCAGGACACTGCCAAATGCCAGGAGGGACAGATCTTGACCCTGAAAGCCCTGCCCCCTTTCATATGGCAGGCAGCAAGAGGAAGAGAGCCGGCAGGTACTCTACCTGACAGCGGCTGGAAATCAGCCAGGGTTTTACAGCTCCTCTTCTCTCAGGAGCTGACAGAGAGATGTGAAAAGACAAAGTGGTCCAACACTGAGGCCCCAGGGGGATGAGATGGCATGGGAGGTAGGTGGGTGATGCCACATGACCTTTTGCATTTTGAGACAAGGGGTACTGTAAGTAACCATTCAAAGATGTAGGCACTTGCCCTACTGTACAGCAGTGTTTCAAGTAATGGGAGCACGCACACATATGCAAACTAATCACAAAAGAACAGATAGTTTGCTGTTTGTTTTAAAATACATATATGGCTGTATTTATCTTGAACTTCAGGAGTCCTCCTTATAGCAAGCAGCGGAGTTCAGAGAAATCCTGCTCCATGGATTCAAGCTCTAACCTACAGTGTAGAGGGGCGGCTGAGGGAGTGTGGTAGGACAGCAGTGAGAGCATGCACAGGCTGCAGGTAGACACAACCAAATCCAAGCATGCAGCAGGAGAACTGCCTGTGAAAGCTGCTGCACGAAAATGGAATGATGTGGGCAAAACAGTGAAAATATCTCTCCAGCGATCTTAGGTATAAACATAAGAATGACTTAGAGATCTAACATATAAGACTTTACCCCTTGGGGAAACATCCTAACATCTAGAAAACAATGAAATCACATAAGCACTGAAACTAAAACCAGACAGTCTTTGTAGTCTGCTGTCAGTGACAGCACATCTACTGTGTGCAGAACAATGATTATGCTGCAGAGAGTATTATATAGAAGGTAGAAAAAGACAAGATTCATCAGGACAAAACTTTAATTAAATCTTTGTTGTTTATGTTTTGTTGTTTTGTTTTGTTTTAATAACAATCACAAAACAGAGAAACCTGCTGAAATTGCATAAAGTTAAGCAGGAAAAAATCCTGATTCTTACAAACTAGTCTGAAATTTGGGTAGCAATGGAAACAAATGCACTACAATGATTAAACCCACTTTTTTTCTTGTGAGCAGTAAATACACAGATTCCACTAGTAAACATCTATTAAATATAAGTATATTTTATTAATTAATAAAGCAAGCATTTGCAGGAGAAAACACAGTAGGTTCCTGTGGGACAGTAACCATCATACAAAAATAGGTATTTATACAGATTTGACTATTAAGTTCAGCATGTTTTTTTCATGATCATAAGACTACTCAATTCTTGAGATCTGTACTACAGTCATGAAATCTGGACAACCAGCTTTTTAATTTTAGAAAGTAACTCATTCTTATAATATGCTACACTAGAAAGACTATTACATAATGTTTTTTTCAGAATATAGAAGAAAAAATCTATCACGCCTGCCCTTTTCCCTCCCATCCCCCTTAATTTTCTGGAAAAGTAGAACATGAACTTACCATTGTTTATTTTAGCATGACCTAATAGTCTGTAATTTAAAGAAAAAAAAAATCACAATACCATCCAGCATCTCTGTGGGTTTTCTATGTTTCAGATTACTTAGGTCCACTTTAAATCTTGAGAGCTCAGTTTTGGTTACTAACTGTTCCAAAGGATTCTTGGTTATATACTAAATTAAAGGAAACAAGAGCTGCCTAGAGTTAACCCATCTGATGATTGTGGTTTTATGGGCTTTTTAAGAATCTCTATGGCACTGCATAGATGTTTTTCTAAAAGCTTTGGACAGGCAGTGATACAAGTAATATTGTTACTGTAATTACTGTTAGATTTTTTAAAATCTGCAGAAGTGTTTTCATGTGTTTTGGAATGACACCATCACCACTCCCCTTCCTCAAGAATAATCATCCATTCCTCAAGAATCATCCATTTGTCACTAGACATCTTAAAATGAGACTGGGTGTGCATGCTAGATTAGCAGTACATCTAGGCCAGTATTCTGTCTTCAGTAATAGCCAAAAGTACAGAACAGGTCACGGACATGTGACATTTCTCGCTGATACCCTTCTGACCACCAACTGCTTTGATCGCAGGGGCTTCCTGAATCACCTCATTTCTGTTAGTTTAGCAACTTTCCGCACATCACCCTTCCAAGCAATATTCCATGCTTCCCCTGGAAAACGTATCAGTTTATAATATCTAATGCATATGTTTTACAAGTCATCCCGCAGGTCTCCCCACTACTGATTTCATGAAGGACCTCTTCTTTTTGAAGATTATCAATCTGCCTTCCCTCCTAACTGTGTATGCTTCTGTTTAGAAAGGCAGTGGTTAGTCTTCATCTTCCTTCTCTGCAGATCTTCATGACATTGCCCTCAATTCATTCCTTTCCTAGACCAAAGTCCCAGTTTACAGAAATGTTCTTTATATGGAAGCCACTCCATCTATCTTATCATCTTTGCAGACCTTCTCTAAGCCTCTTCCAGTTCTAATAAACCTTTGAAGGCTTCAGAAGTACACACAGCACTCAGAAGGCAACTGGACCATACCCTCTTCTAATGACATTCTCAAATTTATTCTGTATTTCTTTAACATTTGGGTTGTGTTTCAGTGACCAATGAGTTCACGATCTCACAGTATCGTCAGTGACAATCCTCAAATCTTAGCCTTTAATGGTAACACACATTAAAAAGCCTTTTTGATTTTTGAACCAGAACACCTTTAATTCTTGCTGATATTTCCAAAGAACTCCAACTCCCAAAGACAGGACTTTCTTGCAATTGCTGCTTTGACTCTTCCCAAATAATCAATTCTACCCTGGTGGCTACCATTACTATGCTTTATTATAGCACCTACCATCCAAGTACAGATTCAGATTTGCCTGGTGCAAACCTGCCTGGCCCAGACCACCCCTGAAACCATGATTTTACATACTTGCATTTCAGAAGATTTTTCTGAATCTGAATACTTTAGCATGTACCATTTAAACAACATAACTAGGCTGCAGAGGACAAATAGATGGGGTAGCAAGTCAAAAGTTTTTCTTTTTGAGACAGTCATGTAACTTAAATTGTAGCTCAAGATGCTTTTAACAGTTTCAGGTATCAGTCAAGTAAAAGGGTTACTGGTGCTCTACTCCTGCTAGCTAACACAAGCTCAAACAAAAGGAGCAAGGTGCTGGCTGAAAAAAATCACAATACCACATAGAAGCTTTAAGGACTGTACTAGGACAAGGCTTTCACAAGAGATAACTTCCCCTGTGACACTACACTAGATGGTTGGAAAGACCATATTTGAAACAAAAAGACAACTCATGAAGGACAGAAATAAAGTGACTGAGAGACAGGGTGGTTTCTCCAGTCACCTCATCCCGGGTGTAGGTGGTAACTATGCAGTAGTCCAAACTGTAGCAGAAGCCCAGTCCTGCCCTGAGTCACACTGCCTGAACAGCATTGCCTGGGCTCAAAAGCTGTGACAGGGTTTGACACTGCTTTTTTCATAACCTCAGATTTTCATATTATTTATTGGAGCTATTCCAACTAAAATGATGATTCTGGTTGCCCCATTTCCTCTGCCTCTTAGCCCAGACCTCAAAGAAAGGCAGCAAGTAAGAAAGAGCGCCCAATTTCCAAGCGGCCACTAACTCCAGTACAGCCTACAGTCAAGAAATTGCTTTTCTATCTGAAAACACTTCATAGTATATATTCATATGTAGCTTTACAGTGAATAGAAAAGTGTCACATTTAGCCATGATTGCTTTTGCTACTGCTACAGCTGTGATGCTGAGTGATTGTATCAATGACCTCACGAGATAAAACATGAAGGCACTAGGGAAGAATAACTGAAGATGCAGAATATTTAGGGTAATAACAAAGCAAAGTCCTCTTCAAAGCTGTAATAAATAAGCCTTTCTGAAGCTGTACAGCACAGACACTTAAATGTATTTCTGACCCTTGTTTATGTACTAGCTTTGGCTGTGCAATGATGTAAGCAGAAACTTAAAAGGCTTACTCTGACTAGTGACTTCAGAGAGTCCCTGCGTGCCATTTTGCTATGGGAGGTTCCTTGTGAATGAGGCAAGTACAGAGTTCTGCATTTGTTCCCATCTCCCATTTGACATGTTGAGCATTCTGCTCCAGAGCACTGTGAAGCCATGCATGGCACTTTGGGATGCACATCTGAATCTATAAGAACTCTGAGATTTGATGCCAGATTAGTGAACAACTAAAAGGAATCATGCATAATTTAGAGCTACATGACTGAACATAGCAGAGGGAGATAAGCCAGGCAGTTAGTATCCAGAGTAGTCACCTGGATTACAATATTTGGATTCAGGTGACCAGCAGCAACTACTGGATCAGTTTCAGGCAGCAAAGCCAGAACATGCTAGAAGTCCACTCAGGTTCTGCCCGGGAGCTGCACCAACATAAAACCATTTTGAGAGCTCCTGTCAGACTGATGAAATGTCATAACAATGTGGTCATCAAACAACTCTACCATTAAATCACAAGGTAATCACATCATTATTGGCAGGGCAACCAAGTTAGGAAGGCTGACAGTAGCACAAAGGAGTTTCTCCATGTCATGTCAATGCACAGGGATAGGGTTCCCTGCTGGCACAGAAGGAAGTTGTGAAATGCATACTTGTTGCCCTACTCTAACCCAGCTCCACCTCTCAAATGTACAGGCTTAAGACTTTGTCAATACATATTCCTACACAGTCTTCCTGGACACAGTTCACCACAGTAAGCATTCTCCAATACTAATAATCAGTGATCTATGATGAAAGACCCATGTCCTGAAAAGTAATTTTTATTCTCCACGGTCTAAGACACTAGGACATATATGAGCTCTCCTCTTTTTTTTTTTTTAAGCAACTCAGTAGACTGTGCTTCCCTGATTTTCAATCCTACATTAAGTGATGGGAGGAAAAACATATGCAAGACGTTGCCTTGAACAGCTGAAGACTGCCAGTGGGGCAGGCTTCCAGAAAGGTGGAAGGAAGATGGTGATGAAAAAGATGGAATAAAAATAGTCTTATGATGTATGGTATGCATCAATGTTTCATGCACGTTAGGGGAAAAAACCCTGGAAAGCAGATGGAAACATGAAATGGAAATGCTTTTATGAATCCTATAGAATGTGTTCCCCTAAAAGTGCTCTCCAACAAGATGCTTGAGCTCCTTTCACACTGTGGGAAAGTAGCTGCAGGCTAGCAAAAAATTTGCAATCAAGAAGATACGTTTAGTTTAATTTTATTTTTAAAAATTGTAACGAGATGAGTTTTACAACGGTCATGGATTCCATTAATTTTTCAGAAGGGAGTTTAGAAGAATGGATTTATTTACTGATTTAGCTGATGGTGAATTTTTTTCAATGAAAAATAATGACCTTAAAAAAAAAGCAGGTCATGCACAGTGTGCTCCTCTAGATGATGTACACAAGAATCACATAGTCAGGAAACATTTCAGTTCAACTGACATAGTGGTCTCAATATGGATCATCTTCTATATTTTGCAGCATGTTGGAGGTAAAATGCTTGACCAGTGTTTTATTAGAACTGTTTATGTTTAGCACCTTTGCATTGCCTGCTTCTTGTCCCCTTCCAGAAATGCATAATCCATCACAATCTTCTGGGAGTTCTCCAGGAAACCCTCCTTTCACCACTCTGCCTTTGCTGAGCTGACAATTTCAAGGTTCAGATCCACCTTTCATTTATCTTCTGAAATCTGATGGCTATCTTTTAGCTACTAATTCCCCTCTTCATATGGGCTGCAGCTTTTTTAGGTGCTATGAGAAATCAGAAAAAATAAATATGTTACTAGTCAACCCACTCAATACAAACTCTATTTTAATACTGCTAACTAGTTTCTTCCCTCCTGACCACATTCAGATTATTTTCTCCCAACTTTTCTTTTCACCGTGTGCCCTTCAAAACTGCAAGATGCCTTCCAAATTACTTCCACATACTACATATGCTGTTGTAGGTTTTTCTGGGACACACATAATGGGGTAAGTTGGTTGCTATTGTTTCAAAACTTGAAATGGTCAGACACTGTTGGATAGGCATTTGAGTAAAAAGGGTTCTGCTTTTGGTTGTTTGTTGTTGTGTTGGGTTTTTTTAATAGAAAAAACTAGTAGGCATTACACATTTAACTGCATACATGTGCAACTAGCTGTCCTTATCCTGAAGGATATTACTCCCTAGCAAATTCCGGGGAGACTTAAGGGCCTCATTTATAAAGACAACAGGCAAACTTCTGATAATGCACTACAAGGTTACCTATCAACAAGCTTCATCCAGGAATGCTAGAGGAGCATCTTCTTAAAGGGGGAAAAAACCCCAACCCAAAACCTCCTTTACCTGCACACTTTTTTGTCAAGCCTCCCTCCCACACACTCTTTTCACTCTTTTTACAGCTCCTACAAATTACTGTAAAATACACTGCAAAGCCAAGAAAATTCTGTAGCAATTGTTAGACCTACACAAACTCACTCTACTATATAAAAGTTTTAGAAGAGCAACACAGTTCAAAATTCTTTCTGGACTGCACCCTGAGTGAAGATTGAGCACAGTAATGAAACTCTGTGACAGCACAGCTTTATCCTTGAGACGGCATTAAGATGTATAAACACTCTGAGCATGACTACGGTCTGGAGCAGGGGGGCAGCATAACCAAAGCTGGGGAAGGCTGTGATTAGTGAGGAGGAAATGAGAGATCAAATCAGCTGAGAAAGGAGGCAGAAAAGTGCAACATATGTTTGGAGTGTGGCACAGCAAAAAAATGTATCATTAAAACTTTAAAGGAAGACTGAAGAGAAGATGACATTTTAGTGAGGGGAACAAGAGTGAAGAGAAAAGTGCAAAAGCATTAAAAAATGTGATCAAGAGCTCTTGTGCTTACAGTCAGGTACTGGAGAAACTACAAAGTCCCAAGTCAGCAGCACACAGGTGAAGGATGTTGCATAGGCAGGGGTGTAGGCAGCAGCAGAAATAAAAACACAGTCCCATGTAACACCATTCATTCTCTGTGTCTGTGCATGTCCCCTAACACACAGTTCCCTCCAGCCATCAAACTACCTCCCCTTGCACCCATATGAGAAGCAGAGCTCTGGGGAATGTGGAGGTAAGCTGTGCCATGGCTTCAGCTCAACTGGGACAGGCAGCTCCTTGCTCTGTGTCTAGCTGGGCTGGGCTGCTTTGAGCCTTTCCCACACCCCCAGGGTCCCCAAAGGCAAGGAGCAGGCAGTGTGCCCCATGGTGACAGCAGCAACAAGAGAAGGGTCACCACTCTCCTCCTGGAGATCTCCAGGCTTTCCAAACAGGGCAAGGTAGGTACGGGACAGAGTTGCAAAGATTTGGACAGTGAAGATAACTGATTTGGGCAGAGAAAATAACTTGGTGCTATTCCTCATGGAACGCGTCTTTTACACAGAAGGTAGAGAGTGCAGAAAATGAGGGGAGAAGACTGGAGGTAGCTGGGAGCTGATATAGTAACGTTTCTGAGAAGTCCTTTAGTACAGCTGGGTTAGCTGAGCAAAGACCAGTGATAGGGGATACCAGCAGTAAAGGTTGATACTCTGGGTGAGAGGGTAAGAGAAATTAAAGGATGGAAGTACATAGCTGGGTTGCAGAAGTTTGGAGGTGGCCAGTGAGTGAGAAGGCATCTGTGTGGATGAGGAGCCCACAGAAAATAAATAAAACAGGAGTTTGATCTAAGTTTGGGAATGGCTAAGTAGTTAGATGTTCAGGGAAAGGCTGCTACTTGAGAAACAGAGCTCCGCTCCAGGAAAAGTAGTTTAAACTCTCCTGTCAAAGTTACTGTGCAATTGTGCATGCAATACTTACCGGATCAGTTTCCTCCTCCAGTCTCTGCAGGATCCTGTAGCTGTTTCTTGGGTACTGTTCACAGCTGACGAGACACAGTGCTTTGCAGCAGGCCCAGGCCCAGATGGACACTATGGCATGGGTGAGGCTATTGACCTTTTCTTGCTGGGTTTTTTACACAGTTGCCTCAGGCTATGGTACAGTGCACCATCCAAGAAAAAAACAAATAGATTGTTCCTGGATTTGGTGGCAACGCCACTTGCAAAATCACAGCCCAGAGCACATATGAGGGCACTGACCAAAAAGTCTGTTGCGTTTCTTTGTTTTCTGCTACATCCTTTGTGGTTCCTTGTGCTAATTTATCCCCATGGCCAGGTCCAGATGCGCTCTCTCTCTTTCATTTATGTGGGCAGTGACCTGTACCTGTCTATCCCATAACAATTCATATCTGAATAGGGTCAGCCATATATGAACTGGAGGCCACCAGAGCATTGTCAGACTCTTCAAAACTAATCAGTCATTACAAGCAACTTGCTTACAACCTCCACCACAAAGAGCAGCACTCTTGCCTACCTGCCAAAATGTATGGAGCATCTACCTCCACTCAGGATGACCCTGGAGTAAAGAAGGACATGGGTAGTGAGCCAGGTGGGAAGAAACACAAACTCCAGCATGTTGTAAACAATTAACCCAAAGAAACCTCAGAGTGCAAACTAACTCACCGCAACAAACATTTACTGCATTTGCTAAAATAAGCAGTCCTTTCTGATCCAACATTGAGAATTAAGTTCAGCATGGACACATGATGTTGTAAAGGAACTGAAGTATGTTCAAGGTAACATCCTACTGTGGACTAAGTCACAGTAAATTGGTTTTGCTAATTATTTCCCAGTAATTATCAGCCTAGGCATTCTTTCTCACTTCCTCCATTTTAAAATTCACAAAGGGACAATTCTAGCTTTTGTCTGCTTGAGGGAATCCTATGTTTCCATACGTAGAAAAGTAAAATAAAAGTAAAGAATGGAATATGCAGTAAATTTTGTATGCAGTTTCTGCTTGTTAGAGAAAATCTCTTTTTCAACATACAAGAAGAATATCATGCATAATGTAGAGAAAAAAAATCCCCACAATAGATTACTTTTCGTCCTCTACCTTTAAGAGACTACTGCAACAGATAATACAAACTGGTTTGTAGTAACTGTTTTCAAGCCGACCTTCTCTAAGACATTAAGAAGCCAAAGGAATGGGTCAGAGGGATATATACATTTCAGATCTGCTAAGTTCTGGTCCCATGTCTCCCACATACGCCTCTGCAATTTTGAGCAAAAGCAGCTCATATCTAAGGCATATCAGCTTACACATTTATCACATTATCAACTTCCAATACTTGCTTAAAGAAAGAAACAAAACTACTTAACCAAATCCAGCCTACCTCTCTGTCGAGTCTGCCCTCCTCTCACAACCTGACCCGACCATCCCTAGTTTCTAGAGTGCGGCCCCAGCCACTGCTCTTGCAGTGCCTTCACTGCCCATGAGCAGTTGCAGATCCACACTCCTCCTTCCAAGGTTTCACTGCTCTAACGGCAAAATTTGAGCAATCCCTTCAGCCCTCACTGAAAAAGCCTGTAGGTCACTGTGCACCAGGAATCAAGTGTTGGAGCCTTCTGTTAGATGCACAGGCTGTTCTTTATTTACAAAGGCCTGGATGTTAAGAAGACTCCACTACAAACAGGAGAAGTATTTATTTACAGACATCACTAGCAATTTACAAGAAAATATAATAAATGGGTCACACAGGAACAGCTGAAGCACTGAGTGGCTAAATGGATCTTCACTTCAGTATTGCATCAAATAAGAGAGCGACAGATCACTAATGCCAAGTTAGTCATTTTCAGTAACAGTTCTCATGGAATTTTTTCCTTCTAAATAATCAAAACAATTGGTCATTGGTCCTTATAAGGAAAAGTGCCATACCAAACAGAATTTCATAAAATACAGCTGTTTTAACTTCACAGTTCCCTCCAGTGTCCCTGCAGCACCTGAATTTTGGGGCTCCATTTTTATGTTTGATTGGTTTTGTTTGTTTTGTTTTTGTTTTTTCTTAACAAGATGACAAGAGAAAACTATTGAAATTATTGGTAGTAGAGAAACTTGTTCGGATGGTTTCATCTGTTCTTATGACAGAGAGGGAGAGTCAATAAAACCACAGCATAGCAAATTTTAAACTAATAAACACCAAATCTTTATTTTTAAACAGCAAAGTATTAGTCTGTGAGATTTGCTGCCAGAAGGTAGCATACAGACAGACAAGATTTACATAAATAACTAGATCACCCAGAATTAGTAAGATTTAAAGAGGGCTTCAAGAAAAAAATAATACCAGCCCTCTTTCTCCAGGACAAAATACAAACCAGCAGAGAGTTAAATAAGAGAGGATCTTCTCCTCTGTATCTTACGATTATACCACTCCTTGAACCATCTGATAGCACCTAATATCAAGACAAAATACAGGACTAGACAGAACAGCAGTCAGAATTCCTGTGTTGGATCAGATCTAAAGAGGGTAACTCTTTTGTGAGCTCCAAACAACAGTCTCCCATCTCTCCAGAGCATCTTTTGAAACATGCAGTAGAGACTGCCTCAAGTATAGCAAAGTATATCTTTTAAGACCTCAGGCACTGGGATACCTGCCAAGTCACAACAAATATGTATACATAATCTAATCTACTTAAATTTTGAGTGGAAACTCCGTGCCCTTCAGGTATATCCCTCAAGGCTACGAATAGTATGCTTGTCGGACAGGATGAAGTTTCCCTGTGTAAGTAATAACTGAGCTATTCTGGCATCTAACCACTCCTCCTGGCTTCATCCAAACCAAAGAAAGATCAGAGAGGGAGAAGTCATGAGGATGAAGGTGAGGACGTTTGGAGATAGGGACAAAATGAGATTAAGAAGAGGAAACAGAAACAAATTATAGATTGATTAGGAACAACAAGGCTCTCTTAATAGAAAAGTTATAAGAAAGCATTCTTTTCCCTCCACCCCTCCCTTTTTCGGGCAAATGACAAGTTGGTAAAAAATTCCTCAAAACAGAGAACCCCATGAAGAGGAGAAGGAGGCCTAAAACGTCAAATGAAGCCAAGCAGAGGCAAAGCAGCAGTGTTAACAAATTGCAAGGCAATGCTGAGGAAAGAATTTTTCACACCCTTGGCATGGTTGCCTTTTCTTAGGAAAAAGTGGCTAGAGAGAAAGCAAGTTAAATCCTTGGGAGCCTGCAAGGGCTTCTACAACCAAAAATGAAATTGAAAAAAAAACAAACATCAAAACAGTTTAGAGTACAAATGAATGTAGACACACAGGGGCTTGAGAGCAAAAAACACTTCCTGCACTGTCTTCTGAAATGAGGGAATATTCCTATCTTATTTTGAAAGCAGGTGACTATTGAGTTTGAAATTTCATACTGCACTTGTTTCTATGACCTGTGAACCTTCTGTTAAGAAAAGCTAAACAACTGGATAAATTTTAATAAGAGATCTTTGCATTCGGACTCTAGAAGGAAAATTTCTCTGGCACCCTTGCTTCCCACCACTAACCAATCTCTTATAATACAATATTTACTAATCCTCTAAAACACTGGGTCTAATTGTGCATGATAGTGGTCAGGCTTATCTGAAGCAGATCTAGTGTGTTCTACACTACTGATTTTAGGAGGGTTTTTTTTTTTTCCTTCTAACAGATAATGTTACAATTGCAAATTTCAAACTGCAACTGCCCTGATTACCAAAATCTGAGTACCAGAGGGAGGGAATGGGGATGGGGAGACTCATGCCCATGCCATCAGTGTTTGTAACTGCACAAATGAGCAGTCTTTAAGAAAAAAGAATACGAAGTCCGGATTCATAACCAGCTAATGCTGGGTAATACAGTCTGACAACACAGCACCCACTCAAGCTTTCTATCATTAAGAACACATGAAAGAGTAACATATAGAAACTCGGCTGTAGAAGTTACATCTCTTTCCTGCCTTCTATCATATTGCAGAGATCTGAGGGAGTAAAGGAAGGTATGCATCCCCTGCTCCTGCAGAAAGAGCTGGAAGATCATCTTGCTAAACCACACTTGTTACACATTATCAATTGCACACAATACACTTATTTATGACCTGTGGCAATGACAACCTTCCATCCCTCTCCCCAAACACACCCAGCTTACACAAGCTGCCACCATGACTAGTCCTGGGGGGAAATATCAGCTAAAAAGAAGGAGTACAAAATGGTTGAAAAGAGTTAGGGCTGTGAAAATGAATGGTTAAGAAAAAAGACACACTACAAAAACAGGTACAGTGGCCTGATGATTTCAACATGTTCCTTTTTGAAATCACTTGATTCCTTAACCAAGCAGGGATCGCTTTCAGAGGAGCTTGTATCCCAGATAAGAAGGTGAGAATGTATCAGACATTTACATTTTAATTTCTCCTTGTTACCGCAGCTGCCACCAAAAATTTCAGGTTTGTACCCAAAAGGCTCTACTTGCCAAGATGAGGGAGGGTTGGTATTTCCCTTGAATTACACATAAACCAGCACAGTGAGACATCACCTTTCCAAAAAAAAAAAAAAAAAAACACCCAAAACTCAACAGAAAACAAAACACTGAAGAATCACTCAGCATAGATATAGTTATGGTACAGATAATTGCTGTCAGTTAACCTCAAGGCCTGATCCTTCATCAGATTTGGTATCTGCCTTGGCAAGCACCTTCACTGTTACCTTCTCATCTCTGGATCCTATCCCAAAAGCAAAACAGCCACCTCCAGAACTAGACAACTCCACCTCAGCAAGCACCTTGCTGACTAGGTCAGACACAGGCAAAGGCAACCATGCCCAGCCAACACCCCAGGCTGGCCACACACAGGACACCTTCTTGCTGGAGGCGAAGCTGTGCGGCAAAAGCATCCATGAGCAGCTCAGAGGCAGGCAGGGGTAACAGCTCTGGCAGAGCATCTTGGTGAGTGCTTTGGGATTGGAGATGGACACATCTGTCCAGCTGTCATATTGAAGAGAGCACAGGACAACACTCCGTTAGCATGTCCAGAAATTAGTTATTTTCAGCATGCTTCCACACTGAAACAGTTCAAGGTAAAGTGCTTCTTCCTCCCTTGCTTTCCTACTCACACTGGTGCTTGTCTGGACACACAGGATACCAGGCCAGAGACCTAAAACATTCAAAGTAACCCTAAAGAGCTAAAACAGTCAAATTAACCCTACAGAAAAAATGTCAACCATTTCCATGCAGTCTAAGTCTTTCAAGTGGCTTAGTGCCAGCACAAGAGGAGGCACAGAAGAGCCACCTGTAGAACAAGGATGAGCAGTTTGGGATTCCCACACCTCTAGCCCCATCTGCACTCACAGATTTCCTATGGTCTCTTGGTATTAACCATATTGAGTAGCCATTCAGAGTCAGGAATGGCAGAAATTTCAGCACCCTAATAAACAAGTGGCTTTGGCACCACCTCTGTCTTGCAGACCCAATGTCCAAAAGGAACTAACCTGGCAGAACAGACTGAGCACAACAGACTAATGGAGTGTCGTGGCACTGTGAGAGGGTCCCACCTTAGCAGGGCTGATGAAAGGTACTGAATGACTAAGTTCATATTATTGGGGGTGTATAGATCTCCTTGAATAAACATGGTTCAGACTAAGCCTGCCAATCATCTACAATCACATCATGCAAAGCACTGGGCAACTGAACTCACTATAACTACTAGAGTGAAAATAACGTAGAAGTTTACAGTCCTCTGCACCAGAGATGGCTGTCAATGACAGACCAACGCAGGGGCTTCTGAAAGGTGAGTTTTAAAAAATATATCTTTTTTTTCTTATTGAAATACTACCTTCTGATTTCACAGGAAGCAAGTATGTGATGAGATGGAAGCCTCTCAGAACAGCGTCAAATCCAACTACAAACTTATTGCCTCATTTCAATATTGAAGAAAGATGGAGAAAAGTTATGTGGACATACAACTCATGATGATAGCATAGCCTCTTGCTTGGAGCATATTTTCAAAGAAAGAATAAAAGCATGAAGGTAAAGAGAAAATCAAATAAAATATTTCCTGGTTTTTAAAAATTGAACCACATTGAACACCCAACTTTTCTTCACCATTACAAATAGAATTACCATTACTTTTTACACAGAAGAACCAAAACAGTTCTAGCCTCACTCAGCAAGAAATCTGCTATGCTGCCACCTGAGCAGTAGTTTGTTGAGCTGAGAAGAGAGGGGTTGGTTCAAGAATAGTATGGCAGGAAAAGCAGCATATCAAGCAGAGATGACAACAGATTTCTTTCAGAAAAAAGATGGAAGGATGTTAGTGATGGCCTTCTGCCAAGACTGGTCTTCAGTCTTTTTTGATTCAACATTTTCATTTAGAATTTTTTTTATGCCTTTCAGTGAGCACTACCAAAATGTGTAGAAAATACGAAAATAGGAGGTAGCAGAAGTATAGTGCAGACTAAAACAACACACTAGAAATATGATAACAAATCTTAAGGACAGCCTCAACAGAAACAGGATGAAAAGTAAAAACAAAGAACAGAGTAACACATTTAGAGACTACTAGTTTCTGCTCAAAAATGATGAACTGTTAGTTGGAAAAAGCAGAGAAGGAAAAAAAATTGTGTATAACCCTCCCATAAGCAGCTAGTAAAAGTCACTAAAATGAGCTGGTTCAGGAGAAAGAAAATATAATGATTCACAAAAGCAGCTGTATTTTCAGAGCAGAAAGGGACATACAGATGCTACTATAGTGGTCTACCAAGATCTTACTGGGAACACTCATGTATAAATCTGGTAACATATATTCACAACATTATTTATCTGAGATACCACAAATCAAAATATCTGATCAAAAAAAAAAAAAAAGTTCTTAATAAGTACACCAAAGAGACACTCAGTGGGGCTGAAAAAAAATAATAATTGTAAGCTTGTCAAAAGTAAGTTTAGGCTGGAAAAGCTTTCTAGACAACAAAACACTGGCTTTAGGTTTACGTGGAAAAAAACTTCACCAGTTTGTAAGTGGTTTGATATAGGTTCACAGAGAGAGACATGGTTTCTGTGACAGCAAAGCATCTGGCTCAGCCAGGGTGATTTGTTCCAGTTCTGGGTGATTTGTTCCAGTTCGGGGTCCCTGAATACTCATCGAAACACAACGATAGTCCAAGCAGGCCAGAGCAAAAGTCCATCATGCCCAGGAGCCTTGCTCCAGTAACAGCCAAGAGCAGATCATGAGGGAGACAAGTATGCAATATTTTGGGTAATTTCACCATTTGTGATTTAGCAACTTACTGAGTTAGATAGATTTAATACCCCTCTTTTCCATTATTTTGGCAGCCCTCTCTTGTGCTCATGTAAGTCTTTGTACTAACAACATCCCATGGCAAGGAGTTCCACAGCTTAATTTTACATTTTATTAACAACTTCTTTCTTTTAGCTTTTTCTGAACCTATTTCCCACTAATGCTCTTTCCTCTTAGCTAATGATTTCATTCCCACTTCATCCCATCAATGACACTCATGGTTCCTATATGATTGTCTGTGATATGAAATCTCTATTTTCAGTATTCATACTTTTGTAGTCTCTTAACAGGCTGAAAAAATCTAAGCCAACTTAGGCCTTCCTTTTTCACGTTCATTATCTTGTCCTGTATTTTTGCCACGTTACATATCTTTTGTATAGCACTGAGGAAACAGACACACCACAGACTGCTGCCTGTTTGATTTCTTTCCTGACAATTAATTCCCAAAATCCAGCAAAGTACTACAGTAAGCTTGATGTCTACACCAGGCAAATCAGCATAAACTTGAATAACAACTGGGGGGGGGTGGGTAGGAGGACACATTAAAAAATACAGCATATTGGTGAAGAGGCCACACAACTTAGAAAAGGAAGTCAAGCTCCATGAAGCAAGGGAGTTCTCTGAAGGAATCAATACACATTCAGAAAAGGGAGATGCAAATGAATGGCACGCAGGTATGCCTGCAACTGAAGTGGCTGGAGAGAGACAAAGCTGAAGAGACTGGCAGCTACTGTCTCTTCCAATAAAAGAGCTGGAGACATGCAATTAAATGAAAGGACACAGACTTGTGAAGGAAATGTACCTGCTTTTCGTACATTTCTGCTGTGTAGCTTCTTGCAACAGGGTCTCTAAACACTTTAGGGTTTACAAAGGCTCAAGAGGTCACACAAAAAAGTTATGGAAAAAGTCCAGTAAAGGTTAGTAAATACAAACCCACCATGTTTGGCTCAGGAAGCCTTTGTTAAGTGGATTATTGAAGATCAGGAGAATACTCTGGGAAAGCCACCCCTCCTCCTCTAACTTTCACGACATCTTTGGTTTTGCAAGTGTCAGAAACAGAACACCAGGCTTTGACACGCACACAAGTATAATTATTCTTCCTAAATAAAATGCAAACATAGAATTTGATCAGCATTTGTCAGGTTAAATAAAAGGACTGTCATGTCAGGCCCTGGTCAGGCTGCAAAGGCCTGTGGTAACAGTTGTCTAACAACCCTTGATTTAAAAGCAGGACAATTCCTCTGTTAATTTACACAGGAACTGACACTGCTGTCAGTAGGTACAAACACAAACTCAAATTCAGCATATTTTACTACCAGCAGAATGAACAGGATCATATTTCACCATGCAGCCAAACACTTGCCATTATAAGACAAACTCCTCTACATAGGACAACTTTGCCAAACTGCCATTGTTTGGGCTGATATTTTACTAATTAGTGTCTGCTTTCCTGATTTGTTTCTTTGCTTTTTAGTCATTCAAAACAGCACAGCCATTTCAAAAACATAAAGGTTAACAAAAAAGTTTTGTCTGAGTCAAAAGATTCTGGCAGACTTCTACTTTTCCTTTTTCTAGTGTTCTGAACCCCTGTCCTTTGAGATGGAGACTTGAAATTAGATAGGGATAGTGGCAGAGCTGTCATTCCTGAAAACTACCTAAATTTAGCCAATTTTTTGATTACTTATTCCACAAGCCCTTTAGTATTCAGAAATCAATGTTTTGAGTCAGAACACTGTCCTAGAAGGGCTTGGATTCTACTAGAGACCTCTGTGTCATTTAAACAAAATGCTACAGAGAAGGTCATTAATTTTCCCAGTCCTTAGTGTGTGTCTACAAGGAGTGATTTGCAAAAATATTTAGTGCCTGAAGCTGCAGTGGGAGGCAGTAAAAACTGCCTTCTAAACAGACTATGAAGACAATGGCTTGGAAAAACTGAGCCTAGTAATCTCAGAACAGGTTCTTCCAAAAAATGCCACAGAAGTTTGATTCTCAAAAAAACAAGCCTAATAAAAAAAAACCACAAGAGTAATTTATTTCATTCTCACTTTGCATTTTATCCTGTTGCGTGCACTGCAGGCTCTCCTCCTTTGGTATCAAGGTGCTTTACAGTACAAGTATCATGAGGCAGGTTGGGAAAGAGGCATCCCTCTATCACAGGAGTCAGAAACAATGTACAAGCAGCTCAGTATTTCACCAGGGTACAGACTGTGGCTGTAGGGCAGGTTTTCTGGCTGTAGGGCAGGTTTTCTTGCTGTAGGGCAGGCTTTCTCACAGTATCCAGAGCCTGAAGCAAAACATCAAACGTGCTAGAGAGCATACCAGAACTCTGTAAAAATATGTTCCATTGTCAAGATCCATGCCTAAGTTTCCAGCCAGAAAACTGGCTTGTGAACTCCCATCTGCAGGATATATACAGCTCTGAGAACTAGCATCCCACTGGGTTTTTGCCTTCAGTGATCCAGGGCCTGAAAAACAGGATAGCATAGGAGCGCCCAAGGCAATGACTGAGAGGAACATAGTTTGGCTTTGTGCAAATGAGGGACAGCTGAATTTATTATTTTATTTAAAAACAGTAGTGTCAGCCACTGTTGTTAAATTAACACACAAAATTAAACCGGGTGCATACATGCAACCACAAGTACTCTAACTGCTTTTTCCCCTTTCCTGTCCACATGTCTCAGTTCTCTTCCTTCGAGTAACCCTGTAAGCTTGTCAGGGGAAGGACAGATGCCTGCTGTGTTTTCCTTTTCAGCCTCTAGTACACTGACTCCTAAAAATGGGTGCTACTTTTTTTTCCTAAGACATGAACAAAGCAACACAACTCCTAAAGCCTCCTTTAGTTCTATTTATTCTTACCCGGTCATCAGTGCTTAGAAACAAACATTCTTCCTGTCCACTGCCCTCCTGTGAAAGACCACAGTATCTATAGTTACTGGAGAGGAGTGCTTCAGTTATCTAGGCTCCAATCCTTCCCATGCTTCATTTTTCCGCTTGACCCAGAAGGCTTGCTTTCTCAGAGGATAGCAGAACCAGGATTTCTCTCTTTCCGAAAGCAGCTACTAAAACTCTCTCTCATCACCAGGAAGCACAGCAACCCTTAAGAGAATCAAATACTGAGATCACATCTGAAACTGAAGAGCTGAAGAGTCACTTCTGATCAGCTTACAACTTCCAGAAACTTGCCAGGCCTCTCTGGTGCAAGGAAAGAGGTAAGACTGCAATTTCAGAAAGCACAGGTTGAGTTTGTTTGTTCGTTTGGGTTTTTTTTTTTTTTTTTTAAATCTATCAACCCCCCCCAACCATTTTTCTTGTTTGTAGGCCTTCCTGCCAAAGGAAAGCATACTGGGCAGGTGGTACGCACAGCTGACGCTGCAAAACTTTCACCGGAAGGACCCAAATAGCATCAGAAACAGCATCTCAACTTCCTTCAAAATATCCATCATTTTCTAACAGCCACAAGAAGCAAACACCACGATAATTCCCTAAAGTAAGAATGGAATGGCAGGAGGAAGCAGGGGGAGAAGGAAGAATCTTTCCTATTCCTTTCTTAAACCATGACTGCTTACCAGAGGCAATCTCACACAAATACAAGATATTTTTGTCTGATCTTGCTCAGCTGTTTCTCCTTGGACATTTGGATACCAAATTTATTAAAGATAATACAGTATTTTTGGATAGAGGTAGATTAAGAGCTTTCCTCCTTAGAATCCATGAGAAGATACTTCCCTCTTCAGTTCAGTGGAGCAGCACAAACTTGTGGCTAACAAATTTCAGGCATAATTCTGAAAGGTACAAACAAACAAGACGAAGTCCAAGTTCACACAAATATCCTCTCAGGGCAGCTGTTTATTTTTTATAATTCTTCCAGCTGTGCAAAAGGTGCTCTAAAAAAGCAGAGCACATTGCAGAAGACAGCGCAGAAGCTTGACACGACCTGCAGTATGGTAGGGTTTTTCACTGGGGAGGTGGAGGCAGGGCAGGGGCAAGAAGTCCAAGACCAGGAAGCTGCTGTGGCACAGAACACAGAGCAACAAGACCCAGGACCTGAAACCCTTCTGGCAGATGGACATTTCAGATAGCTCATCTCAAGGAATGCATTAAGAACTGCACACAAGAAGCCACTGAAGCCTTCAAGTAGCCAGAGGATCAACATATTTTGCAGGTATGTATATCCTTGGTCACAATCTGCTAGTGCTTTATCTGTAAATTACTTGTCAATACACAAATATTCCTCTGTTTCCTAGAGATCCTATGTCACAGAGCACACAAGCACACAAACATTTTTCTTTTGCAACTGATGAGTAATATGGGACTGAAAAATTATGAAAACAGAATAGAAAAGCAATCTGGTACGGGAAAATGGTACATTAAAAAAAACAGCAATGAAACATTCAGGAAAAAATGAATCAAAACAAACCCAAACTGAACTTTTCCTTTAAATCAAAGATTTCAAAATACTAAACAATAAGAGACTTGACTATGAAGAAATCTAAATGTGCAAAAATAAAAGGGCCAGATGAACAACGTGTTTTGAAGTAGTATAAAAATGAGGGTCCACCTGGAGAAGGTAGTTTCCAGATGCACTGATTACTCTGGATAATCTTATTTTATGTTCTTCATCTTTTCTTGGAGATATAAATGAAAATCGCTGTTGAAGAAAGCTGCAGAAACTTGGAATAAACATGAAAGAGTAACAAGATGAGAAAAAAGGAAACTAGACTGGAAAAGAGAGAAAGCAGAAATCTCGAAAACCTGAAGCAAAATAACAAACAAACAGTTTAACCTTGCTGAGGACACTGGGACGCAGTGATGATAACTAGGAACACACACTCTCCTGGTCCTCTTTTACTATAAGGAATTTATCATGGGCTTGACCTCTTGTCTGATTTGGCCTTTTAAATATAAAAGCTCCTCTTCAGTAAATACATTCTCATCTTTAAAACATAATTATGGTCTCAAAGTTGACACTAAAAATAGCACTAAGGAGCTTCATATTTACATCTTCTTGATTTCTGTATCAATTTACTTGATTGCAACAGTCAAGCATATGTCCTCTGGTCCTCAAGACTCAAAGGAGTTCTTCTGAAGGTTAGTCCTAAAGCAATGTTTGACAGGGTGATGCTTTTCAGTTTAAATCCATAAATAATAGTTGAAATTCAATGTGCAACTGTAAACACATTATGCATAAACAACAAAGCATTCACAAATGTTTAGCAACTACCTTAAGAAAAGCAAGTATCTGAGCAAAAAAACCCCAAAATTAGATTAGGGAAACATAAAAAAAAATAAAAAGAATACGTATTCCACTAATCCATACTGGCATGCCAAGAAAACTTAAAGACAATTTGGAACAAACTTCACAAATTCTTACAATTAGGAAATACATGAGGAATAACATCATGAATAAGTCTTCAAATTAGCAAGTGACCAAGAAGTATACACTTTGCCAGTTTCAGTTCAAATCAAAATACTTCATGATACAGGCATATTTTTAGTACTTTTACAAATAAATGAGTTCTTTGGAATAAGATTCCTCACTCACTAACATTCCCGTTTTTACCTGCAGTGACAGAAACGACCATTTCAAGATGACTTTTGCAAATCCTTAAACTGAAAGGAACACTTAACATGTAATCTCATATGAAGTTAGTCTGCAAAATGGGACAAAAATCTTAAATATGAATCTTGGGAAAGTTGGGGCTTTTTTTTTTTTCCTTTAGTATAGCAACTGTCTGAACTAACTACTGCACTAACCTGATGACACACTTATTTATTATATTTTCTTATGCCTGTTATTCACTTGTTGGCAGGAATACAACTTCATTTAGCAATAGCTTGGACCCCTCAGTAAGGGAATGTGTACATAGTAGCTCTCTAATCTTGCTGCCCAGCTGCTAAGACAGTCACATGAGTCACTTGCTGCCTTTAGAGCAACACACACCACTTGCTGAATTTAGAGACATTCTCTGTTTCTGCACTGGCCATACATGTAAATTGAGTAATACCCTACTCTAACCACACACAAAACTCACTACGTGTTTGTTGTTGACTTCTTTATATTTAAATCGGTGAGTCAAAGAGCATATTTTTCACTAACGCAGTTAACTACCCAGCTCCATAAAGTGATTTATGTACCAGTTTTCAGCATTATTGTTTTCATACCACTTAGACTAACTTCAGGAATCAGTTCAAATGTAGGTAACCTCACCAATTGTTCCGTGAAAATGCAGCCCTGGAAGAATGAAGAACTCTGTCTGCCAGGACGATTCAGTATACAGCTTTGGAACAAAACACTTTACAACAATTCCTGACTTATCAGGATTTTAAACTGTGACTGTTTGGAACACCACCTTATTCAACAGTCTATTTAAAAACAATTTACATAAAGACTGGCATAGCTGCTTCCATGCAGCATACCAGTCTACTAATACATATAACTCCTTGTGGAAAATACTCTATTTATTAACATAATCTGCAAGTGCTACGTAGGAAGTACTATCTCACACTGTTTGGTACACTGCCTTACAGCAAAACGCTGTGAGGAGACAGTTCCTTGGGCTGTCGCTGCATCGTCAGTGTAGGCCTGAGGATGTTTCATTTTACTCTGTATTGTGTATCTTCTTTTCCATATTCCACCACCAAACCCAAGGAGTCTTTTAGATTATACGAAACACATTTGTACAGTCCAAAAATACACTGGCACAAATTCCAGAAGATGTTTCAGTGGGCCTAAAGAAGAAAGCAGTGTATCAAACCTTACCTAACTCTGTTAGTTTCAAGTATGGCCAAGCTTGCCTTGAAACAATCTTTACAGACTTCTTGCCAGTAGGAAATCACAGTAGGCAATGTCCCAACTTGCCAGTCAAGCAGCAGCACATTTTCAAGTTAAATACTCCAATCTGTCAGATAACATTAAATAGAGCTCCATAACTAGCCAGAATAGAGTATCAAGTAATAACAACTAAACTTTTCACTCATGTTGTATCATTCTAAATTAGCATTTAAAAAAAATAAAATTAAAATGGTTACTTCTAAGCTGTTTCAGCAAACTTTGCACTGTAATTTAACTATACACAGGCAAATTCCTTGTATTGGTAATTATTACCTTAAAAAATTCTAGTCACTGCTGTACACAGTCCCAATCAAACTACAGTCAAATTTCACATTAACACACATATATCTATCTACTGTTCTTATGAGCAACATCTAAGATTTCTGAGGTCAAAAGATAAGGCAGAACTATTTTTTTGTTGTTGTATTTTTGCACTTTGCAGAACTTTCTGCCAAGTCAGTATTGCTGTTTCCCACGTCTGTGTGACTCTTTACTCAGCAACAGTATACAATTACAAACATTGAAAAGACAACTTCAGAAAACAAAGTGGCAGAGGAACATGGGGCAAGATTAGCAATTGAAACAACTAATCCAATGACACTGATGAATCTCAGTGTCTCCAATCCAGCCAGCATAAATTCGCACACCCTTTTATCTTTCTACTAATCAGTATAGCATTCTATTCAGGTATTTCACTATCACAACATAATATTCTAAGTCAAAATTAAGAATTGCTACCCCCTCACACTGCAAAAAGGTTTTTGCACGTGCCAGTTTTAATCATCAATTTGTCTCGAACAGCCAGAATACCTTAAAGCAGGCCAAAACAAGCTGACGTATAAAACAATTCTTGGAAAAAAGTCTGCAATTTGATAATGAACATATTATGCATTGTACTAAAAAAGTTTCTCTCCTTAAGAACTCAATTTCATGGGTGTGTTTCTGTGATATCCTGAAATCTTTCAGATGGGCTCTAGTAAGAGGTAGCTGCTTAGAATAAAAACATTGCCTACCGAATGATGAATGATGGCTTAGTGGATTAGCATGTTAAAAGCATAATCTCTTTTGACACAGCTATTTTTAAGGGTTCTTAAAAAAAGAGTATAAAATGTTAATTCTGTTTTCCAGTAAACATAACTTTTGATCTGCTGAGTCAGAGGTGTTATGCATAATAATCACAGCAGGAGTACAATGCTATTTGTATTTTTTTGGACGAGAAAGCATGAGCACAATTCCATGCAAATAACAAGAAAAAAAAATAATCACAGAACAGAATTCAACTAAAGGCAAATATGCCAGAGGGAAACTGTAATTCTGACAAAACAAAACACTTGTTTTCCTAGGTAAAATCCACATTTCTACAGAGTCAACTCCAGAGCCATGTAACATTCACATACAGGTTTTATAATATGCACTTTCAACACTGGACTAAAATACTGTGTGTTACTAAGTCAGCACAGTATCACTTTTCTATGTATCACTTTTAATTCTGAATACAAATTCAGAAAACCGACAAACTCACTAACCTTAGAAAGGACTTTATCATGCGGTACATTCACATATCTGAATGTAGCAGAAGAGCTTTGTGTTTGTATAGCTCCCAAAAACCATCATAGAAGGTTCTGAATACCTATGCTTGTCTAGGTACCTAACCTTTTAATCTCAAAAAAAAGTTATGGGTGTACATGGACACAACGTAATTTTCTTTTCTTTGATCAAGTTTTGAAGGCTTTGTTATTGAAAATTACATTCTTCTAAAGGTATACTATGTATTAATATATTTATTAATATAGCACGTATGCCCTTATTGAGGGATTGAAGCTATTGCTAAATGAACATCTTTTGACATCTAAGTATTATTTACCTCACTGAAAAATACCACCAGATCAGTGTAATAGCTATTTTTCTTTGCTTTCAAGAGAGTTAAATATTTTTCAAACATTTTAACTTCATATGAGGTTACATTTATTGCCCTTTCAAGTTCAGACTAGTAAAATCCCCCTGAAGTGTCCATTTCTGATACTGTAGGAAAAAATTAAAATATCAGTGAGTGAAGGAAGCATCTTATTCCAAATAATTAATCTATTTGTAAAAGTCAGAGTAAAGCAGTTCCCTGTTCACATTCTAGAAAGCAACCAATCCTTCACTGCTGGTCTGCTCCTTCCACATTCAGGACACTGCAGTTCCATCATTAAGCAGCATCCCCTGCCGAGAAGCACATGACTCTACTGTTCCATGATGTACCCTCAATGACCACCAAATTCCGAATGAAGCTAAAAAAATACTGGTTGTAACTTATAAAAAAACACCCTGAACAGCTTGATTCTGGACAACCTGAAAGATCACCCCTTTTCATGAGTGCTACCTGAAACAATCTCAAATGCATGTTACAATATTAAAAATAAAAAGCTTATGGGAGAATACCACTTGGTCCCTGAGAAGCACTTCAGCTTTAACAGAGATCCCTTATTCTGAGACAGGTTTAATATGTTAGCATTACACACCATACAGTTACTACTGTACAGTTACTAATGACCTACCTAGAATCTGATGGAGATGGTGATATTTGGAAAGCATGAAACAGAGGCTTCATATCCTGAGGTCGCAGTGAAAAGAATTGTTAGCATCCAACTGGATTTTAACAAGCTTTGCCAGAGGAACCTGGGACATGCATGTTTATTGACTGCTTTTTCAAGTTAATTTGTTTTCATTTATAGCAAAGCACTGTTGAAAAGGCAAAGGAAACTTTCAAATAACCTGCTCAAGATCAGATTGGAAAAAATTTCCCTCTTCCACCTACAAATTCTGTAGTTCAGATAATTTAGTAACTTTGCCAGCCACTGCAACATACTAAAAAAAAAAAATACCAAGAAATAGATTTCCTAAACAATTGACAAATGCAACAAGTAGAGGTGAAAAAACTCCAAAAGGATTAATTTTTTACATCTACATAACCAGTCTGAAAACACCCAAAGCAGGAAGACAGAACGCTTGCTCTTCAGGCTGGAATTCTACCATGCACTGGGAGGAGAGTTTAAGTAATTTTGACTACATCCTCTCTTAAATGTACCCCCAAACTCAAAATCACGTCACGAAATTACAAAATTCCTACAGAACAGTTAATTCATAAGAGGGATACAAACTCAGTATGATCTTTGTCCAGTAGACCTCATAACCTTCCTACAAAGGCATAAGTTACAAAAAGTATATATTACATATATATATATGTAATATATATATATATATATATATATTACAGAATATATTACAGAATTTTAGAATGGTTTCGGTTGGAGGGGACCTTAAAGATCATCTGGTTCCAACCCCCCTGCCATGGCCAGGGACACCTTCCACTAGACCAGATTACTCAGAGCCCCATCCTACCTGGCCTTGAACACTGCCAGGGATGGGGCATCCACAACTTCTCTGGGCAACCTGTTCCAGTGCCTCACCACCCTCACACTAAAGAACTTCTTCCTAATGTCTAATCTAACCCTCTGTCAGGTTTACCCCCTGTCCTACTGCTACACACCCTTATAAAAAAATCCCCTCTCCAGAGGAAGTTGTCAGCCAAAGTGGTGGCAAATTTGTCAAAGTATTTGGGAAGGAAGAATTAACAGATCAGTTAAGCTCTGTCTTCTTCAAACTATGAGTCTTGGGATAATATCCCAAGGTAAGAAATGGGATTTAAGTACTATTTCACAGAGTGGTTATAGAGCACTTGCAACCTGACAGCGAATTTCTGCCTGCCTTTTAGCTTTTTTGTTAAGCTACCTACATAAAACTTTTATGCTAGAACTACCTTCAAATACCAAACTGCCTTCTTTATGATGAGGAGCTTAGCAGAGTGGATTATTTGACCCTCAACCACAGTGTAACAACCAAAACTTTGACAAGAATAGGGGATATTTTCTTTGAGGGTTTGCTCAGAGTTGAGAGACTTTCTATTGTTTGGTTCTTGATAAAAAACAGAATAAACAGCACAATACTCAAGTGCTTATTCAGACAAAACCTTTAGGAAATTTAATCTGCCTAATGAAGAATTATGGAGTTCATCTCAAGATAACTGAATATATTATCAGTTTCAAGGCTGCAACATTACTGTGTGACTGATATCACAAATTCGTATGATTTACATATTTTGAAAGGACTGATTTAAATCACCAAAGCCCCTTCTTGACCACATCTCTCTTTTCATCCAAGGATTGAAGAAAAATCCAGTCTTGTTTTATGTTCAGTACTTTTATTAGTCAAACTACAGAAAAAAATGAAAATAATACATATTCAACCTTCTTAAACTAAAGCACCTTGCTACTCTGATAACACAGATGAGCAATCAATGCAGTTAAAAACTGCTTAAATGCATTTTCCTTTCAGTACAAATATTTAAGTATAATGAAAAGTAAGAAGTTTGTTTTACATAATGCATAGATAATAACTGTACAAGAAACCAAAATGTATTACTCAAGATGGACTTAACTTACTTGTTCTCAAATACTCTGAAGTGGCCAAGTTTTCAAAGGTGAAATAATACTGTACTACAGGGGAGACCTCCAAACCCACTTTTTCTTCCAAGAAACTTATTTCATCATTTAACATTTCTGAAAGTATAATCTAGATTTCTGTTTGCCTTCTACAGTAATTGATACTAGGACTGTGTTTGAGTACTTCTTTTGAGAATTACTGATAGTACGCATTTGACTAATGCTACAAGGCTACAAAAACTGACATCTTTTCCTCAGAAGTTAGTTTTACATTCATCCAGTGGGGGTCTATTCCCATCACCCAAAGACCATTATGATTAATAGTTCTGTGTTACTCTACACACAGTTTTTATACTTGTAGCATTACCAGCTCAAGTTAATGCCACAATACTCCTCAGCACAATTTTTGTAGTACCAAAATAATGAGTATCAGAACTTAATCCAAGACAAATTCATTCCAAGAGAACAAAACAGTTTTAAATAAGTGAAAGTACTGCTGGTTTCAGAAAAGAGTGTATACAAAAGAAAAGGACACACTAGTGCAGCTAAGACAAAAACCCTTTAAAATTATAACTGGGAAAACATTACATTTTACAAGTAATGAGAAATTAAATGAGTTTGATATAAATATTTCATATACACTTTTTAAAGCAATTTCAACACATATTAAAACCAGCCTGAATAATTAGGATAATTGACATATTAGGATCTTGGTTAACTTTTTAAGTAAAAAATAATGTAACTTGTTGTGTAGGAAGAGAGCTTATTTCGTTGTACTGGTATGCTTATAACTGTACTTAAACACCATTTAAAATAGCATGTAGCAACACCATCCTTTGACAGATGCAATAATATTTTTATTACTTTTTCTGAAACTGATTAAAATATAGCCATAAGCTATATGTTTGTGCTGGGGCATAATTAGAAGTGGTTTAGTCTAAACACAATCCTAGTATTCAAAAGAATAAAAGAAAACTGTCAAGTCACAGAGGAAAAAAACCCAACAAACCGAAAGATTTAAATTAACCGGCATCTATTGTGATCCACTATGTCTAAGCTCTTCTCTAAGCTATATGGGCCACCGTTTCCTAGCATCCTAGATGAAACAATTTATGTGAGTATTGACCACAGGAACTTCCAGTGAACAAAATAAGCTTGAACAATGCCTATGTTTAGCTTTTAAACAGAGCATGAAACCCTGACAATATTTTATATTTCTTTTATTTTAGTTTAAGACTCACTCTTCTTAAAGTACTTGGGAGGAGAAGAGCATCAGTAACAGATAGCAGGTAGCTAACAACATAAATTTACACCTTTGTAGTGTATCATCTTATGAAAACACAAGAACAGCTGCAGGCAATTTCTATTTTTACATATTTATATTGTATCTATACTTGCATGTGATAAATGCAGTACTACTAAGCCTTGTATGTAGGCAGCTGCAGTAAATGCACAACTAGTATAAATGAAAACTCCACACGTGACAGTAAGAGTTTGAAGAAACTTAACATTTACAAACTTGTAAATGTTTTATTACTAACTATACTGGCTTGATTGAAATTTAATAGCAAGCTGCCAGAATCTCTCTTTCTGCCTTTTCTTCAAAAAGGTCTCTTTGAAAAAAATATTCCTATATCACAACTGATTCAAAGGACATTATATTCTCCCTCAACAGCCAGATGTTTCCTTCAAATGTGTGTGTATCTATTACATATAGAAGCAACATTCATGAGAAATACATATACCATACAGTAAACAGTTTTATTAGAAATGACAAGCGTTTGGGACAGTAAAATCTGATTTGCATACACAGGGTCTTTCTGCTGTTCAAACACTTAGTGTAATGAGATCTCATTAGTTCAGAATCAGGTGATTTGCAGGGCTTTTTAGAAAACTCATGCACTAGCAAATCTGATACTCTGTAGTACACAAATATATACTCGATACCTGAAGAGGGAAGGTAGGTTTTCTGACATTCTCCTTCCTTTCTGATTACTTGGCAATTCACAGTAAATGTGCATAAGGCAAACTCCACCATCTACATCTTATTTCATATGAAATACTTTACTTTGCAGACTGCCAAATCTGATGTGACTCACAACCACAAAGAAAAGCTCTTAGGGTTAGTAATACAGTGTCAGGCTACTAGGTAAATTACCTGTACAATACATAATTAAGTCTATGTGCAATCTGCATGGCTAAGTGATATCAAATAAAGTATTAATTCAGCAATATGGAAGAGATTATTATTAGTTATCCTAACTTTAGTGAAAAAACAACTTTGACAAATAATTCCCTTTAAACACCTTCTAATCTGATTTCTAGGGATATTCTCCTTGAGGGAGGAATTTAGCACATTAAGTGCAAAGAAGATTATAGCAATTCAGTTTACTGTAACAGACACTTTTTGCATTTTCCAAGTTCCTTTACATAGTTATTTCCTAATTGCATCTGATGGCAATTCTTAGGTTTTGCTTTCCTGATTCCCACTTGACTTTCTCAAATCTGATTTGAGCTATTTTACTTCAGAGTTTTAAGTTACCGTTCTGTGTGTTATAGCCACACTTGTCTACATTCGTTTTATCTGCCTCACTTTTTGGTTTTATGCTTGTTCAGATCTGTTTCTTTTTCCTCTCTTTCCTTTCCTCTGAACAAAGAAAAAAATAAACTTATGCATATTGGGCTACATTCTGCTCTCTTCATGCGCCCTTGTAAGTCTATCAAAACTGCAAGGGTTGTGCATGAAAAAATAGCCCATCGCTCTGACCATGTATTTTAATGTATTTGACAAGGTATTTTTACAGTCTGGACAGACAATGAACTAGGAAGGGGACAAAAGTTTTTAGAGAGAAAACTATAATAGAAACTGATTTATTCCTTCAACATGAGAATAACTTTCCCACTCTTCACTGTCAAGTATGTACTTACACAGTCACCTCAAAACCCTGCTATGTAGGATGGTTAATTTTAATGCCATGATCCTACAGTAACTGCTTAATAGAGATGCAGGGTCCATTTAAATATTAACAGTTTTAATATCTCCTATGAAAAGGCCCCATCCTTTAAAACTGTTAGCATGTAACTGCTTTTAAAAGCATGTTATATCTTCTCAAAAATTAAAATAACCCTCTCATTCTATTCATTTTTGCCATTTGTCCTATGATGAGACAGTAACAGGTGAACACTGATACTGAAGTAGACAAAAACACTTTAACAATCTAATCTAAATAGAAGTAAAGCTGAACCTGCAGTAATGGTGACCAGTTCTGCTCAATATTAGGTTTTCTTTAGTTGCATACAATTAGAATTTCTTGCATTTGATATTTGGTGGACAGCTGTTCATTTAAAACGCATTAGAAACTGCAATCTATGCAATTTCAGATAAATGGTCACTATATTCCTTGAAAAATTAAAAAAAAATATATAAGCATTAGTATAAGTGATTATATTGAGTGTTAATCAATGTTTTACATTCAAGTTACGAGATCACACAATTTAAAAATCAATATAAATTAAATAAAATTCTAGATGTGTTTTTTTTGATTAGCAAGAAAAATACACAATTCTTTATTATCAAAATCCTCAGATAAATGCAAAAAAAAAATCCCCTGTGCTTCAGAAATTTAAACATTTTATATTTGATCAATACAAATGTTGCTTTGTTCTAATATTTGAATTATTTTTAAATAGTTTTTTAAGGCTACCTAAACATTTGGTAATTGGTTAAAGATGCTTAGCAGTTCAGTGGATAAATACTGGACATTTTTTTCAAAAGCTCTGCAAGCTAAATCCTTACTAGTAGCAGATATTTGGAGAATATCTCCATGAAAGCAAGTGCTCTATCACTTCAGTGGTGGTGACTGCTAGCTCCTTTTAACTCAACACTGATTTGAGAATGGTCTAAATGCTCTAGCATATTTCATGTTTTCCAGACTATCTCCCCTTGGTAAACAGATAAACTTGTTCAAGAACCCTCCCAAAAAGTATTTGTTCACAAAAACTGGTTTTTACACCATAAGAGGTTATAAACACAAAATTTTAAAAATTTATGTTTTAGACTCTGAAGCAAAACATCTATTTTAACAAAATAACCTTGAGCAGTTACACCAGTGGCTTATTTAGAACATGAGCAGTACCCTCTTTAACCCATTAATTTTAAAACACATGCAATACCCTGAAAGGAGAGGACTTAAGGGCACCATTTTGGCTAACTAGTTGCAGAGATGGACAACCATTAGAAGTGTCTACTCTTTGTATGCAGTGTCTTTTGGAATGACACAAAAGTTTTAAAGGTTTCTTAATTTAAATCTCAAAAGTTCTATATTGGGAAACTAATTTTTCAGGATAATTACTAAATTAAAAGTACACACCAAGTACACACATTTGAACTAAGCATTCAAGAAAAGCTGAATGCATGTCAGTTTAGATTCCTGCATTTGCTTGTACTGTTTTAGAATACTGTAGTTATAAACTTTTAAACAGCATTGAGTAGGACTGATAAGTATCTAAGATGGATTTTAATACATTTACAGCTCTCCAGTTTACCTACAAAAACAAGGGTAACTTTACCAACAACAGCATTTGTTTCCTCAATGTTTTAATTTTAGAAAATCTTGAAAAGACCATACTGTATTGTGAGACCAACTCATAATACAGAAGATTATCTTAACTCTAAGAACTAAGGAAGTTTTGAAAGTAACTTTCTATTTTTATTAAAAAAAAACTTCATCACTATAAGAAAAATTCATTTTTTCTACAAAAGAGAGTAAGTTTGTAAAAAAATAAGCCTAAACAACATCTATTTTCTGCTGTTATTATCACCATCTGGATTATACCTTAAAGTTAAACCCAGTTTAGAAGAGTATCAAATTCTGTGAGAACACCCTTTCCTCTTTCTCCTCCCTGCTCCTGAATTTTGTACTATGGTTGGATACACTGAATTTACTTTGTAATACATAGCTGCAAGTCACGAAAGATACTACACAACACCTGTTTCTTTCATCTGTTATTACCAGTGCCTACACCTATTTTCAGCATTACAATATTAATGATTAAGAAGCTCTTAATTAGGTAAAAATGTAGTAACATTGCTAAACGCTTCATACTGATACTCACACATACAGCATTTGAAGAGTTCTTAAATACTGTTCTCAATACCATTAACTAGTTTATTCAAGTTAGTTCTGCACATCTACTGCTATCTGTCTATCTGCCCTGGTACAATAAAACCACCAACACATGGTGCACTGCTATTAATTTATCAAATTTCTATGCATTCCAGGGTAATGTTACTTCAGTCAATAAAAATAATAGATCAGTTTAAGAAATATTCAAAAAGGAACTTTTAAGTCTGAATTCTTGCTAACCATAAAAGAGATCTCTAAACCATAAAAGGCAGTTTTAGAAAAATGTTCAATTTCATTCCTTTATACAAACTCTTCCTTAATGAGCCTTTTTCTTTTTTTTCCTAGTGTAATTAATGTGATTTAATTTTCACAAGTATGAGTCACTGGAAAACTTTGAGATTTATCCCCCAGTTTTCACCCACAAGGCTGTCCTGGTCAACAAGCTTCTTTGGTCACACTTGCAAGCACATGCCATTCAACACAGAGGGCTATCACAACTGATACTCAACTTCCAGAAATTCAAAGAAAACATTTGCTGAAATAGCCTCCCTACAAGTTCAGTATTTCATCTTTGCTCTCAAGAACCATATACCTGTACTCAATTTTCAATCTAGAACTAAATACAAAGACTAAAAAAAAAAAAAGCAAGTGTAAAGGAAACATTGTAACTCTCATAGAGATATAAAATTGCCACGTTAAGAGGTGATGCTAATTTTTTAAAACAGCATATTTCACTGAAAATTAAAACACATATGACATAATAAGGATAACCAGAGCATTTCACATCATTGCTGTTAAACACTTGCAAGTTAAAAATTAAGCAAAAAAACTGTATCAGCCATAACCCAAGCTAAAAGCATGCATGCACACACACATGCACACATACACACAAAGCTGGACCGCAGTTAGGATGATTTTTCTCTATTTAATCAAAGCCAGAGGCAATTCTTCCAAGTGATGTGATAACTACACAGCTAAGGCATACTTGCAAAGAACCCCTACTCTGGCCAATTAAAACCTACAGTTATTTTCACCATTTTCAAAACCTTTGGGGATTGTTCAGGAGACTTAAATGCAGAACAAGCTTTCCAACAAACTCAGGTGTTCCCAACAAAAGTGAATGCACTCAAAGTAAAAATAACACACTTCACAACTTTTACAAAATGTCTGTGAAATTGCCCTACACACACAGGGAATTCATCTCCTCCCAGGGAATTCACAGCTAGCAGAACAGCACTAGGACTTAATATTAAACAACCTGAGACTATTCCATTTCTGCAACACGCATTCCAAATAACGTTCTCCAAAACACAGCACTTCAATTAACACACCAAGGAAACTCCCCTGAAGACCTGTTGCACACAAAAGAATTGCTTTGATCCCAACGAATCTGCACGTTTCCCGCAGCTATCCTGCCTTAATTTATCAGACCAGGGCCGATTTGATAGCTTTCCATTAAAAAAAACCAACAACGAACCATCCCTCTGCCAGAGACAGAGGTGCTGCAGAGGTGATGATAACCCTAGGAAAAGAGAAGCTGTCTCTTTAAAATGCCCTGCTATGTCCCTGATCCCACGTGGAACCAACATCAGCAGCACTTTCGCATTAACTTCAGAGTGAGGCGAGATGAGGCATCATTATTTTACATAAATAAAACGAGGAGACTGTAGAAGACGTTCTTTGTAGGAGGCAAACAGGTGAACTGAACGTGCCAGGGAAACCAGCAACCACCCGCAGAAGAGGTGCCCTGCCCCTGAGCCCTCTCTGCTTTCCCTATGGAGCATTACCTCAACCCCACACTACTCTGAAGAATCCAGTTTAAATAGAGGAGGGAGCCACCAGGAAAACTTGAAATTCAAAGGCAACGAAAATGCACTTTATAAACCGGAAAGGTTTACTCTTTGCCTCACACATCCTAATTAGATCAGGAAAGTGACACTACAAAGGCATTACATTCCGGTCCGAAAAAAAAAAAAAAAAAAAAAAACGAAAGAAAAAGAAAAAACTCAGTAACAAGAAAAAAAACAACTAAAGATTCCATTTTAGTGAGAGATCTGAGACAAGCAGTCAACTTAGTGTTTAGTTTAATTGAACACAGCTTTAAAGGTAAATCGAAGGTAAATCGATTACAGTGCAGAGGTACATAGCAGCTGGTATTTCTGAAAGTGAGTAGCTTATTAAAGTAACAGAAAAATGTGAACTACTAAAGAATGACAGAGTTCAAGCACATATGTTTCCATAACAAGGAATATACTGCTGGTTTTCACTTTTCTTAAGGATGACAATTAACTATGGCCATCAGACAGCATGACCATCCTTTAATGCTTGAGCCTTATGTTAAGATTTAGGTATAGATCAAACAGAGTGAGGTATGAATAGTTGGGTGAGGTGTGTGGTCTGTGTTATGGTAAAGTAATAGATTGTGAATCACTTGTTTATCCTGAAGATTTGTGGCTTTTCTGTGAAACTTGTTTTCTTATTGGTATTTTAATGACCCTTAATCCTCAACTTACCTGCAGCTGCATTTGTTCAGAGCATTTATGTTGTCCTTTTAGGAATGCCCGAACACTTACATGTCAATTCCCTCAAAATCATCCATCCACCTCATTAGCACTTTTGAAGGTAGGAATGTATGCTGAGTATCACTGGATGGATTTGGGATCAAGTTGCATGGCTCTTTGACTATGTGGTGGTTTGGGTTTTGGGAAGAGTTGAGGAAAGGCCCCCACAGGGCAGTAAAGAGACAAGTAAACCAGTGTCTGAATGTCCAGAACCAGTGCATTTTCCCTGAGCAGATGTTTGCAGTCAAAGTATTTTATGTCACATCTACTACTTTGATCTTGGGTAGCAGTAAGCAGATCTTTTCTTACTATACATGTTAACTTTTGTTGGTGAAATGTGATGTGTATCATAGTCCACTTCTTTGCTATCAACATGGAATAGAATGGGAAGATTGTGTGTGATAGGACTATGTAATCACTATGCAGAGCATATGGACCAACAAAGAATGCTGACACAAGAGTTGTTGTCCTTTTATGCAACATTTTGTCCATACAGATGATACATATACATGTTTGCCAGTGACTAAATAGGACAAGACCATATCCTTTGGCTGATATATTTATTATTCGACTGCAAAAATAAAAAAGGTAACTGCAGATGAAATTTTCTTCTGAAGTGGATTTGTTTCATACTCAGTATCTAGGGTTTCATCTTAGTAAGGACGTTGTCACATTTCTGTACACAGATGGTATGTGTCTGTCCATCAGTGGAGTCATTGAGGGCCTGGTAGGTAACAGACGTAGTCACAGTGAAAAAACATGGTCCCTGTTATCATTTAATTTAGCTTCAAATGATGAGATTTGGCTAGTTTTCCTCTCATTCCAAGGTGAAAATCTTTTAACTGCACTTCAAATAGAAGAAAACTGCTCACTTTGTTTCTGACAGTAAAACCCAGCAGGGAAGAATCATTTTTGAAGTGGTGAGAACAAACAGTCTGTGCCATCTTTACTCACCCTAGTAAGATTAATTTCTTGCAGATCTATTCATTACACATCCAGAGGCGGAATAACAGTTCCAAAGCAAATCAAAAGCAATGAGTAAGTCAACTTCACTTCCTTACAATGCTAGCAACCTTTGGGTTTATAGTGCCCTCATTAGCTAAATCAGAAATGCCACTTAAGTCTGAAGCCATGACATCGCTTCCCCTAAAAACAGTAGGAAATGACTTGCCTTTATAATGAAATGTAATTTATGATGTGGGCTGTGCTTTCTAGATGTGGCCTGAAACAATTTTCATAGTGGTTAAAGTGTCTGTTTATTGAATTTAAGAGAACTGTTGGCCAAATACATTATGTCTCTTCAGCTGAATTCAATTTGTGGTTCTAGAATGGAGACTAGGCTTTTACTAATAAAGCTTGTAGTGAGGCTAAGAACAGAAAAGATAAGCCCTTTGCTCTTTTTTCCTACTCATTTCTGGGACTGAAATGTAAAGTCTGAACTTTTCCAAAGGTGAAGAAAAGCACGTCAGGATATTTTCAATAGCCTATTCTTCTTAATGGGCTTTTAAAAAGCCTATCCTGGATGTTTTTCAAGTTGCAGCCTATTTTAGCTTTTATCTAACACTTCTGCCTTTACTCTATGCTAACTGCATTGTGATAGGCAGGCTGTCTGCATTATATATCTGTGTTTCAGGGTAAGGCAGATGGAATATCTGTTTTACTTTGTTTATATACCTAAGGCGTCACATTTTTTTATCAGAATACCTTGATATTTACTTCTTTATGTATCTTTGCACATTTAGTTTATTGTTAAAACCAGCATTCAATTTTAATCCTCATTGCACTCCGAGGAACAGATCCTCATACAGGTTATTTTTTGTTAATCTTTTGCCAGATATTTTGATGAAGCACCAAACACTTTACATCAACAGAGCATTGTCTCTGCTCAGATTTAACGTTTCATCTATCTTGCTGGAAGTTTTCTTATCTTTTCTTGAAGGAAAAATGGAGTTATAGGAAAGAGACAATATTCTCTGTAACAGTAAATCATTGTAGGATTGATTTTGGAGGGAGGAGGAGATGGGGAGACAAAAGTTATAAGGGTTTATAAAAGGTGAGGTATTTGGCCCTAATAGGCAGACAAAATGGGAATTCATTGCAGTGCAGTACCATATATTGCTTCTTTCAGGAAAGATCTTTCTCACACAAAGGTGGCATCTGTAAGAGTTGGTAAATGTCCAACCTGCATGTATTGTAGCGGGCAAGGAAACTGTGGGAAGGAGTTGCACTTAGACGTGTCTGCCACCTGTTTTCTGCCCACAAATGTGGCCCTGAGAGGACAGCAGAAGCTCCATGCACTAGAAAGTGCCAATGAGCTGAATTAAAGTCAGGAAAGGGCAATTTCCTCATGAAATTGTGCTATCCTGAACAAAAAAGCATCAGTATTCAGCATGAGTTGATAACAGGTTTAAAAGATGTACTATAATCAGCTCTGCCAGGAGACAGCATAGACGCGTCATTCCTTGTCTGCTGCTGTAGAATAGAAATTACATTTGTCCCAAAAGGCTCTGTTGAAATAGAACTGTGTCTGTGCTTTGTGCTTTATGAAAAGTTGTAATACGTGGAGATCAGTGAACCAAAATTTTCAGTGGTTTTTTGCATTTTTTATTTTTTCGCACTTATCCAAGGAAGTAGGAAGTTTTAGTATAGTAATACTTGCTAAAAGGAGTTGTTGAAGGTGTCTGCATACAGTAATACCTACAGCAGGAAGCAAGAACTTAAATAGCCTCAGAGAGGGGTTTTATATGGACTCTGGGATACCGAACATTTTCTGTTTCTAGGGTTGCTCTTGATTTCACTGAAACTAAAGAAAGGAAAGAAAAAGCAAGAGGAAATATTTCCCAGCAATGATCTTTGAGAGGGTTTTACAAATGTCTTACTCTCCAGTTTCTGCTGAATGAATAACAAAGGGATCAACACTGTCAGTTGTGAAGCATGAAGAAATAAATAAATGGGAAGAAGAAATAGTTTTATGTAGTTTAGTTGAGAATCATGACAGTTACAGAATCACATGAGATGAAGAAACCTGCACACCTTCTGGGAAGAAGAAGCATAAGTAGGGGACTTTTTTCATTAGGTCCATTTATACCTCTGACTAGTTCTTAAAACAGTCTAGCACTTGAAACCCACAGTCACCTCATAGTACTGGGCTACTGTGGAATATCACTTTCGTATAGGTGAGGTAGATTGAGCATTGCTCAATCTGGGAAATGTCTCAGCTATAAAATTTTGATCCTTAAATGGTGATTCATAAGAATTTTTAAGTATCTGGGAGTCTCTACAGTTTTACAAAGTATCAACTCTTGTAATGGGATAAACATGAAGTCATAATTAAGCTTTATTACAAAAATAAATCAGAACTTACTTAACAGCATGAAAAAAGTCTTCCTAAAATACTAAAAGTGTATAGAAATTTTCACTTGTAACTTCTGTTAGAATTGAGGAGGGTGAGAATCTTTGAAATTTTGATACTTTTATCCATGTATTGTAATGATTTCTGGGGGCATTGATCATGTCCAGAACTGTAACTTCTATTTACAGGAATGTAATCTTTCTATATATTTGGTTAAGACCAATCTGATTCTGAGGGAGGATAAGGAAGTTTGATCTAATGAGAGTCAATTCTGCTCACAACAAATAATGGACAAGTTGTAAATGAAAGGTCCCTGAATCATGACATCAACCCTTAAATGGACCAGGAAAGCAGTAGGAACAGTTCCTTGTTTTCCTTGTCTGGCTTTTTAGCTGTCTGTGTTAGTTTTGCAATACCAAATCGGTTCATCAAAAGTGACATTCTATAAGAAGAGGCTCATTGCCTATCAGTCATGAACAAAGAAAGCTACTGTTCAGGACCATGGTGTCAGGCAAAATGCACATATTCTATATTCCTTCTTTCTCAAAGTATGAGCTTCTGACAGTGGCTGTTACTTTCTTAAAAGAGATTGTGTTTCAGATATTTCTGGGAGCCCAGAGAATGATTGTAAATATCTCAAAGAGGTTAAAGCACCAAGTCACTATCAGTTGAAGAGTGATCAATTCTCACGACCAACAGGAATTTCCCCTGACACACTGCACACACAACATTGATATATTGCTCATGAAGTCTCCTTTCTTTCTCACTGGAGCCATTAGATTACCAGGCATCCTCACAGAAGAATAGATCGTTTTATTCCACATCATGGTGTCTAGTAAACTTATGTAGGATGACATTGAAAAGCCTAGAATGAATTAACCCTCTGGGACCTTCAAAAATCCAACCCTTGACAGAGCTGACCTTGTTCTGGGTGCAGGTATGGCATGTTAATGTCTGTTTCAGAGCTTAGGACTGAATTAGAGCTAATCATTGCAGGCAGGATTGCAGAACAGAGAGAACAAACAGTGACATGCAAATAAAGTGAAAGAAATTTGTGCTAAATAAGGAAGGATTGAATTACTGTCTGGGATTTTTTTTTTCATTATTTCGTAATGAAAAATTTGGATTTGTTACTGACATACTGTTAAAGTCAGTAGCATTAAAGTGGAACTAGAATATTAATAACATATTTCTTTCTCATACTTCTGGATTAATGCACCTTTAATTAAATCTTTTGTAACAAGTGCTTTGCTTTTCTTGTAAAGGTGAAAAAAAAAAATGTTGGTAATACTCCACTGCTTATTTAGGGATTGCCTTTTTCTAACAATCAATGCAATTAGTAAAGGTTACTTGGATATCTGAAGCAAAATGAAATGTTAGAGCTTTGCAATGCTTTTTTGTAATCTTTTTACATGTGTAACTCTTAACATGCTGCTAAAATAACAAAGTGATAATAATAAGGTGATTATTCTTTTTTTGTTAGTTTTCTCAGTGCTTATCCTACAGCAAGTACTGCTGAGCATGTGAATGATATGCCACTAAATCTTACCTTTTACACAGAAATAAAGGTGTTAAAACAAAAAGTGAATTATCAGTGCTGTTGAAGTTGATGGGAAAATTACCCTGACTTTATCAGAGGCCAAGGTGAACTTAGAATGAACTCTAAATGGCTGAAAGTTTGGTTCTGATAGTAGGTGTTGAAAGCACTGCTGGCTGGTTGATACACCTCAGAACCTCACTAGTGCCTGTCCACTTGCCTGTAACTTTTAGTCACAGCTCAGGTAACAGTGGTGGCAGGGTAATGAGCTTGGGTAGGATCTGCTCCAGAGCAAGTATATCCCACTCATTTGCTATTTGTGTGAGAACAGTGGGGAAGGGGAAGCAGAATTAAAAGATAATGGATTGAAACCTTCTGATTTTTCTAAGGGGAAAAGAAGGTATGCAATGCTTAATGGGTGATAGTAGACTCCTTATGGGGTCTAACAGAAGAGTCTGTCTGTTTCTATTCAAGAGTATAACTGAAGAAACTTTTCCACTGCTCTGATACCCATGGAAAAATGGAGGAAAATTTGCTGAGAATATTGCTGATGGAAAGGAGCTTCTGTTCTCATTAAAGCTCACCCCATGCTGGCATATAGCTCAACTTGCTGCTGCTCAGTCTTATTTCAATACTTGGCATGATGCATCAACAAGTAAAGAATCCTCCTGAACTGTAATCACCGGCCTATGGCAACAGATTGTGGTAATGACTCCCCTGGTGCTGTGTTTGTAGACAGAATTAAGGTCTTCTGTGGTGTACCCAATGTTGCTTTCTTTAAGACAAGAGAGTTTACACCAGTAAGATAACTTTTAAACAGAGTAATTACTGCCCAATGAGATAACATTTGTAAGATGCTTCTGGTTTTTTCCAGACCAGTGTGGTTGGGTTAACTCTGGCTGGATACAAGGTGACCACAGAAACTATTTTATCACTCCTCTCTTCAGCTGGACAGGGGACAGAAAATGTGATGAAAGGCTTTGGGGTCAAGGTGAGCACAGGGTGTTTTGCAAAACAGAAATACCAATGGAATCTCTTCTTTCCAGGTACTATTTGATCGGATATATTAAACATTGCTGAAAGCGATTAACAGCTCAGGGTCTGGGAAAGTATTTATATTTGGGAAATGACATTTTTCCATAACAATATAAATGATAATAAATGTATACTTTTTATTGATAGATTCTTTTAATGAGTCACTGCTACACAGAATGAAATTTCAGCTGCCTCATAATATGCATATGTACCAGTCAGCAAAAAGGTGAGCTGGGGCTGCACCTTGGGGCAAACATAATATAGAATCATTAAGGATTTCAAATGACAGTTCTGGAATGGTAACAAAAGCCTTGAAAGTATAGGCACAGGACCATGAGGGCCCCTCAGACTACAAACACAGATGACTACTAGTCTGGATGCAACCTGGAGAGAAACTGATTTTAGAGCATAATAAAAAACTTCCTTTGGCTTACCTGTACTGACTGAATAGGCTGTAGTGGAACTGAGGTGTGTATTCTGAAGAGGGTTGAAAACAGGAATCTCCTGCTGGAAAAAAAAAAAAACCTATATATTTTAAAAAAGGGTAAGGACAGCCAGGAAACTTGTGCTAAATCTTTTGCCAAGTACTGTGTACAGGGTTCAAGTAGCTTAATGATAAATAGGATTGTGTATCTGCCTGTGAAAATTTACTATGATTCATTCTACATGTGTCTTTTGACTGTTTTTGCAAGCCTGCAAGACAAATCACTTAGTTTGCTGTTTCCATACTTCAGAAATGAACATGCAGAGTTGATCAGTGTAGTATCCTCTACTGTACTAATATACAGATGTGTATTGTCACTAGAGAAAATTCTACCTGAGTATTTGGTTAAGGTTTGGTTGATTATCTTTTTATCAATTAGTCTGGCTATATGACTTTGAGATCTGGGTATTAAACCTGAGTGCAACAGGACTTTGGGAAGGGATTCAAAATTTCAGTCTGTATTCACTGTCATAGACATATTATTTTTCTCTATGTTTTGAAATAATGCCCTCTTAATACAGCCACTGTGGCAAATCCTGCTAGTTATCTGTTCAGCTGATCATGCATTACAATTTAGTTTATCCTTTCAAATGGGTTAGAATAAATGAGATTTTCTACTGTTAATTCTTAAATTGCCTTAAGCTGAATGTGGCCATTTGTGATACCACAAGAACAGTGGAAGTTGCATCACACCATCCATCAGTACATTGCGAAAGTAACAATCTGAAAGGATGAGTATGAGGCAAATGTTATCTGTTAAAAAAAAAAAAAACCAAACCAAACAAGTTATATTATTTACTCCAGTGCTAAACATATGTGGAAAATACCAGAAATAGTTGTACATTTTTCTGTGTGGAAGGAAAGCAAAGAAGTTGTAACAATTAAAGACAAAGTATTTGATTTCCTCTTAAAGTCCAGCAAACAGGTGATTGGCAATAATAGAAAAAAAACAGATTATGTTGGGTTGACCTTGGCAACTGCCAGACCACGCTGCTGCTCTCTCACTCCTACAGAAAAGGGATATTGGAAGGAACAAAAAATAACTTTTAGCATATGCCATATAAGGGCAGGGGGGTGGCGGGGTCAGGGTAGTGGGGAACAGCAGGGAGAAAGAAACTGTAGCATTCATTTATAAAGACACCTGGATGGGAGGGCCAAATTATATCTTATTGCTTTGTTCTTGGTGTGGTTCCCACAATAGGCTGCTGCAGCACCTGCCTTGCTACTTTTTGATTTTTAAAATATTAGCTCTGAATGCAAAATACCAAGCTCAGTTTTGGCAAAGATTCAGAAAGACATTTTATCCAAAAACTCTGGACTTCTGTGTTTCCAATGATCTGCTGGGAACTCAGCAGTCTTGAACCCATGTTGAAAGTGGCATATGCCATCATGGACCCCCTTGCAAATTGAGTCTCACACAGCCTGTGGCTCTGCATGTTCCTGCCTGGATCCCAGAGATAAAGCAAAAAGAGGATGAGGATAAATGCTACTTAATTAAGTGTTAACCTAAGTGCTAATATAATTTTGGGTGGGCCATTACTTATAAAGCTTAAATCAGGGAACTCTGACCCGAAATTAATTAATCTCTATTGCTTTAAACTACAGGTATTCATGAGCCTGGATGTGGTCTGGTGTTATGGGCAAACTGGGCTTGAGGGAAACTGGAGCAGTACATACAAGGATCATTGTCATGTGCACAAATAGTACAGAAAAAGAAGTGAAGCTGAAAAAGTGTTCCTACTAAAAACTGTGGCCTTAGGTTCTGAAATAACAGATCCTTAGAGTTTCTTTGGAAATGTTATACATGTATCAGTATTAGCTGGCATAAATTTCTTTTACTGACCTCTTTTTTGCACAGGCAGATTATACCTAAGACTTAGGTATTATATAGTACAGATCTAGGAATTACAGAAGAGCCACAGGTAAATTCTAGAGTTTGGGTTCAGTTTGGAGATCTTCCTATCTGAAGTTTCACAGGCTGAAATGTCTACAGTTAGATCAGAGATCAGCAGTGGTTTGTACAATATCAAAGGCAGATTAACCAAAATATTGATAGGTAGTTGGATCTTAATTCTTTTGGTCTTGTGGGAAATGGACTGTATTATAATGTCATCACAATCATAAAGTACAAATACCTTTCTCTTATTGGCATTAGATATGTGGAACAGAAGGGAATGAACAAAAGATCACTGTCTATTCCCATTTTTATTTATTTGTCTGAGGACTATAAAGTCTGAGGAC
>JAWWEW010000078.1:112071746-112163838 GCA_035583185.1 Anabacerthia variegaticeps
ACAGAAGGGAATGAACAAAAGATCACTGTCTATTCCCATTTTTATTTATTTGTCTGAGGACTATAAAGTCTGAGGACTTTTTTGGGTTCATTTCACTCCTTCCTTCTCCAATTATATTCTGGTTTCTACTTGGAAATTTGAGAAACAAAGATATTTTGTAATTAATTTGTCTGTAATTCCTTTTTTGCAAACACCTCACCTATGTCAGGTTCTAAGACTAGTGTTTCACTTTCTTTCTAACACAGAGCAAGGAACATGTTCCCTCTCAAGCTGGACATGGACATGTTAGTGAAGGGGTTAGCTTTTTTCCCCAGTCTGAACTCTTTTTTAATGCTTTTGCTAGTTAAAAGCTTTTGTACCTTTCATCTCTAGACCAGGTAGAGTGCTTTGTTGCTGCATTTCAGAATAGATTTTCTCTAAGACTCTTCTCTGTTCACAAAGAAACAAATGGCTTTTGCAGAGTGGGGAGATGGGGTTAGTCAGAATTTGAAGAGAGTCATAAAGAAAATAGTCTCCCGAATTAACACAAGCAGTTGAGATATAGATTACTGGTTGTTTTTGGATAAAGCCTGAAGAAGATCCTATTGTAAAGCAGTAAACAATTTGCAGCTAGATATGGGATGGTAAAAGTATCAGTGATGTATATCTCAGACTGACTGAATGACCAAAATATTGTAAAGAAATTGAGCAAATTCTTAGGACACCTGGCCGTAGCTTGCAGTGAGACATCCAAACACCATTTTTAAAGGCTTAGATCCTTCTAAAGATACAAAAAAGACCTTCAGAAGGATCTGAGTATATATGGCAATTCAAATGCCTACAGAAAGAATTGGATATCAGGTGCTAAGTGCCTCAAACTTTGAAACAAGTATGTTTCTTTAAGCTAGTTTTCAGGATTTACTGTCTCTTGAAGCACTGTTGGCCTAACTTTACCTAAACAAACACATACAATTGGGTCTTCCTGTTGAATTTCTTTTTCCTGTTTTAAAAATCTGGAACTATTTGAGTATTTCGATTTTCTAAGAAGGTGTTCAGAGTTTACAGTTTCTCATTGAGATTGGAATTGTCTAAGTTGACATGGAGATGTGCAATGATATGCTAATTCAAAGCTGATCACTCTTGCCTGAAAGTTATATGGACATAGCATGGGCACATGTGCATTCACGTCTCTAAAAGGCTTCCCAAATGGGGCCAGGCTGTGCCTTGTTAGCTTTCAGCCAGGGCAACTTGTCCAGTGTGAGCAGACAAGTTGACCTGGTAAGGTTGTCGCCACTTTCAGAGCAGCCAGACTGGGAAGAGCTTGATCTCAGGTAAGGCAATTAGGGTTTTCAAAATACCCGCTGTACATTTATAGAAAACTCTTTACTCTAAGACGTTTCAAAAGAGCTGCCTGAAGCCAATACACTTCTACTTTTAACAAAAGGGTCCTGTTAAGAAATTGCTGGCTGTGTAAACACAGTAAAGCATTCCACAGAAAACACCATTCAACAGTAGGGTAAGATCTCTGTTGATTTCATGTACCTCTAAGGGCTGATTGTTGTTGCAAGTGGATGATGCTTTCATATCCATTGAAACTGCGATTTTAAATTCAGATGGTCTCTGTTTGCTCTGATTATTTTATGAAGGGCCTTGCATTCTGGCTTCATGCTGGCATACTAATTTGATCGTTATTTCTTTTCTAATTCCTTAGTCTCAGACCTAGTGTTTACACTCCTTCTAATTGTTTTTTATTATTACATTTAGTGTTTTAAGTTCTGATTTCTCTCTGTACCTTAAGTAGGTCACTGCCAATGCAACATCTTTGCTACACCACTGTGCACACAGTGTTCACTGCCTGTATTTGCATAATGAGCTAATCTTTGTTGGCTGATTACTTTGTGGAAAGATTTGAACTTCTAACTGATAATAATTGCAATCTACCAAACTGCACAGTCACCTCACAGATGATCAAAGTATGTTTGCTAGAAGTTCTGCTGAATATCACAATCTCTCATCCAATGTCTCATATTGGACACCTGACTAGAAGTTTTACCTAACATTCAGCTCTATCAGAAGAAAAACTGGGATCTTATTAGGTCAGTTGCTCTGGAAATAATAAAAGCAAGATATTTCAAAAAGACCCTGACAAACCAAACTTGTTCTTTGTTAACAGTAATGGTGTATCTTACAATAGTGTTAGTTTGAGGCCAACAGAAAAAAGTACATACTTTTCGAAGCTACAATTTCAAACTGAATGCCTTGACTTGTTGTGCACTGATCTTCCTCTGCAAGCAGAACACCCAAAGCTTTAATTTCTTCAACCAGATTAAATAACTCTAACTTTACATATTAACCACCACATCTAGCTTAAATTCCTCAATCTATAGAAAAGACTTAGCAAGTCATAGCACAGCTTTCTCTATTCACAGATGAAAATTTTGAAGTTGAATTTTCAAAGACCTTAATCTAATCTTGGTGAAATTCTCATTGGGATTAAATAAAACTAAAATGTATCAACATTGGCCTTTACTATATGGCAGAGCAGAATGTTTTTCTAAATGATTAAGTGCAGCTAGATCCCTTGGTCTTTTTGAGCAGCACATTCATTTTGTGGCTGACTTTTTCATAAACACAAACCACGAGACTGCAACAGTATTTCAAAGAATTCTTCATACATTATGTCCCATGTTCTGAAATGTTTTGAAATTGTAATAGGAACTGGTAGTATGAATACTAAGGAGAAGGCTGGTTCCTGAAGATCTTGCAGGGGACTTAGGGTGAAGGGAGACAAACATTCTTTTCCGTGTTGTACAGTTGTGAATCTGCAGCATGGAGAACTTGTGAACTGCACAGCATTGCCTGTGAGGAGGGATGTGGAGTCAGGAACTAAGCACAGCTCTGCTGAGAAAAGACCTTCGAAAACCTGTATGTGTAGTTTCCCATACTGCTCATACTTTTAAACAAGGAACATGCAGTTATAGACTATATTTAGAGTATTCACTTTGGGACAAGCTTCTAGACAGATTTCTGTTAGGAGCTCTGACAACTTTTAAACCATAGCAAGCTGAGCAAAGCCTTGTGCAAGGAGCCTATGGCCAGTGCCAGTTCCAGTCTCAATGAGAAACTGAAAGCTCTGAACACCTTCTTTATTAAAGGGAAGTGCTCCAATGACTGTACTGTCATCAACCTGGAATTCGCAAATATTGGTTCAAGTAGCCCTTTACAGTTACTGGTTTGAGTGCATCCTTCTGCTTGAAGATAACAAACCTTTAAAATAAATTTGTGATTTTATACTATTTCAATAATTCTGTTACTGTAAAAAACAGTTGTTTTTTAAGAAGGTGTAAATTATATGGGTATACAAGGACCTTAAGGATAGACACTGACAACTGTGGTACACACTGGAGTAAAAGGACAGTTCAATGAGCAAGCTGAAAGAAAATCTACGTGACAAAGAATATTTGCTGAGGGTCTCAACTGGGATTTTCCCAACAGAAAACTTTTGTTATATTGCAGGTGCTGAACTCATTTTCTTGGTTAGAAAAGGAGAGAGCATTTGGGGTTTTTTTCTGTTTTATTGCCACTTTCTATTCACTGAAAGGCTCATTTGAAAGACCAGTTCTGACTTTTACCTCCTATGCTCTTTAAAGTCAAGTCAAACTCTCTGCTTACGATCCAGACCATGTTATACCATAAAGAATGTTAATGTATTTCTTTAAATCTTTCAAACTTCTTTAGTAGCTGAAATTTATAGTAGGAATACATTCATGTGGGGGGAAAACAAACTCTTCTTACATTGGGGTTTTGACAGTTTCATCTTCTCTACTGTAACAAATGACGGTTTAACTGCTTGTGACACAAGTGGAGGAGAGATTTTTCCATGTGTACGCTATTAGTCATGTTACAGGTTCACCTTGCAACGCTCATGGGGCTCTCACTGCCCACCTGCGCATCTAGAAAACAACCCCCACAAAATGAGATGACGTCCTTCTGCTGTTTTAATTATATAACCCAGCTACTGGAAGGATCTGGTAAGAATCAAAGTGGTGCAAGTAGTGGGAGTATTGAACATTGGGGCAGGGATTATAGAAGGTAGCAGCATGTTAAACTCTTTTAGCTGTACATAAAAGCTTGTCCCAGGAACTCTTTATTATGCTCTTTCTGCAATGAGTATTATATTTTAAATAATTCCTTGTTATTTCAGATGGCAGTGCTGATGGAGAAGGGGACTATTTTTATGGAAGGAATTTAAGAGGGTTTGCTACTCTGAAAAGAATCACTGTGCTTTTGGAAAATATTTGATGAAATATGTTGTCAAAATTTTGTTGTGGCTAACAGTTCTGTTATTATTGACCACAGAGAATGAGCTAGCAGCTTCAGGATGGGAAATATTACTGTTTTCCTCAGCATAGTGTGTTTAGTGTTGCATCATGTTGTCAATAGCTGTTTGAAACTCTATCCTGACAGATGAAAAACAGCTGGCACTAAGAATAGCAATCATGGTAGGCTGCAGCAGTGTTGCAGGATAAAAACAGAACAATGGTTGTTAAACACTAGGCTGAGATTTTTCCACTCCTGCAATTCAGGATGCTTTGGAAGCTTCAAATCTACTGCATGTTGAAAGTGAAGGCAATTACTCAGGATATAAAATTAGTTTCTCTAAGGGAGAAAACTGCATGACTCCAAGTGATTTTACTGAAAATTCTTTGAAGTTAGTTTTCATGGGAGTCTGAAAGGGTTGGTGTATCTAGAGACCATGATTTCCCCTTACTTCCAGGTTCTGTACAAAATGAATTTCCTACAAAGATCTGAATGACTCCAAAGTGATTTAGACAGATGGTCTAACTGGCTTCATGGGTCTATAATTTTCCTCATAAGGAATTCCTTGCCAAAGTTGTATTTGTTCCAAAATTTGGTTCCCTATTTTCTAGCAGGAGCCTTTTTTCTGTTGATTTAGAGCTAGGGGGAAAATAACATTTTAACTAAACACTATCCTGAATCAGCATGGGGAATAAATTCTTTTGCACTAGAAATCTTTACTTAAAAAGTCTGTGACAGAAACTGCGATAGTATACACATCACAATATTGTTCAAAACAGTGGGTTCTACAAATCAAGGAAAGGTTGACCTGAAAGAAAAATACTTGCAATTTGCCTTCTAGGTGAAAATTGTGCTGCAGAAAGTAACTTTGATAACTCCAGAAAATTTACCTTATCTAAACCATCAAGAATTTTGAGGGGAGAGAAGTTCAAATGGACTATTGTGTTGGCTTATGAATGTCTGTATTAAACTAAAGCAGCATTTTCAAAGCTGAGTCCATTTTAAAAGGACCTAATTCCCATAACATGGGTGAATCTGAAACCATGATAGGTTTTGAGTTAGAGCACAGGAAATACCAAGAGTAGATGAAATCTTGTGGGAGAGTAAACATTGATTTCTTTCAAATGGTTAATTTCCCTTGGAGTTTTTATTTCTATGGTGTTTATTTCCTTAAAAACCTACCCCAAAAAAACCTGCTTTCCCCATTCTTCACTCTAAGCCAATTTCATGTATTGTCCTTGTCTCATTTTATTGCTGAACAGAAAACTGACTTGATGAAATATTAGTCAAGTGTCAGTTCTCAATTTAACCCCATCTAAACTAATTTTTCAAACCATGGGGATGCCTCCCTATGCGCCACTGCATTGTACATTATGCTTTAAGACCTTTCGTGTTTTTTGTAATGAAACAATCAAACTGCGTTATGCTCTGGAGCTGTGGGGTTTTTTTAAATTTACTGATGGTTTGGTATCAGAGGAACAGGGAAGATATTTTTCCCTGATACTCTGCTGAGTATACAAATCTTTTTGAATCAGTTCTTTTAGGTGAAGTAATAAAACTCGTAACTCATTCATGATCTGAAACTAAAAAAACCCTGTTCTCCTTTAGCTTAGATTTTGAATGAAAATGAAGTATGAAAGGACATCATCTGTGTATACGGAAAAGGCATCTTAAATTGTTGGAAACTAGGCTGAGTAAGCCAGCTTTGAGGAGCTGTACCTCTGTCTACTTACATGTGATCAGTTAATAAACAAAATGCTAGAAGTGTCATGAATATAGTCCACTGATTTGCAGAAACAGTACAAACACTGCAGCTCTCCAAACAATTTCTTTATGGGATATAAATACTAGTAACTTCTTCTGGCACAAATACAAGGTTACATTTTAAACAGGTTTTGATTTTTTATGCTCAAACTAGTTAAAATTCTATCTTCAGTTCTAGTCCAATGTGGCATATAGGTATATACACTATAATTTAAAAGGGAAATTGTATGCTGTCAATGTCATTCTTCAATTCCTCAAATACACTTTTTCACTGTTCTATCTGAGATTTCTCCATCTCTACTTTGTGTTGGTTTTGGGGGCATATTTTAATGATTTGCCTAAAATATATCAAGGAGAACTGAAAGAGATTACACGCCACTGATACTACCTAAATTATTGGTTTTTAAAATAGATTTTAGGGACCAAAAGGTAAGATCACACAGTTAATTCACTGTGTAACTCGGGCTGTGGACCTTGGAGTAGATTATATATTTTAGAATTGTATGTTCTAGAATTGCATGTGCCTCATAAAATCAGATCATTGAAAATATTGGTCTCCTGCTTTATTATTTAAAAAGTAACTGTGTTCTACTGGTTAGTTATCTGCACTGTAAAATGGCAACATTTCCCAGTTTGTTACCATAGCTCCTCATTCCTACATCTCACACATTCTTGTTGGTGATGCGCTTTTCTTCTTTGGGAGGTGGGGTGAGGGGGAAGATGTTTGGCCAGATTAAAAAGATGTTATCAGAAATCTCTTCTCCACATGGGTGATCACAGACAGCAAGTAAATCCCCTTCAAACAATCTAACCAAGCAATCTTCTCTCCAATTGACTGAATTACACTGTACCTCGAAGGACCTTCACTGTTACCAGCACACTCTGAGAGACAGTGTTATAATTTCACCCACTTCACTGAATTTGTTGCAGGTTCTGATACTGTTGCGCTGCAACTGCTGTTAATGTGTTCTTGCTCCGGTGTGGGAAAGCCTGATGAACCAACCCTTCTCCTCAAGAAAGGAATTGCTTTCAGTAGTTGGTTTTCAGTAACAATGGCCAGTAATGTACCTTTCTTCTCAAATGGTTACAGGCTCAGTTTCCTTCCCTGGGAATCTGCTGCTGTAACTCACTAGTGAGTGAGGACCTACAGTAATCGGAGCATTGCTCTTAGTAGGGACAGAGAGAACAAGTATTCTGAAACTCTACGGATGCTAACTCTATTCTGATTGCCAAATTTTTGCCATCCTTGTAGTATCATCTCTGTAACAAAAATGTAAATGATTGAAGGGAGTACATGTTCATCAGGGCAAGCTATAAAGGATGATTCTCATGCTGGAGGTGATGGAATGCAGATTGGCCACAAAGCAGTGTCAGTACTGTGCATTATATGACACCATAGCTTTGTTTTAATCTGGCGTTTCCCACCTTCCTTCTGAAAATCAGCTCAGCAGTTCCTCTGCTTTTATTCTGTATTGTGATCTGTTGTCCTTAATGAGAGTATGTTACACTGAAATTCAGCCTATTTACTGGGATCTTTTAGTGTTACATAAACTTAGCTCCTCTAGGGATCTGTTGATTATTGCTATAGATTAGCTAGAAAGTACTTTAAGACAACAGAAAATGGATTAGAGAAGCTGAGACTGTTTATCTGTTGACCTAGTGATTGAGTTGGACATGTTAAAACAGCCAAGAGAGTTTAGAGCATAACTATTTACCACTGATCTATTTTTTCCTACCATGTCTAAAGTATTTTGTTTTAAAGCTTCTAATTTCTTTCACTGCCAGTATTTCTCTGTTGCATGAACACTAGATATAGTAATGGGGAAACCATTTCCACCTGCAGAACTGTCATTTTTTTTTTTACAAAAAACAAGCATTATTGTAATTTTTAGACAGGTACTCAAAGTTTCCAGAAGTAAAATAACTTGTCAAAAGGCAACAGGGCAGACACCAACTGGTGAAAAATATTTTCATATATTACTGATTTTTTTTTATCCCAACAGGCTGAGTCATGCTGCAGAGGCTAGTTGAAGGAGGTATTGTGGAAACTGGATGTCTTTTAGAAATAACACAGATGTTTCTGTTCACTATGACATCTCAGCTGATATGACACAGGCAGAGTCAACAGGGCTTACCAGTCTATAGTAGGAACCTGGGTCAGGACTGCTGACAGCTTATTTGGTAGTTCCATGTCTTCCTACAACTGGCTTCTCAGTTTTTCCAGACTTTTTTTTCACTAAATAAATCCAGGGGATTTATTAGAGTCTTGTCTTGGGAGTTTTGCACAATTATGTTTATTTTAAGTCATGTTTAGTTACACGTTTTAGGTACAAGCAAGGAAACTCTTCTTATCCTTTAGTGCTGGGACTGTCACTGGGGATTTGGAACAATGAGACAGCTGAAAATAAGAGAGAGAAAAAGCCTGAGAGAGGTAGATATAATCAAGATGAAAAGCAAGGGAAAAGAAACTGGAAGAGGCAACTGGAAAAATACAAATAGATTTAGAGATAGAAACTGCCTACATGTCAGTAGAATAATTCCCTGAAAGAAAATTTGAAACCAAATGGAGAAATGTATATATAATCCAGCAAAGCTGGATGAAGGAGTCTTCAAACTGGGGGTAATACAACATGTGAGCATATCTTCAGGTGTCTGTTGCTAAAAGGGTCATTTGTTTTTAGACTCTCATTGATCCAAAGAAGATGCCATTGGTTTCCTTGATTACTATCACTTCAAGTTCTATTTCAGTCTACTTGTAGCATGTGTCAATGTCCTATTTCTGTCATAGGGCACAATGGAATTTTATATTATTAGCAACTATTAAGAATTTATGATTTGCATAGAATTTTCATGCAGTAAGTGTTTTATGGATGTTCTCTAATTAATCATCTCAGTACCTACATGGACTGTATGAAAATGTAGCTGTTTTGCAGGCAGAGAAACTACAGCTGAATGAATTGCTGGAGGCAATGCTAAAAGTGCTTTTATCAGTAGCAGCAGTTGGCAGGCTGTTTGCTTTCTATTTGTATTTGATTCCTCTGCCTGGTTATTGTGTACTGTACCTTTTTGGGTTGATTTGATGCAGTATGGATGAAAGTTGTTAATATTAAGGGTCAGCTCTGAAGTGCCTCCCTCTTCTTTGTTGGGGAATAAGGAATACAAAACGTCAGCTATTTATATGGCAAGAGTCCCTGGGTTACTCATATGCCTAGCACAAGAGCCAATTTTCCTGACAAATTTCTGCTGCTGCTAAAGGAACTGATAACTTCATAATTGGTATTCAACCATGGTCTTTTTAAAAATGCATGGAATTTCTAGAAACACATATACATTAGTGTTCTAATGTTATTCACCATCTGGATGTTTGTTATTTGGCTGTTTTGAGATATATGCAACAACAACAAGTTATTTTATAAAAGAGAAAGACTGCTGTTAAGGTTAAAAGAATAGATATTATGGGATTGATAACATTCTTTGGCCTCTGTGTCAGGCAAATACTTGGTTCCATCAGTTCTTGTCATAATTCTTTCCTCATACTTGCCAGCCATTTTTATTAATGTAGGTGAGTTAACAGTTCACAAAAGTCCAAAAATATTTAAAACATACTTTCACTAGATAGCTAGAAAAGCTAAACTCCTGAACTTATGAAATGCAGAGTCAGTAAAATAGAAATGAGTGGCAAAACCTTAGTCAGTATTCACTCTCAGGTTGCATATAATTTCAGAAATTCCACCGTGGATTCTAATGCATTTTATAATTTGAATTTGTGTATGTGCTCAATTGCTCTATGCATATTCATTTTATCTAGCAAAGTTGTTTTTCAGGCACTTTACAGTAATATTTAGTTTGTCTCACAGGAATGTGGTAATAATATTGAATAAGTCTAAACTCAACATTTGTGATTTCCATTGGACTTCTAAAACATTTATTATATTATGAATTCTAATAAAAATATTTTGGGATTACAGACATTTAGTAATGAAAATGTTATTGCAGGTGTTGACAAAACATAGTATTTTCTCTACTTTTTTAACCAAATAAAGAACTAAATGCCTAACTTTTACTATGTGACACCATCTGGTAACATTACCTACGTAACTGGGATGCATTTGGGGAATTTATACTGCATAGTTACTAAACAAGCCACATCAGACATGTGGCCAGTTATGCTGATTACTTAAACTTCACAGTATAAAGATGACTTCGTCTGAAAACACAGCTGATAAGTAACTTTTTGCTGGAGAAGATGACTCGTTTCTTTGATAAAGAAGCAACATCATTGGAAACATCAAGGTGCTAAGGGTCTGATATCACAAGGTACAGGCAAATTTACCAACTTTTTTATGCTAAATAATTACCAAGAGAAAAAATGTCTTTAGAAGTGACTGCAGAAACAGAGTATTTCACTTCACTTTGAAGTGGTGCGACTATTTGGCTGAAATGAAACTGAAATCTTAAGAATGCACAGATCTCCTAATAAAAAGATATATTCAGTATTTGCCTTTTAGAAACTCCCAGTATTTGAAGGAGGAAGCACAAATGTCAAGAGACTTCAGAATAATTGTTGCAAATTTATTCAGGGAAAATGAGTATCTCATGGTAAGAACAGGTATACTGCTCAAGACCTAGCCAAAAGTAATCTTGTTTACAAAAAGCTGTTTAAGAACTTGATGACACTAAAATATAACAAGGCAGTTTTGTGAAAAGACTTTGTAAATCCAGGTGCTGGTAAGTTTAGATTGAGGCTAGGCAAGGAAAAAGAGAACCTCCAGACTGAAGTCAGAGATCATCAGTCAAAACTATGTGTTTGAATGAATGTGTATTACAGAAGATCACTACTGTTACTCTGAGGGGAAGGCTGTGGGCCAGCATGCAACAAATGCCACTTCTGTGCCTAGTGCAACAGGAGAAATAGACAAGTGTGTCTCACTTCATGCATGGATCCTTCTGCTCTGAAATTCTCCCAGAAGTTTTGCTCCAAGACAGACTCTAAACCTTAGAGAATCACAGAAAATGTGAGTTGAAAGGGACCCACAAGTAGTCCAACTCTTGGCTCTGCATAGGACCATCTCCAAGAGTCACACCATGTGCCTGAGTATTGTCCAAACACTTCTTGAACTCAGTCTTGGTGGTGTGATCACTTCACTTGGGAGCCAGTTCCAGCACTCAAGCAAGCTCCAGGTAGAAAACTTTTTCCTGATATCCAACCTATTGGCCTTGTAGGCCAAGCTAATCCCACTGTCTGAACTCTTTCAACCTTCCCAATACTCAGACAGTGAACTTGGGTAACTTGCAAAACAGTTCTACATAAAGTTCTACAGGTGTGTTGTGGTAGTATATGAGAAACAGAAGAAAGTTGTTTCAGTAATGCCTTTTGTAGCAGAAAGTGAAAAATAGAGGGTAGAGTGAAATGGGAATTATTGCATCTACTGAGAGAATACCTTTACAGCTGAAAAGCCCCGAACAGAAGAGGCCAACAAAATAAAGTGAGGAGGGGAAAAAAATATCTTACAAAATTAAAACAAACAATCTAAAAAAAATACAGGGTGGGTACAAGGGAGAGAGGAGAAGATGCTTGTCTTGTGATGGGTAGGATGAAGCAAACAGACAACAGTTTTGCTCCATTTTTCCATATAAATACATTAATATAAGAAATTTGGGGATAAATTTCAATAACTGTTCTAATTTTAGATTTTCTTTCCATGTGACATACATTCTCTGCAAAGTGCATGAGAAATGTCTGAGTGTCTGCTATTCATATCTCTGAAAAATAATAATAATTTTTAAAGATTCTAATTTCATTCAGACAGGAAAACTAATTATGTTTTATGACAAAATTATTTATTTTATTTTTAAAAAAGATAGGAATATCAAGTATTTTTTCATTGCATGCATTCAAACATCCCTTTTTCTTGACATTATCCACAAAGGCAGATCAGGGAATTTGTTTTTCATTGGTTAACTCTTCAAGCACATGAATACACACTAGCAATTGTTTCTAAATATAAAAAACATAAAAACCCTTTGTCAGATTCTAACAAAAATTGAAGGTTTTAGGACTGTGGCACAAGAAGATGATGATGATACAGTGAGTTGGGAAGAGGTTCAAGGCTTTATAAGGAAGACACTTCAGCATCCTGCAGGGGGTTCTGAAGTTGCCTTCTGCTAACTGAAAATGAGGCTGGGCATATAGCCTGTCTGGGAAAATTTAGTCAGCAAACTTAAGGTATTTCCTTTTGAAAAACTATATTCTGAAAACTCTCTATTTTACAGTATGTACATTTAAACAGCCTGGTTGATTTTAGGTGAGACTGATGTATCAATCAGTCAATCAGCATCCTTTCAAAAGATGTAACCAAAACTGGAGCTTGTTTGCTTCATCTATGTATTCTGTGTCCTTATGGTCCTCATGTCTTTCAGCAGCATGGGTCTGTAGATTGTCTCCAAGGTTTCCATATAATCTAAATAATCACTCACTCGAAATCCATAGAGTGCTTCTTCCTGAAAAAATGCACATAGAGAAAGCATTTATTAGCTACGAAAAAAAGACAGCACAACTCAAATTTAATGAATTCCAAGCTTCTAAAGACAAATCATGTTGTTCTGCTTATCACAGCTTGGGTGTTTAAAATAGATTTTATTACATTTTATTTAGAAATACAGATTTGAAAACATCTGTTTCCAGACAGTTTTTTCTAATTAAAGACTTGGTATCAGATAGTTTTATTTCATGTGGACGTTATTTATCTCATTTTTGGAGAACATGCCATTGACAACCTTTAAGAAAAACAAAGTAAGATTTAAGAAAGGAAAGCCAGGTACTAAAATATTCTTTTGAAAGAAGATTTCTACATCAGCACAGGGCATGATAATTTTGTTAGTGTGGCTTTTATATCCAGCAAGATTCTCAAGAAAACCAGGAGATTAACAGTATTTTTAACAATACTGATGCATATTTTTAAAATCATTGATAAAGGAAGATCTTTATGAAGTGCTGAAATAAAAGCAGACTGAATATTTCTGCATCATCACAAGTGAGAACATATACTCAGGCTTGGAAGGCTGCACTTTTGCATCTGAACAGGAATTCAAAATGGGCTTTATGCTTCTCCTCTGCTGCACACAAGCAAAAGCAAAGGTATGATTTTACCTTCCAAGCCACTCTTCATGCACTCTGAGAAGCCTGACTGCAGAAGAATATAACATACATATATCATATATATATATATATCTCTGAAATTGAATGGCACGTAGTAACAGCACAAGGGGAAATGGCTTCAAACTAAAAGATAGAGTCTGTTTAGATTAGATATTAGGAGGAACTTCACTGTGAGGATGGCGAGACTGGAACAGGTTGCTGAGTAGCTGTGGATGCCCCATCCCTGAAAGTGTTCAGGGCCAGTTGGATGAAGCTTTGAGAACCTGGTTTAATGGAAGGTATCCCTGTCCTTGGCAGGGAGTTGAAACTAGATGGTTTTTTTGTCCCTTTCCAACCCAAATCATTCTATGGTTCTATTTTTTTTTTTAAATTTTCAATTAATTAAAAGCTATCAGAAGCAGGAGTACAGTTTAAGTATGCTATGTACTCTTTTCCTGCAGTAGTCAATCAGTGAATGGTAGATATTCCAGTACTGCATTAATATACATTTTTTTCTCATTAATTTAGCAGTACTGTGCCAAATCTTTGGCCTGTTTATACTGTAAGTGGCAACAATATGAATTCTCTCATCTATAATTTACATATACTATCCAGTAATGCAATCAGATGCAGTTTTTAAGCCACATTGCTCAAAATCAGGGGACAAAACCAATATATTTATTATTCTGTGTAGCAAACATTTTCAAGGAAACTGACTGGGATGACATATTATTCATATTTAACAATATGTAAGTTGGATACAAACCAGTCAGCAAACTATCATTCTTAGGGCAGACTAAGATGCAGATATCTATCTCTCAAAAGAATTCTGATAGGAGAAAAAAGACCAGAGAAAAAGGTAAAAATGTCTCTGTGAAGAAGAGTAAAATATTGTATCCATTTATGACTGTAGCTATAGCTAAGCAGTACCCTGCATAAAAACCAAAACCCAAACATAATTTATAATATAGAAAGAATATGAAATTGTGTGGCTGGTTATGCAGTATTGGCATCTCTTCAATATAACAGCTAACTGAGTTTGGTGCCACATCTCTTCAAGCTTCAGTAAGAGACCACTGTGTAAACCCACCTTTTTTGGGGAGCATCTATCTTAATGAGATTGGGTCCACATACAGAGAACTGAATCAAATGCCTCCATGACTTAATGTGGCTATTTACTTTGCTTATGAAGAGAACTGAGTAGTACGAAATGCAAGAAAGGTATTCTCTGGAAAATACTATACCACACTTTCCTGCCAGGGAATGAATAAGATTAAAATATTATTCCACTAACTTAAAACAACTAAGTGAAATTCAGTGAGAGTTTCAGATTAAGTAAGGTATATATTTTCAGTATCAAGAGCCTTGCTTCTCCTCAGCAATTGAAAAATTAAAAAAGAAACCATTACTTTAAGAAAAACCTGAAGATCTTGGGCTTCAGTGTGCTTCAGAATGTCTCGCTGTAGGTGTCTGAACACAGAAATACACATATATATTTGATAATCAGGACCAAGTAAAATACATATAGCAATGTAGTGACAGATCTCACTCCAGTCCATGTAATTCCAGAAACACTGAGTTATCCATTGCAGACAAATCTAGATAAGAATGAAATGATTCATAATTAAATCACTGTAGACATTCAGTCATAATTGATCAGCTTTACCTCTTTTCTATAACACAGAACTTTTTTCCTATAATATTACCCTAGTTATAAAAATTAAAGGGATGCTATACAAAAGAAGCGAACAATCACAATTTTTTAAAGCACAGCCTCTGAATAGACTTCTAGTGAGTTCAGCTAGACATAACACCCTGCATCCTTGCATTTCACTTATTTGAGTATATTCCAGCAACTCCTCAATTTGAGACATCAAAGTCCAATGAAAATAAAAGTAATTTTTTTCAAGACTTTGTTTTAAATGTGGCCTAAAGGGTAATGACAGTGATGAAGGTGTGTTCAGTGTTGTTTTTCTTTTAAATTAGTTCTTTGTCTTATAAATTAATGTTAGGCCCTTCCCTAAGACACATTTTCATTTAATGAAGTGGGTATGGAACACAATGACTCCTTTTTTCTGTTCTAAATTACAATGTATTAAGATATATACTGCACATTTAACTTAGTTCTAGACCACAAATCTTCTACTAATCAGTCCTTCAAGTGTTTAAAAATATGCAGCAGGAGAAATACCAGGATTCTAATTAGATGACAACAGTCATACTTTGGCAGTAAATCTGTTTTAAGTTATTTATTGATGCACACAATCACTTAAATATATCAGAACTGTTTCCACACTTCAGAGTTCATTTCTTCTTAATCCTGCAATAGAACTGCAAAATTACACAGAAGAAACAGTGGCACCCTGCAGTGGCATTTCAGTAACATGATAAATAAATGAAAAAATCCTTGTCAGCAGTTTAGAGCAGTAACTAGTCTATTATTAAGTGCACACAATTAAAAAAATCATACAGTGTAATTTGCACAAGAATAGCTGAAGGAGTAACTGACCCCATGTGTTTTCCCACCCCAAAAGAAGGAACCTTATTACAAGCTCACTCCTATGCTGAGATAAATTACCTCATCTGCCAATCTTCTCTCCTCAAAGACCAAGCCCCAAGCTGACTATTTTAAGCAATGTCTGAACCACACTGGCCCCTATAAGAAGTCTCTTCAGCAGCAAATCTTGCAGCAAAAAAGAATTTTCAAGGCATAAGATGCAAAGTATTTTCCTTGCCTCAGCACAGCAATAAGCTTTCTTACTGTGGCGAGATGTCCTTTGCATTGGCAATATAACTCATTACTTCATGAAGCTCTTTATGCTTCATCACAACTGCAGTCTTTTTAAGTAATGCTTCATACACAGCATTCCATACTACCAACAAATTGTTGTAAGCAAACAAAATGAAAGCTAACATTATAGATATATAATATATATTCCAGGGAATAAGATGTTCTATTTAGTTTTAATGCTAAATCTGAGGATTAGTATATATTACTTTCATGAAGTTTTCTGCATGAACATGTAATAGAAGGTCATCAGCTCCAGTACACTGTTGTTATTCTACCAGTCAGTTGCTTTCTATTTTCAGATCCTCTAAGTCACTATGTGTTCAATACCATCTCTCATCCCCAGTTTCATAACCACCACGGAAGTGCTGCACAGAGAAAATCCAGTGGTTCCTCAATGTTCTTGATTTTGTGGATTTAAGTCAAAAGGTTGATGATCCTTCAATATACTTTGATCAGTTACCTGGGATGGAGTGAAACCAGACATTCGGAAGGCTGAACAGACAAGTGGCAACTCAGCTTTCAGCAACATTTCAATGTGGTGAGCACTGCAAAAATAGACTGGATGGATGCCATACTCCACTGTTGTAAGAGGCAGGTGAATCTGGTTAACAACAACATCAACAACAACAAAACTGAGGATTAGCATTACAGGCTACAAAAATCTGTTATTTTCTAATACTTTGCTGAGAACAATATATAAAAATATGTACTTTTACATGTAAGATAAGTCATTCCAATTACTTTAGAGACAGGAAATAAAATATACAAAAAAGGGAATACTACCCTCAATAAAAACCTGTAGTAAAACTAAAGAAAAGTGTTACTAAATATATCCTGATTATCCCTTTGCATTAGAAGTCTAGTTCTTTATTGCACATATGCTTTAACTGTTGAATGGTTGGAGAAACCATTGTTATATTTTAACCAAAAGAACAGAAGGAAAAAAAAGACCAGTTTCTGTTAGATTTTCCCCCTCCCCCCTATCTACTAGTGGAGCAGAACTTATATCGTACTTGAAATTGTTTTCTATGTGTACATTTCTTTGTAGTAAGAGTGGAGGATATGAGTGAAATTCTATTTTGTGCAACAAAAAGAGCAGAGGTTTCATCGCTATGGAAGGCTCTGGATATCAATGCCCAGTTTCTAGGTAATGAATCCTTGGCACTGGTGGCTTTCAGGACAGTTATATTCACACAATGGAGCGAATTTTAGCACAAATTCCATTATGCTGGAACAACCTAAGGGACAGATTCAGTGCTGTGAGTGGACCAATATGGTCATCACTTCTGGTGACAAGACAGATCAACTGATATTAATGCATGCATTATTCTGCATGCAGAAGAGGTACAGAATCTACTCCATGCTTCTTATACCCTAGAGTTTTCTAGTAGAGACTACAGCTGGTTTAGAGTTTATGTTCAAAACATTCAAGGCAACATAACAATGTACAAAGGGTTTTATTTTAAATAGATGGAAACACCCTAATGAAATATAGAAATGATGTTTTCTATACTATAAACTTGACCCAAAACACTGATAATTTAAAATTGTCAATTATACAGTCTTTTTGCAGTAAAAACTTTTAAAATTTACTAAATACATTCTAATATATTAAGTAAATTTCAAAACTGATACTTTTACTAAAAAACAAATCAGGTGGATGGACTTGCACATTGTCATAATTTAAAAAAGGTCATTCAACAGTATTGCAGCCTTTACACAGAATTTAATTCCGCTAACAAAGTTTTCTTTACTGCCAGCTTTAAGATTCAATAAGATTGTCTTTACCATAAGTCCACTTCCTGTTTCACTCCTTTTAAACAACAATTTGAACAACTGTCAAATCTGTATTTTTCCAAGATAATTTTTCAGGGCTACATATTTAGTTAGGAGCCTTTATGAAAATTTAATGCATTAAAGTCCAAAAAATACCCCATAACTGAGGAAATTTATCAAGTTTCCTTTATAAACTTTCAAAGCTGCCTTTCAGAAAGACAGATTTTAAATTCTTACAGATAAATGCAGTCTTGGTAGCCAGAGAAATGCTGAAACAAGAAGATGTGAAAATTGCTGAAGAAAGGTCAGTGTCTTCTCCCGGTCCCCCGACATTATGAGGAAGATGGAAGACACAAACCAGTCATAGCCAGCATAGCGCTCCTGCAAGCAGCCTGAATGAGAAGGTTAAGGAACTCAGGCAGAGATCTCCTTCTCATTGCCCTGCAGGAACCACAGCCCTTCTCCTCCCCAGGCTATGCTCACAGAGGTAAGAGCTGGTTTGTTAGAGATGGGCCAAGAGAAACAGAGCTGCACAAAAGGCAGCAACTTGAGGCACAACTGTTTCTCAAAATGAATTTAAAAACCCCACAATTTAAGCTGTTTTCCCCATATAATAATTTTTTTTTTTTGAGTCCATAAGTAGTCAAGATAAACCAAAGGTAAACAAAAACCAAGTAAATGCACCAAAGTAATTATGCTTATAAAGTACAAGAAAGGAGAATGGTGGAGGAGGAAAACATGAGTTGTTAAAATTATGGGGAAAAAAAAACAAAGTAAAGGAAAAGCTTTAAAAAAGAGATTAAGCGTTTTTTGACTAAAACATCTGAAGGGTAATTTAACAGTGATATGTAAGTCTAATACAAGACGAATATAGCAAAGCTTGTTGGAAATGTGTATGTGTTCTATTAAAAAACCAAAAAAAGTTCCACATTAGATCTAAAAGAGTCAGAAATCAAAACATTCCTGTTGATCAGATTACATTCACTTTTCATTATTTCATTACACAGTTACAATACCATTAACAGTTTTGGTATTGTGGGAGTACCACAAATACTCATGAATGTTCAAAGCTGCATTGCTACAGACACTTTATCACATACAAAGATGTGATCCCAGTCCAAACCAGTTGATGACAAAAATGAATGAGATGTGCGCTTCTGAAAAAGAATGGGAACAAAAGGGTGAACATTTTCATGAGTGCATTGGGTGTGCATTTTAACTTAACAAAATTTCAAAGTAAAAGTGCTGCATTTTAAAAATTTTTCTTTCCATAAAGAAATTTCCATACACATCTTCACCACTATCAAAAGCCCAAAGAAAGACTTCAAATTCCACTGGCATTTTTAGACAATATAATTTATACCATCAACAAAGGATACAAAGCGAAGATACCACAGTTCTTTGCTGTTGTTTCAGAAATTTCTCAGAATTCATCAACACGAAACACAGATCATTTTCAGCATCTTCTTTTAGCAAATTTAAGTATTTTCCATATCTAGCACAAAAAGTTAAGAACCAAAACTGTCTAAATACTTTTTTTTAATTCCTAAAAAGCAAGAACTCATATTTAATAAGCCTGTCCAAGTTAAGCTGCCATAGCATTGTTCATCACTAACACTGTGTTGTAGATAAATGATTAAATAAAACCTATTATGCTCCACCTAGGAAGGATACACACTAAACAACTGCTACTCAGTGTAACAATTCCTCACCTAAACTCCTTTGAGTTCAGTTTTAGAGACCGTGCTGGGGAGAAGCAAGCACTCTAATAGACATGATTTTGTTTCTTCACATACAGTATTTAGAATTCAGTATAAGCGTATTGTACATATAATTATTATAATCAGAATTCAAATATTAATGCTAAAGATAGCAATCTCTGGAAGAACAGACATCTTAACTTTTCCTTCGTCACAGCTCTGCAAATTACCAGCCAAATAAAATCTTTAAATGGCACATAACTGAGCTTAGCTAAACAGAGCCATTTAAAGAAGTAATGCAAGAGGAAAAAAGACACATAATTCAGGATAATGCAATTTTATGGTAAATCTTACTAGCAAATTACAATTAGTCTTTACAAAAATAAAGGATAATAACATATATAATCTGTAAAGATAATTTAATTATGTCCTAATACCTTTTTCATTTACAGTTAGAATTCATTTTCTTGAAGTTTACCTTGGATTTAAATTGTATAAAACAATGAGTTGATGGATTAAGTATCATTAAAGTCATTCCATCAAAATCAAACAAATCCTAGAAATACTCTGGGGAATATTTTAATACCATGTACCTGACTGTCATTTCAACACCAAGCTGCTGCACAGATGAAAGGCTTTCTTTCTTCACATCTGCATCCATGGCTAAAAAAAAAAATGAAATAAAAATTAAGTATTATGAGAAAGATGATTTTAACTGAATACTAATGTAAAGCTTCTTTTATGTATGAATACCAACTCTGGAAAACAGTTTCTTATTCAAAATTATTTAGCAGAGTTTGAAAAGGATATATCAAGAACCTGTATTCTTCATATATATTTTTTTAATGAAAATCACCTTTATAAGGAAATCCTCACGATTAGTATGGTCATTAGCTTAACAGCATGACTGAAGTGAGCAACATCTTTTTCAGTCCCATTTCTTAGTGGAACTTTATCCCTTCTCACCTAGAAATCAGACATGCAACATATTCTAATCTACTTTCTTCCATTCCAGTGGTCTTAGAATTTCTTAGCTGTAATTCCAACTTTATTAAAGAAAATTCTATTTTGATATGAATCACTGAAAACTTGGTAACTGATGGACTAAAAAAATCCTGTATTTCTGTGCACTTTTTTCACACAGTAACACATACTCCATTTTCTATATTTGTTTGAATTAAAAATATGAGTTAGAAAAATTGAAGCAAACTCTATTGTAGCATTTTCTTAAAATTTTAAACTCTAAATTCAATTAAAAAGGAACATTTTTTCTATCATGTACATGTATCATCTAATATAACTACACCATAGACAAAAATCACAGACAGTCTAACATGAGTATGAGTAAGAAAGCTGAGAGCCTAAACTTTTAATAACTTTGAAAGTGCTACTTAAAAAGCAGCAACAAATGAAACAAATAAAGAACCCTAATAACTCACATTTGTTGAATGTGTAAGTAATAGATATGGTAGAAGAAGTTAAAATAGATTCATGTAAATTATAAATGTAAAAATTTGATTAAGGAGATCACACAGTAACTTAGTATGTGTTTTCTCTATAACCTCAGACAGACAGAGAAGTCAAATTAAGTATGCCCTGGCTACTGATTCAGGTAAACACTCTATGTTCTGTGTTACTGGTAAGCAAACAGGGACTAAGGTATTAAAGAAGCAGTCTGCTCAGACAAGTTGAGGTACGTTGCAATTTTTATGAAGAAAATAATACAGCAAAATTACACTCAAAAATGAAGCAATAAAATTCAGCAGAGGAAGCATGGCAAATAAAAAAAACACTCTATTTTACAACTTTCACGGAGGACAATAATTTTAAGTGTTAGGTCATGAGGAATAAACCTTGTACTTTTGACAAACACCTTTATACTCGAGAAAAATCAACTGATCTTTGAGTAAAACGAATTTATTCAATAATCTGATGGGATTGAAACAGTAAACACACATCACAGAGGTGGTTTTTAACCCAAAGAACAGAAATTCAAATATCTTTTGCATAGCAGACCAGCAATGTAATATTTGGAAGAATACATATAAAATTACTGGCCATTTCAGTTAAAACACCACAGAAATAATTGAAACAGTTAATAACTTTTTACAGCTCTTGTTCCAAGTTACCTGTTTACTCAGTCTGCTATTATGATACTAAGTCAATTAATTTTCAAGCTCCTGTGTGCAGCTGTGAAGGCAAGGGGCATACTTACCTCCTGGAAAATAGGGAAAATTTGAATGGGTTGGCTATAGCTAATGGCAAATTCAGTCCTAACACCACCATGTTTAATGGCAGGAGAAATGCAAGGAGTACAACAACCTCTGAACCATAATGCACCTCTGTTCTGAGGTGGATCCTCCTGCAGGTGGCAATGCAGGAGCTGAGATCCCAGTCCAGCAAGGGTGTAATGAGGAATAGCTGCATCACAATCCATTGTCTGAGCCCAGTTTCCATTTCATAACAGTTACAGCAAGTACAGAATGCTTATTTCCCATTAATACTAAAAGAACGCAACTGACTTCACCAATGTGTTTTTTTTTCTCTATTGTAATAGTTTCTTAATTGCTGAAAAGGGTTTTTTCCCTATCAGTTTTCCTTTTGATATTTTCCCCTGTATTGTGAAAGAAGAGAAAATTAATATAGAGTTTGGATTGAATAATAATTCTCCATCACAGAGTACCTTATCAAGGCAAAAATGCTTGCTTTCAGACACCACTGTATTTGACATAATCATAGCTCTGTACGCAGCTCATCCACAGCTCACAATGGGAACATGCAAAGTGTCCTGGGTAAAAAGTTTTTATTTTCCATTTTGTTTACCATTTAACAGATTGGGAAGACAAGTCTTTAGAACATTATAAAGTCATTTAGTATACACAAAGAACCACTTCCCACTGATTAAAAACTGGATCTAGAAACCCTAAATGCTATATTAAACTTAGAAAAATGTTATTAAAAACAAGTGGAGTATTTCAATACTGCATATTGCAATCCATGGATGAAAAGTTGACCAGTACGTGTGCACAGATATATTGTGACTGCACTATTGCAATGATGCCTATACCTCTGATTTAATATACTTAGTTAATTCTCTACAAAACTTATTTGACAGATATTTTTTAATACACCTGATATAACTGCCTTGAAACACAATGGGTTTAATAACAAAAGGCAGGGATGATTCAGTTTTCTAAATAAGAATGTTGTTTATCCTCAAAGGCCAGAACACCTCTCTGAACTGTGAATTAATAACAACACGATACAGCACTCTGGCTATTATTAAATGGAATAAAAATCATGCTTTGGCAGCTTCCTTTTTATTTATTTAATAAAACAAAAAATATATGTTGAACAGATACTTTACACTTCTTTCTTTAAAAATGTAAACCACTGTAAAATAGAAATTGAGCCCATATTAAACTAGTGATTTGAAGTACACTGAAATTCTCTATGAGCTGATTTACAAATTAAAAATATTATTATAATAGAAAGCACCTCAATGGGCAGTACTTTTCAAAATGTTTTTTGGTGTTCAGGAGTCCAAAACCAGACAACCATAAGGCATGATTTCCAAAGGCAACTACATATTATTAAACTCAATCTATAAACACTTCACAGTAAGTTAACTGGCATGCACGGTCCTGTAGTACTCTTTCTGATTAGACTAGACTTCAATCAACTTTAGAACTTATATGAAAGATTGCTTTCTTATTCATTTTTCCTCTTACTGTGATGAAGCTTTGATGTGTTTAAGTCAGAAAATGGGCTACACCGCATTCATGCTGAAATGACAGGATGCCAACCTGGAACAGCTTTACAGCATATTCCATACATATTGTATGGTCTTTAGATAATATTTAATTTATTTCCCTGTTCAAAGCGCTGTTACCCCAAAGAAACCACTGGTCTCCCTTTTGTGTTAAGTGAAGGAGATTACTAAAGCTGTCACTCACATTATTGATCTAACTTTTTCACTCCCTGGTGCCCCATCCAAATGTTTTTCTCGATATAAATAATCTTTAGCAAACGTTAATGAGTGCTAAATTTCAACTTCAGTGATGGACAAAAAGATTAGTTTTCTTTGTATGGATGGAAGACTTTTGGTTCAAAGGAACTATGCAAGTAAAAAATCTGCAAACAGCAATTCTGCAAACATTCTGGTTCCTGAAAATCCCATGGCAGCCAGGGCCACCTGCATAATTCCTGCAGATGCTTCAAAAATCTTAAAAGTATGTAGGTATGTTTGCTGTCAGATCTCTAGTTCTTAGCTTGGTCCATATAAACTGAAATTGTGGAACACATAAATTTATTTTTTTAATTTGTTGTTGTTGTTAAAAAAGAGTAGTTTTTTTCTTATTCTTGAACAGGTACCTAAGCATTGATGCTGTCCATGGGTAGGTGCCCAAGCAGTCAATATAAATCTTTATGTTTTGTCAGTACCTATCCTCTCTCATTCTGATGTTCTTATGAAAGTTGTCTATTTTAAAACATTATTTGCACTTGGGGCAGAGCAAGAGTCATGAGTTCCTGTCTATATTCAGTTCTGTCATTTTGCTACGATTTTTTGATAGTGTCACCTCCTTCACCAGGCTACTCATCTAGTACACTTCTAACAGTCTAAATCTCATATTCATTGTTAGAATAGTCTATAAAAATCTTATTTCAAAGAAAAGTATTACTATGGTATACTTGGATTTGAATTGTGCCTGAAGAAAATGTAAACAAGATCCAAGAATAATTACTAACGAACATTGCTGGCTTCTCAAGAGCTAGGTAAACTCATGTGCAATTCCACCTTGACCATTGAAAGTACATGTTATGTCATCAGTACACTTGTCATAACAGTACAAGATCAAAATATTCATATCTAGAACTTCTTTATATATTGGTGATCACAAATACTCAAGCTATTTTTGGCAACAGCCTGATTAAGAATGGTCCACTTTTTCAGACCATTACCTAAACTGGCAGTGGGCCAAATGCTTACTGCTAACAGCAGGTTTAAAGTGGAGAATAGTCTGTAAAGAAGTCGATTCATCAAATGATGTAGTAAGAATTAAGAATGCCCTTCCTTTTCCTTCCCTTTAAGACCCATTTGAGGTTGTAATCCTGTATTTCTCATTTGAGACTCCTTCTGAACAGCTCTATAGTCATACCTTCCTGCTGGTGTTTTAAAAATTTCTCAGTTCATTACCTGATCCTTCAAAGTCTAAGAGCTATGGTAGACTAATGGTAGAAAAGTCATATGAGATTTTGTTCATTTGGAGAACTAAGCCCCATCTAGAAGAGGGAACACACTGTGACATTTGAGTTTTATGGCCAAGACCTGAAATCCCTGAGGTTCTGTCCCTCTGGCAGTACATGGCAGAGCTGCTTTAGAGTCAAAGTCCAGTGGAAACAGAGGACTCAACTGCAAGGTCATCTGAAAAAGAAGAGCTACCAAAAAAACCTGCTGATCACCAAAGCTTGCAGCATTCCCAAGTTTGGGAAGTGTGAAACACATGGTAATCAGTTAAGAAGCACAGACACCAACATATTAGATGACTCTGCATGTGGAATTTCTCTGATAAAGAGGTTTGTTGAAACCCTGAAAAAAGTTTGACATTTCCACAAAGAATTTCTTTTGCACTGACTGGAATTTGCTAACAGAAAGAGCAAGAGGCTGTTTTAGTAACTTCATATCCCTAAGGCATAACACACAGTCTTTTACTACCATAACAAATTCCGTTTTCTTGCCATTTTATTGCCTATTACAGCTAAACATCAATGATTTGGTATTCAATGTTTTGGGTTTTATTAAGAAGAACAAAAAATGAAAGCAAACTAGAAAGTATTAATTCTAGGAAAGGGGAGAGACAGAGATCATTAACATATAACACGCAGATCCAGTCATCTGATCACATCACAGCAGTAACATTGCTGCTGGCAGAAAGTAAACTTCATGTAAGATTTTTGTTAGTTTATAATTAAACATTGCAACTGCATAGTGGTTTATCAGATATTTTTCCTGCTCTCATCTTGAAAATGATAACAACCCAAACTAATTTGATTTTTCCATATTTGCAATTTTATAATAGACGGAAATCCATAGGGGTTCCACAGCAGATGGATGACTGTGTTATTCTAATTACAACCAGCTACAGGTTTACGAAGCTGTCATTTTTTAAGATAATCAATTTTTCATGTCAAGAAACATGACAAAAACTGAATGTTGGTGTGCTGTACTGAATCCACTTTCATGAAAAATATTACTTCGTTAAACAACTATTACAAACTATTTTTCAGTTCCTCAGACTCAAATTTATTTCGGAGAATGGTGGACACATGCAATTATGAAGCGCATGTTTGGCTTACTCAGATGTGGACCTGGAAAGATGTACCCTCTAGTAACTCATTAGCTTTACCTAATAGAGAAAAATGTCTCCACTGTAACAGTAGTTCTAGGATTTACCTTAGATGGCTCTTACGGAAGAGTATATAAAAAAGATACTGAGAAATAACATGGCATTCAATAATTCGCCATTTCATAAAGATTAGCAGAAAATCCTGGAAAATGTACAAAAGTCTGATCACTCATTATTCCATCAGTGAGAAAGCTAATTTTAAACAATTAAGATCTGACAAAGATTTGAGGTATGTTCTGTTTATCCCTCTGGTACAAATATAGGAAGTGTAATGCAGACCTGACTTCTCAAAGCACATTAATCTACCTTCATAGGAATGCCAAACTGTATATTTTATGATATAAAAGAGAACCTAAAATGAGAGTAAATTTAGCTGTACAACCAATTTTTACAATCCAGTTCTTTTACTCTTTCAGAGTGGAGTATGATCACAGATTCAATTTTAGAGCCAGACTTTTGTTTTCAAGCTCAAGAAAACTGATACTTTCACTATGTTATCTTTGTTTCTGTACTTATTGTTTGTGATTTTTCATTCTAAAATAATAAATTAATGTATGCAATTGCCACAGGATTTTCACACCTGGCCTCTCTTCAAAGTTGGCATTAAATTCTAGATAAACAATACAGTGTTTTTGCCACGTCCACTCAATTAGTGGTTCATGGTGAAATCAATTAAACAGAACTTCTAGGTTCAACCTTCCTGAACATGTTTTAAATCCTAGCTTTGACCAAAAGGTTGAAAAGAGTGGATTAAAACTAAGGTACTCACAGCTAAGTGAACAGAGTAGGGCCTACTGCTTCTCTTCGTTAGAGTTCTTTCACATTGTATGGAAGCACTTAGCTATCATGATTAAGAGGAGGATTTCTCTATTTGCTGGGTAAGGCATCCATTTGGAGGCTGCACAGTCAGATATTTGTTCTTCCTCTAGAAGATTAGTTTTTGCCTTATTCAAACTACATGGGTTCTCCTGTGTGGTTTTTTTAAAGAAAACACAAAGATAACCTTGAAAAGTTAGGTCTGTAGGCTATACTTTTCTCCAAAGAAATGCAAGATATGCATTCTCCAAGGCAGAAAAGAAAATCACACCTAGGCCTTCCATCTGACTGAAGAATGCTTGGTACTTTGAACTGCGACCTAAAAATAGAGATGTACGTAGAGGAGCAAGAGGGCCAGTCTAGGTGTCAGATAAATCATTTACAACATAGAGACATTTTTGAGCTTTTAAGTGAAAAATCAATATCATTATTTGAATTAGGAAGTGTCAGAAATGTGCAATTAGGGAGCCTTATGAGTCCATGAAATTATTTAACTGATCATTATGCCTCAAGAGAAGTTGAAAAGTAAATGACCAACTAATGCAGGACAACACAAAACACTTCCAGGATCTTCTAAGAAGAAAAAAATTGTAATAGAAACAACTGTCACTTCAGGAGCTCTCTTCATTAAGAAAAGAGACAGACTCTCAGATAAAATTCAGGATATTCTGTCCGCAGGCTTTCAGAAGGTAAAGGCCACTACATAAAAGAAAGAGAACCTCTAAATTACTAAAGGGGTTTTATGCTTTGAAACTTCAAAGGCAAGCCTGAAGTCTCCAAGGATACTCTATTTGCATGGATGGGAGAATAAAATATCAATATAAATAACAGACTTTCCCCAAAGCAGGCTTAGTTTTCCACAGTTAGTGGCAGAGTTAAGTACTCTAAATGGCTGAACCTAAGAGGAGTCCTGGACAACCAGTGAAGAGTGAAAGGGCATTTTCCAGCAGATATTAACATTGATTCTAAATATTCTATTTTTGGCAGTGCTTCAAAGTATTAAAATGCATTACTGTACACTCAGAATAAATCAACTTTATCATTCATCCTTTATTCTTGGCTGTAAGCACAACATCTGTGCAAAACTGACACTCAAATTACTCTAACAACAACAACAGTTCTTTAATATATATCCTTTAATGCAATATAAATTGCATACCTTTCAGTTGATTATATATGGTGGGGCTTTCAAAAGGCAAGCCAGATTGTGTATGCCATCTTAAATATTTGTGTCACCAGCTTTGCAAATCATACTATACTAGCTGTCACCAAATACTTTGAATCATACCCTCACCTGTTCTACATCTCCATCTTTCCATTACACACATAGAAATGTGAAAGCCCATCACTAATAATAATCTGTACTCTTTACTCAAGCACATTATCTTTTGCTCCAAAGTGAGGTATTTTCCATCAGTAAAGTAATGAATTTCTGAGCTGTTAAAGAACATTTTAAACAAACCCACAATGCTACAGTTACATTTAGAAGAAAAGTAATTTAAACATGAAGAGGTTGCATGACAATAAATTATTAGAAAACTGACCTTTAGAGTTTCCCGTGCTGAAATAACAGTCTGTTCGGCTTTCAGAAAGATGTGACACGAACTTTTCAATTAATTCTGCCAAAACTGCAAAATGTAAAAACCCATTAAAACATTAGAGGAAATGAACACAGTGTGGAACTACATTACCTAACAAAATGACAATATGTGAAAAAGTAAAGATATTTAAATTCCTGCATATTTATTAATGTTTTTATAGGAGAGACAACTCAAAGCATGCATTGTGCTTTTGCATTCTTAACAGCATTCCTAACTTAAACTAAATTTTAATAGCTTCACTGAGAATATATTCAGTGTAAACAGAAAGAGAATCCCGTATTATCTTTATATCCTCCACAGATTACTTAAGAATTTGTGACATAGTTTGAATATGAAATGAAAATTAACTATAATTAAACTAGAATATCTTACCACATTTCTCTGTGTATCTAGACAGGAAAGAAAAAAAAAAACCCAACTAAATCCCAAACCTCACATACAACAAAAAAACTGACACCACCCCAAAATTATGCTAACAAAATACATGAAGTTTTAAGGGCTGTTTCAAAAAAAACACAACATAGAACTACCTATGCCATCACAAGATAAAAATTAGCCACTTAAAATTATGCAATAGGAGCATTTCCTTTGGGAAATTCTGTATTTAATGATGACCATAATGTTCTTATTCAATTTTTGCTGTGGAACTGAGTCTGCAGATACGGCATAGATAAGTGAGATGCTGAAATCTGTTCAACTATGGAGGAAACCTTATCTCCCACCTTGAGAGAATGTGAGCCAGGAAGTTAGCAAGAACTCTCAGTGACCAATCATTATCAAAATTGTTCCTGATACCTCAATTCTGAAAGTCTGAGGCTACAGCAACTGAACACATGACACCACACAAGTTTAAACAAAGGATACACAGAAGTCTTTAATCACACTGCATGGAGAAGGCCCATATGAGGTAAGCCTTATTAAGAATTTAAGATAGGAACAATGAACAGCTGCTGTTGTCCTGATAAACAGGATTTAAAACAGTGACATAACCTTCTTTTCACAATAATGCAAAGCAAGGGTGTGTATTTAGAGAGCAATGTATGTTGCTACTTATGGGATTTCCTGTTTACAGGCTGAACGTTACCATTTCCTTGGCAGCACCTCAATTTAATACAAATGAAGCTTCATCTCCTGTTCCCCCATTCTTTTACATAACTCCATGAAGGTGATTTTTCTGGCCTTAAACTGAATAATTCATAAAATCACAGAATGGCCCAGGCTGGAAGGGATCTTAAAGATCATCTAATTCCACCACACTGTTTAAGCAGGTAACTGTCTGAGCAGATGTAGCAGCACAAGTAAGGCACAGCAATCTGTGGTGGAGGTGGCAATGGAGAAAGCCAAAAAACTCTTCAATTTGCCATGCTGACCAGGAAATTATTACAGGAGTCTGCAGAGCAAGCTCTTTAGGGAATGAGGAGGAAGAGACAGACAGAACCTGCACCCACAGTTTGATACTTGTTATGCCAGAAGGTGAAAAACAAGATGTAATTAAATCTTCTTTCAACCATTTTAAGCTAACATACTGACATTAAATCATGATTTTTTTTTTGTTTTGATTACTTTTCTAAAACATTTACAGAAATTAATTTACACAGAATTGAGTCCATAAAAAGTTTTTACAAGGTTGAATTGGTAATACTAAAGAAGTTTCAGTACAACAGCTAAACATGGATTTGCAGTTAGAGTTGCCAACCCAACAGTAACAAAATTAATTTTGCATTACAAAGGACTACTAAATTAAAACAAAAAAAATTACGTGTAATTTATATTCTCACGCAATCTTACAGTGAAAAGAAACTGCTAATTAAATATAACATAGCTATTTTTAATCATTGTTAATAAACCACATGGGGCTAGAAACAGCGATTTATTTTACAAAAGAGTAACAATTTATTCATTTTGGGAGAATAAACAAACTCACTAATCTTCACTCATATGCTTAGTGGAATTTGGCCCACAAACAGTATATCAAATATTTGTGTCAAATGTGCAAATGTTTCTATTCCTGGAGCAATAGATAGTAAAGAGCAGAAATTAAACTTAAATTTTTTAACTAGCTATATGTTTACTGTATGGCTATTAGTATGGTGATTACTGAAATATACCATACTGTAATAATAAATGGGAACTATGTTAAGAGTAAAATACCCCATAATTCAGAAAATTTAAAGCCAAGTCAGGACACTGTAGATTTCTTCCCTTTTTGTTGGAAGGTATCAACACGCTTGACCTAGTAGTTGAATACTTCAGTTTAGCGCTTGAGTTAATAAGAGAAGTGACAGTTCAACTGCTAAGCAATTCTTTGAAACTCAGGCACTAAATTGATTTCCAACTTTTGGAAGTTTTTATGTACATGCCTATCAGGATCTTTGAGTTTTTAATCAAGTTTGAGAGAGCAAGACACATAACTTATCAAAACAAACATGGTTCATGCATAAATAGAGGTTTTTCACTGGATACTGTCTCTTTCAAAGTAATGTCCACATGAAATGACAAGTACCTATTTTAATTTTGGCTTTTAATACTAAATCATTTAGCTACCATTTGGACATTATTGTGGAAATGTTCCATTGATTCTTCATTTAACTGGAAAAGTTGATGAAAGAAATTTGGGCAGATTCATTGTACAGTACAGTCAATATGGCTGTAAAAGCCCAAATTCTCATGCAGAGTTTATGTGGCCTACCAACTTGGTGAGAATGTCGATTTTCTTAAAGTATGGTAGCTTGGCTGTATTAGTATTGAAGTTTTTAGGAGACTGACAATCACTACATGCACATTGAATTCACACACAAAATAAAGAGATTTTTAATGTAGGAATGTATAATCATATACAAAATGAATGAAAGAGTTTTAAAGTATTGTGATACGCTCATAAAACACATAAATTCCTGCAGAATTTTTTTCCTTTGAGGGCCTAGGAAGGTAACTGAAATGGCTTGAAAAGTGCATTAGAACACCAGTTTTAAAAAAATCATGTGATTAAAACTGTTTTAATAGGTAACGACCATGAGAGGTTATCTACTTCCTGCTCTGAAAGTTTCAAATCAAAAACATCAAAACTGCAAAAAGCATCATATTCTTTGGATCCTCTAATGTAAGTAGTGTTACTAGATCATATTCTGTGATCCAAATAATATTCTATGATCATACTCTACAATCTATACTGGATCATATTTTATGAGTCAAATGCTTCAGAGGAGTTTGTGAGAAAATACAAAAAAAAGCTCCCTTAAGCATTAACAGTAGTCTTGCTTGACTTGTGTTAGAGCTTAAAAATCCAAGAGTGAAAATCCTAGACCAGTGACTTTTTTCTAAAAGTAGTGTCAGAAATTTTCAACTCCATCAACCATAGTTCAGTCTAAGGGACGTATGAAAAACAAAGTTAGCAATTCCATTCTTAATGGCAACACTAAAGAGGACTTTCAATTATTGTACATTAAAATGACAAAGGAACAACCTAAATTTTCTTTGAAAAGAAAACAAGATGATAATAAAAATCTCTTCCATTAGAGATGAAGGTTGCATATCTTCTTTATTAATGGGAAAAACAGCCTTTCAAATCCTAACTAAATGCCATAATCCTTACACACCGGCATGCACATTCACATGCACTCACACTGCTTACAGGATATTTGTTTGGAAGTGGCTCCAAACTGGTTTGGGGGACAGAAACAAGAAGTTTTGATCTGCAATTGCTCTTCCTGCATAACACGAAAGACCGACTATTCTACTCTAATTCTGACTCTGCACTCAACTCCATTGATGAAACTGTCCACGTCACTGATGAATATACTTAACAGCCCTGGTCCGAATGCAGTCCACCGAGGCATAGCCCTTATCACTGACCTCTGCATGGCCATTAAACCATCAACCTCTACACTGTGGATGCAGAGCATTTTGGTCAGTCCACCCAACAAATCCATAACTCTCCAATTTAGAGTCCATATAGGTGATATCCATAGCTCTTCTCTTGTCCATTGATATACCTGGTCCATCATAAAGGGCCACTAGATTAGTTAGGCAGGACTTTCCTCCAGTGAAGCTGTGCTGGCTTTCTTGAATCACCTCCCTGTCCTGCATGTGCTTCAGCATAGCTTCTTTAGGTTCTATTCCATAATCTTCCCAGGCACAGAGGTGAGGCTGACAGGTTGGTAGTTATCCTTCCTACCATTTTTAAGATGGGTACAATATTTCCCTTTTTCCAGACTTCACCTGTCCACCATGACTTTTCAAAGACCACAGATAGTGCCTTGGCAACTACATCAGCCAATTCTCTCAGGACTCTGGGATGCATCTCATCAGGTCCCACTGACTTATGTACAGTCAGGTCCCTCAGATGGTCATGCACCTGAAGAGACTTTGCTCCCCCAGTCCCTGTCTTGCAGTGCATCCGTTTGAGAGGCATGGGTAGAGAGATGGACAGTGAAGACTGAGGCAAAATATTAAAATATAGTATTTCATAGCCTCTGAATCCAGGAAAACCTTTCCATCAAAAACTAAAGTCCCTCATCTTTAGTTCTATATATAAACTGAGGGGTGATGAATGAGATACCCTCCTTGTTGAGATTCTGGTAGCTGTACAGTGTACCTTGATATAAGCTACATTTACAATGCCCCATTAGGCTACTTCGATAAATGGCCACAGTTTAGCATTTTGTTATCTTGAATTAAAAACACCACAACAGGACACAACAGTCATACCTAATGAAAATATCCATCTTATTGGTTCTTTATGCTATGGGGAAAATGATGCAGTTACTTTCAACTTTTTGCTGCAATCGCTAGAGGCTGCAGCACAAATACATCACAAACAATGACACTGACTCAAAGGATTTTTTGTCAACGTTTTGATAGAGCTATCTCAGATGATACAGAGCTCACAAAATATTAATGAATTCCAGAACACTCTGTTGATCATAACTACTCTGCTCCATCAACCATTTCACTTGTAAAAACTGAACAAAAATACGGTATTTTCCAGTAAGATCTCCCACACAATTTCAACAGCTGCTATCTTTTCTTTTCTTGGTTGGTTGTTTTCTTTTTATAATAAACAACCTGGAAGTAAATTAACAGGCCCCAAAGAATACTGGTGATCTAAATCCAGATCGTCAGGGATATCATGTAAATTCTGAATTACTCCATGGATAAAGCAATTTTAGCTGAGTTCACTATCCCTATCCCCATCCACATATGGATAGAAAGCTTGAGAAGAATTATTAGGATTTGGGGACTAAGTATCTCATTATGAAGGGAAGAACGTTAGAATATAATTGATAATATCTCTACAACATCCTTAAATTATCTTGCTTTGGGTTTAAAGTCTCCTAAGAGAGGAGAGGATTAAGGGTGTTGATTCTGCCCAGAAGTCAGCTGTTTATACAACACTGGGAACAGATAAAAAAAGAAGTCTCTGGAGTTGAAAACAACAAAAATGTATTCTGCCACACCTAAAGGACAAAAAGAGGGAGATAATTGAAAAAGGCACAGCTAAAATAGTCAAGCTGAGATTCTTGTTACAAACAAACAAACAAACAAACAAAACCCCAAACAAGAAAAACAAACACAAACAACAAACACCTCCCAGTCATGTAAAAAAATTGAACATGCACTATATATTAAGCCCAGATTCACACAGGCTAATAACTTTCTACATAAATCTAAGTTATTTCCGAGAGGAGCTGACTTGCCTGTTTCTCTTTCTGTTAAAGCTAAGATGCCACTAAATGTACTAAAAATGCTTTAGGAAGGCCACCAGTATTGTAAAGAGCAGTCCAAAAGATGTCAAGACTTAACCTGACCGAAGGTTATATCCATGGTTCTCTAGCTGGTAAGTGACCCAAAGACATACACAACAAGCAGCTATATACCTAGCATCCACAAATCTGTGGCACCTTTATAGAAGGAATGAGTGGAAGAACATACTTGCCTTAGCTTATTGCACTTAGAACAGCAGAATGTAAAAGCTGGTTTTCTACAATATGTTTTGCTTTTAGACAACAAAGAAAAATCTGACACTTTCAGTCCTGACACATTAAAAGACATACAAGCCTGAGGAAGGTTTGTATCTCCTTTTAGAAGCTCCATAAAGCATTTCAAAACTGAAACTGTGAGCAAAGAAAGTACTTAAAAGGTACACTAAGAGGTGATGCTTTGGCAGAGAAAATGTCAATCCAAGGATAAAGATGGACATTTCCAAAAGTAATGCATTACCAGAGCATTTATCAGCAATGTATTGAGTAAGTCAATGTGAGAGAAATCAACACCAGAAGACTGAATTAGAAATACTATACAGTTTGCTCATGAATTTTCTGATGAAGTTTAAGCAGGTTCTATAGATTTTAGCATCTGGTAATCCTGACACCAGGATTATCACAAAATATTTTTAATAAATCAATACACACCAACACTGGATTCAATGACTGTATAGTGTGTCTTTGCTCATTATGTTCTGGTTCAACTCCTGTTAATGTCAATCTCCCTTAGAAAGGGCCCAGTACAGGAAGCTCAAGTATGCTTCTTTGTTCTGTAAACCTTGGAGATTGCTCCATCTTTAATTATACACAAAGTTTTGATTTCTGAGCATCTGGACTGAAGTCTCAGTCCTCTGAAACTTGGGACAGCTTCACATGCTGCAAAAGATCTATAGCAGCACATCTCTCTCTCTTAAAATGTTCTCAATGAACATGATGTTGTCTCAAACCACAGAGCTGGCACATATTTTGCAGCTTCTGGAATATCTCCAAGCAGATATACAACATCTGAAGAGCTTTGTATCCACATTAAATTATAAGTACTTACATTGAGTTCATATTACTATTGTTTTAGAGTGTGTCTTTACTTATTTATTTTCTGTTTCATTATACTATTCTGTTTCTACTTTCATACTGGACTTTTTGTATTGTTTGTGAAAGCACTTGCAGATGTCCATGTGAGGCTTAACAACCATTCCACAGATACTTTTTTGCTGACTTTAACTTCCAGTTCCATCTCAGCTGGAAAGAGTTATCCAGAAGCAAGCATGATTTTTTGCATTGGGTAAATAAATCTTACTGGCTCTTTAATTCCTCATTCTAGCCAGTACCTTCTACAGTTACAGAAAACAAACTACAAAAGTTTTGAGCCTATGCACAGATAACTATAAAACACAAAAGTAAATACTTTTCCTTTATTTTCTAAGCCCCCTACTTTAAATGTATGCTGTTTACTGAAAAAAAATATGGATTTTTTTTCAGCAAGTCCTTTTAGATGCTGAAACACAGATGAACAATTTTCAACAAAATTTTCATACAATCCCAGATGAGATCAGTTTAGGAAAAATACTGCTTTCAAATAAGGTTGATTTTACAAAGATGAAACTATTTGTGCTTCACAATATAAAACATCAAAAAAACCCCTCACTGAACAACTAGATCAGAGTCATGCAAGAAAAGTAAAAATACAGTTTTGATAGAAAAATCTAGGGTTTTTTCATTGCTACTCTTCAACTTATTTTCCTTATACTAGCAGAAGCTCATATAAAATACATCCAGCTATTTTTGAATGGTGATGAATCTCTATTTGTATACCTGTTCCACAAAGCTGCCTGAATAAGTGCATTTGTGGATGGGTACATTATAAAGTATATTATTAAGTGCATATATGCATTACATACAAATACATATGTATTCTGGCTACACACATACTTACAAATGAAAGGTGAAAGCTCTAATTTACAATTACCTAAGACTACAGACTCAAGCTTGTTTCAAACTAGCAGTGAGAACAGAAAGCTCAGAATTTAGAATCATTCAATAATTACTTACTTTAACCACATTATACAAATGACAATTTTATATCAGTTCTTGTATAAATAAATTGTGTCAGAAGAGGTTTAGGTTAAATACTTTAAAAACGTTCTTCACCCAGAGGGTGGTTGGGCACTGGAACAGGCTCTCCAGGGAAGTGGTCACAGCACCAAGCCTGCCAAGAGTTCAAGAAGTGTTTGGATGATACTTTCAGACACATGGTGTGACTCTTGGGGATGGTCCTGTGCAAGGCCAGGAACTGGCCTTGGTGATCCTTGTGTGACCCTTCCAACTCAGCACATTCTGTGATCCTGTGAAACTGCCCTATAACTTTTATATTGCTATATAATTTATCATAAAATTCAGATATCTTATGTAAAACAAAAACGCTGGGTTACTTTTATCCTGCATAAAAGATCCTTCATCCATTTTTACTGTCAGTTGTATTAATTGCATACCTAAATAATATAAAGGCCAACCTTTGGCATCTGTAAACAAGAAGTTAAACTATGTACTGATCATCTGACCATAATGAGAATTGTTATGGAAATGGAAGTCAGCAATTTCTGAAAACACCTAGTGTCTTTATTGCTGCACAAGTTTATACGGTATTGCAAGTGGATTGTTACATCTGATTTCTGACAATTTATGTCATATCGATGATCAGTGTTTTTGCTTTGGCTGTTTGGTTTTTTTTAAACTGATCTGTACGAAAACTCCTGCATGACCACACTGTTCACTAGAAAATACACATAAAACTTCAGAAAAACATGAATGAGTGGGTTCTTTGATTTATAGGATGGCTTAATTATGAAAGTTTTTACTGAAGTTGACCTTTAATATAATTTCCTAACCCGTTTTAAGTCATTCACTGATCTCTGAGAAATGTATGTTTTCTTTCAGGCTCTCTTTTTCATTTTCTCAACATGTCAATAATGGACCTTTTAGATCTGAAACAAAGACTTGTATTTGAGCCTTCTTTCTGTGTCAAATATCACTGAAAATACAGAGGAATTATGGTCATAAAGAGAGAAAAACAGGATATAAAGCATAAACCCAGTTTTCTCAGGAAAAACCCACTGAAACAGTTTTCAAAATCAATGCAAAATTATTGATAGCTTGTACCAATGACATTTTAAAGAGGAGTTCTTACTAGTGGTCTCCTGTTTGCTTTCTTTGTTAAACTCATTAAGTCATACTCACTTGGTCCACTGATACTATCCGATCTGGCTTTCATGACTTTGCAGAACTGTTTTCTACAATTTTCTGTCCAGCTGGTTGGCTTCTCTGGACTTTTATTTAAGAGTGTTAAGAGCTTGTCAAGATCTTTATCTAGAAGAAATGAAAAATAAGTGTTATTCTGTAATGATCATAGAATAAGAGAATAGTTTGGATTGAACGGGACCTTAAAGATCATCTACTTCCAACCCCATTGTCATGGACACTTTTGGCAGACATGACACCTTTGGAAGAAAAGACTACATAAATATCCCTTAACGTAAGAGAATTAAACTGGAGAAGGAGTCCTAAAGCTGATGACATTCTGCTTTATACAAAACAGAAATACTCATCCTACGTACTGATGGGGATTTGTGCTTATTTTGGCTGGGGTAGAGTTAATTTTCTTCACACTGGCTAGAATGGGGCTATATCTTCGATTTGCACTGAACACACGGCTGATAAAATAGAGATGTTTTCGTTACCGCTGAACAGTGTTTAGACAGAGTCAATGCCTCTTCTCCTTTCATACTGCCATGCTGGTAAAGAGGCTGAGAGTGCATAGAAAACCGGGAGGAAGCACAGCTGGGACAGTTGCCCCCAACAGACCAAAGTGATATTTCCTGCGATATGACATCATCAGTATATAAAGTGGAAGGAAGAAAGGGGACAGGAGGGATGTTCAGAGTGATGTTGACACGATGGTCTTTGACATAGTGATATTCAGTCAAAGGTTGGACTTGATCGCTGAGGTCTTTTCCAACCTAACTGATTCTGCAATTGCATTTGTCTTCTCAAGTAACCATTACACATGATGGGGCCTCGCTCTCCTGGAGATGGTTGAACATCTGCCTGCCCGTGGGAAGCAGTGAATTAATTTCTTGTTTTCCTTTGTTTATGTGCACGGCTTTTGCTTTCCCTATTACAGAATTGTAGAATATGCTGAGCTGGAAGGGATCCATCCGAATCATCAAGTCCAACTCTTAGCCTGCACAGGACCACACCCAAGACTCAAACCATGTGCCCAAGAGTATCATCCAAATGTCCTTTGAACTCTGTTAGACCTGGTGCTGTGACCACTTCCCTGGGGAGCCTGTTCCAACACCTCACAGCAAAGAACTTTTTTCTAATATACAACCTAAAGCTCCCTGACACAACTTCAGGCCATTCCCTTGGGTCCTGTCACTGGTCACCACAGAGAAGAGATCAGTGCCTGCCTCTCTTCTTCCAATCACAAAGAAGTTGTAACTGCAATGAGGTCTGCCCTCAGTCTCCTCTTCTCCAGGCTGAACAGACCAAGTGACCTCAGATGCTCCTCATACGGCTTCCCCTCAAGGCCCTTCACCATCTTCATTGTCCTCCTTTGGACACTCTTTAACAGCTTAATGTCTTTCTTATGTTGTGGCACCCAAAATTGCACACAATATTCAAGGTGAGGCTGCCCCAGTGCAGAGCAGAGCGGGACAATCCCCTCCCTCAACGGGCAGGCGATGCTTTGCCTGATGCCCCCCAGGACACAGTTGGCCCTCCTGGCTGCCAGGGCACTGCTGACTCATATTCAACTTGACCTCAAGCAGGGCCCCTGGGTCCCTTTTTGTGGCACTACTCACCAGCCCCTCATTCCCTAGCGAGAGAGCAGCACAATTTTGTAAAACATGAAATGAATCATGATAAGACAGCAACATAACGGTGTTCCATAGAAAATTTCTGCTTCTTTTTGTAAGCAGGTTTCCCTCACATGCTGCTACTTTGGATGTGTATGCCTTCAGGCTGCTAGCACACTTATCAAGTAAATTTGCCAAAAATATATTTGGCTCCCTATGCTATGAGAATTCTTATGATGGCTTCGTTGATAATCTCCTGTGTTTTCCAGCATTAGCACAAGAACTTAAACTTTGCACAAAACATTAGACTGAAAATATATTTTTGCTGTTGTTGAAATGTTTCCTTGCAAGTTTTGTGTTAACTTTTAGAGAAACTTAGAATTTTAAATTGAGTTTTCTTTAGAATCTATGTGTAGCCAACATGCTCCAGCCCAGGGCCACAGGTTCTTTGCTGATCCTGTTAGAGGCTGCAACAATGTAAGTCAGGCATTTTTTTAACTTCAGAATGGTTGACTCTTTACCTGATCGTTATTAAAACACAGTCTTTTGGTAGAGTTGTTATATATGAGGTTCAAATATAATGTTTTCCATTAAATGTTCAGCTCGCTTATAAAACAAATTTGTGTGACAGTTTACCAGAAAAGACTTTTATGAAATATTTATTTTTAATGAAATGAAAAAATTTCAAAGACTGCTCCCTAATGTTACTATCTTGCTACTAAAGACACATTCTCTCTTTACAACAGGGAGACGTGCCTTCAAAATTAAACTTGGCATTGATACCATGACAAAGGAGCAGTAAGTATGTTCTCTTCTCTTCCCTCTTAGCTAGAAGTGATTTTTTCCACTTCTATTTTCTACTAAGTTAGAGGAAATAACACATACTTTACCAATTTTCTAGAATAAAATATCATAGCCTGTGGCAGTAAATTTCACAAACAGCTGACACAGAAATTTGAAAACAGAACCATAGTGACAAACGTAGAACCAGTATATGTAATCATATATGAAAATGTTAAACTGGTTTTCAACAATATGACATCTGCACTGAAAGCCTTAAGAATTCTTTCAAGAAATGTCCTGTAACTAAAATTTCTGTCTTGGAATTCACACTGGATAATTAACGTTAGCAAGCTACCATGATGCACGATGATGAAGCACAGCGAAAATTATTCCAAGGTAACAATTAAAATATGCTTTGGGAAATTAAAGAGAAAGTAATTTCTTACCATACGCAACATTTGTTTAAAAATGTTAGTATACTGGAAAGGGCTGACTATTTAAATAATTTTTCTGAAGCCAGAATAAATTTCAAGTTCAACTGTCAAGTCATTTTATAAAGTAATTTTGTGCAAGATAAAATTGATCCAACTCCTACAAAATGACAACAATCAATTAGACCACCAGGCAACTTAGTTCCCAGAGTACTTGATGCTGCATTGAAAGACTTTCTTGCCAGTTTGAGGGGAAAAATAAAGATGGTATCTGTGAGAAGGTAAACGCACATGAATCTGCTTCAGCTGTGCACAATCCCTCTGCTGTGGGATCATGCAGTTTGAATCATTATGAAAGGATTGTATCCTGCACTACTACTAACATATTCACTAAGGTGGTGAAAGTTCTTCATACCTTGCAAGCTCTTCTTTGTTCTGTTTCTACATTTTGGACACTATAGAAGTGAATTGTGTCATGAATGGTGAATTTTCAATAAAGCTTCTACAATTGTTTGAGCTAGTCTATGGCTATTTAGAATATTTGCTGTTACTTTTACTTCTTTGTAGTGTTTCAGTTTCAAAATACTATTTTCAAATTATCCTATTCTTTTAAGATTATTAGAATATTTTCAACAGAATTGCAATATTGCATATAATTTATTTTAAGCTCATCTAAAGACCTTAATAATTTATAATTAGTAAATTGTATCCCTCTCATTGGAAATTATTATACAATACATAACATTTAAAAATAAGTTTATTATAGTAACTTAATTATTATCATTAATAACTAATCCAAATTAATTAACCTGAAATGTCTTTGCTACTCTCAAATAACTAAATCCTCAGTCTCTTTCAAAATAACATGCACTGATGCTTAGAACAACTTATTTAAGAAAATTTAGTGTAAAAAAGCATTTAACTCTTAACAGTATTGTCAGTAGGATTTCTAGTTCTTTCTCTGCCCTTTTCTGTTATTTCTCTAACATGTGAATATTGAAGAAAATCTTAGAACTGCAAAGCAACATTCCTTTGTACAAGTTTAATAGTTATTTTACTTCCCAAAGGATTGCAGTAAATCAGTTTGGCAGACAAGGATCAGAGACTACAAGCTGAGATTCAAGCAGTCAGCTTACCAGAGACCAGGGTGAAACTTTAAATCCTCTAAAGGAAATAAAACTACTAAAATGTATTCTCCAGTAATTTCAAGAAAGCAGGATTTCAAGATCATGGCAACTCTGCTGCCTCCTTCTGGTGTCTTGATATGACCCCTATTTTTCTTTGCACAGTTTGTCTCTCTGATATTTTTACCCTCCTGCAGGTTTTACAAACTTCAATCTTTATTTTGTGATTGCTAAAATGAGCACATGCTAGTATCTAGCAGTGTCCATGCATCCAACATTGTACTGTCTAAACATGTAACCTTTTACAATGTTAATTTATGCTCCAACAGGATACGAATATAAAGGTTGCAGTATTTTCTGAAGTTTTGCTAAATATCATGGACCACTGTATTTGCCTTAAGGTTCCTCTGGGAAGGTAGTATTTAATACACAAGAATCTTAAGCAACTTGGAAGATAACCAATGCAGATAAGTACATGTTCTGTCTGTCATCAGAACAGTGAGCAGCAAGCAGTCTACCAAAAATAGGATATCATTTCTATATAACCAGTGGACTTCCTTCCTCTCAGTCAAGGAGAATCCAAGACTTAGGATCCTTGGAGAGCACACAAGAATGTTTAAACTCAAATGACAGAAAACAAGCTTAAGATCCATGTAACCAAGATTCCGTAGCTGTCATGTATTTAATACATTCATTACATACTGTAACTGGCATTTTTTTATGGACATCTGCTGCACCATATTTTCTTGCAGGTAAACCATTTTCTCCCCTTAACTTGTCATTAAATGTGGACTATCACTTCTGCTAGCAGGTCATCACACTGCAAAGAAAAGAAAGAAAGAAAAAAAAAAAAAAAGGGAGAACCCTTGGGGATTTTTTGAATGAAAATTGTTTCCAAAAAACTCCTGATAGCAAATAAATGCCAATTCACTTTCACAATTTATAAGGCAACTATAACTTGCCCAACACTTACCACAGAGCTGGAACTCAAACAACCACACAGTCCTGGGCTATATGTATTACTTGTTACTGAGAGTGGGCTTTCACACTACCACTAGAGGTGCTCTAGATACACACCACCACAAAGAGAGAAGTTTTGCTTTTGTTTCTTCTCTTTTCTGGTGTCATTACATGAGTGCACTATCTTATATTAACAACTTGAATATTTATTTTTTTCTCTAAGATATATCAGAACTGTTGAATGGGGTAAGGACAGAAAGTGAGGGAACAGAGGAAAGAGGGGAAAAAACTCGGTAGAAAAAAAAGAAAAAGTGAGGAAGAAAATGAGTAAGACCTTCCTCTCCTGATGCTAGGGAGCTTTTAAATATGCTCAGGAGTGAAAAGAAACTAATGTCAATTCAATTAATCTGCTGCACTCCTGCTTTCTTCCTCATATGCAATTATATTTTGCCATCCCATCCTTTGTGCTAGCATTGGTTGCTCTGTTTAGCTACATGGAAAAAAAAAAAAACAACAAACAACCATCACATTTTCTAGATTGTGAAGCTATGAAACTGCACTATAAATAAGCTACAGTATGTATGAAATCTGAACCATCACACCATACCTGCAAGTTTAAATTTACCTTCTTCCCTAAAAGATGATGCTTTATAATTGTTCAAATAATTCTTTATCTAGCTTTTGTGTCTAAAGGACATAAGAGCTAGGAAAATTCATCAGTGTTTCAGAAAACATCAGAAATGCAACGTGCCCTTTCTCATCTGATTATGCATTGTGTGCATAAAAGTGTTTTTCTGTGACTAAGAAACTAAGGACTGTAAATCCATGCATATCTTATTCAAAATCTAAATTGAGAGATAATGAATAACCTGGCTATATTGCATTTGACTACTACATGAAAACAAATCCACATAAGGATATATAATTTAGGAAACCCCATGTACAGTTCTCATAGACCTGTTAATTTACTACTCTTTCATGTTTCATTAACTTAGTGGACTTTAAAAGCAAAAGACAACAGGCTTATACATGAATATCAAGACAAATATAAAAAGGAGGACAAGTCAAAGAAGTGCAGGTGATAAAGACATTTACATGAAATTACAAGAGATAACAAGAAAGCTAACATAGCTGATTTTTGACACAGGAAGTTTGGAAAAAAAAATTAAAAAGCAACTGCTAGTTTCAGAGAGATATTAAAAAAAAAGGTCTGAGAGCAGATTTAGAAAACAAAAACAAAGCAAACCAACACCAAAACAAAAACAAACACACAAAACAAATCAAAAACAGCGAAAAAGCCCCCAACAAAACCAAAACATAAACATGGCAGCATGTTCCCGTTTAAATTAAAAGAATAAAGCAAAGAACTCAGAGAACAGTGGCTGAGATAAATTGTCAAAATACTTATGAACATTACCACAGATTTTTGGTAGCAATTCTGGACTATATGGGTCCAGAAGAAAGGAAGATTAATGAATGCTGGGGTACCTAAGTTTAGGGAAATGCTAAGCAGTGAATGCATCATTGCAGGATGTTTATGGACACTTCTTCAGTCACACTCATTACCAACTTTCATAACAGCAGAGCCAGGAGTAGAATCAGGAAACATCTTCTATGCAAATATGAGTGAATATAAAGAGTTTAACTTTTAATAATCTACACTATAGTTAATATTACAAGTTAAAAAATAACTGGTTTTCATAGTTGCTTCCTGAATAACAAAGGACTATATCACTCTTTGAAAACCACTAATAGTTCTTTCTCAAATTACCTTAATGAAATAATAATTGAACATTTAAAACAAAAGAAAAGTAACAGGGTATCTTGCTGCAGTGCAAACAAGTCGAAATAGTATAATTAATTTCCACATGCAAATAACGATCCACATAAATCATTTGAAGCTTCACTATAAATTATTTTTGACAGAAGTGAATCATTAATATACTGCTATCCAATAGTTTTCAAACTCTAAGTGCTGGCTGAAAGAATTAGTGCATATTAATACACAACCAAGCAAGTTTATTTTTCTATAAATCCTTTCCGACAGACACATAAACCATATGGACAAATACCTAACATCTGCAAAACCAGGGCAGATACTTGTACACAGCAAAGCACTACAGATTTTCCTCAAATACAAATATCTTTTCGGGTGAGCCTACTAACTCAAAGTGTCATTATGAAGTGGAGAAATTACTCCAATATTCCAATTCAGTTACTAATTTTACCACCATAAATTACAATAGATCCATTTTTGATGCAATGAGTCAAAATATCCACTTGCCAGTGGCTGAGAGCCCTGCAATAGCACAGAATAATACCAAGAGTGTTAAAAAAGTGTTCTCTTAGATGCACCTTTCAGGCCTTGGTGCGGGGAAACACGTTGTATCCAGTCTCACTTATCACTCTGCTTTTTCTTACAGGTTCTCCTCTCTTTTCACCCCAAACTGAACAACCAAAAATGTGCCAGTGTTGCATGTTTAACACTGTCCTTCAAAAGAATTTAGAGAGGGAATAAAAAATTCACCCATTTCTTAAGGTTTTCTTAGTAGAGAACTCAGTGTGAATAAGTCCTTTTTAGTAACAAACCTTCTTATGCTTCTTTCAGTTTTATTCATGGTTACACTACAGACAGTCCCAGACTACATGAGGTCTAGGGCTGTGGAAATGAACCTTCCTGTTCCCTGACCTCAGTTCAGCCACACTAGTTCCAAAATACTCAGTGAGCAATTTCAGCTTGCACTCAGCTTGCACCCTCCATCAGTTGAGACCCTCTTCTGGGAAACAAAGGTACTGTTATTGCAACTGTTCTTCAACTCCATCTAAAAGAAGGGTCAAACTCAGCAGTATCAGCTGTGTCATATTTGGGAGCAGATCTGTAAACCATTTTTTTTTGTTGGTTTTTTTTTTTTAACTCTCCCTTAGCCATCTCCAATATCTGTTGTATAGATACATTAAAAAAAATATCTACTTAGGTTATGTTTTTACACCTCACATCATAATTATATGATGGATACAACATGCATTTTCAAAGCAGAAAGAAAAGGTAAGCTTCTCTTCAGGTGTCCGTGTCACATGGGCAGTAAGAGAGGAGGCAAATAAGAGGTCAGGGCACACAGTAACCTTCAGTTACAGCTTTTTTCAGCCAAACTGTACCTTCTTTAATAGTACAAGGAATCTTTTAGTCTTAATTATTCGTGTCACAGAAATGCCCATAAAAAGAGGACAGGAATGATATCACACAGGTTACATAATGAAACACCGCAACATTAAATCTGAACACGGACAGATTCAGGGAACCACAGGAACACTGTGCTGGACTTTGATCCTTGATGACAGATACAATGAAGCAGTCGTGCATTCCCAACCTCTTACCATGTATAAGTGTTTTCATGGCTGCAGAACAATTGCATAAATCCATGTGAACCCTGTCCATCTCCTTGCACTGAAGCAGAATAAAAATTTAACAAGTGTTTTTCTAATCTGTTGTATTTTCTAACCTGTTTTTAAAACTTCCAAGCAAGCTGAGCAAGTAACATACAACATGAATTCTGAATATTCACAACATCAAAGAAGTTGTGTAAAGGTACTCTTCTGTCTTGTATAAATGTAACTCACAGATCTTTCTTGTAATCATATTTTAAACCTCTCTTGTGAAAGAGCACTTCTATCACTGCCATATTTTAGTACTAAAGAATACACTTCAGATATTCTCCATTTTCTACTCTTGCTCTTGATTTCCTTTTTTTCCCAAGCACTGGAATAGTGATTTATGAATTTCATTCTTTCCATTTTGGCCTATTTACTCTAATACTTTCTTTCAAAATAACTTACACATCCAGAAAGCTACAGTCTGGAAAATCGTATGTTCACAATATGATGATTTTTTTTTTTTTTAAAGCAAGTACTGAAATAGAACACTTTCAATGTTCTCTTTTCTTTTTTTTTTTCCAAACAACAAACACAAAATATTTTGACTCTGAAACTAATTGTTCTGTTCATTTTTCAGTTATATAATCTTTTATTCAGTTACCTTTAATATCAAAAATGTCATTTCAAATTAAAACATTTCTTTCATATCATTATTTCAATTCCTCATCAAACACATTTGCAAACCTTTGAAACTTTATTTCAGCAAATTTACTGTTAGCCAGTTTTACCCAAGTTTTCCTAGCTGTTTGTCATCCAGAAAAGTGATGACTAATCTTTATTTCATTATCCCACTAGGTAATGACGAGCAAGAGGTTTGCTCTGAACAAGAGAACAGAGAAATTCTGAGGGATACAACATGACACGCTTTTCCAGCCCAAGAGCAATACTACTCCCTCCTTAAAAACATAATTAAAACAAACGGGCACCCACTTTACAGTTATCTGATTGTTGTCTTATGAAAACTGCCTTAGGAAGCCTGAACAGTATTAGAAAAGATACAGAAAACTCCCTTATTTTATAACTACATAGTCTTTCCTCTTATGAGAGCACAGAATCACCTTTTTTCATTTATTTCTTTTCTAGATATTTACAAACAGACTGTTTTGTCTTCTACAGTTAAAGTAAAATTTCTATCACTTCTGGAAATCTATCTCTGCTAAGTAAATTCACACGTAATTTCTAATAACTGTATCTCAAGGATACAGTAAACATGAACAAATACAGTGAACCATTTATTTACTAAACCATTCATCAGATTCTTTTGCATTGTCTATGCTAACTAAAACCTTAAAAAAGCTTCTCTGTGTGAATTAAACTGCTGTGACTAGGTAGTTCTTCAAAGGATTCCTCAGTCTGCTCACATTCCAAATTGATGTTCAGTGTGGAAACCAACTATCCTAAACGCTGTCTATTTCACACACCACCAAGCTTTGTAAACACACGGATGTGAATCACGAAAATAGTGTACAAAAAAATCTGTAGCTTAACCATACTGTCTTGCTTCAGTTACTAGAGAGATGATATAAATGTACCTTATGAGTCACCCACCTCAGACAAGCCAAAAGGTTAATCTTTAAGTTTGCATAAGAATTAGATTACTAAACAGAGCTTTGCAGATTGACAGTTGCACAAAGCCAGATAAGCAAAACCAAACGAACTTATTTAGCTACAAATGCAGCCAACAATAAAATATCCTTAAATACTTAATGATTATAATCTGTGGGATGGGGGGGGCGAGGGGCAGAAGGGACAAGGAGGAAGGAAAAAGAAATTTTAAAATTGACAGAGATGCCTCTGTGACATCTACACTGCTTGCATACTTTATATGTACCTTGTCTGAATTCAGCTTTCCTAGGAATTTCTGCAAGATAGCACTTTGGCAAAGGGAATGATGAAAACATTGGCCAAGGATATGGATCACTGCCCTAGAAACAGGACCAGAAATAAATTAATTTAGGAGAAGAATTAATAGCTTTTGTGCAATTAACACATAAATGTACAGTCCCCAGAATTACCGCCTGTGCACCAAAATTATGCTTGATACTACAATTTGCAATAAGATGTGCAATAACTAAAAAAGAGGATGCAAAATCCAAAAGTACTCGATCCAGAGTTTTTTATGGTATATACCACTCACAGTTTTGATTTTACAGTTCATTATTTCAATCACAAAGAAAATTGCAAGTTTTATAAAAAATTTAAAAAAAAAACCAAAACAAAACCACAAAACTGTAGTTCCAATTTCATACATTGATCTTGGTGGTTTTGTTGTGCTGAAAGTAACTTGCATTTCATCTTTAGGAGACTGATAGCCAGTGAGAACTAGAATATTTAAAGGATTTGCTTAACAAACACTCTCTTGTTAGAACATTGATGAAAGCTTCACATATTAGAGACTGCATATGAAAATCCAAGCATCAAAACACCATCAAATAAAAGGAAGACAAATGGAAAGCTAATAAAGAAAACACATAAATGAAAAAGTAAAAACATACAAATTGTATTCACTTAATAGTAACATTAAGATGGAGTAAAATAAACTTGTCATCTGAATGCAGTATGTCCTAGGTACATGCATCACCAGATAGTGGGAACAGTGCATTTTTTCAGTGTATCAATTATTTAAAATCTTAGCACTTTATAAAACTAAAGATAGTCTGGTATTTCTTAATGTTAAATAATTTTTTGCATGCTGAATTATCAGCAAAAATGTTCCAATAATGAAGTCAGGAGTTAAGGAAAGAGAAAGTGCTAAACTTTAGATTCTAACCTTATCTAGTGCTCTCAAAGGCAAAATCCTTTCTTGTGGTCCTCCAATCAGGTTTATCCTTACAAGAATGTGGTTTCTCTCCACTGAGAGACCATCGATTATAAAAACTCTGTGGGGAAAAAAATCCAAACAAAACCAAGAGAAACATAAAAAACTCCAAAATTAGAATGTGATTTACTGGCCATTTAATTCAAAAAACTTTAATAAGCAAGAATACTTTGAGAAACACACTATAGTTAAAACACAACCTGGAATACACATAGACAAAAGGAAATAAACAGAAACATGAAGTATTTTGAGATGTCTTTGAGCATTAGTCTAACTGTGTATTCCTTAAGTACTACTGATTAGAAACATTTGGGCAATTACTGGACAAAAAAGAGTAGAAAATTTCACAAGCTTTGTTATATCCATGTGCTCAGTAATTAGGGTAGAGACAACTAATGGACCATCAAAATTTGTTCCTTCTTTGGCCTACCAGTATACTTCTGCTGTCACAAATAAACAGAGATGTTCATACATTAAAACACAGCTTCCTTGCTGTCTGAAGTCACTGAGCAGCCCAAGATAGAAAATTTTTTAAAAGCAATATAATTCAGTTTTTATACACCAGGTTTCTTAACAGAACTTTTTCCTCCATAGGAAAATAGTAGGTTTCATCCTCAAATGGTAAATAACTATCATCTGCATCTGCTGAAATTTCACCCATACTGTTTGATATACATACTGTAACAGTCACATACAACAAACAGCAGGAGGAAAATTCTTTAAACAGCATGCTGTGAGAAAGGAAAACAAGTCTGTATCTAAATGACTGTCCACTTCTGTCCCAAAAATACACTTTTCATTTTGAAAGGATGCACTGCATAATTTTATTTAAAAGACAGCAATCGGAAGAGTCACAGAAGTTGGAGAATGATTTGCAAATAAATAAAAAAGTCAAAACCAAACAACAACAACAAAACCCAAAGTACTGATGATGCCTTTAATTAATAAACCTTAAAACAACGAATGCATAATATTAAAAAACTATACAGAAGTAGAAGGCATATTTACATCTGCAAGTTATGCACGTTTTTGTTTAAAAAACAACTCAAGATTAATACAAATAAAAAGTAGAACAATATTTGCTTTTCTATTTCTTATACTTTTGGGGTGGACATGGGAGGAAGAGAAGACCAGACCATTGTACCTTTTCATAATTTAAGATTGCGAACAAACTTTCACAAGGAAACTTGTGCACATTGGAAGCCAACTTAAGTTTAAAGTCACTAAGGCATTCATTCAGGAGAAGAGTTTGATAGTTAAAATAACATTTACATCAGTCACTTCTTACCCTGGTCCTTCTGAAGTTTCTGTGACATTTTCCTCCTGAGCAGTTAGTAAAACCTGTGACACTTCATACTGAGTCTCCAAGAGTAAAAGGGTATTGAGCTCACAGCACAGTACATTTAACAACCTACAGAAGGACACATTGAAACAATAGCACATCAGTCAGGAATCCAGTATTGCACGGTAAGACAAAAGTTGACATGTTTATGAGATCTCGAAATAGAAAGGGAGGGGGGAAAAAAAATCAACAAAACCCCCAATTTGAAGTATCTGAAAAATACCTAGACAGAACTAGGTCAGGAATAGTCTTTTATACCCTTTTTAGCCACTCAAGTGGCATGGTCTTAAGCAAACAGGGAATGGTTCCCACCAGATTTTTTGTGTGCATTGAAGGACCAGAGAAAATACTCACTTGTCAGCTCCATCTGCTTTTGATTTTATATCAGAGAGTAACAAAAGTGATGTGAATTTTATAAGACATTCCATGTGAAATGCAAGGAAATTGTATAATAATAGGCTCATAAGGCAACTTAGAATCATGCTGTCTGAAGAGGAAGGAAGGCAGAAAGATAAAAAAAAAATCTATTGTTCAAAAATTTAACACAGTTCAAAAGCAATAAAAGATTTAACATGTAACAAAACAAAAAAATCTGCTGTTTGTTTTTTTCCAGAGAAACACAAAACAATGATAAATGAAATTAATAATCACAAGTGCTCAAGACAGTACATTTCATAGAATTTTGTTTGATAACTTCAGGGCAAATTAATGGTGAAGGTACTCCAATATATTTTCATATAAATCTGATGTAGAGCAATCCAACTCATGTTACTTTTTTTTTAACTACTCCATTCACTCTAAGACCACAACAGAATAATGTCATTGCAGGCCTCCCATTCAAGGAAAATACTATGACTAAACATTCTTTTTACTGTTTTTATTTCCTGTTTTATCACAGTCATAAACCCCAACAAATTAAGTCTGATCAGCATTATATTTTGCATTCACATAAGACTTGATATGAACTAGAAAATACATACTATTTTAAATTTGTAGTCTCTTAGTCAATGCTTATTTTCTTCCCTGTAATTCCCAATATTCTTCTACTGACAATAGCCATTCTCTCAATAATTTAATACCTGCAAATTCACACAATTGTGGCCAAGGATTAAAGATATGTCTTTCTCTTTTTATTCTGTTGTTTTTTAATACCTGACCTGCTCAGTTACAGTCCTCTTCAGGTTTTATTTACTTTACATTAACTATTTTGTGACATCAATTTGTTTCCAGTAGTTTTCTAAATCACAGAAGAAGAAATGACAACTCAATTTTTATTACTATTATATAGAGGAAAAAATCCAGAAAATAGCACTGAAACCATTATGAAGATGAATAATTCCTTCTCTTAAGTATAATAAATGACAAAGATGTGTTTCCAGCAGTTAAAAATCACTTGGGAGAAGAATGCTTTATAACATCTCCTCTGGTAGGCGAAGCAGAGCGAAAAACACCAAAACCAACCAACCATAAGCAAGTAAAATTAGGTAGATGGGATAGTGGTAAGATAAATGACAAAATATACAAGATCTAACATCAGCAGCTGCTGCTTAGGCATTCAAATTAAATTTTTACCCATATGAGAAATCCATTTCAAAATACTATCACTGAAGTACATATATTTGGTTAAAGGTAATATTGCATGACTTTACCTTCCAAAGTCATGAATGTATAGACTAAAGTTTGCAACTTAAAAAAGAAGTCACATTGTAGGCATATTTGTAACCATGCTTGAATATGGCTGTGGAGTTTTTCTTTTTGATTTGTTTTTAATTGCATTTGGAACTTAAGAATTGGATCAGACTCCCCATCTCAATAACCCACTTCTGAAGAGTACATGCTTATGAAAATGTATAAAACCCTTGCAGATAGAATTAAAAAAAAAAAAAAAAAAAAAAAAATCAGAGCATATCTTTTTAAGATATATTTTAAAATTCTGTTTGGAAAGCAGAAGACAGAATTCCCAAGGTGAATGCTGCTAAAAACTGGAAGATGGGCTTTGGTGCAAGGTCTTGTACTTTGGAAGGACCCCATGCAACAGTAGAGGCTGGGAACTGATCAGTTAGAAAGCAGCTTTGCAGACAAGGACCTGGGGGATCCTGCTGGATAATACGTTGAACATGAGCCAGCAACAGCAACATGAGCCCTTGAAGGCCAATGGCATCCTGGGCTATGTAACAAAGAGTGCTGCCAAAAAGTCACATGAGAGAGGTGACCCTGCACCTCTGCTGATACTGGCAAGATCACACCTGGAGTGCTGGGCCCAATTCTGGACTCCCCACCAAAAGCATTACATGGACGCAATGGAGCAGGTCCAGCAAAAGGCCAAGAAGATGATTAAGGGCTTGAGCCATCTGACACAGGGAAAGAGGCTGAGAGAACTGTGACTGCTCAGTCTGGAGAAGAGGATCCTCAGGGGAGACCCTGTCAATGTGTATAAATATCTGACAGAAAGGTTTGAAAATGGAGTCAGACTTCTCAGTGAGAGCCAGTGAAAGGACTACACGCAGTGGACATGAAGTGAAAGACAGGAAACTCCATTTTAACATATTGCGATGGTGGTGAAACAGAGGAACAAACTGCCCAGAGATGCTGCAGGCATGGCAATATTCTAAACCAGACTGGACAGAGCCCTGAGTAATGCTCTCTAGTTGAACTCACTTTGAGCAGTGCAGTTGTACTACAAAATCTTCCATCTCCCTTTCAATCCTGAATATGTAATTCTGTGAACACTACAAGATATACCATATTCCCAGGAACAAAGTGCACTGTGGATGAAATATAAGGTTATCGCAGTCTTTTATAGAACTGTAATTTTAAGGAAATTCAGAATTATTAAAATACATATCATTATTGCAAAAATATGGTAGCAATAACTAATTCTGCTCTGAATTTTGCATTTCCTACCCTATCTCTGTCTTTCTTTGAAGGTGTTCCCTGGATTCTACCCCTTCGACTACAATTTCACAACTAATACTTCACTGTAGAAACCCCTAATCCAAAAGAAGGCATTCTAACTAGTACCTGTGTACATCCACAAACTTACTATGTCCTCAATTTTATTAGGTGAATCACAATGACTGCTTTAATTACAAAAGAACTGAAGGTCCTTCATGGGATATAAACCAGGCAGTATATAAAACTTGCTAATTTTTATGTTGCCTCTTTAAATTTTTTCACCTGAAAATAGCATAATTAAACTGCCCATGATTTTCTCCGAGTTGCTACAAACATAGATTACGAGGACAGTTTATTACCAAACTTCTCAGTAATTTTTCTATGAATTCCTTTAAAGAACCCAGAAAATATGATGTTCTCTGTACTCCCATTTTCTCAGTTGTCTTTTTTTCTCTAATGTCAAATCACACATGTCTGTCAAATATCACCTTTATTATGACAAACCCAATTCTACTTTTTCTGTAGTTCCCACCACACTCCCATACATTATTCTTCCTTACTTTCATAACTCAAGTTCTTTCCAAAGCCAATCTGATGCTCTGTTCTCACTTCAAGGATATCTGCAAATGCTCAGCTGGAGGTGAAAGATGCAAGATACTGTTCTTGAATACAACAGTTGTAAAAGTCTGTGGTGGGTTGACAACAGTCAGCAACTAAGCACCCAGCCAGCTGCTCACTCCCCACCTTCCACAAGCAGACCAATGTCTAGACGGCCTCCGAGCAATGGCTGCCCTCAAAACCAATGCCCCAACCCCCTTAGTTTTTATTACTGAGTGGGACGTAGTATGGTACAGAACATCTGTCTGGTCAGCTCAGGTCAGCTGTCCCAGCTGTGTTCATTCCCAGCCTCTTGCACACCTCTAGCCTAATTGCTGGGGACTGGGATAAAAAAATGAAAGCTCTGTTGATAAGCAGTTGCTTGCACAGCAGCAGTGGAAACACCAGTGTGCTATCAGTACTGTTTTAGTCACAAATTCAAAACACAGCACCCATGTGGAGTGCTATTAACAAAATTAACTCAGTCCCAACCAGTACACAGTCCAGCAAAAGAAGATAAAATTTTATGCTATAAGCCGCAGTCCATCCACCATAGGAAAAAAAGAAACTAGCACATCCAAAGTAAACTATACTACAATCTCTGTAATCTATGTGTTCATGCAGCATGCAATGACTAACTAAATATGAAATGCTTATGTGTATGTACAAGGTGTTCCAGTGATGTGATCCTGAAATAGAAGACTAAACCAGTCCTTAAAGAAAGGTTTTCTTTTGGCTTTCAGTTACTGCTTTCTGTAGATAGAGGCATGGATGATTCAGGCCAGTGCAAAATATACACCATGACATTTGTAGAGAGCTCAGCTGTGGGACATGGTAAATCTTGTTTTTCTCTTGCAGTAAGAAATATTAAAAACTTAAGTGGAATATAACAAGGACAATGAGCCTGAGCTTCAATGAGAACATGGACCCAAACAGTGAGTGGCAATTACTATCAAGTGCCAAAGCAGTAGGGAAAGAGAAAGGCTAGCAAAAAAAACCCCAAAGAAGGCAAAACTCACCTAGTCAGTGTTGGAACACAACAGGCCTTTGCACACTGAGCAAAAGGCATTAGTAATGAGCAGAGAGAAGATGCCTCTGCACTTGGTCTTGCTAAAGGACCAAGGCTTCCAATTGTTCAACTAAAGGCAATGTGTGGTTTTGAAAAAAATATGAGATGATCTGGATATAGAAGTTACATCTCTGATGCCTGGGGCACTGGAAGCTACTACCACACGGTAGTCATGTTTCTCCCAGTAAGAAAATTCAGGGATTGATGTATTCCTTACAATGTTTTCCACGTGAAAAGATCTTCAAAAGAGCACCTACACCACTTTAGCTTCCCAATGTACCTACAAATCACATGTAATGTGATGGCCAATGGTAACAGTTTCCCTGGCTAAACAAAAATGCCTTTCATGAGCAACATTTGACAACCTAGAGGACTCAAAAGTAAAGTGTTTTAATTTCCTTCAGCAAAGTACAGAAACAGAATCTGATCTTTCTACTTTATTAATAATAAATTACTTTACATTAATAAACCTAACTAACTACTATTAACACATCAACTAACAAAAAATTAACTGTATTACTACATGGTCACAGATGATGTGGAAGCATGCCTGCATAATCCTGTTGCAAATCCCCATCACTAATAATCACTAATCTGTCCTCTTTTACTTTCAGATTATGCTACTCAGAACGCTTTTTAGTAAAGAGAGAAGGAAAGAGATACTAAATCTAAACAGCACATTGACTTGAGGAGAAAGGATGATCAGGACTTGTGTCTTCTACCTTTAGAAAACAAAATAATAAATGTTCTCCCATTGTGTTGCAATCATTAAAATCACACCTTCTCTTAATTAGCAATACACATAATGCAAGTACAAGTAAGGGAACAACCTGTTTCTTATGCTGAAGCTACCTCATTATTAAAATTCAATTACATGTAAGGCAGAAAGTTTACAATGCTGTTGAGAAAAAGAATGGAAAAGAACACAGGGGTGTTTATTATCTGTATTTCTTAAATCTACAAAGTTATCTTTTGCTTATCACATGCTTTTTCATTTCCCAGTTCCTGTAGGATTTAATTCATTCATCTGAATTTCACTGGAGTGTGCTAGGTGATATTTCAACTAATACATACTCCTTTGAGGCAACTTTCAAGAGGCTGATTGATTTTGATGTCAGCATAATATAAGCCATTTACATTTTCTTTCCTAAATCATTCTCTAGTTTTGTAGGGCAACAGAAATAGATAAAATGCATTTTTATCATCTTCTGCACCCATTCAGTAAGGAAGAAAAGTAGCATTATAAATAAAAAAAAACATATTCACCCTGATATTTTACATGACAAAGAAAATGTGACTTAACTATCTCAAAATATTTATTAAACAAACCTGAAAATAACAAGCCAGTATGCTTTTCCTATTTGTAGCAAAATGTAGGTCTACAATCCTGGGGCTGATATTGATGAACATACGACTTACACTAATATTTACTATTTTCTATAGTTGCACAGAAACATAAATGCATTTAGATTATTCACACAGACATGTTTTTCAGCCTTACCTTACAGAAACATAAAATAAATCTATTTTTTATTGCAGTTCAAATTATGACTCTATAAAATAGGTTATCTTCAGATATCTCTAATGCTAGGCAAACGTATTTTGTCTTTAAAATTAAACAGTCACAATTTGCATATCTGAAAAAAAATGATTTACCCTCAGAGTCTTTCAGGTATGTCCCTGCAGCAAGCCAAATTCTTGAACAGAGGGCAATCCTTGTTGCATGACGCTCACTAGCAGGAGGCATCTCAGTGAGCAAGTGTGAGGCTAACAAAGATTCTTCCAATTCAGAATGTACATACAAAAGATCTTTTGATCTCACAATATTCAGGAGTTTTATTGATTTATGGTTTAAAAAAATAAGGAAAAAAAAAAAAAAGGAAAACATAAATTTGATAGTGACATATGTATGTACATAAGATAGCCAAAGAAAGAGTGAGTCTACTTTGCCTCTCTAAAATATTCAGAGGCCTATTATTGTCATAGTATCATATATCCACAAAAGAAAAAAAAAAAAAAGAAAAAATAATTTCTAGGAACTGTATACGTTATAAAAGTACTCTGTTAAAAAAAAAAGGAAATGTTTGCAAAGCTGTAGACCAACTTTGATCCCATCTCACTGCCCACAGTCTACACATATTCCCCACAACACTGTTTCTCCTTCTGTTTTTTATTCAAGCCAACACTAATGGATTACCTTTGAATTTATTTTGGAGCATTGACATTTTTAAAGAGACGATGTTGATTCTCAAAGTACAAATTTGTTACTCTGCCACTCTTTAATCCAGCTAACAACATGGTGTCACTAACATTCACAGAAAATTCATTTTCTGAATACAGAGAACAGCAATATGCAAATTCCTGAATAATGCTTTAGGCAGAAACTTCAGAAATGTATATTTTATGCATATATTTTCTTCGCAAGCTGTAAAATCTCAAAATTCATGGATGTATTCACTGTACTGAAATACTAGGTAAGTTGGCTTGATGACAAATAAAATCACCAATCTGAAAGAAAAATTATGTTACTGCTCTTTTCTTAATTCCTTTGTTAATATAAGTTACAGATAGTCAAAGAGCTTGGAAGAGCCCTGAAATGGAGGTGGTTAAGACTTCCAGTGTCACATTTTAAGAAAATTCTCATTTCTCACATGCAATACCTTTTAAGATCAGATCGATGGGTACACTAGAATCAACAAAATAAAGCCAATCATTAAATTAAAAAAATTCTGTTTAGCATGTTAAAAATTCACTTTAATTACTGATGTCTTTTTCCTTTCTCTAGGATTTGTACTCTGATAGCAATTTAAGTTCAAAAATTTCTAAAACAGAAGGACCACCGAGAATTTTTGCATTAGTTCCTGTGTATCCAGATTTTCAGCCTGCACAAAAAGAGTGGCTGAGACAGCCTTCAGTATTCTTTTATGAACCAATACTGGCTGATTGGGAGACTTTTCTAAATAAGTGTAAATCTGCTTTGAAGTTGAAAGGTGAACTGACAGTTTGAAAATCTTTCTATACACAAATTAAGAACTGTTTACATAGTTTCACTTTTCTATTCCTATCTCCAACTGCTTGCCTAAAGTTTCCTTTCAATTAATAATATTTTCTTTTTTTTTACAAATAAGCTTAAAAGGACCTTCAAATTCATAAATCTTATCTCAGAAACACCCAATAGCTGCAACTAAAGGAATATCAGAACAACATCTGTGAAACTACTAAACAATCATCCAAGGCCAAGATGCTTCCAAGAACTTAAAAAAATACCCTCAACATAGATTTGAACTAAGCTATAGGTTGTTGTGGAACTGAATACTCTACCTTGATCACACAGGTCCTAGTCTGTATGAATGAACAGCATTCTTTAAAGACAGAGATCTAGCTTCCCCATGTTCACCCTTTGAAAATGCATTATTAAAACTACAAACATCTTTAAATACACCTGTGTATTCTGGATTAAACAAACTGTGGAAATATATATTTTAAGCTCTATATGTAATTACACAACCAATAATCAAAATAATTTTAAGTCACTAAAGCTCAGTATACACATGAAGAAAAATGTAGTTTTAAATTGCAGAAGTTGTTTAACATGCAAGTAAGTAAATCTGCCACTATTTTGAACAAGAAAAGCAGGACCTTAAAATATAACCTGTAAGTTAAACAGATATGAAGTTTAGCACTCAGCTCTGAGTGAGGCACATGTAAAAATATAAAGTAATATGCCTGTGTAGATCTCTGAACAACTAAAAAAATGTGGGTTTGGTTGTACTGTTGGTAGTAAGTCTATCGGAAATGTTTCTAGACAAATATTTCACAAAACAGTTCTGTTTTTCAATGATGCAGTTATCACAAACACCTAAGTTTTTTATTTCTACATAGCAACAAAGAGAAACATAGATATTTTGCTCTTTCTAATTTCTAAATTTTCAAATTGTTAAGCATCTGATATTATTTGATCTAACTGCTGCTGAACTTGGTATTCTTGATGGAATTTGGTCAAGGAGCAAACTACAAAAGGCAAGGTTCATTTTACAGAACATGGACGTCTGCAGTCAGTAGCACTCACGGGAAAGATCACGGAACTGTAAAATGAACTGTATATCTCTTGTGTTCAGATAACATAGCTAGGGTTTGTTGCAAGTCTTAATACTGCAAATCCTGAGTTGGAAGGGACCCACAGGAATCATCAAGTCCAGCTCCTGGCCCGGCACAGGACAACCCCAACAATCACACCATGTGCCTGACAGCATTGTCCAAATGCCCCTTGAACTCTGTCAGGCTTGCTGCTGCTCAACAACCTTTTGTGTTAAACTGTAAATCATCTCACTTTCTCTTAATCCTAATCAAATCAAGGGAAGTTCTGCCAAGCTTTTTATGGAATCAGTCTAATCCTAAATGAAGAACAATATTTTATTTTTCAAATTTCATCCTAGGACCTCTCATTCCTCTATAAACTAGTTATTTCCTCCAAAACAGCGTTTATAACTTCTGATTCACATGGCAAAATTATTTATCTCCCAACACTAAGCTCTGCCATTGTTCATCTCCTCCATGCTCATCCTTATCAGCAAATTACACTGTATCTTATGGGTATCCATACATAGTATGAAATAATTTTACTGTGATATCAAAGTACAAATACAGCTGCAGAAAGCTGTAGGACTTAATCAACTGGGCTGTATCTTGCTCAAGCAAGGTTATCAAAGTTTTCCATACTATGAAGTACAATCCAACATGATCTTTTATTTCAGTTGCACAAAATAGGTTGCTAAAAATGTGAATTCAAGGATTTAAATATTCATCTTTGGAAAACAGAATAAAAATGCAGAAACTAATTTCAAAGTTGAAACATTATAAAGCACTTAATATTACAAAACATGAGCATGACAGTGTGAGAATATTTTTAAGTGCACCTTCAGGTTCTAGAAATATTTGGGATCAAACGGTACTCAACTCAAAATAAGTTTTGATGAAATTTGTGATAATTATGCCAACACTTAAAAAAATCATTTTAAGTACAGGGAGACTACATAGACCAAACTCTGACATAAAAACAGCAATTTGTTTATTTTAGTATTTTGGTATGATTTTTGTTTCATGCACTACAGTGGATGTACAACACTTTTTTTATAATCAAGTAGGCAACATGACATGCAATTTCTATTGCTGCTTCTCACATTACAATATATAGATTTAAGATAACAAGATTAGATCCATCAGTGTTCTCATTTTCCAGGTTATTTTTCATTTAATCTTATTCTAAAAAAGGGGAGAATTTCACCTTCATACATAATAAAACCCAAATAATACTATCTTGTCAGAAGTAAAACATCCAAGCATGTTATACCCTATTCAGCTCATGTGACCAGAGAATAAAAAAACAAGCCTCTTACCTCAGACCAAATATATGGGATTGTTCATAACTGAATAAGGAATGAATTTTAGCTTCTGAATTTAAAATTATAAGCCTGTCGATTATATCCTGCCAAAGGAAGAGAAAGGTAAAAAAAACATACATGATTTTGTATTTTATTCATATAATAGTTTCACAGAGATGTTTACTATTAAATGAAAACCATTATTAAAACACTTATTGAAATTATTTTTATAACAAGAGCTGTTTTCCACTCAAAAGTCAATGGCAAAAAGAAACCACGCAGGAGGTTAGGAAAAAATAAATCTGCTAAAAATATAATCAGTAAGCACACAAAAAGATCCTCGCATATCAGCTATCCTAGTTCTTCTTTAGTATTAAACCACAACAAAAATGTTAAACTGTTTTTTGTATCTTTGAAATGAGTACATATCTATTTCAATGAAAAGAACAGCGAATCCCCTTTCTAACACTGGTTAGTACTACATGCTGCAAGACACAGGCATTTATTCTCAGTGCAGCAAGGCTTGGCTCAAATGTCGAAGCTTACACCCTTTATCCTACAGCACCTCATGTAATTGACAGTGACCTGTGGCAGCTTCCCACTTCTTCCACAAATCCCAGCTAATTATCTTCCCCTCTGGTTCACTGCATATCCAAACTGCTTCTGAAGGAATAATTTCATTAAAAGACTAAGAAATGCATGAAAACATTCACTGATGTTATCATCTCAGAGACAGATTACTGTGCTATGGTCAGAAAACAAACTACATGATCCTCATGAGTTTTATTTACTCTGGATTAAATCTAAACTTTTATTTTCTCCATGTTTAAGTACAATTTCAGAGACAGCAGAGGGAGTTATTACTCAACTAATTAGATCAATGAGTCATTTCAATATATTATGACAGAAGAGCTAAGATCCATACTTCCATGAAATCAACTAAAGTTCTGGTTTTCACAGAGAAAAAAGTAAAAATCACAAGTAAAACTCAGAATAGTAGAAAAGAAGTCTAGAACTTGTCACAGTAAACAGCCTTCATAAAATACATTCTAACTTAAAACATGGTGAAAGCGTATTTTTCCTATTAAATTTTTTGGTGCAGTGAGGAAGACAGGTTTTTCCACACAGTATGTTCACAATAAAATTTACAAGAAAACAATTCAACTTAGAGCTCCAGGCTGTTCATAAAATTGGTAATGCAAGCAATGGATTTGTTTGGGGTTTAGGATTTTTTTAGGTATTTGCACATACAACGATTTAAAAGCTCATGGATATTTCTCTGCAACAACCTCCTTCTCTCCTTGTTACATCAAAGATTGTAGCCTGCAAAAGAGTAGAAAGAGCAGGCACACTGAGGGACTACCAAGAAGCTCTGATTTGAGATTTTAGGCAGAAAGATAAACAAGGTCTTACACACTGTCCCATCAGAAAAATGTGCAGATAGGTCTGCACTGCTCAGCTACAGAGCATAGCTTAAATATTACACATCAGATGTCACCTACTTTGAATACCTAAGATAAACCATTCTATACACAAGATTCTCCATAATCAGTGGGAAAAAAAATCACCTGTTTTAATATGTCTTTCAAAGCTACAGATCTGGAGGGTACTTTCCAAGCTAGATTCCCTTAAATACATACATGTAGAAACCCCCAAAGTAAGAGTGGAGACAGGCAGAAGGACCCTGATTTGTGTTCTCCATTTTCTAAAATATCTTTACATGTCAAACACAGTAGAGAGAAATCTTGCATGTATTGGGAAAAATTTTCATAATGGCACAAAATAAAAATCTGATTAGTCAACAGTTAAAAGTAATAAAAGCCCAGCTAATAATATGTTCAGTCAATGATGCAATTAGTCAGACAAAAACACAAAGGAGGAACAAATGTTTAAATCCCGTGTATTTAAGAAACAAAGGGCAAACAAAGAAGTTCTGTTTGTTATCAAGTACAGTTCAGCATAAACAAGTCAGATTCTGTGTCAATCTGACATGATTCAGTAACAGAAAAAAAATGAAGCACACAAAGTAATTAGATGTTCCAACCAAATACTCCAGTGGCATAGAAATCACTTTTACTTTGCTTTCTAGCCACAGTTATACCTGGCCAAAATTTTTATCTTTCACTTTCTGCAATCACTGCCCTGAAACATGGTTATAACAAGCTCTGCTTAACTGCAGAAGTTTTCTGAGTACTAACACTACTTCGCCATTACATGTTCAAGTAACATTAGACGATCTGACTATTCCCTTCTGTTACCTACATAATCTTGGATGTCTATTTTAGGCTTACAAAACCAACTGCTGTGCAGTAGTTAAGTGCAAGACAAATCCAAAATATTTGTAACTGCTCAGGTAACTCTGAACAATTGTACTAGTATTGATATGTCCGGAAAAGTAGAGAATTCCATGAAAATACTGAGGAGTCTCAAAAGTGAAACAACATTGGCTTTCAAAAGTCACAAAAATCATTACTTAAGATCTGCCACAATTTGAAAGCTCTCAAATATTTATCATATTCAACATACACCTTGCTCCCAGTGCCACAAAAACTTGATGACTGAACAGAACTATCCATTGGTGAACATAAGAACATTGAGTAGATTGGAAAAATGAAAAATTTGTCAAGCCATTTCCTCCTCAAATCATCAAAACAACATTACAAAAAAGAATTCAAAGACCCCTTCCAAACGTGATATACACTACTATGATATTCTCTCTCTAAACAACTTAAACTATCACCAACCCAAAGCTTGTGCTAAACAAACACTTCAGCATAACAGCAATTTTAAGTGCTAGCTCATTAGAAAGAAATCTGATTTTAACTGCCACTCAAGGTCACAAATTAAACTTGTCTGTGTTTTGTATGTGAGAAAAGTGTCTTAATGGAATGCAATTGGATGATCAAATACAAAACAATGCTAAATACAAAAATGGTGAAGCTATTTTTTCTGAAATATGCCTTAATCAGTAGCTTTCCAATGACTGTTTTCACCATGTGAATCATGTGCTATTAAAAAAATCTGAAGGTATGAGTTTTTTGTACTTTGGTTTTATTGGGTTTTGTTTGGGTTTCTTTTTAATTCTGTTTAAATTCACAGATAGTGTGACAGAGAAATATTACATGAAATACAAGTATACACATTTTCCAGCATTTTCCAGTATGTAAGTGCATGCACATGCAAAGGTTTTTATGCATGTTACTATTTTCCCATGGAAAAACACAATTCTAACACAAGCCAGGAAAGATGATCTTTAAATAAGGCATCAAATTTTATATTATCTTCAGGATTTCAAAATGAAAACAAAATTTAACATGAAGTGATATGTGCATATACTGCCCTCATGCTGTATATAATACAAAATGCAGAAAAAATCAAAATCTCCCAGTAAGAAGAAAAACTAACTTATTCTATTATAAAAAATAAGATTTTCTCAGGAAAAAATGTCTTCACAGAAGTATTTCTTTTTCTTTCAAAATACTTACAATAATATCTGTAGGTACTTCACGGAATGAATACATTGGTTTATTTGGTATATCTCGTTTACTCAGGAGCTCAAAAACTGCAGGGTAACTGAGCAAGTTTATCAGAGACAAAAAAGACTAGAGCCAAGAAAAAAGGACGGACAAAGAGAATATTAATCAGTTAAATATAACCAAGTAAATTTTAGCAATTATTTGACATTTAGATTAAGTTTGTTCTTATCCTTTACAGGCTGAACTTAACATAACTAGAGCTGCCCAAAATAAGACTGCATATGCTGGCAGGCATCTATATAATCTAAAAGGTCAGTAGTGTCTGTGAAATAAGTATTATCTATCACACTGTATAGCAATTTTGAAAATTATAGTATTTCATCACATAATTCTAAAATCTAGAGACACAGAATACTCTAAAACACATCCTGATCTTACTACAGTAATCAGAGAAAAGAACTGATGGCCAGTATTTAAGACGTTCAGTTTTGTCATGATTGTTATTCATGACTTTATAGTGAATCCTCGGCATTGTGACCTGCCATGCAACACAAGTATCCTTTCAATCAATCATCATTTGATTAGTGTATTATACCAATCTTGACACAAGTGCCAGGAAGCAGGAGTAGATGCAATAAAATATTATAGAAAGGTATGTATCATCCTATCTCAAACACAGCACTGTTTTTTTTTTTCTATGATTAAATAAGAATAAATACTAAGATTAAATAATTTCTCACCTTCTGACAGCTTTGGTCAATAGGGTCAACTGGAGTAGATTTAGGTTGAGTTATCCTCAAATCATCTTTTCCACACTCCAAAAGAGCCCATAATTCAGTTACAAGTGCCTTTACAAAGCCTAAAACAATTTTTTGGTCTAATAATGAGTTTCATATTAATAACATTTTACGCTACAATTCCAACTCAGATTCTCAAAATTCTCTACACTGCGGACTAAAATTTCATAAAACACACTGCCTGAGGGTTACTCTCCCTGCTATTCTCAACGCTTTAGTCAAAACTACCTTTCTACAGTGGTCTGCTTATATTCAATCTAAAATCTACAGCAACAGTCTCCAAAGACTATTAAACTAGAGTAGGATGATATTTATATAACTTCCATGTAAATGAGCTGCTGACCTTCTTTAACAAGTTAACTGCAATAGATCAAGGCCTAGCTAGTATTGCCCCTGTGGTTCTAAAAATAAAAATTTGCTATAGGTCATTAATACATTAAAACATACCACAAAGAAAAGTTAAGGACTTTAAAAAAAAACCCAAACTTTTTAAGAGAAGCACTACTAGCCGAATTTAAAATGTTAAATATTTAAAGAGAAGAGGAAAGAGAGACATCTAACTCTGAAATCTCCAAATCTAAGTTACAGGCTTAACAGAGACTTCACGTAAATTCCACAACCTCTCAGGGTTGAAAATCAACGCTGTTTGGTGTATAATTAGTCTTTGACAAGGGCCATAAGAAGCAATTTGACTGAGAACCTTAAACAGGACAGATGGATAACTTCACACGTAGATCTGCTCCCTGCTTTCTGAAAAATCCCAGAGGCATAAATAATAAGAAACTAACAATCAGTTTCCTTGACTGGCAGAATTTACCTGCCTTTCTGACAGTCTTTCAGCCAAGTCATCTTAGTTACACACCAGCTGCTCCTAGATACTCAGATTTGCAACTTTTGTATCTCATAGACTTCCTTAGCAACTTAAGACTGTACCTTTATTTTACATATGAGATTCTAGTTTTGATACAACAGCTACCTGGACTGCTGATGATATGGCAACAGATGAGTTATCTAACATTGAATCTAAAGGGACTCTGTGTTATGGGTTGATATATAAGAATTGGCAATTCAGACAATCTCATTTACATCTCACTACTGTATAAATGCACCAACGACATTCAAGCCTTTGAAGCTCCTCACTCTTTGAGCAGTCATTAACCATGGAAATGTACACACAATTTAGAGACATCAACAGTTATTAATTCTGATCTGCAGATCAATAAGAAGCATGTGCAAATTGTTCCTAACTCATTTTTAAACGGTATAAATGTCTTCACACACATACAGAAAATTTCTGAAAATCCAAACCAATGGAGTAAAGACTTTGCATAATTTCAGAAGAAAAACTAAAACAAACTCCAAAATGTGGTATAAAGATTAATGAATTACTTGAAACTTGGAGACAATAAATTTCCATTAAGAAGAAATTAACAGACATTTAAGCAGTCTTTGTTAATACTGCGTAATTATTCCACTCGACCTTTCTTAACATCTTTCTCACTCTTTTTCTTATATGCAAGACTATGGCATGCAACTATTCATAATAAAAATCATTCTTCAATTTACCTGAACTCTGCAGAGCTACTGCACCCATTGGTGTTGTTGCCATTTGTGTAACAATCACTCTATTACCAAATTCTTCATAGTCATTTATCTATTGATAACAAATGCAGAAGTGCAGTGTTAGCTATTCAGAAGACATGAAATTCTCAAATGATCTCTTAAATATTGATTTTTCCTACACTTGTTTACAGAATTTAATCCACTTCATGGTTAGATCTGAACAGTTCATAGATATTATCCTCCACAGACTTAGCAAGGTCAGATTCCAAACCAAGTATCTTTATCAAGTATCTTTTAAAAATTTAAACACAAAGACTCTGGTTGAGACACATAACATCAGCAAATAAACCCATTAGCATTATAATATTTCTTGCACACATTCAGTAAGATGCCTGTGACATACTTTTTTGGCCCTAAAAATGCATATTATCTAATTTTTTTGTTATACTTCTAAGTATTGTCTACCATATCTAGATTTCAGCATCACCTACCAGCATGGTCTAGAAAAATTTGCACTTAGAAAAAAAAAAAAAAGAAAATATTTCCTAACATTTTAAAATTTACAGTAAAAAGTCCAATAAACTAAATATATGCCTAACATTGTGAAGATGAGCAACATCCAACAAACTTAGATTCAGTGTAACACCAGTATCAAACACTATAAGCTACATTCTACATTCAGTTTTGCAAATAAATTACAAAATGGTTTCTGGATTTATTTTTTGTCTTCTTTCTTTTCTAATAGTCATGAAAAAACAGGAAAACCAAACAGATTCCATAATGCTTACCTGGAGTTTTTTTGACAAACTGCTGAACATAAAGTTCACACAGTCATTCATGGCACCTGTACTATGAAGCAGGAATAATCCTTTGGGTGTGGTAGAAAAATTTAGTAAGGCATCTAACAAAGTCTCTTCCCATAACAACCTGCAAGAGTAATAAAATAGTAATTAAAAATCATATTTAATATATAAATATATACATATATAAACATATAAAAATTTTAAAAGCGTGGGATAAAAAGACAATTTCTATTTGAAAAACAACAGCACTTGACTCACTGCACATAATCCTTACTTTATAAGTTTATGTTAGTTTTAAAAAAGCCTTTGGGGAAAAGATAATATATATTGGACTGTATTTTGTGCAAATATTCAAACTCATCCTGGCAGAACTAAGGTTAGCTAGGAACACAGAATAGAAAGAAGGTGTAACGGGGAACACAAAAGACTAATTCCATTCTTAAACATATATATGACTTACTATCTTACTCTATAGTCTTAAGGTATTAATGTGGCAGTTACATGTTGGCAAAACAGCAGAGAGTTTCTTAACAATGTAAAAACATTACAAGAAAGTCACATTTGAGGACATAAAGGCTCCTGCTACAGATTAGTACACAGTTATGAAGAAAGGTGTTATATTTACACAACAGCTTCACGTATTAAGAGTAGTAAATGGAAAATATTTTCTACAGACATGGCAGGAAGACTAGCAATTGCAAGAATAAAGTATGATGATGCTTTCTGCTCTACAAAACATTCTACACCCTACAAAGAATAGTGAAGCAATTACATCACCTATGACTAAGTAGCATGCCTGCAGGTATCACTCAACTTCTGATTCTGCTTCTCTAAAAGCATTTGCTTGCTTGATTCTCATTTCCTATTTTTGACTCACATCAGCAAGCAACATGCAGCTTCTCCAAAGGCAGTGACCCATCACCCCAAAATTTAATCACTTCTGCACAATCTCCACAGGCCATGCTCAGAAACAAAAATTTCACCCAGAAAAGAATCAGCATGTCTTGCTTATGTCAATGGTAGTGATTAGAAACATCCTCATCAGTCAGAGTTCTGCATCTCTAGATTTCTTTTTGCTACTAGATATGAATTTCTCCAACCAGTCCACGTGCCACCACCACGGGCCAAAGTAATAACTGCTCAGGTGTCTTTACAAATTATACATTAAATCTATGGTGCAGTATAAACCAGAATTAGTTAACTAGTTTCTGCACTAACACCAACATTGTCCTGAATTTTCAGACTCCCAAATATTTGTGTATTCCTCATCTTAATCCAAACAAACTTATATGAAGCGACATTACGTTTTAGTATAAAAGGAAGGATGCCTTTCACTTGAAATGCATAAGGCTTTCAGAAAAAATGTTGCTAACCTTGCTACATAATACTTTGAAGGTGTAAATAAGATTCAGCAGAACAGCATTTTAAATTAGCACCACATCAAAGCCATAAGATAAACTGACAGCTATTCTGTTCTGTGCTTTCCAATTCACATTTTCCTCAAATCAAATTCTGTAGTCAGAGAGAATCAACTATAAGTCAATTTTATACCACTCTCTAAGCTAAGAAATTCATTAAAGATCAGGAGCAATTCTGTAACTCTACTGAGACCTATGCTAGGATGATTTCAATCCCTCTATCTACCACTAACTTTTGGCAAAAAGACTGTCCTGGTTTTGCCTGGAAAAAGCTGGGAATGCGTTTCCTTCTTAGTAGCTGTTGCAGTGCTGTGTTTTGGATATAGGACGAGAATAATGTCAGTAAAACACTGATGTTTTAGTTTTTGCCAAGTAGTCTTACCCAAATCAAGGACTTTCCAGTTTCCCATGTTGTGCAAGTGAGCAGGTGCACAACAAGCCATGACGGAATACAGTCAGGACAGCTGAGCTGAACTGGCCAAAGGGATATTCCATACCACAGAACATCATGCTCAGTATATAAACTGGCAGGACATGGCCAGGAGGGGACAATCACTGTTTGCGGATGAGCTGGGCATCAGCCAGAAAGTGGTGAGCAGTTGTGTTATGTGTCACTTGTTCTTCTTCTATGTTATTTCTCTCTCTCTTCTTTTCATAACTATTATTGCTATTATCATCACTAGTAGTACTTTCTATTATTAGTATTACTATATTTTACTTTGTTTCAATTATTAGACTGTTCATATCAGTCAACCCATGAGTTTGAATGTCTTTATTTTTTTCCCTGATTCTCCTCTCCATCCCAGTGGGATACAAGCAGCTGTGTGGTCCTTAGTTGCCATCTGGGATCAAACCACAACAAAGATATGAGGTTAAAAGATGTCTTAATTGTGGTTAAAGTAGCAGTATGTGTTCACACTTGTACATGTGCATAAATTAAGCATCAACTTACGTGTTTCGTGACTCCAGACTTACTGATGAAGTCGAGTCTGCACCAGTTACAGGAGTAGGTACTCTTTCTGAAAGCAAACTTGTCTGTAAAATAAAATAGAAACAAATACCTCCTTATGGTTTATTTACACTATTTTTAAACCCCAGGTCTTGTTAATTCTCTTGTTACATATTAAAGAAAAAAATAACAGTGATCAGGTTGCATTCTAGTCTTTGGCACAGAATACACTATTTCAGTACATTTTTTTACTCCAGAAAAGCTTAATTTTTCCTTCTTCCTTGGGTATAAAGAATTTTAGTTAGTACATTTTTTAATTTTTTGTTAGAATTCTTAAATATAACCTCTTTAGTTTGCAACTGGAGATTCCCAAAGCAAAAATTGGCATTTAAAAGAAAAAAAAAAATATATATATGTGTAAAACATGACTCTTTACTCAGTTTCTGTCACAGGCAATGGAAATAACAGCCACTGGAGTCAACAATGCAATTCCAAATTTATTAATTCTGCCACTTTTTATTTTATTTAAAGTATAAAAATTTAACTAAGTTGGTATGGAGATAGATAGAGCTGCATATATATATATTCATATTTTATATTTAATGGAGTTTATAGTTTAAATGATATTTGAAAATAACTGGTGTGAAACCCATTGAATATCTAAAATTAATTATTTAACTTGTTTTATGGTTTTAGGGATGAAAAGCAAATTGCACCATTCAAATGAAAGTGAGCAGTCATTAATTTACTCTCTTATAAACATGATGTAACAAATGCACAAAAGATTCCTCTATTTAACTAGTCAGTTGTACTGGCTCTGTTGTTCCCCTTTTATTATCATCTGTATAAATTCTGTCCCAGAATTTCATCACAATCTGCCAAGAAAAAAATTATTTCTCCATCAGTCTTAAAACTCCAAGAGACATGTAAAAGAAAAGAAAACAAATTACCGGTCTATTCATTAAAAAATTGATACTACTGCTTGGAAAGAGTCTATCAAAGTCCATAATTTTTGCTACACTATAAATGGTAGAATATTTTATAAAGTGTGGGTATTTTAAAATTGAACAATTACAGAAAATAATTTAAAAAGCAAAACATGATGTTGAAAATGTGACTTTCCTGTACTATCTTGTTGATTCCTAAAGTCCTGACTACGTTGATTATACTTCACTCTCAATTTGACCAAAAAAGTGATATGAAGAAATGGTATTTTGTCAGTTAAATGTTTCCTTTGTTTTTATTTAACACATTCAGTCTACCTATCTTGTATGTGTCAAGACAATTACCCTAAATGATGTTCTATACTGTAATAAAGGATTTTAATTCGCAAAGAAGTCTTTCGTAAATATATAAATGTGTTTTAGAGCAAATAACTGGAAATGCCCATCAAAAGCTTATAACAGTCTGCCTGTGATAGACATTAAATAGAGCAACAGGTTAGTTCAAGTGAGACTGACTAGTTACACAATAAGAAAGCATAAAAAGATGGACAGATTGATGAGTTATGTAAATTACAGCACGATTCAAGTGAACTGAACTCCTTAATTCAAGAAAAATCCTCCAGTTTAAAATGAAAGGAAGAACATAAGTTTCAAAACCAACATTCTTTGATGAAAAACATACTTTACTGTGATATAATTATGCTTCTAATTAGTAATATATTTATTTGCAATAAAAATGTATGCCTTTGTGACAATATTCATATTTGAAGCAGTGAGAAATGCACACAAACTGGTGATTTAAGTCTCTTCGATTTATGTTCTATCTCTCTGATATTGTCTCCCTCAGTTTACATCATGGCTTTATTTTTGAAATGTTTCATCACAATAGAAGCATATAACATTTGACAGGAAGAATAGCTGTTTCATTCTTCTTTTACATTGAATTATTTTTCGGTCCACCTTCTTGCCTCCAGGGGAAAAAAAACCAACCAAAAAAACAGAAAAAAAATCCCCAACAAAAAAACTAACTTAGTTCCAGCTTGTTCTGATCCTTCTCTAAGAAAATACTTTACAGTCACCAGAAGGGAAGAAAAAAAAGATGGTTCAATTTTTCAGTATAAAGTGAGCAACACAGCTAGACTTTGGTTTTCTACTAAGAGTCCTAATACCTATAGTTTAATGTGCTTACAGTTTAGCTGGAAGCCAAAGTTGAAGATTTGTTTGCTACCTTTACCTAAACGGTGCCAATATTATTTTAATAATTCAAACATTTTTCTTAAATTTGGTTCACTGTGAACTTTTGAGAAACTGCATTTGTGGGATCTGCTGTCATTTCTGCATCTGAAGTAAATTTTTATAATACATAAGAATTTTCACACTGCATATGACTATCAGAACAATAAAAATAGAAAAGCGTAATGAATAAAGCAGAGATGCATATACCTTGTTTAGTAAATTCGTAACTGAACTGGGTATGATGGGGGACTGAAGCATCTCTCTTGTGAGGGAGCTGGGCCTGTTTAGCCTTAAGATGACTGAGAGGGGACCTTATCAATATATCTAAGTATCTGATGGGAGGATGTCAAGAAGATGGAGCCAGGCTCTTCTTGGTGGTTCCAGGCAACAGGACAAGAGGCAACAGGCAGAAACTGATGCACAGAAGTTCCACCTGAACACAAGGAAAAACTTCTGTACTGTGCAAGTGACCATTACTGGAACAGATTGCCCAAAGAGGTTGTGGAGTTTCCCTCACTATTCAAGAACTCTCTGGATAGAACCCTGTGCCATGTGCTCTAGGACAACTCTGCTTGAGCAGGGAGGCTGAACAAGATGATCCATAGTGGTCCCTTCCAATCACACCCATTCTGTGATTCTGTGGTAACAGAAAGCAGAATATACAGAGCTGTTGGATCCAAGTACTTTCTTATCTGTAGAAAAAGCACTGGGCTAGTAATCAAACTGAAGCTGAAGGACAGAGATATTATAAGATATCCATGTACAAAGGTAAGACAAGAACTCCTACCTGGTACTTCTCTTTATGGTCTCTTGGGAATAATTCAATGGCATATAACTATTTAAATCAAATATTTGGAATCTACATTTTTTTCTCTGTATCTCTCACTGAAAGAAATTAGTTTAACTAAAAATTACTAAGAGCACATCTCAGGAGTCTTCCCTTTCAAAATATCCCAAACCAAGAGCGAAGACAAGATCTGTGGTAGAGAGTGGTTATCACGACATCAAGCCAAATGAATGATAGGTCTACTGATGCATCTTGAGAGTTTCTGTTTTAACCTTAAGCCACAGAAGTCTCAAATTAGCTTCTGCTAGGTTCACATATAGACGGAAAATTTGAAAAGTAGAATTTCATTTTTACAACATTTTCAAACACTATCTCTACTTGAATATAATCAACCTTAAATATAATCAAGCAAAGAACAACTATTACACAAGCTGAACCTCTTACAGTAAGATTTTTTCTAGTCCTCCCAATTAAAAATCAAGAGTTACCTTTCTCCAGGCCTCTGCAATAGATTCATGCAAGCCATAAGGAATTAGCATCTGCAGGCCTTCACAAGTTCTGTACATTTGACGACACACAAAAATGAAAGCTCCTTTAACAACTGGCAGAAGCTCGGATCCAGATAAAAGAGAAATTTCATCATGAAGAAGTTTCTTTGTGAACTGAACAATTACATGGGCAGCTGTAGGACTAGAAATAAAATAACGCTTTTAAAATGTTGTGTAATAGTAATCAATAAGCCTTGAAGAAAATGCTCTGACTAAACTTCTCTAAATTTTTCTAGGGGAAAAGAAACTATGGAAAGAGACTATGACCCATTACAGAGGGACAAACTATATTATAACTTACAACACCAGTCAGAAAAAAAAAAAAAAAAAAAATGTACAGCAAGTGATTTTACTTTGGCTAATAGGTCTGTGCAATACAAAAATAAATCCATTGTTTCCCCTCTAGCCCACAAGACCATGAACCACATAGACTCTGTGTTTTATAGAAGTCCAGTTGGGAAGAGTAACCAGACAACCATTTTCACTTCTGCTTAACTAGTGTTAAGTATATCACTACACGGTAAAATTTTTCCTTGTACTTACTTTTTCTGATACAAGATGACTTTCTCAGGTATTCTATGTTTGCAATGCCAAGGACAACTCTTTCTCACAAATATCATCTTAATTCCACCCCTCTTAAAAACATAATTCTGAGACTTCTCCACTTAGAAGACATACAGTCCAAACATTTTCATGACATGCAGCTTAGCTGTTTTCCAAGGCCCATCTCGATTTTACTGCTGATTCAAGTTTTAGCATCAGCTAACAATATACTACCCATAGGATCATACTTATCCTAAACTAGGCACAATGTTACACATGTGAGCTTATACAAGATCTGTCTCTACTAGCTATAGTGAAAAATGAACACTACGTTAAATCTATTCTTTCAATAAATTTGGTTGATTTTAGTTTTCATTCTAAAAACAAAGGAAAAAGGAGAAAAGAGGCCACTGGTCTGAATACCTGCACCATGAATTTAATGGAACTACATTAACAGAAGGGAAAGCTCCCACGTGAATTAGAAAAACAAGTAAACGGGGAATCTTCCTTAATACAAATATATCTTTACATTGTCATTTCATCTGGTTCTACACATACCTCCCTAATATAATCAGATATTTTACTCCAAACATAAACCAAATGTATCACATTATAGATAAATGAAAAAAGAGAAAATGAGTCTCATAAGAATATCATTCCTAAAAGCGGTCACTAGTGCAATTCATTAATTCATTAATTCATTCTTACCTATCTTTGCCATTTTTTTCATTTTCTCCATAAAGAAGAAGAGAAAGACCATCTTCTGAAGCTGCAATCCTTGCCAAAATATCAGCTACATCAAATAAAGTGGTTTCAAGACAATTTATATACTCCTATTTGAAAGACAAAAAAAAAAAAAGGAAATTTTAATTTCAATGTTTTTGTTAAAGCCCTTTTTTCAAGTCTGTCTTAGGTATCTGAAGGTCACCTTACTGATGATTTCTTAATGGCTTAAACATAGTAAGTAAACAGACTATGTTCAAATGCCATCTCATAGAAATCCACATCACAAATGGAATTAATTGTCACTTTTAATGATTTTGGCAGACATTCAATGACTGCACAAACATAAAGAACAGATACTTCTAAACTCCTTATTCTCCCTTCCCACCATGAATGCTGAAAGGCTCTAAATGCGCCATTAAAGGGTATAAGAGCAATAGTGGAATGAAGGTGAGAAACTTGCTAACTCCCTCGTTGATGCATTGGCAACCCTTGGCTAGAAATGGAATTCCAGTTCCCAAAAAGATCTTCTACATCCACCTCACATGAGAAAAGCCTTCTCACTGGCGTCCCCTACGAATTTTTTATTACTTCAGAGCACTGCATAGCCACAACCAGGTTGTAATAAAGCAGACTTAAACATTTAACACAGGTATTCAGACTATTTGATATGGTATCATGCCTAACGAATATACTGCCCAAATTAATGTTAAATTTGCAATTGCTTATTAATAAGTGATGCCAATATTCCAAAGGCATACAAGCACAACTGGGTGTTCCATGAAGAACCTGTCAGGAAGCTCTGCAAGGGACAAGAAGCCAAGAGCTAAACATAGTAACAAGTCAGACAGAGGAAATGGTTTGTCATCAGATGGGCAGGCAGTCCCACCACAATCAAGCAAGGTCCAGTGATAGTAACCTGGTTCACTTAACAGTCCAGATCCCCAGTACAATGACGAGGGAGATCCAAGGTTAAGCCAGGAAACCAAGCTGGTGAATTGGTGTCAGTTCCAGCCACAGCAACCAGGATCAGACACTGTCCAATGCAAATGGATTTATAGTGAACAGGTAAGACTGAGGTGAGACAAACCAAGAAATAATGTCTGAAGGTCAAGATTCAGACCAATGGGACAGTGGGGCTTCACTGCTTCTACAACATAGTCCAGGCAGGGAATGAGGAGAGGACAGAGATGTTCCAAGGGCCTGACAGTAGCTGAAATTTTGCAGGACTCAATGCAGCGTCCTAAAGGTTCTCACCAAAGCTGTTCCTGTCCATATGGCTCAGTACTACAGTCGAGATACCCAGAGCATACCTTCTCACCCAGGAACTGAGAAACACCTCAAATTCCTAACATTTATGCATAAATGTACCCACAAAGGAGGAGGATAGTTTGCAAAGTGAGAAGTCTCCTTTGGTAGCTTCCCTCTATTTTCACACACAGAAAAATCGAGTGGAGTCAACAGTGATATGAATTTTAGGCAATAAAGAGCTAGGTGGGATTACTGTTCGCAGTAACACCTGTTAAATATCTAGTATATTAGAACAGGCAATAAAGCACGACTCCCCTGAAGTTAAAGTCCACTGCTTAAATCTTTTTTGCTCTCCTGTTATTCACAGATGATAGTTGGGCACACAAGAGAACTTATTTTAAAATACCATTCAATCTGGCTCCTACTTCTCTTATAGTTAGCTATATGTTTTATATAGTGCACAGAAGAAAACCAAATAGTCTTCCTACTTTAAAATCTAAGTAATGTACTATTAATGCTGGTGGGTCAAGGTAATCCAAGAGAAAAAAAATTCAACTTTGTTCTTTTTAGTTAAAATTTTCAATGACAGAGGGTTAAAAATCTTCTTGACCTTTTATTTTCAGGTTACTGGGTAACATCTGCAGGATCCTAAAAAAATAACATATTGGACTGTCACTATTTCTTCAAGAGTATTATTATTTTATTTTCCCCGTGAAACACCAAAAAAACCACTAAATGAAAACAATAAAACCAAAATCCTTGTACTTCGTTTATTTAAAATGTGAATGCAATATTCTGCACCAGGTATGCTTCAGCAGCAACTCAGAGGTTACAGAGCCCAAAAGGTCAATACTGCTGCCCACAAACTGATCCTTCTGACTCCTGCTCCTGTCCATTGAGTTCATCCTCCACTCTCCACTACAGATATACAATACAACTCTGCTTAAAAAACAAGCAAAAATTGCACTTATCCAGGAGAACTCAGAGCTCAAACATGAAATAACAGCATTGTGGTTGCTCATCAGGCCTGCTGTACAAAAAATGAACCCCACATACAAGTCCAGTGTGATCCATCCCTCAACTCCAGCTGAAGAAAGCAGCATGCATGGCCATAGCCTTCCTTTTGAGACAGGCATGGTCCAGTATCAGAGTACAGCATGAGGACTCCTGGGTGTCTAAAAAGTGCCAATGGCTTTGCTGGGAAAAAAAACCCAGTTCAAATTCTTGTAAAAGAGAAAGAAGGTAATTCTGTCTTGTTCTACCTTTTCCAGCTATCATTTTGCCAGATGCAATACAAAAAATTTGCACCTTCACTAGAACAGATATGACATATTCCAGATTCACAACATACACCCAACCTACACTGCATTAAATATCCTTGGACACGAGCTGGTTTTTTATCAGATCAGTTACTAAGTCACACAAGGGCATACAATTTGTTTAGAATTCAACTACCTGTGAGAGACAGCTAAGCACAGCAGAAACATTAAAAACAAAAAGGGAAGATGTTAACTGTTGAGATAATTTATTTTTTAACTACTAATGTATATTAAAGAAGACAGACAGTTGTATACAGAAACGAGACCACAGAGATTGCCTAGGGTATTACACAAGCCTTCACCACAGCAAATCAATGAAGTATTGTCTTAGTACTGTTTTCAGATTTGGGTATCATTGTTCAAAGCATATGCAGGCTCAGTCACTCTTTTGTACTTAAAAAATTTCTACTAAATCTTTGCTACGTACAGTAAAAACTAAACAACACAAAGTGTTAATCTTGCAAAAGCATCCATAATTAGCCTTATAATAAAATGTATGAGTAATGCTACTGTACTCAGTACAGAAGAGCCCACAGAAGAGTCAAGTTATTGGCAGGATGAAATTTTTGCAGAACTATGGTTTCAAGCTTTAGAGAAATACATACTTTAAAATATTTACTTTTAACTGATTGTTTATACTTTTGAAAGAGCACTGGAATATTTTTACATAGGTAATAATATTTTCAGGAATTACTATGAGGAATCTGTTGAGAAAAATAAACTGCAATGGAAAGGTCAGCAGAAGGATACTGACAAAACTCAACTTTAAGAACTTAGATGAGGTATTTAACTTAAGGATCCAAACTGGGTTTTAGGAAGTAAATTCAAAACTTCTCAGCCAGTAATTTCTATCAAAGTCTCTTCATGAAAGACAGCTCAGGCTCCAGCATGGCCATTTCAGATCTACAGCCTGTTTTGAGACTTACAGTCACTAGATCAATTAAATCATCTCAGTCAAAACAAAATAGGACAGGATGAAACTATACCCCAATTTCAAGTACCTAGAGACAGATAATGTTTCCCAATATTTTTATAATGCTTAGAGAAGAGTTTAAAAAACAAACAAAACAAAACGACAAAAAAACCCTCTTCCTTTTATCAATTCTTCCCATGAATAATTACTTATTTTACTTATAATACTTACTGAGAACACTTCAAGTTGTAAACTGAATTTAAAAATAAAAAAAGGTTGCCTTTCAAATAGCAGGTAAAGCAAATATTCATTCAAGAAATATGCAAATGACATCAGAAAAAACCCCAAAACCAATTGAAAAAAAATAAGCAATATTTTTTTTCCCAAGGAAACAGTCTCACATAATTTTTGCTACGATTCACAAGCCTTCAAGAAAACGAAGTTTGTCATACCAATCATAATGACAGCTTAAGCTATTTAATGCATACTACAATAGCTCATGTAGAAAATACCATAGAAGCTATCACCTCATGTGAATAAATAAATCTTCTACACAGAAAAAAACAGAAAAATAATAATATTCTATAGATGTAATAATTTCTTGGAAGATTACTACAAACCTCTGTGCCACTCAGCAAACTTTGAACAGGATGAAGTAGGGCATCTATCACTGCATCTGTATATAAACATTCAGCAACACATCCTGTTTGATCACAAAAAACTTGAAGAATCTCCATAACAAGACTTTCTGGAGAATAACTGTCTGGTGAACACAAGAAATATTTATTTATATTTTAACTTATACATATATATATCTATATGGTTTATGTAGTTGTTTCTGAATTACAATTTTGTTAAGCACTGATTTAACGCAGAGACAGAAAGGGTAAAGGGAGGAATGAAAGAGAAAAATCTGTACAAATAACGGACACAAATTAAAAATTGCAAAAGAAGTTATCACATTCCTCATTATAATTACATATATTACCATATTATGAAAAAAAAAGCATTTACCTGTATGTGCTGCCAAAACTGTCTTTGGGTAACTTGGAGAGTAATAAATAAGCTGAGTAAATAATACCAATATATCGGTTGTGGATACACTATCTATTAACACAAAAAAAAAAAAATACCAACACATGAAAGTAATCTGTAAATTAAAGCACAACTTGAATTTTCAAAATAAAATTGATTTTGTCAATATATGTAAAGAATGCTTTGCTATACTGAGGAAATCAACTATGTACAAGTGATAAAGCAAAGAACATGGGACTCCACTAAGGTATTTCATGATCGACTTATAAGCCTTGTTCTTGCTCTCAATTTAGCCAATTGTAAAATTTCAATGTCTTTCATTAAAACAAATGGCAGCCAACATTTGAGAATGTTGAATATGAGTAGCTGCAAAAAAGAAGCATTACCTTACTTTTAGATTAAATTAAACAACTGGAAAAAAAGAGAGGCTGTCAGACTACTCTTCCTCAGGTCTGAAACACAACCAACAAATGTAGCTAACTGCAAGATGGGAACTACTGTTCCAAGTTTAATATAGTCATGCTAATAAATCAGACAATTTGTAAGGAAAGAGATGCTATCTGTGCAGCTGAGAAAGACACTATTAAGCAGATGGCAAGATTGTTACATTTGTAGGGGAAAGAAAAGAAGCAACCACCACCCATGGATTCTTGCTTGAGTGGTGTTATACAGATAACCCATAAATGACAAAAGCACTATATTAATAGATGTTTCTTACAACTGCTCTACACTGGATCTATCAAGTCCTGATCCTCAAACCAGAGGGACAAAAGAAAAGTCTCAGAATTAGTATCCAGTAATGTTTTGAATTGCTCACTGAAGGAATAGAGATACTAAAGTAATGGAATGCTACAACTGCCCTTGCATTTTCCAGCCCTGCACAATATACGTAGACTTCTCTGAATGTCCAAAGGCTTTTTCATCTCATAACTTCTGTCCTTATTAACACCTCTGTTCCACAGGTACCAAACTTTTCTAATACCATTATTTTATCTTAATAGGTTAAACTCAAAGCACTTTTTTTCAATTTCCAATAGCTTGAAATACTAATTTTGGTTCACACCTAGAAGGACTGAATCACTCATATATTGATCCAAATGTCCTTCAACATGAAATTAATATATAAAAAAATAAATACATAAGCAATCTATTCAACCACATCTATAAAAGACTAAAAAACTGTGTAGGTGCTCAAAATTACCTATACTACCTCTATGAAAGTTGCCAGGCACAGCATTGCTGAAGACAATGTTCTACAATGTCTACAATATTGAAATGAAAACATATATCAGAAGTATGAATAAAGTGTTTCTCAACAGGTTCCATTTTCTTCAACCCTCCCCTTACCTTTTTTATTTTTCAGCTGTACTGGAAAGAGATTCTGGCCTTGTTTATAGATCAACAATCTTCCTAAGAGGCAGAGTGAATGAACAAAATAGATGTATTGTAATTCCGGTCCAGTGTAAGAAAAATTCTGCTTATCACCTTTAACAATAAAGCAAAAAAATTAGAACTTTACTTTTTTAGTGTGCTTTACAGTGTCCAGCTACTACCTGCAATGCAGGTGGGTCATTTTGTATATAGAGAAATTTTAATTAACTAACCACTGCAAATAGTATTTTCTCAAAAGGCAGTCATACAACATTTTGGGAAGAAAAAGAACAGATAGACTGTCTTCCTCTAGAGGTAGTATGCTCAAAGACCTAAAGAATGTGGATGTGTGTGCATATAAGGCAAAAACATACAAAGATACTCACTACAGTCCTGCTGCGAGAAGCCACTGAGTTTGGAATTTTTATTAACTGCTGCCTTGCAAAATTCAAAGTAATCGAGACATTGCTGGACAGCTGCAATAATCTGTGGAATAAAGCACAAAGTAACAAAATATCTGACATTTTGCAATAAACTGATTCTCTCTTTATGCAGGTACTGCCTTTTAACACAAAAACTTAAATACTCACTTCAACGACCTCATATTTCAGTGCTTTATATGTATTAACCAACATGAGGCGAAATTTTACAGGGCTATTAAAATGCATTACCATTATTATTACATTATCACATGACCACCTCTGTAAGCATTAAGACAATCTGTGAAAGAGAGTACAGAAACATGCAAGTTCTTTGAGAAGCTTTGAGAAGTCAACAGCAATCTGTGATTGCCATATTGTCATTACTATGGAAGATTTTAATTTTCCACATGAGAAAAACTTTGTCTTGAGTACATTTGCTAAACTAAGTTTGGCTGTTGGGTGCTGGCTGTGATATACTGCTCTTTACAGAAGTGGTGTATCACTATTATAACACTATAATCAAGGTATATAAAAGTTCAAAACTTATAAGCATGGTCTAAGCAAAGAAACACAAAGCATATTGTTCTGGTTTCATCTGTGATTAAGTTCATTTTTTCTGTTTTCTTATGATATGAGAAGAACACTTAGATTTATTACAGTTTGGAGCTCCTAAGATATATTCAAAAGTGTAAGTAAAATATACAGACCTACAAAATAAAAAAAAAAAACAACAACCAAAATCAGATGTTTACCCTGTGCTAATCAATTAGAGCAGACTACACTGGTCAAGGACTTTCTATTATAAACTCTTTGTTGAATGGAACGTGCTTTATTCTATGCTCTGTTCTATGCATACAGATAAACAAGAAAAAGCTCTTTTATAGTTGCCTGTATCCTTTTCTCCCATCCTAAGGTTTTATCAGTCCCATATGTTTTACATTATATTTCATTTGTATTACAGGATTTTACAAAACATAGCTAAAGTGCTGGCTATATGGATGGATCTCACATCTATATTTTTCCTATTTAAAAAAAAATGTAATTTCCATCCCAGAGATCTGACCATACAAAATATTTGACTGGATTAACATCTATATTACTGAATATGTTTTCCCAGTTTGATTTATCTTGCTGACACTTTGAATCCTTAATGTTTTATATCACAACTCAACACAGTTGTGGGTTTTCATCTCTTTCTATTAAAAATCCAAATTGAGCATAGAGTATTTATGATACTTTTTCATGTGCCATTTGCCATTTTTATGCATTTTGGAAATAATTCTAAATATGAAGGCAACATAAGAAATTAATAAATAATAATCCTATTTAAGCACCTGCTATAAAATACCCAATTTTCCCCTTACTCGGAGCTGGTCACATACCCATCTTTGTATTTTCAATAGTTTACTTAAGCAAAGAGAAATTTTTTAGAAAAAATAAAATCCAAAAGTCTTATCTAGCTGAACAACATGCTACAGCTCTGACAAGAAAAAAACAAAAAAAAAATTGTTTAAACCACAGTGTGTAAAAGAAACAGTTGTAAGCAAATTTGTCTTGCTAAATCATAGAATAACAGAATGGCTAGGCTCGAAGGGGCCTGAAAGATCATCTAGTTTCAAACCATGCCATGCAGCAGGCACACTGTTCACTAGACCAGATAGCTCAAAGCCCTATCCAACTCAACCTTGAACACTGCTAGAGATGGGACATCCACAGTTTCTCTGATCAACCTGTTCCAGTGCCTCATCACCCTCACAGCAATAAAGCTCTTCCTAATATCTAATTTAAATCTACCTTCTTTCAGTTTGAAGCCTTTACCCCTTGTTCGATCAATTATTTTTTTAATATATGTAGAACACATAACCAATAAAGTATATTAATAGAAGTACTTACCAAGGATTTATATTTCTTTTCCAAAAGCCTAAGTACCACTCTTCTGCTGTAATATGCGTGCTTAAACGACAAAGAAGACATAATGTCAACTGCAAACATATGTTTTGGGTTTTAACTAATAAGTAGACACTTTTATCTCTCATTGTCTTCTGTTAGGGATCCTGCGCACACTACATATTCAGTGTATTGAACCCCAGCTCGTGTAACCCAACTCAGCTGAACCTTTAGACTGCAGTACATTTAAGATGAAAAAAAATTACATCACTAGAAAAAAGCGTAGTAGAATATTCAGTAAAACAGAATATCAGTAACTACGCTGAAATGCTGAACTACCTGTTTTGACATTGACATGTAAATCGTAAGTTCGTACATGATGGGCTGCAAAAAGCTCCAATGTCCACTGAAGTTAGAAAGTTGTGTGCAATGTGCCATATATAACTGGATTTTCTGCTCATCACTTCTTCCAGAAAACTACTTGCGTCTTTGGATGGCTGTCAGTCAATTATACCAAAGGTACTGAAGGCACAGGAAATACTCAGAAATTTTGTGAAAACTAGTAGCTGAACAGAAATTGAGGGACAGAGTAATATTAAAAAGCAGTGGACATAAATGTCTAAAAAAACCCAGACTTCCTTAATTACAGTTCTCAAGTATAGGTTATGATAGGACACAATAGGTCTGTGATGTCATAACTCAAACTTGTCAAAATACATTTTAGAGATAAACAATTTAAGGGTTGCTGGGTTGGGGATTTTTTGCTTACCGTCCACTTTTTAAACCATTCTGCTTTGATATCTAGCAGAGCCAAGAAGTACACTGGACTCAAAAAATCTGGAGTGGCAGGATGATTAGGCTCGTGTTTTATTGACAGAAGTGATAAGGTACTCTCCACTACTTCTTCCATGTACCTTATGACACAAATACGAAAAAATGGACAGAAAACAAAAATTTAAGTCTTTCCACCAGTAACATTCAGGAAAAAACTTCTTGTAATACCTTGTTCAGATAAATCATAAATATCAAAAACATTATCTTGTAGGGATATTAATTCTCTGTAGTACCATAAATAAAACATGCATGTATATTCGCCTAAATTATTACTCTAAGTGCTAAATATTACAGATGTTACTTTGTAAAAAAATATTTTTTTGCTCAAAAGCACTTAGAACACTTCCAAAGCCAAGTAAGCAGCTTAATATGACCACTTCTACGCAACTTCCCTATTTTTCCACCCTCTACATTTATTTCCTTTGCTGTCACTGACCACCCATTGTGCATCCTGTAAGCAACACCCTGCTAAAATTGTGTGCAACTAATTACATGTCACAAATGCAAAATTATTAAATTAAGAAACAGTTACAGTGTTTTGAAAACAACATACTTTTCTGGATGTCTAATCCAGGAAGATGGCGCTTCCTTTTGGTACTCATTTAAAAGGCGGACCTGAAAACATAATTATTAAAATAAAAAAATCAATAATGCAATATGTTTCAGTAATGATAAAAAATGTACAGAAAGTTCATTTATACCTTTTTAAGTAAACGATTTATATCTGTGTTAGATACATCCAGACCAGCTGAAATACGAAGAGAATATTCTCCAGAAAGAAAGTACGACTCCAAGTGTCTTGCTAAAAAATAAAAATAAACCCAACAACAAAAAACACTTCTCCATGACAACAGTGACAAAGCAGACTGCATTATACAGCTTCTTAACTGATATTCAGTAAGTACATGACTTACGAAGTCTGAAATGTAATTAAATGCACATACCTAAACTTGTATAGACTTCTCTCGCCATATTAAATGGAGAAGAAGAAAAGGTTTTTGCATAAAACCTAAGAATTTTCTCCTAAGGGCGAAAAAGCAAGCAATGTATTAAATAATCATATAACTATGTATTATAATTGAAAAATAATCAATATGTAGTCAATTATTATTATTCAATTATTATCAATTGTTTTTCTTAATATTAGATATGACTCAGACATCTGTAAAATGTTAAATATGTCTTATAAAAATATACAGTTTGGGATCACAGAAATTACAGTTCAAAGGAAATTTTACTTAAATACTTTAACTGACAGCACCAATGCAAAGCCTCACTAAGACACAAAGAAGCAGCTCAAGAAACATTACTTTTCCATTACAAATCTGTGACTCGTAATTAGCACTGCTTTAAAAGAAACTGTAGAACTAAGCTGAAAGAGAAATATAGGAGAGCAGCTGGGGCAACTTTCCTATTTATCTGGCAACCACTTTAAAATTGGGTGTCTAAGAATTCTACTGAAAACTGCTGCAATTCTTTAAACCAAGATCTACTGGAATCTTAGTTCTTTCACTTTAAAAAAAAAGAGTTGATATGATCCATACACAAATAATAAAATGTCTTGGGACCCTACTGGACTACTTGTAATGCATATGTAGCTTCTTACACCTCTTCAGTAGTCTTTACTATGGGTGCACATCTGATAAGTGGATACAAAACATTCACTTACACTGAATGTTGCATCAGGATCTGACAGAGACATTGTCAGATGCTTACGCAGACTTGGCCAACTCTCAGAGCTCAGTATATCGGAGGGAGGGGCAAAGCACAGCGTCTGCAATGCTTCTTGGCGAACCTGCAGTGGTCAAAAAGGCAAACACCACAAATTATTCACGGCAACCTCTCAAAAACATAATATAAAATATAATTTGGAGGAAGGAAAGAAGGAACAGAACTCGGCTGTAGAACAGATAATATAATTAATATTATATTAATATTAATATTATTTAATTATTATTCATACTATTCTATTAATTATATTGATGTTAATATTATATTATAATTCCAGAATATTTACATCCTGATATATTTTTCATGGTAATTTAGACAAAACACTGCATCACTGAGCGGGGAGAAACCATGCATTTGAAGAAGCAACAAAACCATTTTAAACGTATTTTCAACACAGGATGCAAGGTTTATGTTCTACTTTCTGCTTTCAATCAAATATTTTGTTACCAAGGAATGTAGCTTTCTAAAACTGTCAGTTAGGGGAAGTGGACACAGTTATTAGACATTAGCAAGTTCTCATCAGTTTTGTATTCTAAATAATTTCAAGTAACTTTTTTTTGCTCTATTCATAGACAACTGTAGTCTCTAGTCATTTATTTCATCTTACTAAATCAAACTGTAAAAAAAATCTACCTATATTTAACAGCATCAGACTTTTTACCTGGTTTTCTAACAAAACTCAATGCCAGTATTTATACTAGTTCCTACCTACCATGCCTTTTTCAACTGACAGGCAATCCCAAACAAACCGTAGTGAGACAGCATGCTCAAACTGGTATTTCTCCAAGCTTCAAAAATATCAGCAGCTGGTGCTGATTGCTGGTTAGAGACACAAATTAGTACTGCCCCAGACAGGAAAGCAAACCTAACTAGGACTTCATATATTCCAGCTGGCAGCAGCTTGTTGGCAAATCAGCAGACATCTCTCTCTTGTGACAGGGACAACTCAAAGGGCAACATGATAGTTACCAAGAAGGGCAAGGGACACATATACAAGACAAATAATCTTCAATAACTCTATTTCCTCACAGAACAACTTTTTTTGAAACTAAAAGTGCCAGTCTCTACTACCTAAATTTCTAAAGAGATACCTGCTGCAACACTAGCTTTTGCACCAGATGGTTACAATGAAACACTGCATTGCAGAGAAGTTGCTGCACTGATGCCATACGTGAACCAACAAAGTTTCCATTTACGTACACAGGTACTCTTCTGTGCATACACTCTGTTCTCCACTACACCATAAACATTCATTTGTGTTAACATTTCATTTCTGCTTTTAAACTTACTTCCTTGGGCTGAATAGGGTCAAGCCTTTCTGCAAGCAGCTGCAATTGTTCTTGACTCATGAACGTGTAACTCTGCAATACACATTATTAGTAGTAGTATATTTTATTAAACGGAACAGCAGAAGATTCAAATCATCAGTCTTTCTGATATCTAATTTACTTTTAATAACTAAAACTTCAACATTTATAGTAATTTAACAATAAAGTTAACATTCTGCTGTTTGCCCAATGGTAAACTTACAGCAATGAAATTATCATTACATATTTCGCTTTGCTTTACTTCAAAGTTTCCTGTATCTTCATAACATTCCTTTTAATAATTTATTCAGTAAGCAATACAGTATAATGCAGTAATCTGGAAATGAATTGCACATAACTTGGTTCCTAAAGTAAAATTACAAAAAGTTAGATAATGTACCGCTTTTATCATTATTGTATCTTTTTCTATACAGTACTTAAGACTATATAGATATCATATTAATCTCATCTAGCATACTCTGCATAAAGGTTAGTTAGCTAATATAAGCTTAGTACTGAAAAGTGAAAGAAAGGTAAATAATTTGGTCTAGGATATATCAAAAATAAAAAGAATAAATATTTTTCTAGGGCTGTTCTCAGTCTCCACTGAACTTTGCAGTACCATGCTTATTTCATAACATAAAGAGAAAACACATTGTACTTGGTTGAACGAGGAGTCACTGTCAGAACAGTTGTCTGTAAAATAGCCACTCTGGAGTTCTTTCTTCATTTTACTCTCCAGCTCCTTATTATGCATCCGATCTTCTTCAAACTTGTTAATCAAAGATTCTACCACAATCATCATGACATTCTTCAAGGCATGCATCATTTCTCTGTATCTTCAAAGCAAATATGATTTTAACATTAAAGAACACAAAAATCACTATGTAAAAAAATTGCTAAATCATGAATAACTGAATACAACATAATGCTAATCGGACCTAAACTCATGGAATTTACAGAAATTAATGAATACCAAATACAAATTCAAAATAAACAACAAAATATTTATGCACCTAAAATTATCATATATTTTAAAAATATAATAAAATTCTTTGTTTTGCCCTTCTAAAACCATTCAGTGAAATACCACTAGCATAACAGTGTTCTGGGATGTTCTTAAGAAAGAACAGTGTAAATCCACCAGCAGGGAAGATCTGTCACTGAGAAAATAGGCCAGTTCTCATCTTTGTTACTGTTTATGTTTCCTCTAGTTTCAACATCCAATTTTTCTTCTGCTATAAGCCCCAAGCAGAACCAGTAGAAGAGAACACATCATCCTGATTCAAGATCTTGAGTACAGGTTATGCACACAAAATTTTCTTTCAACAAAACTAGGGTTTTTCTAACTTACTTGTATTGAATAATAATATCCACAGAGAAGAAGTTCAAAATAAAAATGCTTCAGAAAAACACCCTATTGTAAAATGTCAGTATTTTATTTCACATTATTTTTTACTTGAAGGCTACTTTTACTTATTCCACAGATATAAAATACATTAATTACTTTATTGTGCTTTAATATCCTCCTACCTGTCAAATTAAAAATATGAGATACAGACATATTTAGTTCATTGGAGTTTCTTCTACCTATTTTAATGAGCACAAGAACGCTAGGGTCCTGATCCTTGAAACAAAATGATACAAACATCATAATTTGAAAGACAGTCATCCTAGGATCTATTTTCCAGATGAAAGTAAACGCCTTGTCTTTTCGTTTTCCTCCTCTGCAACAAGTAAAAATGACCACTGATGCTCAGAAACTTCACAGATTTGCTACCAATTATTTTATGCAATAGTTCATACCCTTAATTCCAGGGTGAGACAAAGTGTGACAAATTGCAATGTAGGGTGGGAATATCTGAATTGCTTAGCACTGATTTTTGTTACAGATTCAGAATTATTATTGGTTCAGATGTTGTTTTTCCAAAACAAGTTATGGAAAAGAGAAAGGATGGCTAAGACCAAGGAGAAAGAGAAATGTAAATTACATGTATATACTCACTCTTTTGATTCACGGATCTTCTTAGTAAGATGTTGAACAAGTGTGTCATAGCCAGATATTTCACCCTGATTTTGAGCAGAAGTACATTTTTCTGTTTCTTCTTCGATCACAGATCCAACTGTATTTTCAACATATTGCCTAAGGTATTTCACAAACTCATAGCTGCAAGAAATATACAAAATTAAAATGTAACAGGTTTCCTCACCTCCCCTATGAAACATTTTCAACATTCAATACACTTCAACAGGGTAAGAAAACACATTAAAGTTTCCTTCAATGTTGTAATTATGAACATACTGCAGGAAAAAGCAATACCAAATAGTAAAGGTCCACTCAGAAAAAAGACTCAGGTTTTGTAGACAAATATCATAGAATATCAAGATATTTCAAATTTAAAATTCCAAAAGAAACTTGGAGCACCTTGAATGTAGCACTGTCTTACGGTGTAACTATCTGGTATTATTATTTATGCATTATACACACAAGATTAGAAGAAACACAGAAAACAGAGTTTATAAATCAGAGCATCTGAGCATATCTACAGCTTATGAAATTCTATGTCATGACAGTATGAAGGAGATCTCAAACTGACAAAATTGCCATCTGCGAAGACATAAACATGTTAAGTGTAAGGAAATTAGCACTTTGTACTCTTATGATTAGATACTCACAGAAACTTGCTAAAACAAGAAAAAATAATCAGAGAGGGATTTCAAACTAAAGATTCTCCCTGGGTCCTTCAACTCTGTACTAGCTAAAGAAATTGCAATACTTTCAGTGTAAGTTTTTGCAGCAACTGCTTCATTCTGAAATATACAGCAATCATATCACAATTCATGCCACTAAGTTTACATCTGATTGATTTCCTAGTCTTGATTTTCTGTATCATTCCTCCACCTTAAAAATATTTTGTAGCCATTAAGCGTTTCAGCCGTGACAGAACTACTTTTTCACATGCAGAATCAAGTCAGACTGATCTGTGCTGATCAAAATGCTGAGCTGATCTAGAGTACCGGACAGACCAAAGGCACGCACTACCAAGAGAGGAGCTTGCAGACTGGTGGATGGGTTAAGGGTCAAGGAGAAAGTTTATTAATGGCCTCAATAAGAAAGTGATATATGACCTCTCCGACCTTCCATGAAAACCAACCTGTACTGCCATGGGTCACGAAAAAGACAAGAACACCTCCAGAAATATTCCAGTGCCAGGGAGGACGGCTCACGGTCTGCATTTAAAGCATCACTTGATTTTCCATTAAATGTAAGTTAAAACCATTCTCATCAAAAGAAACTATCTTTAGGACCACCAATTTTTTAACATACAAGAAAGAGTAATGGATGTCAGTTTCACTGTTCTAAGGAAACAGGTATGTAGACATTGTTTCCGCCAGCTACAGCATTTACTCTCTCATCCTCCGTATTCTCCTATTAAGTTCTCATAAGAAATATTGACAGAAGTAATTTCATAGGTTTTTTTTCTGTTAGGGCTTTTTTCTTTATATATCTTCTTTAAAGTAGAAATATTTTTCTTTCAAACTTACATGTCACTTTCAGCTCTGAGGTGTTCATAACCAGACTCTTTTGCTCTCATGCTTGACACCCAGTAACCTGGTGCTCAAAATTGACAAGAGTGCCAACAAAAGTGTCAGCCAATACAATTTGCAATACAAATTAAAACTAAGCTAAAATACATTTTAAAGAATCTTCAGAACACACAAGTTTCAAAGGTTTAAAACTATATTGAAATTTTAGATAAACCATAGTTCTATTTAATTTATTTACTTTCTACCACTGAAAACACAATGTTAGAAGCTAGGTAAATTTAAGAGAACGCAGATAGTGCCAATTTCGAAAATACTGGCAGGGAACCAGCTTTCTCAGAAGTCAGGTCACAGAGCTCAGGTCCATATTAAAATGTCTTTAACATCATTTCAGCTTGATTGTCTCTTGGCTTGTCATAAAAAGCACACTAAAAATCTCCTATGCAGTAAAAAAATAATCAAGTTAGAACACCACAGAAATGAAAGAACAGTGTAGGCTCCAGAAAGCTAGATCACATGTACGCGATTTCACACTGTCAAGTGTGATTTAACAGAAGTGTGATTTAAAACATAAATGAAAAGAATAACATAAGATAAACATGTTCAGTTATAGGCCAGACAGAACAATCAAATATGGAAGGCAAAGAGCCTTCTGAAAGTTTACTTTATTTTGAAAAACGAGATTATATTGTCTAGCAGGTGACAAAAACACTGACAGCCCTCAGTGAGGACTTCTTTAAGCTCCTCTTCACATGTGCATTTAGCACATTACATGTGCACATGCATCAGCTGATTGCTAGGTAGTTTTGTAAATTCCTCTCTCACAAACAGCTCATAAATTGCTATCATAGTAAAAATATATTACGAAGAGCGGAGGAAAGTAGCAAACCAGAAAAATGGCAAAATTAATTTTATTATCTAAATTAGCATCCTACACATTTGCAAAGCAATACAAAATGTAGATGTTTCCTGAGAAAAATATAGTTTAACACATATCACCTTCTTCAAAATACTAAAAATAGCAAAAATAACTTTACTTGTGAAAATTCTCATCCGTCTCCTCCAAATGCAAGAGAATCTCTTCTGCACATTCTACTGATGGGGCTCCAGTGATTTTTTCCTTTACACTCTGCAGCAACTGTCTAAGCATAGACTGTAATAGAGCTTCATCTTCGCTTGTAAAGTGAGACATCTGTAAAAACAAATAGAAGAATAACAAGCTGACATAGCTTAGGGTTTTTTCCTCCCCTCCAGATGCTAGGAAAAGCACAAATACCTTAAATTGCCCATTTTTTCCTGTTAGCAACAACATGAGATTTTCTATCAAAAGATATGAACACAGACAGGAAATACTTGATAGAGCTTATCTTCAGACAAACTGAAAACAAAATAATCACCTCAGTTTTTATAAAACTCAAAAATGCTAGCACAGCATTCTTACAGGAGATATTGCATTAAGAAAACCCTGAATACTCCAATTTATAGTTGCTTGAGGATTTTCCCCATCAAGCAGGCAGAAGACTACACTGTAGGCTAAAAAAAATATAAAGGAGGTAGGGTTTTACAGATATAACAAGGGCATCTTGATAAGAAAACTCTGTAAGTCTCTCAGCTGTTTCTCATCCACTATTACCACCCAGTTCTGATTTTTAGGTCCCTCTACTCAGAGCAGTTGCTGTGTCCATGACTGAAAGTACTGTCAGCTTTTGCAAGGGCAGGTAGAATTATCAGAACTGTTTAATTTCCCTGTGGTAATCAACTGCAGTGACCTGACAGAGTCCTGTCAAATTAAACTTCATCTACTGGGAAAAACTGGGAGGAGCAGAAGCATCTGGAAACATCTGTCAAGTCCAGAAGACAGACTACCAGTTAAATTTTCAAGGGTTGCAAAAAAAAAAAAAAGACAAGAGCTCAATTTTGATCTTGATTAATTAATTAACCAAAATCAATGGCTCTTTACGTGCCACGGAATACTTTCAACCCCCAGTGGCAGTTCTAGCTCATATATTTCTAGTCTGTTTGAGGAAAAATGATTTAGAGACCTTCTTTTAATTAAAAAATCAAAGACTTTCTAAGTACCTGTGAATAACCAATATACACACTTGGAAGAGACAATATAGTCAATCACTGCTTCAAACTTAAACAATATTAACTAACAATAACAAAAAAAAAAAAGAACACAACAAAAAAAACCCTAAACAAAACAAAAACCAACCAAATGGAAAAAAAAACATCCAAAGCCATACAGCACCAGCCGGAGGAATTACCTCTTATGAAAGGTAATAATTCACCAAGTTAGTAGACATCTGTAATAAGTAACACACTTGCTGGACTTTTTATTTTGATGAAACATAATTCAATACTAACTCCATCATCTTACCAGAAACAGCATTACACTAAATTCAGAACAAAACACTGCAATTCCCTTGTAATAAACTTAACTCCCTGATTTGTCGTCCTCTTATAAATTAGTCTCAAGATGCTTAATTAAAGGCAATGAATTTTTAGGTCTATATAAACCTTAACACTGGATAATATCCTAATCCCCTGGGGGAAAAAAAGTTACTTAGCATTTGAGTACAAATAAGCATTTTTAAAAGTGCAAATTATCCCGATACTGGCTGGCAGTCAGTGCAAAGCCCCACTTAGATTATTCAAAAAGACAAATCATGAGACTATTTGCTTTGAAAGGCTTTACTTGACTTATGTAATCGCTAACAGAGATACTTATCTTACATTTAATTTATAAAGGTGTGCGGTTTGTTGCGTTTGTGTTCTTTGGTGTTTGCTGTTCCGGGCTTTTTCTTCCCAGCAGGCATGTCTACCCGTTCAGTTTCCTGGCAACATTTAAATCATGGCTTTCTCCCTAAAAAAAAAAAAAAAAACAAAAAAAAAACAACAAAAAAAAAAAAAACAAACACAAAAAAAAAAACCAACCAACCAAAAAACC
>JAWWEW010000078.1:112166483-112262151 GCA_035583185.1 Anabacerthia variegaticeps
GGCACGGCTCGGACGCGGCTCCCCGGCGGCAGGCGGGGCCGGGAGGGCGGGCGAGCAGCGGGAGCGGCCGCGGGGAGCCGCCCGGGCCGGGGGAAGGGGAAGGGGCGCCGGGGGGCTCGGGCGGCGGCGGGAGAGGCCGGGCCGGGCGGTGGGGCCGGCATGCACCCCGGGCCCCTCCGGCAGGCTGAGCGCGGAGAGGCGGCGGCTCCGCCGTGCCGAGCCCGGCCCCGCCGCTGCCGCCCCCAGCCCAGCCCAGCCCCGCTCCGCTCTGCTCTGCCCCGCCGCGGGGCTTTCAGCGCGGCCTTGGCTCCAGGGTGCAAAGTTTAATAAGCCGGTCTGTGTTGCAGCACAATTAGCGATTTTGTATGCATATGTGTGCGCTTAGAACAGGCCAAACGCTTTTCAATGGGAGGGAGCGTGTGGAGAAGTGCCCAGATGGTTTATGAACTGAAAAAGCCCAAGGGCGAAAGAGTGCCAGCAACAGGCCTGGTTCTCAGCGGCACAGTCCGCAACTGTTAATGTGTTAAAGCATAATTAAGAACTGCGGAACAGACAAGCCTTTGGTTGTGGTTGGGTTCTGACCTGTAATCTGAAAGCAGGAAGGGAAGCCTGTGCATGTGCAAAACCTGGGAGGAGGGGGAGGTTCGCTTCCTGCCCTACTGCTCCTTCAGTCACACAGCAGCATTTCGGCGTGACCTGCCTGCCCTTTCAGCTGATAATGTTTCAAGTCCTGAAGTATTTCGGAGAGGGGGAGAGAGAGGGGAACACGTGCAGGAGCTATAAGGCCTTTTCGGTAGTACTAAGAATGAATTTAAGCATTTGCCTGCTCTGAGTGAAGCAGCGTTATGAGAACCTGAAGTGCCTGTTCATTAAGTAGGTATTTAATGGATTGTGTGCCTTGTTCCTTAGACCGGCCACAGTTGCAGACTCTGTTAGTGTAATCAAACTGAAAGCGTTCAGCGCAGTTTGTATAATGAACACAGATTATGACAACACATCCTATGACTCACAAACACTCTTTCAGAGGGTAAGTCTGGAGTCGGGCTAATACTGTACACCTTGAGGCATGTCTGCTTAGGTGCTAATATCAGTGAAATACAGAGTTGTAACACAGACGCAAATCAACATCAAAAAATGTTGTGTCTGTTATGCTGACTTAGGTGAGGCATTGTGATATGCTGCTTTTGCTTTCTACCTGTTTGCCCCTCCTTTCTTGAAGTCTGGGATGATGCTAGTATACCTGCTTGTGTTTCCATTTGAGTGCCTGATAAAAAAGCTCTTGCACCCACAAAGCAAACAAACATTTGCCTAGCTTGTAAAGTTAATTTAAGCACTGGATAGCTCTCAAAGGAACGTGGAAGGGTTTCCTGATGCTGTTCAGTAAAAGGCTCATTTGCAGAAGACTGTCATGTGGAATGCAGAGAGTACTCTAAGCATCAGGAGAGTTATGTGCACAGGATGTAAAACCTAGGACTTGTTCAATGGGAATAGTTTTTACCCCAAGGAGAAACCTCATCTAAAACATTGTTTTCTGTCTGTGAGATACAAAGAGCAGTATTGGATTTTTGCTTGCTGGTATTAAGCAAAACTGGCATTTTACTGCAGACTTGCAGTTGTCTTTCCCTAACGTGAGCAGAAAAAACTTCAGAAGTAGCAGCGTTTTTAGCAAAAAGGAGAAAACACAGAAAGATGAAGCTCAGTTTCCTTCATCAGCAGTTCTTTAATTTGCTCCCTCAGTCCTGTTCCTGCTTGAATTGCTTCAGTCATCTGGTCAGCATTAATTTATTTTTGGTTAGATTTAGTATTTGTTTGGAACAAATACCTGCATGGCCATATGTGTGCCAGAGGCAGTGTATGGGAAGTTGTAAAGGGAAAGAGGGTCTGCTCTTCATCTTGATGTCATCATCTTGAATCAGTGTAGGTTCTTGGCACTGAACTCTGTGTATCTCAAACTTACAGTTCCTAGAGTCAGTGTCAAACTACTAAAGTGGTGAAAAATGTGATACAAGCTGTGTAAGTGGGTCTGGTCCCACCTTGCGGTGAAGCTATTTCTTTCTCTATTAAATATTTGATACAGCAACATAGGAGATAGTTGGACACTTACTGTACCTGGGAAAGCTCAGTGAAGATACAGATGTGATCCAGCTAAGGAGTAGGCACAAATCTGGAAAAGCTTACTTGTGCATTTCTCCCACACACTATTAATTGAAGCATCTACATTGTGTTGGCTGTGAACAGCTTCTATGGAGCTGTTTCTCCTAAACACTGTCACTTCCTTTGTGATATCACAGGCTGGTGTGAGACTCCAGTGACTCCATTCTATGTCTCGGTGGTGGGCTGAACTTGCCTGAGTTTTCTTGCTGTTACTGCTTTTGAAATAACATTTTGCAAAAGAAGTTTGGTAGTGGTTTAGTTGTTGCTTGTTTTTTTAAAGACAACCAAACTGTGTTATTAGAAGGCCTTTATTGCATGCTAAGGTTCAAACTTAGTCCTGAGTTACTACTAAAAGTAGATACTTAACCTGTTTATTTTCTGTTTCTAGCCAGGATACAAGTGTCTGTCTAGAATGTCCAGGCATGCAAAAAAGCTTAGAGATCATGATATAAATCCATGTGTAGCGGTAAGATGATCAAATTGAGATTTCTTTGTATGTTTTGATGTTAAATAATGCAATTTCTAGAGGACTTTTTCATGAATAGCACTCTTACATTATAGCATTATGCATGAAAAGTTTCTTCGGAGTCTGAAAATGGGAAGAGCTGAAAATCATCCATTATAATAAGCATGAAATAATGAGTAATTCCCCATAAATAGGAGTGATACAACTGATAGCAATCTCTTCAATCTTCTGTCCTTAAAACCAGAGCCTGAAACCCTGGTTAGACCAGCTTGGTTATTTTTTAGAAGTCTTTGTGAGTTATAGCAAGCATCATGGTTAACAGCTATTGTGTGGACTCTACTGTTTAAATAGTACTGATGTCTGCTTCCTCCAAATGAAATCACTGCTTGGAAGTACTGATTATCCTTTATGATGGATGTTCCTTTGCTCTCTTTGATAGTGTTCTTTCATCTGAGAAGCTGCCTCCTATCTTCATAGATATTCTGGGACTTGTTAAAATATTTAAACACTGAGTACAGTAACTTCCCTCAGCTCTGAAGTATATTTTCCCCTATTAAAGGAAACAGATGCCACTACGAAGTGTATGGATGACAACAACTATAAGAAGGATATGTGTACTGATTATTTTTTGAAGTACAAAAACTGCAGAAAATTCTGGGTAAGCACAGTAGACTGTCTAAATTTTGCTTTCTGCCTTGCTTTAAGTGCATTACGTCTGACACACTGCTTTCTGAACCCTTCAAACTTAGCTAATGCTGACTGCAGCTGCTTTTATGGTAACTTACAGGCCCAGGTAGTTTCAGTATGTGCTGCTGGAAGACTTAAGCAGATATGTCAGAGTATTTCACTTGATTCCTTTCAGTTTACCCTCTTGGATTGTGGGTGTGTTCTTGCAGTACCTGATGTTTCCCTCTGAATTTGAGTCAGATATTTCTACTAATAAATTCTCTTTTTAATGGATGTAATGAAAAAGTTGAGGTGAGGTTATCAGGTTTTTCATTGGTTTGGATCATGTTTGCTTTAATCTAAGATAAGGCTTAGGAAGAGTTCATTCTTGTTTGGTGTTTTGTTCTTAGGAAGAGTTCATTCTTATTCCCTTCTCTCTTGTAGTAAAGAAGTATCACGAAGAACTGTGCAGTTAAACTGTTTTCTGCTGTTTTGTTTCCTTATGCCATAGTAGTAAAGCGTTTTTAGTTTAGCCTTTAAGTACTTGGCAAACTACAAAAAAAACTAATTGTGTGTTAGTCTGACATGGTGCAATGGGAATACTGATTTTGCGCTCCTCTGAAGCAACAGGGTAAACTATTGGATATCTTCAACTAAGTACTAGTAAGCTTAATTATCAGTTTATCAGACTTAGACTATCTGGTTCTTGATATATCAAGACTTTTTTCTATTAATCTTGTTTATTTGGAGCTCAGAAGCAGAAATTCTGAGAAATCTGTTCTCATGGACACTTTATTCTATTTTCAGCATGGCATTATGATGCAAAGGAGAAGAAATGGTGTGAAACCAGAGATGCCCTCGGCAGACGAGAGAAAGAAAATCTTGGAATCAGTGGGGAAGCCCTACTGATGAGAAACTTGAATTGACTGTTTTCTCTGTACATATGAAGACATACCAGCAGCAAGTTACTGTTTTATGAACTGGACTTTACCATTGCCATTTATCGGATTAAAATAACATCTTAAATTTTGAAATGTGTGAGCTTTCTAGGATAGAACTTCCTAGTTTTATTCATACTTCCTGTTATGGGAACATGGGCTTTTACTGGAAGACATGAGTATCAACACAAACTATGTCTAGATACTTTGGAAGTAGAAACTAACTTGCTGTGAAATGCTAAATATAAAATTAATGGGACTTGCAGAAAGTCTGTGTGAATAGAGGAGGCTGTTGAGTGTTACAGTGTGGTTCTGAGACTGGGGTGGGTTTAAAAGCTGGCACATGCAATATGTTTCTTGCAGCCGACTATTCCGCCCAACAGTATGGACTTGCCATGTGCGATCTAATCACTATTTCCACGTGCCATATTCTGTGTTCCCAGTTTAAATAAGACTGTTCATAAACTAAAATCCTGAATGCAACAAGCTTGTCGTTAGGTCTGCTACTGCACTTGTCAGTGACAGCAGAAGCTTGCAATAAATCAGACCTTCAGGCTTTGCTTGTTACAAGGTTAGAGAGGTTGATGAAGATAGAACTGAACTCCTTATGGCTGAACTGAATAGTACTTTCTGTGGATAGTAAATAGATACTTGGCTGGTGGGCAGGCAGAGGGGACTTACAGACATGTAAACATATACTCTGAGTGACATGGCAGGTTTAACTATAGTACATCTATCTAAGACTCTGGACAGCTGAAGCCCTGGGTTTGGAAATGCTTACTCATACAAGACTACAAAGCTCAGTTTAGGTACTCTAATCTTAAGGAATATTGATTCCTTAACTAAACTGAACAAGTGTGTACAGGTTGTTGTCTAGTGGAAACAGTATTTTCTTACCTTTTGCCTTCTGGTGTCCTGGCTTAAAAGCAAAGCTTGAACCCTGTGGTAAAACAGAAAACCACTGTCATGAGCTCAGGTTCCATGTGAAATCCTTTAGTACTTACTGGGATCAAGTTGGCAGAACTCTGGCTGACCTCATGGAGGATGGTGTAAAAGTGTTGTCTCTCTATTTAGACTGTTTTGGAAAGACTTCATGGCTTCCTGTTTCCCCTGTCTGGCTTGTCTTGTTTCTTTCCACTGGAGGCCTATTTCTATGCTTGCTGGGATTTTTATGCTGTTTCCACCTTCCCCCTTGTTATTTGATCTGAGTAGTAACTACACAAAATCTGCTTTTGCTCCTCCTTTCTGTTCTCCATCTCAATTTTGAAATTGGTTGATCCTACCCTTTCTGTTACTGGAATGAGTGTGTAACTCTATGCCTTTTGAGTGTGCAGCTCTCTGATCGTAGTTGTGCAGGCTCCAAGCAGTGTCACAAGGTCTCTTGTCGGTTCCTGGCAAGGAAAATGGACTTTTTTCAATCAAGATCATCAGACTGTTTATTTCAAATTACTTTCTCTGCACTTAAAGTGCAAACTTTGACACTTTACTTTTTGGTCTTTTCTGCTGTGGAACAGAGAAGAAATTTTCCTTCTAGATTCAAGGGCTTGCTCTTGTCCACTACCTTCTTGGCACCTTCTTCTAATACCTTCCTACATACCAGTTTTCTTCCCCCCCCCATTTGGCACCAATTTTTTTTTTTTTTTTTTTAGTTTTGAGCATTTTGGTCTCTTCTCATTCCAACTTTTTTCTTGTACCTTTGTTCTGTCTCTGATCAAATTATGTAGTCTTGCAATGATGTTCTAATACATCTCCTTTTGAAGGTCTTGTGCTCTGTTCTCCTTGTCATAGTGAAAGAACTTGCTTTCATTAGTCAAACTCGGCTGTAATACCTCCTCATTGACCATGCCTCTCTGATCTTTTTGTTCAGTTGTAATTTTTGGGGAGCAATTGTTCACTTTTCCTTGGGTCTGTGTCTCTCTGGACTCTCTGATTTTGTTGCTTTCTTGTCTAAGGGTACCTTCTCTCCTATTTGGCACAGGTTTCTCATTTGGCACCTCTGCTGTAGCTTTGGGCACGTTCTTCGCTCCTATGGCTTTAGCTGCTATTCTGGTGTTTGCTGTTTTTCTGCTGCTGTGCTTTTACACTCTGGGTTTGCATTAAAATCTAATGCATGTTTTAATTATATGCAATAAACAGTGTCTCTTGATGTGGTTATGCTCATTCTTCTTTGCGTAAGCTCAAGGTTTTAAAGTCATCTCATCCTAAGTTTTCCTTTCAGATTTTCCTAGAGTGTAGAAATGCTTTCTCCTAGCTTAACTGTTGCAGTTACAATATTTTTTTTCCTGCCAGTATTTACTTGGAAAGTTTCCACTAGTGTTCTTTTGTTTTAAAGTTTGACTGACTTATCTTTAGACTTTGATAGATATGCTATACTGCTTTTTAAAGTATTGTAAAGAACTAGTGCTGGACTCCAGAAAGAAAAGGGGATGCATTCCCTGCTTTCAAATATCAGTGCAAGAATGTGGGATCACAGGCTAGGCTAAGGCACATGTAATGCAAGAGCAGTAATCTAATATTAGACTTCCTGATCATCAGTGGACACACATGGTAAGCTCCCTGTGGGTGTTACAACAAAAATGAGTTTAGTGTAGAACTGAGCAATTTAAGCAATGACCTTGTAGATTTTAATATAGGTAATCAGTCATCTGTTGTAGGGAATGTAATTTATTTCTATTGCTTATGCCTTATAGTTACTGTTAAATAACAGAAGTTTACAAAGAATCTTGGAGAACAAGAAATTTTCTTCCTTGTGTCATAATGTCTCTCAAGAGTGATCTGTTAGTTGAGTGTGAGTTTTCATCATTTTTCTCCCTCACTGGACGTTGCTGTTCTTGCTTTTCACTACTGAAGCTCAGAGTGGTAAATTATGATAGGTAAAACATAGGCTCTTATGTATGAAATGGTTGAGTTTTTTCCATTAATTTCTGCAGTGTGATTAACTGTCTTTGGTTGTGAGCCAAAGATAATGGTCTTTTCCTCATACCTGAGAGCTTATATTCCACACTTAACACTGAGGTAAGCTGTAGCCTGCCAGTCTTAGTGGGCAGAAATAAACCGAGCTGAATTCTTATTCTTGCTAAAGCATGCTTTTGTGTGCTAACCCAGAAAATAGAACACAATGGATTAATATAATTAATTCAGAAGCAGGGAAGAAACCTGTGGGTTTCTCTTTGTTATTTTGGTGGGGTTTTTTTAATATGTGTAATTATTCATTTTGCTTGTATGGTACAAGGACCAAATCTGGATAGTGGCATGAATGTTTGATAATTTTTTTGTTTGACAGCTGGATGGTGCTGTTGCACAACAGACTGAGAACAGAAGCACTCCACCCACTACTGGCTCGTTTTGAGCTTTTTTGGCCTCTTCCCACAGAGGTAGCAGAATTCATGCAGGAGAAAGGAAAGATTGGTCCTGTCTCTACACAATAAACAGAAGAGGAAGACGAGTCTAAATCACTGCTGGGAAATAAAAGGTTTCTGTGCAGCCTGAGAAGCTTTGAAGTACAGTCCTTGAAAGAATGTTTTTTCACAGTGATCATTTGATCACAACTAGGCACTGAGAAGCATCTACAGGCTCTCTCTCAGGCCTGGGTGAATATCCAGACTCCCATCTGTACATTTTTACCATCTCATTTTCCCAATTACTCTACAGTGCAAGGCCTTTGGCTCTGGGAGTTTTCTGCTGCCACATTTGGGATGAGTCTATGCTCTTGAAGATGTTAGAAGTCAGTTGTTTAGCTCCAGAGTCCTGGAAACTTCTTTGGATTTATCTGAGGCTTTTGAAAGGCAGGGATTTTCATCTGCTGTGGCTTAGAGTCTCTTTCATGGTCTTCACCTAATAAAACTTTTGCACTTGTGATCAAGGACATAACAAGCTTTTGCTGAAATGTCTGCAGAACAGATAAGGTCAATTTATGGTATAAAATGTTGTTCTGCTCTAATGCTTTTATAGACAGCCCTTAACTCACGTTAAAAGTATCTGTATCTTTAGAGTTGATGTTCCAAAATAGCCATGAAAAAAGTAATCACAGTGTGAAAAATGTTTGGAAAAATAATGCGGTATTGCAGGACTTTATTCTCTTGGAAGAATCTGAGACAACTGGAGGAAATAGTCCTGTAAGTGTTAAACTAGTAATAAGTAAAACAAGCAGGTTACTTCAGAATTTTTTGTTTATTGCAGCCTATTTGATATGAGGAAAAAAAGGGAAGTACTGCACTTATACTAGTGAAATACAGTGCGTTTTTGAAACTTTAGCATGTGTTTTACTGCATACATGATACCAAATGTAGTAACTCCAACCATCAGATTTTGAATAAGTAATTTTTCTTCATCCCTTAGGCTTCTACCTTGATTTCTATCTCAAAATCCTTTTTTTTGAGGGCTTTCAGCACTATTCTTCCAATCATTACTAGCTCTCGAAAGTCCCACTACCTTTGAGCTACCTCTCTACTTGTTTTACTTCAATAAACAGCTATGCACTGTGAACACTTCCTGATATCAAGAGGCTTTGGCAGAACACCACAAAATTTGGCATGCAACAAAATTGAACTAGTCTGTCAAAATGGAAAACAACTTGTAAGATAAGGTGATATGTAGTGATGAAGATTATGCTCAAGATAGAAATGAGGTACTGACTGAATATAGTAAAAGCAATTCACAACTGTACGGCATCATTACACTAATAGCAGAAACAGGGGCCATCAGTTCAAGCTGGCTGACACTCAAGCCTATGAAGAATCTGAACACTTTAAATTGATGATAAAGGATTGCAGTTGTTTTGGTAAAAAAAAAAAAATCTGAGTGTTTTCACAGAAATAGCCTGCTGGTAATATTTTGTTATCGTGTTGCATGTGAATCTAGGAAGTTGGTTTTTTTCTTGCCCTGAAAGGTGTGGACCTCTCAATAGCCCTTGGTGGCAGAGTTGCATGCAGCTGTTGAACTGATAAGTGAATGTGGTTGCATATGACAAGTAGGGTGACATTTTTCTCCTGGTTTTTGTTAAATAGTGGAATTGAATGAAGTTGTTGCATTGGAATATGTTAGTTGTATGATGCTTGCATAAGTGACAAAAGGATGGAATGAAGGTAGCAGAAATCCTTAAGTGGGGGGTACACTAGGAATTTGCCATATCTTGCAATACCTGTCTTCAGAACTTTTGCTCTGTTTCCTGATACTGAATCGTTTTGAACAGGTGTTACTGACAGTCTAAGAAATGCTGTGCTTTAGTAGTCTATTTGACAGGTAAACTAATTCATAAGTTAATGACAGTTCAAGGTCTTGGGAGGGTCCTATACAGGATTGAAGGACCACTTTGATTCTCAGATTTAAAATGAACAGGCCCTTAGGGACCTGTTGGCTCACTTGTTGTTTAGACATCTAGAGCCTGTGGATGCCCAACAGTTTGATATTAGAATTCCCTGGTGCTTTGTGTTTTATCTTGCACTTTGGTGCTGACAGTGCTGAGGGACTGTTTGTTCTGACCTCAGCACTGCTAGAATTTATGGAATAAATATTTCACTCCCATCAGCCTTGTAGACTGACTGTGAAGTCTGCTATTGTGTGGGTGAACAGAAGAAAACTTACTTTTCCACAGGGTATTGCTTGATGGTCATCTTTACAGTCCTTCCCTTCAGCAACTGCTGTTCCATGTCCCTTCTTCCTCCATCCTCCTGGTGCCTCTGTGTTATCTCCACCATCAGCACTAGTGCAGAGCTCTAGTATCTAGGGCATATATCCAGCTGCGAAATAGCAAACGGAAAAGGGGAGGACCCCTGGGCAGCATTCTGTGGAGCTGCAGCCACCCTTGTACCCCTGGGCTGGAAGGGACAGCGTAGGGTGTCTGAGCAGCAAAATACAGGGAGCAAATGCTGAAGTCACAGCTGCTCTCACAAGTCAGAAAAGACTTTCTGTGCTTGAAAAAGAGACTTAGCTGTTAAGTGGTGAGTACACAAGGGTTGTGATTCTTAGAATCATAGCTGTAAGATTAAGTGCCACTGTACCTGGCACTGCCAAGTCCACCATCAGGGACAGTCCCTGTCCCTGAGTGCCACATCTACATGTCTTTGAAATATCTCCAGGAATGGTGATTCCACCGCTTCCTTGAGCAGCCTGTTCCAATGTTTGACAACCTTTTTGGTGAAAAAATTCTCCTAATGTCCAGTCTAAACCTCCCCTGGCAGAACTTGAGGCCATTTCCTCTTGTCCTATTGTTTGTTAGTTGGGAGTAGAGATTGATTCCCACCTTACTAAGAGCTCCTTTCAGGTGGTTGTAGAGAGCACTGAGGTCCTGTGCCGAGCCTCCTTTTCTCCAGGCTAAGCAACCCCCGTTCTTTCAGCTGATCCTCATAAACTTGTGCTCCAAACCCTTCAAGGATGTCTAGCTTTCCTGGACTCCTTTGCCCTTCAGGACTGCCTCCAAAGAGTTTCTGTCAACCAGACTCCTAAACAGGCCGAAGTCTGCCCTCCAGCTGTCCAAAGGTGGCAGTTCTGCTGACACACTTCTCCCCTGTTCTGCCACTTGTTCCTTTACTTCCCTGAGAATTGAAACACCCCATTTCATGATCACTGTGCCCCGGTGGCCTTGAACCATCACAACCCCCAACAGTCCTTCTCTGTTCACAAACAGCTGGAGTGCCTTCCCTAGCTGGCTCCCTCACCAGCTGTGTCAGGAAGTTTTCTTCCACATACTTCAGGAACTTCCTGGACTGTTTTCTCTCTGCTGTGTTATGAGGTGGCAGGCAGCTAAAAGCAGATAAACCTAGAAAGAGCCACGACTTCCTAGCACCTTCCACTCGGCTGTTAAATGCTCTTATCAGTGTGCCTTGTCTTTTTCATCCTAGATGCGATCACATTGCAATTAGGTGCAGCAGGTACATGTGTATAAGGAGCAGAAAACCACTGAAAAGGCTCATTGGTAGGGTCTTAAATACTTCTGTGTTAAAAGCAATTTACAGGTTTTTGCCCTTTAAATTTTAGTGTTCAAAAACCCTGAGAATCAATTATATTAATAAATACTTTAACACCTCAGCTCTTTTAGGGTTGCTTTGGGACAAGAAGAGTTCACAAAATGCTTTGGTTTTCTGCAGTGTAGAAAAATTGCCAGCCAGGAGTTGGCAGAGAGCATCAGTATCTCTCTCGGTCTCCTCCAGCTGGCAGCTGCAGATCAGCTTGCCGGAAAAGCTGCTGTAAACCTGGATGTTTGCAAACAGCCAGCTGCTCCTGGAGTCAGGGGAACCTCATTCTCTGACCCAAATGCGTACAGATTGGCCCAAATTTGTATGGGTCTGGAACTTCAGGCTGTTCATTTTTGATTGTGCTGTGGAGGTCATTTGTTGCTGATTATTGCTACCAACTGGCCTCTGTAAAGCCATGAGAACGTTAGCTGTTTCTAAAATCAGAGCCATTTGCTAATTTCAAATATGAATTGATTTATTTGGGTTTGTTTGCATCCTCTTTTCGGTCTAGAACTGCTGTTCATGTGCAGGGAATGATTTTTTTTTATTTGTGCAAGTTTTTCCTCATGATTTATTTCCAGTTCAGCCTTCACATTGGTAGATTCTGCACCAATCCAAGAGAAATAACGTTTGCTGTTCAGTAAGGGTTTAATACCGTTGATGAGATGTTTCTGACACAGGAGGGTCACAGATGTTTTTGCACAAGCCTTTAGAAGGACATTGGACATGTGGCGTTGCGAGAACATATTCAGCAAACTTTAGGTAAGCAAATTAACTTAATAAACTGCTTTTCATCGAACTAGATGGAGCCAAATCAGGGACTTTGCCAAGAAATTTGTGTTTATTAGTGCAGTATAATTTGGAGCTTACAAAGCTCCGGTTCAGGCAGTGTTTGTGAGAGGAGGGTGCGGTGGCGTGGGGAGGTTTCCTGCCGAAAGAGGGCGGCACTGCTGGGAGTGCAACATCAGTGCTTACTGCAGAGATGCTCCTTGTCCGGGTCCTTAAGGAAGGGGATCAATACTGTGCTACACAACCTATCCCTGAAGCTCCTAAAAAAAATAATCATCATTTGAAATGAAAATCAAAGAAGGGCGAGCTATTTGGTATGCCATTTTGCTGCTAAGGGGGACTGGACTAGGAAATTGTCACAACACCAGAAGGTATCCCAGGACTCTGCTTCCAGTCTCACGGTACTTTCTGGGGTTTCTAACAGGGGGAACTATCCACTGTGTTAAATTCACATGCATAAACCCTTTTGTGGGTAGTGAATATGTTGGCATGTGCAGAGTTCTTCTTTTAAAAGCTCATATTCAATACAGATTTCAAAAGCTCTGTACAACAAGTCATCTCTCTGTATCCCCGAAGACCAAGAACCGCAGAAGTTGGGCACTTTTTATAATTTAAGTGTGATTTATCCAAAGGGAGATGATTGCAGAAAAGAGGAATTTTTGTTCTGCCAGAAATTGCTTCCCTGAGTCACTGTCTATACTGGAAGATGTGTGTGGTATTTGTGATATGCTGTATCTTCACAGTGGGTCTTGGATGAGACATTAGGGATCATGTGCTTTGGATTTTGCCCAACACAGAGTCTGTCAGGCAGCTCACGGATAATGTTGACTCCCACAGTATTTATCCAAATGATCTTAAAATTACTTAGTCAAAGAAAAAAAAGGTCATAGCTTTTTCCACCTAAAACCCCTGAAGAGCTGCATAAATATCAGATTTCTTTAAGAGATATATAGGAAGAAAACTTTGTTTATATTCCCCTTATAGTACAGGAACTGTTTAATATGTCCTGCTGTTTCTGGGTAGGTAGCACTCTCCTAGTGTCAAACACAGCTTATTAGACTGCCAGAATGACAGTTTCACACCTTGTTATGAAGGCAGGTCCTTAGAATGGCTTTTCTTGGAGTAAGGCACCCAAAAGCCCTTTGTTTCAGGACCCATTACACAATGTATGCTACTCTGTTTTGTTAGGTGGGCTCTAAGAAGTCTTTCGTGATGTTAAGTGAAATAATCAGTCAAACCAATATTAGATGTAGCTGCTTCAGCCACTGTAATAAGAGTTTTGTTAGCAAAGTGAGATAGAAATTAATTTTGTTTTGGAATATTAGCATTTGGTTGTGAGGGTAACTTGCCAAGTTAATTTTATGTTTGTTAATGTTCGCATCCCTTTGACTGTACCATCATTTCCTGGCTTCTAAAGCTGAAACAATTTTGTTTCAGTCACATGTTTTTTGTTAAAGAGGAGTTTTGATTTGGTTCTCTTAAAATGAGAAGCATATTTTGATTCAATTTGATTATTTTTAAATTTTAGCAACACTGACAACAGAAAAAAGCTTCTCAAAGCAAGTTATTAAAAATGTGGACACTTCAAAATAAATGAAACACCACCAACTAGTTGTCCTTCAATAGCTCTTCTTTTAACTCTTTTTGAAACACTATTATCAATATAACTCAATAAAGACATTTGAGGCATTGCATTCCTAAGATAATCTTGATTTATTGAGATATATCTGTGCAACCTGTCCTAAAGATCTGAGCCAGCAACTTACTTGCACGTGAATGCTCATGAATTTCACTGGTGCATCTGAGAGGAGCTGTGAGCAGAGTGTGTCACTGAGCTGCAGTGTTGAACCCTTCTGGGGGCCTAGTTAGGAGTAAGTTTTCTTCTGTGAGATGCATGTGAAATACTTAAATTATCAAATATTAGTTACATGTAAGAAAATGCATTGCTTGTGTCAGTGAATTTAGACATTTTTTTTCTTCCAGATGACCCTCAGAATGTCACAAGTTGCTGTAAATGAGGGTAGCTTTTTGAAATGTTCCCTCTCGACAGAATCAAAGCTGTTGAAGAAAGACTCACACATGACATCCTGCTGATTAGCTGGAGTGTCATCTGCTCCTAAAAACTTGTCTGGGGCTATAGCAAAAAAACATCACTGAAGATTAGCATTGCCTATAGACAGTGAAAGAAAGCATCCACAACCTCTAGCCCCCAAAACAGTGTATATTGATTCAGTAAAGACAGCAGTAGGAAACCAGAGTAATTTTTTTCTATATCCAAGAAGCCAGATCACCTAACTGGTACTTTTCTTCCTCAAGTACTATGAAAACCTAATTCTTGAGAGAAAAAAGATGTCTGAAATAGCTCTCTGCGCCTTATATATCTGCCCTGAATTTTGCCTTGCTATCAAGGACAGCTAAGATTTAATTAACCACAAGCAGAAAAACTGCTTCTAAATTCCTCACAAAGGCCACATTCTACTAGCTGTGCTGAAGAAAAATAAAAAAAATTATGCCAGTAATGGCAGCTACTGGCACTTCCAAAGATGCTGTCTCTAACCTTATTATGGAGTCAATTAGTTTCCCAGGTAAACCTATTCTAATGGCTTAATTGTTCAAACTTCTAGGCCTCATTCTGCTAAAAAACAAACAAGAAAGTCCACCAAAACAGAAAGTTAAAAAAACCCAACCAAACAAAAAACCACAACTGAGAGGCAACCAACACACATCTAAGTTGGTATTTACATGTCAGTGTTCACTGCATGTGTATGATCATGTGCATGTTTTTCCTGTGGTGAAGCAATCACATTTTAGCTCTCAAAACTACAAACATAGTTTTCCCCATCTTTCAGACCTGTGTGAACTACTTGGATGTTATTAAGCTAAGCATCATTTGTGAGAATAATTCAAGCAAGCAGCAACAGAATAGAAAAAAGAATGCTTGTTTAGTATTTAATAATAATCCTTTAGAAGAGGGGTTTATATGTAAAATCTGGTGTTTGTTTGTTTTTTTTTTAAATACAGATAGGCCATAGATACTTCACTCTTTTGAATAAATTTTAGAAGTCCATGTGCACCTGTAGTATCAAAGCTATACTCATAGTATGAAAATGCCCAACAAAATACATTTTAAATCCTGACCTTTAACTGTTCCTGTCACACTCCTGATGTTCTTACACCTTCATTCAAGTTTTTCAAGAGCCTGGATCACATGCTAAATTCTGCCTTCTCCTCTTGTCTTGAGAAGTTGGGGCAAAAAAAGAAGATATGGGAATATTTTGCCTCCACTCATGTTCTCTTACAGAAACTGAGCTGTTTCCGGGAACCTGGAATATAATTCTAGTGCAGTTTTCTTGTCCTGAGGTAAGCCAAGTTTGCCTTTGAGAAGACAAGTTCCCTCCATTCACCCCCACCCACAGTTTCTGATGACAGAAACTGTTTTCAATCCAGGCTACATGGTCAGAGTGGAAGTGCAGTGGATGCTTCTGTTCTGTGGAAACTACAGATCTAAGTGATTTTTGAGATCTGACTGTAGCAAAGTGTTCTAAAGCATTACACAGTCTGCGAGTTTGTTTTTCCTGCAGTGTGAGTTAATGAATAATCAGCTGTGTACCTTTATCTTGCAACGTTTGATGTTTTAATTGTTCATTGCAGCACATGGAAAACAACTAATTGTTACCCGTTTTTTGGTAGGTTTTTGGAGAGTTTTCTTGCTTGTTTGTTTTTTGGTTTTTTTTTTTGTTGTGGTTTTTTTTTTTAAGTGGCACCTGTAATCAGTAAACAGAATGTTGTTAGGTGAGTTAAATTGTAGGGCTGCGCTATCCAACAGCTCGCCATTTTCAAATGGGGAGACCCTGCTCCCTTCACCCCGTCCCATTGATGGGACAGTTCATCTTTGGCTTTCCACCAGTTCTCACACTTGTTTGATCCTTCACTGGACTGATGATATTTGCTAACCAAGCAGCTTAAAGGGAACAGCTTCTGTGTTGTTAGGGACTGGTCTTATGTAATGTCACACTTTAGCAAAGTGATTGTGCAAGCACTGGGACATGTGAGCCTCAGGCACCAAGCAGCATCGAGTTACAGATAACCATTTGTGATTGCTGCCCTTCTGTTCAGTTATGGACATTTAGGCCAAGTGACCTCCCACATAAACCTGGGTTACCACTAACCGAAGTGATGAGTCAAGACAGCAAAAACTCATATCCTCTGTGGCTCACCAGAGAGACCTCTAGCACCAAAAGACTTCAGTTGCATGACAGTGGGTTCAATTCCAACTTTTTCATCTATTTGTTTAACAACAAAAGCCTAAAAAAAAAAAAGCCTGACAAACCAATCTTATGAGTATTGCTTCCTGTTTCCTGAAGCAAACCCCAGAACAACAGTTTGTGTAATGATGATGAACTGTTAAATAAAATTAAGCCTATTTCCCTATGGACTTTGTAATAAAAATTGTAAATAATATTTTGCAAACAAAGCTGAAGAACTATGGGCTGTCACTCCCAGATGGCATAAATTAGTGGAGGGTTTGTTGTGCTTCCCTTCCCAAGACATCCACCCCTCCCTGGGTTTTGTATATGCTAGCCTTGGACAGGGATGACTCAGCTGCTGGTGAATCACCTGCTGAAGTGCTAAAAGTGCTAGTTTAGTTGCATTTCCTCGAGCAACAGTGAACTGTCAAGACAGACTAGCAATAAAATAGTCTTCTGCAGCTGGGAGAATTTTCCTTCTTGCGCATCTCAGTTTGCTGCAATGGGAGGCAGTTGTGCAGGTATTACTGTGACTTCAACAATCACTGTTGAGGTCTTGCTTGCAAAAATCTTCCTTGTGCAACTGCTCGATCATGATAGGACTTTTCACAGGCATTGATCTAAAGCTTTCTTTAACAGAAAACCGGTTGGTGAATATCTCCTGTACAATGTAACTGGAAAAATACTGGTCAGGGATGTTTCACAGTTTTCCTGTTGGTGACATGAAAAGTGGCAAGTCTAAACATCCTTTACAAACAGACACTGTTTGAGAGATACAAATCAAGGCTAGTTTACCACAAAAATTTTTAACTAATATGATCAGTGGGCCTTTTTGACTATTTTATTCAGTGTTTTTTTCAGGTATTTTCAGTTTTATTGAGGTATCTTCTTTGTCTTAATAGTCAAAGACAAAATCTTTTAGGTTGGAAAAGACCTCTGAGGTCATCAAGTCTAACCTTTGACCAATCACCACCTTGTCAACTAGACCATGGCACTAAGTGCTACATCCAGTCATTTCTTGAACATCTCCAGGGATGGTGACTCTACCACCTCCCTGGACAGTCCATTACAATGCTTAAAAACCCTTTCTGTGAAAAAATTTCTCCTGATGTCCAACCTGAACTTCCCCTGACACAGGTTAAGACTGCATTCTCTTGTCCTGCTGATAGTTTTCTGTGAGAAGGCGCTGATACCCACCTTGCTACAACCTACTTTCAGGTAGTTGTAGGGAGTGATAAGGTCCCCTCTGAGCCTCCTTTTCTCCAGGCTAAATATTCCCAGCTGCCTCAGCCACTCCTCATCAGACTTGTACTCCAGACCATTCACCAGCTCTGTTTCCCTTCTCTGGACATGCCCCAGCCCCTCAATATCTTTCTTGAAGTGAAGTGCCCCAGGACTGGACACAGCAGTCAAAGTGTGGCCTCACCAGTGCTGAGTACAGGGGGACAATCGTTTCCCTGGTCCTGCTGGCTGCACCATTCTTACTACAAGCCAGGATGCCATTGGCCTTCTTGGCCACCTGGGCACACTGCTGGCTTGTGTTTCAGCTGCTGTTGACTAGCACCCCTAGGTTATTTTCTGCTGCAGTATATTCCAACCACTCTTCCCCCCTAGCCTGGATAGCTGGTAGTAGTATATAGTATTTAGTAGCATTTTGTAGGCCAGCTGCCTGCTCTCAGCGACAGTAGGACCAACTACCTCTGCTGACAAGCAAGCAGGCATAGGGAGGAGATGATTTCCAAGCCTCTGTTGTGGCCATAAGCAAGAACAAATGTGAAGAGCAGCAGTGTCATGGTCCCTGTTTAGCTGGTTGGCCAGGTCACCCTTTCCCAACAGATATTTCCTATCATCATCTTTGTCAGTGTCCTCTGAGTCAAAATCCTATTGCAAACCAAAGATTGCACAATGGTGTTTAAATTCTGAGTCATGTAGGGTAGAGAAAATAGTTCCAAAAAGGATTATTCAAACTTACATATCTGTGTAACCTCTCATTGTGGCAAAACCGGAGGATTCATCACCTGGCAGGACCAAGGTAAACAAGTCTATTTCTATCAATTCTTATTTTTGGAAGAAGTCTGATTATTATTAACATTCTTGTGGGGGAAGATCCCAGGATGTGGCAGAATCCCAATATGAGCCAGAGTTGCTCATATTATCTCTCAGTAAGCCTTCAAATGAGTATTACGATAAGCATGTTGTTTGAAAAACAGGCAGGAGATTTAAAAGACATTCCTTCCTTCCTTTGAATATTCCTTCCTTTCCATATTTTTCCATGATCACTCCATATCAATAATAATAAAAAATATTCCACTGTCTGGAATAGCAAACATAGGTCTTGGTGCTGTTTGAGGTTCTTACACGCAGAAGTGGTGTTCCAAAATGTAACCACATGCAGAATGCAAATATCCAAATATCTGCAGAAAAGAAAATGCAAGGGTACACACACACATCTCCAAGTGCTGTGTAGTACTGCCAACTCTAATACAATTCCAGCCTCAGTGGAAAGGCACTGCTAAGCTATGTGCTTAGTTGCATGACAGCACTCACAAGTCTTAGATACAATTATTATCAGTGTTGTACTGACTGTAATTTGCCTTTTTTTGTCTACCTCAATTTATTTTCAAACCATAAGCTATTTTAGTGCTGAAAGTGTTCATACCATGCAAGCTAACTATTTACTATTCCGTTAACTTTCTTCTAAATTTAGACATAATATATGTGTATGTAAGTTTACAGGTATTATTTTTTTTTCTCCTAAGATAATTGTTTGTTAAGAGGGATCTTCTTAAGGGATTATAGTCCATTTACAATCAATCATTTTGCTTATCTTTAAAAATCTCTAAGATAACAGCAGTCAATGTATAGCAGTTCTTTCTCTATGCATACAAAATGCACACAAAATAATATTTTCCATCCAAGTCTCCTTACAGTCCAGCGAGGGAGTGGCAACAGGATGAGAGCCAAGGAATTTCCAGAAATCTTAAAGTGCTACTAAGTCATTACTGACTCAGTGTCAAGAATATTTGCTTGATGAAAGTTAGATGCAGAGCCATTCTGCCCCTAATTAGCAGATACTATCAATGCATCCCAACAACAGTAAAAGCTTCTTGCTTGCTTACAGAGTGGGGAAAGAAAAAGGGTGGTTACTTCCCCATTTAGGAACAAACACAACCTTACAGCACTCTGACTTCAAATAGTCTCTGGAAGAGACCATTTCAGTTACTACCTTTTCTGAGTCCCTTCCTCACCTCAAGTCATTCTTCATTTAGGTTATATTTCATTTACAGTTTAAAAGATTAATAGATCTGTTGATGAGAAAATATCCTTTAAAAATATTTGTAGATGTATAAAACCTGGAGACCAGTCCTGTGACAGAACGTCTTCCAAAATAGATTTAATGGCATACAGACATGAAGTCCTAATGAATGCCGAACTTCATTAGTCACCACAGAAGCAGTAATGATTTACATGTAGGAGTGTAAGAATGGACATTGTAGATTTCCTCAGGGTGATTTTTCAAAGTGGGAAGATCAAATACTTCAAAGTAGTTATGAGAATTTGTATTTGGTTGTAAAGGCATAATTTATTGCTCTATTATAGCTCCTCCTAAATCCTTAGCCAAGGAATTGGTGTGTGATTGCTGCCTTTCTCCCTTAGCTTGTTCTCTTGATCTACTTGTACTTTTAGTGCTCCTTTCTGGATGTTAAGAGAACAAAATTAAAAAGAAAACAAACCAACCAACGAATCCACTCAGGTGAAGAAAATGGATAGATATTCATGGTATGTCTTTGTAGCTTTATCTGTCATAACACAGTAAAACAAAAAGCATATATACAAGAGAACACAGGACAGGCTTTCAAAATGGAAATAATGCAACAGCTCCTTCTGTGGATGTGAAAAATCCGTTATTCCCATGCTGTGTTCTGAAAAATAGTGTTAAAAGGCTAGGCTTGTGGCTGTGTGAATAAAGAAAATAGTTGAGAACATATCACTGTCTCCTTAGTCCAGGTTCTTAGCAGTCAGGGTGCTGGCCCATAAAATGCCTATTATTTTGAAAGACATTATTTAATCTGACAGGGAAAGCATTGCACAGGCAAGTCACTATCTGGCTTCAGATGTAAGTCTCAAATCTGCTATAGCGTACCAGGTTGCAAAAACTAGTTGAAAAGCCTTTGAAAAGGGGATACACTTGGAAATCTTCCTGTCTGCCTCGGGAAGGAGGCATGTTGCTCCTTCACTCACAACAGCTCTGATCTACCTCTTTATAGCTCAGTACAGGCAGAGTCCAAACAAAAGCTAATACTTGAACATACATATATATCTGTATTTATATATGTCCTATATTCCCCTTTTCCAAAGTGCTTATCCTTTTTTTAAAATACCTTGTTTGAGACACAATGCTAACCTACCCTTATTTTAGCTCAGGAAGTTCTCTAGAACAGCAGAAACAGGTCCACCTTCAAGAATCCTGTGGACCAAAAGGAAGTCTTCTCATACTTCCCATAATGAGACCATGTACCAACTAATTACTCATCACCAATATCACCCCTCCCTCTTTTCTTGCATCCTCCATGTATTTAGTGGACTCCCATTTGAAACAGTGACTTAAACTCCTTTTGCATCCATCCTCCAATCTTCTTCTCCAAGGTGGTTTTCTGCTTTGGGTAATGTAGTTCTTTCCCAACAAATGTAGCTGCATCTCTGCAAATCTAGGAAAAAGTAGATGACATTATTTCTTGAATGTGAAGTGCTTGTTTAAGTGCTCTCTCCCCTTTGAATGGAAGCTGAAAACCTGACCCATTTTATATGGTCAGAGTTATAACCACACACAAGTTAAAAGCAAAGATACTTGGGGTTTTTTTAATTATCTAAATGCTGAGGACCAATCCATAATCCTTAAAATGTTATTGTAAATACTATAGCAGATAAAATTAATTGTATCTAAAAACATGCATGAAGGCAGTCAGCCATTTCATTGGCAATGTGGAAAAAAAATATTGAATAAACTAATTTCATAGCTGTCTTCCAAGTCCTTGGTTCAGAAGCAAGTTTGGAAAGTGACTTCTGCCTCTTGCTGCAGATGGAGATAATTTCTACAAGCAAACTCTACTGCTTCAAGTATTTTTATTATTTTTTTATGGTATTGACTTGGTATTCCTTTTTTTTAAGGGAATTATAACACAGAAATTTCAACTAGATACCTGCTGTTACAGACTGACTCAATACCAGAGCATGGAAATGACATGCTTCCTGAGAGAAACACTTCAAACCAGCACCTCACCTGGCTCTTCTGGTGAGATTTGTTCCTTCTGGATACAGCACTCTTTACAGATGTGACTGCTTGGAACTGATAGCTCTCTCCTAAATTACATTGTTAGAAGCTCCCCAAGACACAGGAATGATTTTCTGCAATAACTGTAGCATGCTTCAAATCAATTTTGGAATTTTATTAACTGTCCATGATGCATTGTGTGTGTGTTTCAGGGTCAACCATTATCATGCTACAAATATGCAGAAAGACTGATAAGTAATGCAAAGTGTATTTTCTAAAATTAATACAGAGAAGACTCTCCATATTAGCCTTCCAAGAATTCCCACCTCTTGGCAATAATCATTAAAAATCACGTGCTCCATAGATTCCACAGCTATCACAAATCACCCTGCCTTAATCTCTGAGAAAGCTGCTTCCACAGTGATGCACTTAATAGAAGTGATGCAGATACCTCCCCAGGGCTTCATAGCCTAGATCATGGCATCTTTGGGCATGAAGTTTATGGTGCCAGGAGGCCAAACTTGTTCAGCAAGAACCTTTTCTTGCCATTGGCTGCATCTGCTGACAGTGTTGTTGCTGCTGCTTGTGTTCTGGCTCTGTTGATTCTTGTGTCTCTGCCAAAGCCAGGGATACTGCTTTGGACCTGAAGACATGGAGAGGAGGAAGTGTCAGAACATGCCTTAGGGTTCTGCCTCTCCTGCGTCTTTTCTGTTGTTCCCTCCTGGGCAGGGATTCTGAAAGACTGTTCCAATACAAGTCCCGCAGAACCATATTTCCTTAGATAGATGTAGTTATCCACCACCTTGGATAAGGGTGATAACTCTCAACACAGCTATACCAATAATCAAGGTTTGTTTTAATCAAGCAGTAACTACTCAGCAGACTAAATACTGCAAGGCACCTTGGCACAGAACCTTGGCCTTTGTCAGACCCTTTTCTTGAATGTCTCTGTTGCAATTATGAGGGTGCTCATATTCCTAGTGTAAATAGTGCCAAGGGCAAGGGAAGACGGTGTGAAGATTTTTCCCCCTCTCTTCCCTAGACAAAGCTACATTTTCCTCAGGCTTATGCTACCTGCACCACTTCAGGCTGGGAGCTTGGTGGCTTTGGGATGCAGCTAAACTATCTGTCAAGCTGGAGACACCTCAGACTACAGACAAACTGTGTCTTACACTGAGTGGAAAAAGGCCACTGCTTGTAGTGCTCCCCCATCTATTGAAGCATTAATAACGCTTTTAAATGTCACCTGAGAGACAGTAGTTCTGCACAATGCTAGAATGTCTGACAACTGTAGATCCAAACCCATCTCTCATAATTGTCATAGCAAAGAAAAAGTCAGTGAGAGAAGCTATTTTATTAAAATATTTACTTTACAAAGCATATAGTTTTGAACAGCTTCTTAGCAAAGCATGCAGTCCATACATGTGTCTTTGGAAGATCAACTGCCCCTAGGAAGTTACCAGAAAAGAGGTACCTGCTTGGTTCCTTCTGGAAATGAGACCAGACCACGATGAATACCAGTTTCCAAGGGGATACATATAGCTCTTGGGTATGATTACCAAATTCATAAAATAAGTAATAACAGAATCTGTATCTCAGCTGCTGTTTTTTTGATTGCTTGCTTTCCTCCTCAGTCTTGGTCAGGGGACCAAGTTTATTTTTGTTGGCACTATATTTTCCATGTTTTGAAGCATTAGAAGAAATACAACAGGCAACAAAATACCACAGAACGCCTTAGACTCACTGCATCAGTGATTGTTAGGCCAACATCACCCTCCCAGTCAAATTTGGGACCCAGTCATTTTTGTTAAGAGAGTATTTAATATTTCAAGCAATGGCCATGAAACCAACAATGGGAGCTGACTGATATACCATCCAGCAGTCCTCGGATATTGTCAGACATTATGCTGTCACAACTGAGTTGCTCTTCCTTTTTGTGTTCTATCTTCTTCTTTGGGTCTCACAGCTATCCTTCCATGAGTTTTCTTGCCGAGAGCAGGAGGAGCCTTTCTTGGCATCAGGAAAGTAGTCAGTCAAGATCATTATCATACTGAAAGTAAACTATCTTTTATCTCAAGAAGTTCTCATGAAGAAGGTCCAATCACTCTATGAAACCTCCTGAACACAGGGGAAGGATTTGTGCTGTTTGACCTCCAGGATACAAACTCTCTTATCTGTCACACCATCTCAGGAGATGTGGCAGAGCAAAACCAGCACAAGATAGGCTATTATCCTCCAGGAACATGATGTAATTTAACAGTGACCACAGTATTCAAAGCAGTAGCAGCATACTTACTGTTTAAAAGCAGTATTTGTCCACTCCTACCAGGATGGATAGCAAGCAGAGATTGTCTAGTCAAGCTCTGTATGAAATACTGTACATGCTCTGTCTACTACAGAACTTGTTCTCTAAAAGATAAGAAAATACTGGAGTGAGTCCAGTGAAGGGCTGCAAAGATATATATTTAAGATACTGGAGCACCTGTCATACAAGGAGAGGTTGAGATTGCTGGGATTGCTCAGTCTGGACAAAGGGCTTGGGCCTAATGTGTATAACTACCTAAAAGGAAGGTGTAAAACAGACTCTTAGTGGTATCCACTGAAGGGACAAGAAAAAAAGTATATTCAATTTAAACATAATTTTCATTTATTTGTTTTGAAACAGAGTGTGAGCAAACACTGAAACAGGTCACTCTGAGAGGTAATAGAGTTTCCCACCGTAGAGGTATTTAAAAGTCACCTGAACACAGGTCCTTTCTAAGCTCAGTGATTCTGTGAACTAGTAAAGACCCTTGGAGCTGTATTTCTTTGGCAGAGATTATCAGATAAAATCTTCCTAGTGGTGTGACAAACCTGAACCTGCTGAGAATCCACAAATCCCACTGCCAGACTCACTGTTTCTAATTTCTCTCAGCAGAACATATTCACAAAGACAAAAATGAAAAGCTACTTGCTCTCACTAGAGCTGGAGTTTAGTACTCATACTGTTCATATGTATAACCCACTTTTCTCTCCCTTTGCTCCAGAATTCTGCATACTTAGTATTTCATAGCCAGGAGGAAAAAATGTGGTCTGTTAGTATAAAAGGATGAGGAGTCTGAAGACAGGTACACCACACAGTTATTAGTGATGGACTTTGTCTTAATTTGCAGTCCATCTATACATTGCACTGTTCTCAATCTCTTTTTTACTTGTGAACTGTGGTTTCTTGAAGCATAAAATAAAGTAGAAATTCTGAGGTTGAAAAGCTGCAGATCTCAAAGGAGGTCAGTCTGAATTCTAGCTCTCATCATTCCATCATAAAGGTAAGTCTGTTTTTAACACTTGTTTTACTCAGTGTTTCTTGCTTATCAGTAGTAAAGTAGTTCTATGTAAATCTTTCTCTGCTAGTAAACGTCACTAATTGTAGAGACAAGAGAAATGAAGGTAGTTTCTAGGCCATCGTGAGGAAAAAAAAAAGACCCACCATTATAAAAGTCACCCTTTTCTCCATACTGTTCCAATTGCTGTACCAATTGCTAGCAGAGTACTGTGACCTGATGTGGGCTCAGCCAGCATTTACATAAATGACATACATATAAGATTCCTTTTTCTTGTTTTGGATTACAAAAAGTCAAGGGGGCTATTAGCTTTCTAAGTATCCATCTTCAAAAAGGGCAAGGCCTCCTCAGTTGTATGTGCGAAATAAATGGATAATCCTAAGAGTAAAGGGAAAGTAAAACAAGTCTCTGTAGAGACAAGGCAACCTGCCACCCAACCCCGAGAAGCAAGACATCGTGCTGTTACTCAAGGTATGGCTGCAGTTCTGTCAGCACTGTTCCTTTCTGAAGTAATCCCAAGAGAAACTCCTGTTATACAACAACATAATGAGCTTTTAGTAGCGCATTGTCTTACTTGACAAGACATTGCATAGCCCACCTAGACAGGCAGTCTTATGCTTTATAGATACAAGTTTATTCTTTTTAGATGACAATTTAAAATTTTTCGCAAAATACTGCACTTAGAAGATACAAAGGCTTCTGTTACAAAGTTGCAGTCCCAATATGAGGTTTTAAAATAAATTAGGCACAAAGTAGATTAGCAACACAAACACATCATTTACATCCTTCCCCATCCCTGCCCAGACATCCATAGTCATCTGAGTTCAGAGACCACCACCTCCAAATATTAATATATTTCATTGTTTTTTCACCAACACAGCACATATTTTCATTGCACAAGACTTTCATTCATAAGAATTGCGATCTGTTGTTTCAGAAAACTCTTGAATTCATCAGCTTACGAGGGAATGATACCTGCAGTACAGTTCATCCTTATGGTTCACTGAATGGCATCAAGAAATCAGATCCTCGAGATGCTTTTCTGGCTCCCTGCTAAATGTGTGTGGTTTCTTGCTCCCTTCTCCCCACAAAGTTGCCTATTATTAGTTTGTGATGCAGGATCATATTTAAGGCATTATAAACAGGCATAACCAAAGCAACTAAATTCAATAATGTATTTTCATAATGAGGTGAAAAGAAAACAGGTCATTGAATTAAAAAGAATAGGTCAAATGAAAGCTGTTAAGAGCCAATTAAAAAGCAACTTTTCTGAATCTTGTTATAATGAGAAATGAGGCACCCTAAGTTCACAGCTGCTAGAGAAGCAAACCTTTCCCACCACCACCTTTAGCAAGGTCCACTTTATAGCTGCTGGTCTCTGAATTTTGTGCTTTTTCACTCCTTCTTTGGTCGACCTTTGAAGGAATCCATCAAATGGAGGGCTCCAAAATAGTCCAGAAGGACAACAGTTGCTTTCCATGGTAGCATGCTGTAAGGAAGAAGATAAAAAGGAACAAAACAGACATCAGAGGAGCTGTGCAGTTTTATCACAGAACTATTTTTACCTGGCTAGTACTGACAAAGGCAGTATACTTTCTAGAACACAGACCTGCTGGTCCTCTCATAATACCTATTATACTCATTTGGCAGCCTGAGTTATTGGACAGATCAGTATCCCATGGTTTGCAACAGAGTCAGAAGTCCCTAATGCTGGAGCAAGACAACAGATAGGTGCTGGGCTAATGGTTGGACTCAATGATCTTAGAGCTCTTTTCCAACTGATTCTGTGACGTGCAGTTACTGAGAAGCAACCCCATTCTCTACAGCCCGCAGTAAAACTGCACTCCAGTGTAGTCAGCAAGTCACAGTTAGACATTTCTGTCATTGTTCTGTGGTCCAAGGGTAAACTGAACCCCTAGAAACAAACAAACAAACAAAACCTCCAGAAATGTGCAGAACTTAATGGAAATTCAAAACAACAAGTAGAAGCCTGTTTTGTACTTGTAGTCAAACATATAGTTGGAACATCCCTGGACAGAAAAGTGAGAGAGGAAAAAAAGGAAAGTAATAACTTACTGTTTCAAAACAACTACAAAATAAAGGATGCGTGGTATCAGCAACATCTCTTGGTTCTGCCGAACAGCAGTGACTATCTTCTCAGCCACATACTCTGGATCCAGCATAGGAAGCATATGTGGCCACCTGAAAGAAAAAATTTCTTACTATAATACAAATTGCTTTGGATTCACATTTTACTCAAAATAAGTCTCCATTTTACAATTATTCAATTAGAAAAAGAAATACCACAAATCCTATGAAAAACAGAACTTTCATTATGTTACAGTGAGTGAACATTGTTATTTGGCCTCTGCATGATCGCTCATAAGAGAAGTCAGTCTCCTCATATTAAGACACACCAGGCCTTTATTTGGCTCCTAAATTTTGTCATTATACATGCATATGGAGCAAAGTTATGCCACTGACTTCAGAAAGTGAATGGGGACTTAGAAATCAGAGAGGACACCTGGAGCATTTGGCTTCTGAAGAGGAAAGGACACAATTATATTTCACTTTTCAGCTTAAATGAAAAGTAAAGTACCTATGCCTTTGCCATTTGGGTTGCCCAGTCACTGGATAGCACTGTTAACACCCATTTGAAGTCCTAAAAACAACACAAGCAGAGAAAAGCCTAGCTCATGATTTTCATAAAGAAAATAGGAGTATGTAACACACTAAATGTGCAACTTGCATAAAAGCCTCACAAGAGTTTACTCACTTGTTTTTAACACCATCAAACATTCCTGTGTTTATGGTGTAAGGACACACAATTGTGGTTTTAACACCAGTCTTTCCCAGAGTTCTCATCTCTACATCAATTGACTCTGCAAAACCAACTGCTGCAAATTTACTTGCACAGTAATCTGTAAAACAAAAAATTAGAGTTAAATATTTAAATTGACAAATTAAACTTTACTGACCAGACTAACAGTTTTTGACAGAGAACAAAAATTTTGCTCTAGTAAGTAAACTAACTAGCCATCTTTAATTTTTCCTTTTTTTTTTTACAATGTCCAACACCACACTATAGTATAAAAATGATACATACATAGTACCTGTCTGATAATAAAACACTTCACTAAAGAATAGGAACAGTTTTCCAGATTAGGTTACTAATAAAATTTGCCTTTGATGTGATTCATGCCTTGACTTTCCCTCTCCTAAATTAACTCTTGTTCTAGACTGGCAGCCAGGGGTTTTCTCACTGCACCCCTGCTATCACTTTTCCACTCTCTATGGAACAATGGTAAATGAAATGAAATTATCATTTCATACCATTCTTTGAATCCATGCACTTGCTCTTATGTGTCAAACTCAAGGTTTCAAGACTCTCTAATGTGGTTTCAACTTGAAAGTCAATTTGTCCTCATTATCACTGCCTTGAGGCTAGATTTCCTTTACTGCTATGTCACCTTATTTCATTTTCCTCCCCCTTTGTATATATTTTTCAGAAATGCCTTCTGAATTTTCACCAAATCTAAAGTGGCCTCTTCCTTATCAGAAACCTCCAAGCCAACTTTAAAAACATTGAGGTTCTCAGTTTCCAAAGTTCTATATGGCTTGTAGATCCTCTAACTGCCTTGGCAGAAAAACCTGCTTCACAGCACTGTTGAGAGTCTGGAAAACTCTTCTTAAAGAAATTGTCTATTTAAGGTCAGTTGCTTTGAAAGCGTGACTATTTGCTTGACCGATAAGGAAAGATCCAGAAAACTCAAATTCAGTTTTGGTTTTTTTTCCCATGAATATTGATTGCAGATTTAAATCAAACTAATTGTCTAAGTGAATATTGGCTTTAATACACTACCTGAAAGACGACTGACTCCGCAAAGTCCTGCAGAGCTTGCTATGCTAACCAAGTGTCCATGGTTAGAGGCAATCATCGCTGGGAGAAAGGCTTTGGAAGTCTGCAATGTAAGTCAGAGTTGCAATGTTACATTTTACAAAGTAAGCTATATGCTATAATATTTTGAAGGTGTTGTTTTTAGAGCATTCTCACTACAGTTTAAGTAAGCCTTCCCCTTTCCATTATAGAAAGGGGGTGTGTGTGTATGTGGAGCTTGTTGTTTGAATGCTAACCTTCAACTATTTAAATGGGGACTTCCCCAGCTACAGGAGAACTGCCAAAGACAGACAGTAACTTGCTGAAAGCTAAATATATAGATTCAGCTAGTCGTGAGGTTTCTTACGGCTCACCACTGCAATTTTTCAAATGAGAGTGTTCACTGCAAATTTTCTAAAATGGCAAAAATTTGAATTTCACATTTTCCTTCAATTAAATTAATTGAATCTTTGTGATTAAATTTATTTATAAATGAACTGAAACATGTTTTAATATCTTCTTTACAATTCTTTATGATAGAAATACCATATAGGTGATCTGCCTTCCCTGGAAGGAAATAAAACACATTAGGTTACTCATTTTAAACAAAAGCTCCACTTACTATTAAGAGTATTATCTCAAGATGCAGTATTTCTTACTGAACCGTTTACAACACAAAACAGCTAGAACAGGAACAGAACTGAACACTTATCTGTTACTAGGACAGCAACTATTAGGCTGGGCCTGCTTTATATCAATTAATAATAAGATTATAACATATGGCTGGCCTCAGAATTTAGCAGATGGTAAACTTCAGTTCTTAATAGCAATTCTAAATGTGAAATGCTTCCACCTGCCTACACCAGAAATTCCCAAAGGACCCATTTTTCCACCCCTTTTTTTTTCTTAATTATTATTTTACAGACTCCAGGGCATAGAAAGCAATTTCTTGTATCATTTCCAACTGAACTTCCAAAGAGCTGTATATGCTTGCGTGTTTCCCTCAATCCCAAAAGGCAAAATTAACACTGAAAACATGTTAGAAGGATTTTTTAGTACATATATGCAAAATGTAGGTATTACCCAGAAGTGTGCCATTGTGTTCACTTCCATGGTTTTTTCTACAAGTGAATCTGGAGAATTAATAAAATCCTTCCCAGTTACAATACCAGCATTGTTGACTAGGATGCTAACATCACCAACTTCTTTTTTAACCTAAAAAAAAAAAAAGCATCAAGATACTACAATAAATACAAAACATGCTTTACAAGTACTATATATGAAAACTTAAATGGAAATATTAAGTATTTCAAATAAGTTCAACTTATGCTTATTATGGATCCAAACACCTCAGGCTCTTGCACATTTTCACCTGATGCCTTTTTAAATCTTAGCTTTCAACTGGATTTTCCTCTCTTCAGAGATGTGAAGCACAACAGCTCCACACAGGTTTCCGCATTCAGCATCTCCATTTCTGGGGAAAACTGTTCCAGATAAGTATCTACTGCAGAGAGCTTAATTAATGAAACAAACATTTTTCTACAGTAAATCCATCTTAAAACCAACGAGCAATTCTGGACTAGAATCTGGTACACTATACACCAGAAAATAAGTTGGCTAAAAAACAGTATCTATACACCTAATTCAGTAAGAGGAAGTTCAGTTCTCTTTTTTTCATGAACAGACTCACTTGAGAGAAGAACTACAGACCAGCTGATACCAAGATACCAGCTCTCAAAAGGAGAATGAAAATATTTAATATAGTATCTGAAGTACAGTTCATTGACCTGAGCTATCTGGGAAAAAAAGAAATGAGTACTCTTTATGTTGTTTAACTTCCAGATTAAGTGCTAAACATGTACTGATCAGTAGTTTTGGAAAAACAGTTTGATTTTATACTATCTTGCAATTGCAGATCACAGAACTTTCATTTCTTCACATTGCTTCTTTTGCTAGGTGCCCACAATGACTGAAGAAAGCCCAAGCAGACCAGGTAGGCTAGCCTATATAACAGTAAAGAATTAAAAGGTAATTTATCACATATCCTTTGTTCTAGCTTAACTTTCTCATCTTCCTTAAACTTGTTCCAACCTTGTCCATGTTTGTTGACTAAGCAAGGGTTAAAAAAAACCAAACCAAACCAACAACAAAAAAACCCCAAATAACAAAAACCCAACCAAATCCCAAAAAAACCCACACACACAAAAACACAGAGCATCCTTGACAGGATTACTCAGAATAGCTTATATAACAAATTCATCACCAAGAGCCCCTCTCCACCTTAGTCATTGCTCAAATATTCTTGTCTGTCTATTCACCGCTCAAAAAGTTGTATAAATTTAAACATTCTGAAGCAGTGATACATGATCTCCATGGGCAGCCTTAGACAAGTTGTTCTAGTCAGCAATCTAAGTATGTACCCCTCATCACAAGTTAAAGATAGCATAGACTAATAAATGTAATTGTTAGTACAGGATGCTTTAATACTGCCTTATGCCAGATGATCTAGCAGTCCTGGAAACCTGGACCAGTACCTCAAATCTACTCTTTGGGGCAAATAAATATCAGAACAAATGGTCATGTTGCTTTTGTGCAAGCAAAAAGCAGACAGAGCTGGGGAATGTGGTACATACAGCTTGTAACTCAGTGGCTGGGGCACTCAAGTGAGATGAGTAGAGCAAACAGTGAACAGAACTTTTATCACCCCATTTCTAACTGGTGGTGAAAACATGAACAACCTCTTCCTTTACCACCTGGCTCTACTGAGTCTTACAAAATATATTCACATTTTGGATGGAGTTCAAAGCAGATTCAAGTGCCTTCTTTGCAACCCAGACAAATAAGTCCACCTTTGCAACACCTCTGTTCATGCTGCTTCCCTATTAACTAAATGTGGCAGCTTTCCTCAGCAAATTGGCTGTTTTACTTCACTTCTCTCAGCTCTCCCTTGTGCCTGACACTGCCAAGACACTTAGCCCAGGCTTCCACACTCTGCTGTGAGGCCAAGTATAATAGACCTTTATCAAGCCTTTTCTCTAGATACTGGGGCTGGAGGACTGTGTGTATGTGTCTAGAAATAATGCCAACTTTCCAGAGTGCTAAACCTCTCAAATTGTGCAGTGCAGGAAATTACATTCCAGGGGCTTTAGGCCTCAGTAACACAAGCATTATGCAAACAGCTGATCTGACTAAACATATTTTTCAGGTATAAACACTATTTCCTGTTTTTTTCTGAATTTATATTTATGCATTTACATTGAAGTTTAGTAGTGAGCAATTCCCGTGATTCCCAAACAGCATCCCAAAATGTATACTTCCTAAGAACCATGAGCCCTTCCATAACTGCTTACAAGAGGTAGAAGAAAACACTAGCCGTTTTATAGGCAGCACGAAATACCACTGGGAAATGTGCTTCTACTGTTGCTCCTCTGCACAGGAAAGAAGATTCTTAGAATACTGGAAAACTGACTGTAAAATGTCATCTTGACTAAAAACCAAGAAAAAAACCCCAGTGGATAAGTAAAAAAAGTACCATGAAAGAGAGATCCTGAAAGTAACTGTGAGCCAAGATGCAGTTTTGCAACACGATTAAGAGGCTTCTGTTTCTTCACAAGCAGGAGTATAAAAAAACAGAGTTACTTCCCCCTTTCAAAGTCCTAGATTCTTGAAGTTTATCTGAACTTGAAGAAGGGGTAGATCAGAGAAGGTCACATTCCTTTACAAGTTGGGTACTTCTGGAACAGGGGTATTAGAAACAAATTTTAAACTATACCTATTGATAGGCAAAAGCTCTCCTTGATCCTATTGGTACAGGAAAGAACCAAAAGGCCTTGCACATGTGAGCTTGTTGTTCTTCCTCCTACTGAAGTAACTTTTCCTGGTGTCTCTGTGTGGCTGATAAAGCAGGGGTGAAAGGTTCACATAACAAATTTCATTTTAAGATTGTTTTACGGTGAGCAAAGTTTAGAACCATACCTTGTCCTGCCTGCATGAATTTAGTTCACTATAGTCTTGCAAAACCCCAAGTCACTGTGTGAAGCTGAATCATCAGAAGCAGAAAAAAAACAGAACCTGGAACCACACTGTGTTATCTTGCAAAGGCTGATGCTGAACACCATGAGCCAAAGTCTCCTATGCTGCATTAAGAAAACAGTGACACAGGGCACCAATACTAAAGCCTTTTTATCACTGATAAGATGGTAAAGTTGTTAGCATGATTCTACATCATCAGCAGGGCACGACGTTTCTGAAATAACAGTAGTATAGTATTTTCATCTCTGCAGATCTGCAGGAGGATTATTAGTGAATCTGACAGTTAGTGAACTGCTGACAGAAGGTTGTAAGTGAAGGATCATACAGCAAGACCCTATTACAGCTTCTTTGCTCCTGTCTAGCTCTGTTTATATTGTCCTGAACCTGTGTCACATGCAGATCTACACCCTCTTCTCTTTTTTAAATCTGTCCAGAATGGCTCAGGTGCTGCTTTTCTCCATGGGACTGAAGTGCTAGCCCTCAAGTTCTCAAAACTGAAGGTTAGTTTTCGTCTTCTTCACTGCAGTGTCCTTCACACTACAATACTCCCTCCCCCTCTAGTTCTCCCAGTTCAGCAGGAAGCACAGCTATAGGCCAGGCAGCTACTCTGCAGGGACAGCAAATGTCCAGCTCAGCTGGTGTAAAGGAGCTGCAAGGGTGACCAAGGATGATCAGAATACAAAACTAATAGCACCAGCCTCTAACAAGCTGCAAGTTATGCCTAAGCTTCACTTATCAGAAAGCTTGTTGTAGTCATTTTCGCACAGATAGAAAAAGGAAGAAGGCTAGAGCTTCTTAAAGAGCACCAAAACCTTATTTCAGCCAAGAGATGTTCCCAAAGACAGTGGAATTTTTTATTTTTTTTTAAAGAATTCATTCCCAGGCAAACACTCACTCACTGTGGAAACTTTTTAGTCCAACAGTTAAGTTTAGCAAATTTTAAGCAAATGAGAACAAGTTGTTATACTGGAAACTGTTAAGCAATTTTGGCTTTTGGCAATACTACTAGTCTGCCCAAAATATCTAACCATATGCTATGTTTACAAAGCTATTCAGAAATGAAAGAAAGAAATATTTAAGACATCAAGTTATATTTATTAATTCAGATAAAGTGAGTCTGCAAAAATCTATTCACAGCCATGGAATTATTTGAAAATTGCCTAAGCAGTTAATCCTTCTTACAATCTATGGTCTTTCGGGTTTACTTTTGGTATAAGCCTGCCAGAACTTGAAATACTGCTTTAGTTTCAATAAATTGATTTTCCACACTTCTCAAGTAAGTGCCTGCTTAGTAATTGAATGAATGAATGTGAAGCTACCCAGCTGAAATGAGCACCTGAAAAAGAAAACCAACTCTTTTTATTTTTTTTTTTTTTTAAGGAATAGAGCTACACAAGTTAACTCTAAATCAGAATTCTTGAAATAGATAAGGCACGATACATTCAGTATTAATTAACTTTAATCTCTTGCTTTGAAGCCACTAAAAAACTTAATCACGAGCCTTACACAGCTTGCCTTAGAGCAGTGTCAAAGCTACAAATAAGATACTTTACCTGATCAGCTACTCTGTAGATCTCCTGCCTTTTGCTGCAATCACAGATGTAACAGTGTACTCGTGGTGCTCCGTTTTCTCTGGCCAGTCTGACCGTCTCCTTGAGCCCCTCCTGATTAACATCCCAGAGAACCAACGTGGCTCCAAGTTTGGCAAACTTTAATGATAAGAGTCTCCCAATGCCACTTGCTGCTCCTGTTATTAATACTATTTCACCACTGACATTCTTCTTCCGTCTAGGCACAATCAAGAACACTAGTGACTCCAGTAAGTAATAAATAACAAGCCCAGTGACTTTTAACGTTTCCAAGAAGAAGTTCATCTTGAGGCTATTTCTTCACGTACCTGAGGAAAAAACCCCAAACATTTACTGGGTAGGATAAACCATGGAGAAAAACCAAACAGCAACATTTCAAAACTGAAAAACATTTTCAGATCCATTCTAAATATTTTCTCTGGCCTGCTTTTGAGGGTTGTTTCAAAAAATATATATAGGCCTACACCTGCATATGTGACCCTGTTTCTGTCTCATCTCCAAGCTGCTTGTCCAGCATGCAGTACATGATTCATTTAGCATTCACCACCAGCAGGAAACCACTGCCCTCTTCTGCTTTAGAAATTCCCCATTCCTCATGTTATGGGTTTCATTCTATGCTCTGACAGAATGTGGACTCAAAATCTAGGGGAAAGAAAAAAAAACCCAAAAGTGACAACTACCCATAGAACATCTTATAAAGAAATGCATAAATGCATGACAATTACAAATCTAAACTTATGGCTTGATCAAACAATTTTAATGCTCACAAGCTAGTACTTTGGTAAGGAAAAATTCTGCTTTTAGGACAATGTTTTTTGCTTTGTAGGCACTCCTTGTTGTCACAAAATCATATACAGAACAAGTCACAGTTTCAACTCTGCTGAAAAACCAAAATACTATGCCATAAGCATAGGGAACTCAGAAGACAACATGCTTATAAATCTCTAAAACACAGCAGGTAAATAACTGGCTGTCACTTCTAAGCTTTTCAACAACCTGCACTACCATTACTGAGGTGAGCCTGCTTTTACAGTTAAACACAGTGCTTTAAGAATGCACTGCAAAACTATTCAGTTTTTTCTCTTCACCTTTCTGCATTAAGCAAATGTCATAGACTTTAATCATACCATCTCAGGTATGCTTTTAACCTCACAGTCCATATTCATCCCAGTAATGCTGAACACCAGGCAGGCATTTAAGCCCTTGAAGGAATGTTATTTTATTTCTCAGTATATGAATGCTATGCAAGAAATGGACCCTTGGTCAAAGCAGATCTTAATCTCTTACTATAGTATGAAGGATTAATCTTTTTCAGCTAAAGGTAGACCACACTGGCACTTACACTTCAACCTTTAGCACTGCATGCCCAGTTTGCTTACATTGTTAGTGAACTTTGCTGTCTATGTATATAGGTAATCCTGTTTGACAAGTGCCAGGGGATAAGTTACTTAGATCCCTACTACTCTGAGCAAAGTTCATGAAACACAGCATGTCGACATAAAGGAGTTACTATCTCAGATTTTGTACATGGGAAACAAGGGCAGTCCTGAAAAGAGATAGGCCACTGCTAGAACAGAGATAGTTATTTCAGAAAGTTTTCTGGCAGAAACACTAGTACATCTTAAAACGATTCCAACAACAGAAAAAACATTTGTCAAAAACATAGTGTATACGAAAACAAGTTCTTTTGGGAGAAGTCATAGGGTGAGTGCTTTCTATTGAATACTTTCCATTTCTCATTCTCATTAAAATGTGGCAAAATGTGCACTAGTAAGAAATGGAAGAAATATCTAAACAGCAGAGGTACATTTTTCTAGAGCTAATATTGACATTTCCTGTAATAGGGTCTCATAGCTACAGAGCTACTACAGATTAAGCAAAAATATAGTTATAAAATAAAAGTGTTATTAAACTTCATGTATATAAAAAAAACACCAGCAAGTTTTTGGAAACACACATTCTTTGTTGAGCCTAAAACAGAAGCAACAAATCTTTAAAATAAATGCAGTTGCTGAAACTTAACTTGATGGAACTAATTTAACGCACTAAACATTACATCCTCCATTTACACGAATGTGGGCTGGTAACTCTGGAGTAGATAAGGATGTAAAGTTAAGGAAAACCAAGGGAGGCAATTGCCTTCAGAGACAATACACATTTTGACCTAAACCCAGTTTAGAACTTATGACAATAATTCTTTAAGCAAAATAATCATATATTAAGTTTGTACAGGGCAGAGGCACATTAGATCTTTCAGAAAAGTACTGACTTTCACTTAATGAAATAGAATTGTTTAGGCATATGGACCACCGGAGACTTCCTGTTAGAACACCAGCTCTGCATTCTTCAATGTGACACTTAATTTTCACTGACACATCTCTCCCTTAACCAAACTTTGACTGGGGCAGGAGTCCTCCATTATCACTAGCTCACTGCATTGGCACTGCTAATTACACCAGCTACTGTAACCAAGCATATCCATACAGACAATTAAATTTACTAAGTCACTTTGCCAATTTTGGCTCCTCAACCAAATAAAACAGAGATTTATTTCCAGGTGAATTAACCGAAGGTGCCCTTTGCACGTATAAAATCTCAGATCACTTCTGATGCCATATATTGTCTTTTAAAATGCCTACATCCACAGAGACTTAAGTGTGGAAGACTTTTATGCGGTTGTGAAGTATCAGCGGTCTTACAATTGTTTATCAGACAGATTTCAAGTGCAGATAACTTTACCGGCAGAGGCTTGTTGGTACCTGTGACAAAACTCATAGCCAACAGGGTATTGCAAACCTGACAGGCTCTTGAAAACTATCATCGCTGTCACATCACAAAGGCAGTATTGTCGCTACCAGCTGAACGGCAAAACACTTCTGCTACCCGAAGGGACGAAAGGCTGATTAGGTAACTACGTGAGCAGCATTTGCCATGCATGAATTTTTCTCACTACACCTGGAGGGTTACGATCCCACAAAAACACAGCGGTCCTGTAGCCGAGGCTGCCCAACAGCTGAGGTGCAGCAGCACCTTCCTCACCCCCCGGAGGATGCCGGACAACCTCACCCTCACTGCGCAGACCGCGTCTGCTAACCCAATCAACAGCACAGCAAAACCACGGGCCGCTTCCAGCCGCGGTGAGCTCTCCGCCCGCGCCCCCGCTCCTCCCGCCCCGCGAACACGAACACGCACCCTGTGCCGTCCCGCAGCGCCCACCCGGCCCAGAACGCCCCCAGCCCCGCGGGTACCTCGGCCCGCCCGGCGTGGCGCAGCGACTCCGCAGAGGGCGGCAGGGAAGGGGGCAGGAGCACGGCAGGGCGGAGCGGAGCGCGGCGCAGCAGCCCTGCCTTTATGCCGGGAGCCCGCCCCGGCGCGGCGCTGACCGGATGGCCAGGGGCGGTACGGCAGGGTATGGCACGGCTGGGTATGGCAGGCCAGGGCAGGGCAGGGTATGGCAGGGCACGGCAGGATATGGCATGGCATGGCAGGGCACGGCAGGGTATGGCATGGCAGGGCACGGCAGGGTATAGCATGGCACGGCACGGCACGGCAGTGTACGGCATGGCGCGGCAGGGTATGGCATGGCACGGCAGGGCACGGCCCCGCGGCGGCACAGAGCCGGGCCGGGCGCTGCCCGCCCTCGCAGGGGCTGCCGGCCCGCAGGACGGGACTCGGCCGGGCGGGGGGAGCGGGCAGGGCGAGACGGGTCCCCCCGGGAAGCGGAGCGGCGGCCCCGGGAGGCGGCGGGGACCCTCGGCCCCCTGGGCTCCTCGCTGAGGCCGGGGTAGGGCCAAAGGCTCAAAGGACGAAGCAGCTTTTGGGGCAGAGGCCGTCGGGACGGCTGCCCCATTGCGCTACGGGATGTGTAGGATTTAGGGAAGCCTGTGTTAACGAGTCACTATGCGTGCGGTGGTTGATACTCCACGTAGAGACCTGCACCAAAGGGCATGGTTGGTGTGATCACCTGGCCTGTAGGGCCAAACCTTGCATGAAGCCATGCTGGATGGAAGGGACTTCACCAGGATGAGCAGCGTGACCCTTTCAGCGTGGTTTCCTCTCAAAGGAATGAATGACACTTCAGCTTGCAAAATGTGCCCTGGCTGTAGTCAGAACTGAGTCTTGAGTTTGTTAATTCAATGCAATGCTCTGCATTTACTGTTACGTATGACTGAATCCCTTAGGGCAGCATTGTTTTGGAGTGGTTTTTAACCTTATGCTCATCCTTAGGCAGCAGAACTCTGAAACTGTAAGGTACTGAATATTCACAACTTCAAGGAAAGTTTATATGAAGAGATGTTTGTATAAGCAGGAAAAAGTATGACTGAAGGTATTTGCTTGGCAAATTATTATTGTGATCATTAATTTGCCTCCTTTCCAGACTGGGATATTTGTGTAATTTTTATACTTCTGTAGAAGCATGAGAACACAGCTTTGGGAGTGTTATTTTCACCTGAAGAATTAAGCAAATGCTTATGAAACACTAGAATTAATATACTGCTCAGTAACAACTATTAAACAGCAATTAATAATGTGAGATACTTTGGGCACCTTTGAAAATCTGTTGTTTGATCCAGTAACCTTCAAAGAAAATTTGAAAACTTCCACGACCACTTTGAAGGAAAAAGCACAGAAGCACACTTGGCAATACATACTGATGAGGGAGCAGGTTGCTTTAGTTGCTTGCTGGCCTTGGAATAAAGGGATCCCCCAAAGAGCAGAGATTTGAAAGGTGCTGTGCTGTTTAAATAGACACGTTTCTTGGTTTCCCTCCCTATTCTATTTAAAGTATCATTGAAAGAGGTCAAAAGGTCTTTTATTTCAGCTATGCAGCTTTGGATCAGAGTCCAGGCTCTCAACTATCGACTGCTGCACCCTCAAGAGCTATTCAGAGAAGAGAAGTAAACTGCTGTTAGAATATTTTGGTGGGAGTTACTGTATTGTTGTATTAATACAGTATATTCAGGAGGCTAATGATAATCAAACAGTGACACTGTTGACTGTTGCTTTCTTTTTGTCAATTGTATTGTTTACAGTGGCTCTCTTAAAACAAAAAAGTGTAAAAAAAACCCCATTCATTTAATTTTAAAAAGGTTTACCTATGTGTTTTATATTAATACTTGAACATTAATAGCGTTTAACATTGAGACTGACCTTATGATTGGAGTTGGAAGCTAGAAGGCAGGAGACATCTTCTTTCCCTGCCTGTACAGAGATTTCTGCATGTAATAAACTCACTGAATAAAACTTGCTGAAACACAACTCACCAAATAGCTCGACTTCACTAGTCTAAGTTATGAAAGACTAAAATTAGTCTGTAGAGAAACGATTTTTAAGATATGAACTTAGCATCTTCCACAGTTTTGGGTCAGAGAAGGCCCAAGTGGTATCATTAGTCTTAATTCAAGTCTAGAAATGGAACTGCACTAATTTGTCTCAGATGGGGATGTCTTCCTCTTGCCACATGTTACTTTTGGACCAATTTGTGAGTGCTTCAGAATTCGAGGAGTGTAGAACCCCATGGGACTGGTGTTGTTTGTTTTGTGTAACATCTTGATGGATGTTTTCAGAAGAACCCAAGGTCATTAAAGTCATAAGAACATGTTTGAGGAACTTGGTAAGTGCTCTCACTTCTGCTTGTCTGTAGCACTTGTGCTACATAAATGTACTGCTAATCTGTAGCCATGTTTTACTGAGGGCTGTACTGTATTTTGGCCTACCTTAGAGAAAACACTTGGCACCTCAGCTGGAACACTGTAACCAATAGCACACTACAGTGCTATTTATGTTCCACGTGAATCAGTGGTAGATGTTTTATTATATTCACCTTACTTTGTCACAACTTGATTATGGATGTGTTAAGCAAACGTGGATAAAGCAAATAGAGTGTAAGGGTTAGTCTAAGATGGATAAATGCATGTGACTAGGATAGTCATCCTCACTTCAGAGTAATAAAACCAAACAACAATTTCCTGTTGGAGCCATAGTCTCTTAAAAGCTCTCATACTATTTTTATTTTACCAGAACACTCAAAATGTGATAAATATTTTGATATTAAAGCCTCAATTATCTCCCAGGTACCCTAGCTGTTGTAGTGGAATTGTGCAATATCTTTCTGCTTTCCTTGAATTCCTACCATGAAACTTGTAGAATCTTAAGAAGACCTCATTACAGTCTTCAACATCCTTGTGAGGGAAAGAGGAGGGGCAGGTACTCATATCTTCGCTCTTGTGACCAGTGATGGGACTTGAGGAAATAGAATGAAGCTGAGTTGGGTGAGATTTAGGTTGAATATCAGGAAAAAGCATTTCACCAAGAGGGTGGTTGGGCACTGGAACAGGTTCAGCAGGGAAGTGGTCAGGGCACCAAGCCTGTCTGAGTTCAAGAAGTGTTTGTACAACACTCTGAGGCACACGGTGTGACTCTTGGGGTGTCCTGTGCAGGGCCAGGGGTTGAACTCAATGATCCTGATGGGTCCTTTCCAACTCAGCATATTCTATGGTGTCAGTGTTAGCTGTGTTAGCAATTGAAGGAATATCATTGCAGCTACAGCCTGCACAAACTTGCCCTTAGTCACACATTGCAACTCCTAAGAGAGGAGTGGGTCTTCATTTGAAAAACTAATGTCTTGCTAATAGAAATCATATGTCTCCTTTGTTGCCTCTGAAGGAAGCAGGGCAAACACCACTTAGTCAGAGTTCTTCAAAACTGACTTTTTTCTCTTATTCCTGCAGAAGAAAAATAACTGGGGCAAAGGAGAGTGCAGTCAAAAGGAAGGATCATCACCCTGAACACAGAAGACTGAGTTGCATTGTGAATTTCATTTACCATATGCATTTTCTCTGAATCACATTTGCCATCTATTGAATTCTATTTTCCTCTATCATAAGACTGAAAATAGAGGAGTTATAGAAGTGACAAACCATAACCCACTGGTGCCCCATTCACTACTACATCTGGGAAAAGTGCCAAGCCCTGTTTAGTGAGGGTGAGAGGGTAGGATGTGCTACACTAACATCTGTTCAAAGTATTTACTAATTACACAGCAAATATAACCAGCAGTTTGGTGCACTGAATAGCATCCCTTGCAAATCAGATTAAGAGAGGGACAAATTCTCATCAGAATAGGAACATGTCAGCATTAAGTATCATGATGACTTAGCCATTGGATGCTCAGATCACAGAGTTCACTGCCTGTTAACCTGTGCTTACAGTATGATAGTCAGTGTCAGGACCTGATATGTTGTTTTTAATTCCCCAAGCATTTTATTGCAGTGTAGTGGATCTCATCAGAACAGATAAGTAAAGCCTTGCAATAAAAAAAAATTTATGTGGGCCAGCTCTGTGATCAAATTTGTCATGTGTCCACACAGCACAGAGGATTGTGTGGGAAGAGGAGTGAAAGCTTGCAAAACAAGACTAAGTTAATTGGAGCTCCTGTGGGATGAGAAACTGTGGAATGAGCTCTCTGGCCTCTAACTTTGGCAACAGGTAGTGCTATACACAGGGGTGTGTGTGAGATTATGTTATTTACAGGAATGCCTCTTATGTCAGTCCCGTAAGCAGGCAGCATTGGCTGAGCTTCCTCCTGCCTCCAGAGCTAACCCACTTTATTCAGAACAGAGAGCTGAATGAAAAAAAGAAGGTGCATTTTAGCGTGATACAGAAACGTTACATTATATGCTCAAATAGTATGAGTCCAAGTGCTGTTAAAATCAGGGCTTTGTCTAGCAATGTGTGTTTCCTGATGTCTCAATAGGATTTTACTTACAAATGCACAAGCTGTAACTTGCATGATGCATGATGAACACAGATAATCAGTAGCCTGCCACAGTCAGCTGCAAAGAGATCACTGCTCTGTAGCCCTTTGCTCAGTTTTTCCATGCTCCCCTATATGTGTATGGTATAATCCTCATACTACCCTTACTTGGAAGAGAATCTGCCTGTACTATAGGAGGAAGTGTCCCAAAGAGAATTTTCTCCTTTCTTCATTAAAAAAAAAATAAAATTGTGAATGGGTACTTGGTGAGTTTGGACTGAAACATCATTTACAATACAGACATGTACAGGCTGTCAGGATGGATTTAAAGAGAGAAGTTGAGGAAAAAAATAAGTTGTAATTCTTGCTGAACAGTAAGTAGAGTGAGACAGCTTCCTGAGACTTAGAAAAATTTCTCCCTAATAAAGAGTAATGTAAGGTTTCTGACATGGAAAAATTAGACACAGCAGAGAAGCAAAACAAGCAAAAGAGGTCAGAGGTCTGGGAAATGAGGCAGCAAGGCTGATAATCAGCTAACAAAAATAAAAGCAAGCTTTTAATTAATTAATTGAATATATATGAAAGCAGTGGGTGGGAGAGTATATTCTAGTACAGGAATAAACAGAGATTGGAGGCGAACATGGGATGGAAACAGCAAAGAACCAATTAACCAAAGAACTAATTAAACCTCCATGTGTTGGAGGGAAGACACCAGGTAAGGTGGTCATGAATACCTCATATGGGCTCGAATATCTGTGCCATGATGGAAAATTGGGGCAGCCTTTCATGTAGGTAGAGGCTGCAAGTGAAGATAAATGATAAGGGGAGAAGGAAACAAAGTGATAATGACTCTGTGCTAGAGTTAGTCTTCATTTCTCTGCTTTTACTTCTATTCAAATTCTGTTGCTTTTTGTCTCATTTCAAATGCTAAATAGCTTGGGGAAGGTGAGGTGCAGAACTTCTAGCATACTCTAATGCATTTTTTAACATGTGGTCACTAATTCTCTGAGTGTTCATCCTCATTCCATACTTGTATCACTGTAAGCTGCCATTAAAAAAAGGAAACATCATTTGCTCCCCTGTCATTTCATTACTTTGTTTTTTAATAGGCCTAATGTAGATGGGAGTATCCAGCTCTGCACCATACTTTCTAGGATATCAGCTCATGTGATTATTAAGCATCAGAATTTTTTGCTATTCTTAAGTGCCTCTCAACAAGACAAAAGTACCTTCTGTCCTTCAGTGAAGCTTTGTGAATGCCAGAACATACTTGCATGTCTTGTGATGCTCTGTTTTGGCTTGCTGTGTATTTCTCAGTTGAGATAATGCTGCAAATGTCTATGAGGGAAGTAAGAGCTGCTACATTTCTCTGCATTAATTATTGGTCTGCAAATTGAAGAAAAATGCTATGAAGGGAAGAACTCCTGATATTTTTATTCTAACTTTTATGTTCTTAATATCACATTTAGTTGTCAGCTGCAAGGACATTAACCTTTAAAGTCTGCTACATGGAAAATCCCAGAATTGGTGCTTTTGGATTTTAACTTGACTTTTCTCTACAATTTCTAAATCATTAGGGTCTTCAATTGCACAGGAAATCCACACATAAGCATCTTGATGAAATCATTTTCTCAGAGAACATGTAAATTCATGAACATTGATCATGAAGAATTTACAGCAGTGTACTGGCTTGGACAAGGTTTCACTGTGTTCTCCTGGTTATTTCAGAAGAGCCCCAACCCTGCTACTTTCTGATCCAGCTGCTATCTGAGAGACCAGGGATTAAATAACCTTTGCTTTGCCAGATTTGATTTAAACTTAAATGTCACTCTTCCTCATCTGCAAATTTGGATTTCTATAGTCCACTTAATAGTTTATTTAGGTTGAACAACTCCTCAAAAGAAGATAAGGGCATACAGACCTGATTTCCACATGGTGGTTCTGGATGTGCCTCAGCGCTACACAGTGATGCTGAATGGTACACGTGACATGACATGCAGTGCGAGTTGCTGTTTTCATGATGTAAAATTCTGATCTAAACTAGGGAGATGACTTGTATTCTCGACTTTGAGGTCTTGATTACTAATGAAGCTATTGATCTGTGCAGTGCTCTGTGGGCCAGACAGTCAGAGAATTTAAGGGAAATGATACTTCAAATATATAAGCAGGGGGAAAAAATCCTGTCAAGCTCTTTTAGCCACACTTCTTAACACCTTTCTAAGTTGTACTACATTTTTGTTGTATATTAAGTACTGTATTTACACTTTGATGATTTTGTAACATCAATTTGCCTACATTTGTTTGAAATGCATCCAATGCATTTGTTAACATATTTTCCCTACAATAAGCTGTTGTATCTTTGTGTATTACATAAAACATTCTTATTTTAAAATTCCCTGTTTTCACACTTAAGCTCTGATTATAATGCCTATAGCTGGCTATTGATGGATAAAACTGAGGATCATGTTGTTTGGTGGCCAAGGGCTGATGCATGTGATACCACAGCAGCACAGTGGTATGATGAAAAAATCTGAAGGAAGTTTGTGAAGAAAGGAAACCTGTCCTGATCTTTACTCTCAGCTAACCTTAAGGAAAAACCTTAGTTCTGCTTTTCTAGTCCTTTGCTGTATTTGTATTATCTTACTGTATTTTATTATCTTTCACTGTATTTTATACTAGAAAACCTAGAAAAATAGTGCTCAATTAAAACTATTTTTTCCACTGCTGACTTCAAACAGCCACAGGAGATTTTGATTTTGCGATCTTTTTTTGCAAGCATCACTTGCTAAGTGTGAAACTTCGCACACAGAAATCCTATGAAATCAACCTATTACAGAGGGAGAACTTTTTTCTCCATTTTGGTTCCATTTCAATGCAGGATATGCTCTTAGCACTCAAAGTGTCATTTCTTACCTATCTGAATATGAAGTAAGTCCCTTATATTTTCTGAAAGGTCTGTATTTCTCATTATTGCTTACTTATTTTCTGAAATATTTTTCTGTACTAGATTTGAAATCCCAAATGTGTTAATTGCATAGCTCAAAGCCAAACAAAACCGTTTTCAAAAATGCTCACCCATTTAACTTCCTGTAGCTGAAGATAGTTCCACTAACCTTATCTTTCTCAGTCTCCTTCCTGTTCCCTGAAAATTACATTTGGACAAAACATGACCAGTGGACCTGGTTTTAGACTGGAATTTGTTTCAAAATATGTCAGATTGACAATTGCTTGCTCTTTAAACTCAAATCAATGGTCTCTGAAGTAGTGAAAGAGCTCAGAAAGCATTGGGAAGTATGTCAGAATAACATGTGAAGTGAAATAATAGTTTTTCAGGGAAGAAAGGATAAGAAAATAGAATGCAATATTTACACCACGATGAATCCATCATGCACCCACATCTTTCACGCTGAGTGAGGACTAATTCCCATGCATTTTATTCCCATCTCTGATAAGTTCTAGAACAACTTGTAAGGTATGCAGAAGAGTGAGCAGGCTGGTTACACTGTGCAACAGCTTTTGCCTAAGAGACATTTCAACAGCTTGGAAGATTTAGGAGGGGAGAGACGTGATAAAGGAATATGTTTCAAATGGTGTGGATGAAGTGAATGATTATTCAGTTTCTCACAATAAACAAGTAGGTGATAACAAATGACTGTCATCCTCGAGCTAAAAATGAAAGAATAGAAATTGTCCTTTCCCTCGGGACAGTTAGTCCTGGAAATCAGACTGATTTTCACGCTGAAAATTGTAATCCTTTCATGCAAATTGTTTATAAAACAAATACATACAGAAAAAAGTGTAGTTAATAACCAGTGTTTCTAGAAATTGCTTACTAGAAGTTCCATTTCAGAGATTCAACAGTCAGTTATGTATGTACATAAGTATTGGATATTTTACAAGGTGATTCTTGAGAGTGTTCTTATTGTTCAGAGCAGCAGTTTAAAGAAAGAAGCATTTCATTTCAGAAAGCTAAATTACACAGCTGGTCCAACATGACTGATTCTTATACCTATACAGTAGTGGCAGTGACATCATTTATTACTGACGAACAGCCATTGTTAGTCAAAACATCTATTTTACCTTGTATTTCACTTCTCAGGTAGTCAGTAGCATGTACTTAGGCAAATAGTGTCAGAACAGGGAAACAATACAAGTGTGTATGAACACATTCAGACTTCCTGAGCCACAGAAAATAACAGCAGCTTCTAAATAACTATGGAAATGCTGCTTTTCCACCTTTTGATCTCTAGATATTCTGTATGAATTTGCCTTTTAAAAAAAAATTACCTATTTTATGTAGGGTACATGTTTTGTTTTCTCCGTGTTAGTACATCACACATCTACAATTAAAACCTTAGGGTTTTATCTAACTTTTCTGCCTTTGTAGGCATTAGAGTATAGGCATATATATTTATACTGTGCAATTAGGGGAACTATTAATTATTGGAGATACCACTGAATTGGAAAACAACATACATCACTCCATCTGCTGCATTTTAAACTGTGATCCATGGATTGTTTCATCTGTGGATCATGCCCAACATATGACAACAGTAACTAAAAAAAGTAAACTTCTTCTCACTGGGCTTAAGTTTGCCATATGGGGACACGTAACTCCACTGGAAAATTTCTAGACATCTGCAAACTGAGATGGAAAAATGTATTAAAAAAGGAAGATCAATAAAGAAGGTGGGGAAAAGGCTTTCCATCATGCTCAACAGAGAACTACATCCTTTTTATTTATTTATTTTTTTTTTAAACTGGTTCTTGAATAAAAACAGTGATCTACTAACTTTCTGAGCAAAGAAAATCCACAGGCCAGCCTGTGCACCGAAGGTTTTCAGTCGGAAGCAATCAAAACCAAACCTGAGCTTTGAAGGTTCGGTTCTTGTTTTCAGGTTGTCTGTATGTGTTAGTTTGCACTCCCTGGTACTGGTGGGTACAGTTTTGCTTTGTTTGTTTACATGTTTTCGTAGACTGCCTCTTGGCATTTGGCATAACATTGGGAAACACGACATTGGTCAGGAAGGCATGGACAAAGAGATGGCTCAGCGGCCAACCTCGCATCACCAGCCTTTCCTAGAAAGTGCGAAAAGCGGCCAGAAACAGGGCGATGTGTGGATGTCTGTGCGAAGCGGAGGGGTGTGCCAGCCACAGCCTCACAGAGCCTGGCCTTTCCTTGGGGCCAAAGCCCACGGACACAGTCACAGCCCGTGGGCACCGCGATCCCCGAGCACCTGTTCCCCCGCAGGATGCCTGCGAAGCGACTGAGGGGATAATAATGAGCGTAATGATTGTATTTTAAGCGCGGCCCCTGCGGCGGGGCGGTGCGGCGGGACCGGGGCTCCCCGCCCCGCACAGCCCCGCGCCGGGCCCGCCCGACCGGGGCCCGCCACCCTTCCCCTGGGGCTGGGGGGGCTCCCTCTGCGGGCTCGCACCTACACTGAACAGCCAGCCCACCGCGGAGCCGCCCTCCCCGCAGACCCCACAGCAGGCGAGGGGGCCGAGGGAGGCGAAGGAGGCGCTCCCCTCCCCTCCGCCCCGCTCCGCTCCTTTCCCAGCGCCCCGCGCGGCCCGCCCGCGCTGCCGGGAAATGTAGTGCGGGCCGGGCCGGGCCGGGCCGGGAGGGTCATCCCGCCGCGACCCCCGCCCGCAGCACCCTCGGGCGGCCGGGCCGGGCCCCGCGGGGCTGCCGTGCCAACAGAGGGCACCTGCTGGCTCTGGGGAGCGGGCTCGGCGTGTCCCGGCCCCGGGGCGGGCGGGCCCCGCTGCCGCAATGGGGGCGCTTGAGCAAGGAGGGCTGGCAGAGCGACAGGCGGCTGGCACGGCGCAAGGGCCCGCAATGTTTTCCCTGGGCCTGCAGCGGAGGTGTGCCCCGGTGACGGCGTTTCCATGGGTGGGCGGCGCCCCTGGGCGCTTACATGAGAGCAGGTTTCCACCCTGCACTCAGGCAGTGCCAGGTCTAAGTGTTACAGGCCGTGTTACAATCAGACCTGCTTCTCCATGTTCCCAGCACGGGAGTCTCTTTCCAAGTCTGTGATGCGTGAAGCTCAGGTTATTCGCAACTCCTGGCTTCCTGCCTTGCCTTCCCCACAGCCTTTCCTGTGGCTGTGGTGTGCTTTCCTCAGCTCTTTTGGGATTAGAAGGAGATCGCAGTCCCTTCTCCCTTAGGGGAATCTTATCTGCTTACACTGAGAGGATCCTTAGCCAACCCTTACTTATTACATGTTGTAATTCCATCAATCTCCTAAGCATCATCGCTTTGGCAATTGGACACACACCCACCCCCACACCCACACTCACCCACCCACCCCTCCCCACACACACATACACATTTTAAGGCCAGATTCTCAGCTCTTCTCACCACTCTCTTTTTGTGCATTGCTAACTTCAACACTCACAAAACTCTACAGTCCTTCCTGCTCAGCAAGCTGACCACTGTTTTATTCTTTCCACCCTCAACTATTCTCTTTGATTTTGTTTTTACTTCATCTCTTTAAATCTTAGAAATTGATCCTTTACTTATCAGTTGCATCGTTAAAATAGTATCTATGTCTCAGTTGTTCTCAGTTGGCCTCAGAAATCTAAGCAAATACTTTCCACAGAGGAGGTCACCCAGGCACTTGACCAACAGGACAATGAAATATGTATGATATTGTGAAAGGCTGGTGGCAGATCAGTTCCTAATACAGCAAAGCCAGAGAACCTCTTAAGCATCAGGGATATAAGAACAGAGAATGCATTGTTGATGACCCGCAGGATCTGTTTCTTTCTTCATTCCTTCTCTTAGGTCTGGAAAGCAGGTCTGATGCACGTGCCAGCCGCTCCCTCAGAGAAGCCTCTTGTCTGAGGGGAAACAATAGTAGTCAAACCTGGGATAGTCCAGCACACAGGAACATGCTTTGCCAGCCAGATTTACACAGGTCAGGACTGCAGTATAAGAGACCTTTCTGCTGCATGAGCCTGAAGAGGAGCTAGCGGGCAGCAGCAGTGTTGTACTGGCATCTATGCTTTTTGACTTCTTTTCCTTGGCACTGGGAAGGTGCTGATCTGAATGATGCCAACCGTGAAGCTACCCACACTAATTTTAGTCACACGCTGACGTAGCCAACCAGAATGACTAAGTGCTGGAATTTACCTATTATTCTATACCCTAATCAGCTCACTCCCCTTACTACTTGTTATCCTACATCTCCACACCCAAACAGGTACCCTAAATTTACCAATGATGAAACTCCTACACCCCTCACTCACCAACTCGTGAACAGGACTTATATCAAGCCTAGCCCTCCTCCTAGCCCTCATAGTAAAAGCTTCACTTTACGGCCTACACCTATGACTTCCCAAAGCTCATGTAGAAGCACCAGTTGCGGCATCAATACTACTAGCTGCATTACTTCTCAAGCTGGGAGGTTACGGCAGCTGTGAGGTTGCTGTAAAGTGCAGAGCTCCTCTCGTAAGAAATTATGGGAGTACCTTGGCCACAGGCAGAACTCTTCCAAAACTCATAATGTCTGACTTATCTACTTTTCATACAACTTGATAAACATTCAAATATTTAGGTCTGTCTCCACAATTTACTAGTGTTTGTTGTCCACCTTTTCATCAGTTCTGTTTCTGTTGTATCTAACTTCCATATGATTGTTTCTGCGTGTAATCAGTCATGAGTGAAATCTGTGTAGGAGGCAAAGTGCTGAAGAGCAATTCACTCAGTGGCTTGCTTTGTTTGTGTGCTTGTTTGTTTTTGTTTCTTTTACAGACAGAGACCTGTGTTTCTTTGTCTGTCAAATATTTATTCTTCCATCACAGTGTTCAGATGTGATAGGAAATGAAACTCACTGGGATTTATTTCATGTACTTCCCTGTAAACCTCCTTCATGTTTGGCAAACTTGCTTTGCACGTGGGAAATTGAACTGTAAACACTTTGAAACTAGCTTGTCTTTTTAAGTTTTCCTCTGCATCATTTAACGTGCTCTATAGAAAAGTTTGTCATATGGAACATAATTTTCTGATGGCTCTATGATAAAAAAGTAAATTAAAAGCTTTCTGAGTGTCCTAATTCAAACATAGTGGCTGTTTGAAGAGGTGATGGTCATTAGGTGTTGCTGGAAATTACCAGACCATTGAGTGTGCAAAGGTCAGTGGCGTACAGAGGTTTCCATTTTAATAGGTTAATATGATTCACAAAACAGTCTCATTTTAAAGAAGATATATTTATGCTAGTGTAGAGAAATTTCACCTGTGTGCTATTTTAGTATCACTGCTAAATCTCCTATGACTGTGAAATCTTAAGTGAAAAACCTATGCAGAAAAGGGCATGTGACTCCTTGAGCAGTTGAGCCAGTAGTTATCTATACTGAATAGCTGAGCCAGTGCTGCCTGGTTTTCAGATCTAACGCCCACACTAATCAGTCCTTCCAGTGGAACCATTATTTGTCTATATGTTCTCATCATCTTGTCTCTGGTGTCCCTTTGTAGAAAGTCCTTGAAGCAAATTTCCACCTTCATTTAGTTTCTCCTGTTTGTTCCTTATCAGTGTATCCTGTGAACTTCTTGTGTGTCTTGCCAGCTCCAGCATAGATGTAATGATGCATTCCCTCATTTGCTTAGGTCTTGTAGCAACCACAGTAAAAGGTACACACCAAGAAATTTGATACATAATAAAATGACATCTTAATTTGATTCATTGCCAAGAAAAATAGGACAAATGTAAGAAGGAAGTCTTGGGCTTTCATATCTGAGCAATTATACATGTGTGGAATAGAGCAAGAATGATTGTCATCCTGCTGTGTTCAGTCTTATGTAACCTCACTATAGTTCCAGTTGCTGGTGACCATTTGTCAAGGCCTGACAGAACCGGAGTTTTATGGAAGACATCAGAGATGAGAAGGCTCAGAAGTAAAATATGAACTGGAGCTCCCTATGGGCAGAAGTCAAAAGGCCACCTCAGATCTGAAGGACTCACTATGTTGCCTCATACAGATAGTTTTATCAGCAGTAGATAGATCATACTGTATCAGCAGTAGGTAGATTTATTTACCTCATAAACTTCCCCCATTTCTTCATGTCTGTTCAGGTTTCACTGTCTATTTTGCAACACTTAGAAGCACAGTTGCAAGTCAAAACTAAATGGCTACCATCTTTGCAGATGTTATTTTCCAATATTCCACATCAGTTTCAAATGCAATCATATTTTTCTATACAGAAGAAAATATACATTATTAGTACTCTACAGAATAGTTTGCATACTTAAAATACAAGCTTGTTAGGTTTCTGAGTAGGTTTGCAACACACAAGGACAACATCCATAAGTTCTTACAACCAGAAAAACAGGGCCAGCAGTGCATCAAAGACTCCTGAGAAATAAACTGTCTCTATTTTTCTGAACATGATGGTCATATGAGGAAAGAGGATTGCATACAGAAGGGTGAGGAAGAAGTGACCAAGCTTGTGATTTAAAAAGCTTGGCCATTAGCTCAATAATCCTGCTTGTTTCACTGCAGAAAAATGTGTTACCACATGGTCAAAATTGCTCTGTAATGTCTCATGCTCTTTCAGGATGTGCAGTGCAATAACATTCCCATCTCTGAAAACCAGAGTGAGGAATCAAGGTACATGTTAATGCAACCTTAACACTTCCTCTTTAAACAGGTAATAATCCGTTGGAGTTGTCTGATGGTGTCCAGTTTGTCACCATCTTTAGATGGTACTGACTTGAGTGGTTAGGGGATTAGCTGGAACATCTTAAGACAGCTGTTAATTAGGGCATGAGATGATTCATCCTTCAATACAGGATGAAGGATGAAGGCCCTCCTCTAGGCCCTCTCAACATGGACATCACAAAGATAATTAGAAGGATGGAATACCTTTCCTACAAGGAAAGTCTGAGAGAGCTGGAGTTGGTCAGCCTGGAGAAGAGAAGACTCCAGAGAGACCTTGTTGCAGACTTTGAATACTTACGTGGGACTTATAAAAATGATTGGTACAAACTTTTTATCAGGGCCTGTTGCAATAGGACAAGGTGCAACAGTTTTAAACTGAAGAACGGTACGTTTCGACTAGGTATAAGGAAGAATTCTTTTACAATGAGAACACTGGAACAGGTTGCCCAGAGAGCTGGTGGATGCCCCATCCCTGGAAATGTTCAGGTAGAATGAAACTCTGAGCAACCTGATCTAGTTCAAGATGACCATGCTCACTGCAGGGAAGTTGGACTAGGCAACCTTTACAGGTCTGTTCCAACCCAGACTATTCTACGATCCACCCCATTTACGTAATCAAAAGAAGACAAGAGAGATTCCCTAAGTGGTCCAGAATGGCCAAAGCCAAGTTTTATACCATGTATCAGTGGTGTATTCCTGTGGTCTTGTCAAGGCTGCTGATGCACAGGACAGAGTGTGTTGTGGGGGTCAATGGCAGGCCTGTGAAAGTATAACTTCGTGTGAGAGTTATGTGGCTGAGAACAAAATAACCATTTATAAAGTTTAACAGGGTTAATTCTGGGTACAGGACTAAAAGTTTGAGTGCACAGCTGTATGGGATGATTTGATTTAATATGTCTCATGTAAACATTTGCTTAGATTTAGCAATGAGGTGGAATCAGTATCGAAGCCTCAATTCTAGAACAATATAATCTTCACAGGCAAAATATATATATATGTGAATTAAGATATAGATGCTCAAAGAGAGCAGAATTTAGGTGATTTTGGTGTGTATCAACTAATTATTGCTCATCTTCAGAAGTTTTAGTGATAGTAAACATGATGCATGGTTGGTGTGTGATCCTATTCCAATCCTTCCTCTCCCTGTACACCTCTCTATAGTAAAACAGGACTAAGGATCAATCAGATTTCAAAATACCTAAAATATGTTAGGGTCAGTGAGAGAAACAAAAAATTTGGTCTAACTGCCAAATCCCTACAGCATATTAGAGACATTCTTCTCCTTTCCACTTACCATCTTTATGTCAGGCAGGATTCGCAGCTCATCCTCTTTGATTGTTGTTGAACTTTTATAGGTGCAAAGTTGCAAGTGTGTGAAAAGCTTATGCTTTCTATTTCACATTTTCTGTTGCTGGACACAACATAGACATCAGTTTAGTTCTGGTTTACCTGAGAAACCTGTTGTGCTGCATCCGGAGACACTTCTTTATAATGGGGTAATCAGCTTCATTATTTTTCTTTGAAAAGGAAAGGGTGATACTGTTCTTATATTCAGCCTAGTGAATTCATACCAAAATCTGATCAAAACAGAGAATGCATTGCAGCAGTTAAATCACTATGTTGATCAGGATAGATCAGTGCATTGGGTGGATTATGAGCCCAGATCATTGACTCCTCAGTAATTTATGCACAGCAGTGGTATGTTAACAAAGAGCTTGTGATCACTACAGTCACCCAAACCATGTATAACCATATGGGTATAAAATGCTCTTAGAAGAAAAAAGAGGTCAAGATTTTCTGGCAGCAGCTTCTGGAAGGAGCAGAGCCGAGATCTGCAATTTGCTCGTGAGAGCTCTATTTGTCTGTAGTGAAGAGACTTATTTAAATCTCATGAAAGTGGAATGTGCTGCAGTTTTGCCCTTCCCAGTCTGAGGGTTAAATTTGCATTTGCTTCAATGTCTCTCCAGCTAACATGAAAATAGCTTCCATGTGTCACTTCTCTCTTTAAAAATAGTTGGAGTTCCGTCTAAATTATGTTCGGTGTTCAGAATATACCCCCAAACTACAAATATCCCAAAGCACTTGAATGTAGTTTTAATTTCTTAATTTCAATGTGTTCTTGAGAGCTACAAGACCTACTCTGTCTTTCTTCAGTGCTAAAAACAGCAGTCTGGCAATATACAGCCTTTGTCTTAAACTACCAACACCTTTCTGAACATTAGTTTTAATCAGTGTTTTCGCATTTTTGTTACATAGACAAAGAAATGAGGAGCGAGGTCGAATTCCTTCATGGGGAGCACAGTGAAAGCTGGGTTTTAGTATGTATTGAGACCCCAGGACTCTTGTCTCACAGGCCTGGTTTCTGACCACAACAACACATTACTTACCAAGATGTCTTTTGGCTGCCCTGCCAGTAATATCATCAGGAACATTTGTCAGAATGGCATAGAAGTTACATTTCCATACTTTTTGTGAAGAGTTGAAGGAGAGAAGAGAGCTGAACTGAGGGAAATGTAGGAAGAATTGAGTCATTGCCTGCTCCAAAGCAGCCAACCCTTGGCAAGTCCTCCAGTGCTGTCTGGTGTGCTCAGTCCCCATCCAAACCAGCAGGAGTTACGGAGAGGAGACAAATCTGAGCATGAACTAAGTTAACCAGACATACAAGGGTGGGCTGAAGGTGTGGCCTTGGTGGGGCAGAATTGGAAGAGTTGGGAATGGATGTGAGAGAGTGGGCAGGGACGCTACGATGGTGCTGCTAGGGGGATGTAGGGTGTTGTGCAGGACCCATGAGTTGTGCTGCCCATGGAACAATCTTTAATTTAGAAGCTCTGATTGCCATTCAGAGAAAGAGATAAGAAGAAAACAAGAGTGACAGAAAATAGTTCTGTTTTCTTTTGCGATGAAGTAGGATTTCAATGAAGGATGCAAGATCACATTTAGGTCCAATATTATAGCTTTGCAAGCTCTTTCACCAAAAATGTATTTGTTTCTTTGAAGATGAGATTATTAGGTATGGCAGAGCTGTTTCTCTCCATGGTATCAGAGCAGGCTATGGAGAGGACAAATGCAAACCCAAGTTCTCATTTTGGCTAATGCTGTTTTCTCAGGGCTTGCCTGCACTAAGAGACTTTGGAATGTTAGAATTAAATAAACTAGTGCACCTATGCTAAGTTGCACTAAACTTCTATGTGGATGCTCTCATTCATTGTAACTTAGGTCACCATATCTTAGCCTACTGTGAAATAAAACTGCCTTTCTTCCAAATGAAAATGTAATAAAGCCTCACTTACTTATGTCATCTGATTAATTTGTCTTAACTAGGCATTTTCCTTAGTGCCGCATGTAAATGAAGCCTTAAGTGAAGACAGTACTGGAGGCACATTATTAGGCACAAGCTTAGCTGAGAGTGGTGTTAAGAGTATGATGGGACCAGACATCAACTTCTCCTTAGGAAGCTCTTGTTAACACAAATCTAAAAATATCTCCTTCTTGATGCAGACCAGCACATCTATTATAGGCCATTTCAATCTGCCTTTTTGAAAAAGTTTATAGTGAGGCAATTCCAGAAATATTTGGAGGCTTCGTATTGCCTTGATCCCCACCAAATTGGTTTCAGGCCTCATTATGGTAGGGAAACTATAAGACTGTCTGTCTTATTAGCTGACTGCCAATAGTCAAAGGCTGAGTTTACATATCAATTATCTAAAAAAATCGGGTCAGGAAGTTTGGGGACATTTATAATAGACAAATATACTTAATTGGCTAATATTTTTCACAAATACATGGGCACTTCTTTCAGTGTAGGAAGTCATGGTGAAAATGTCAACTGATCTTGTCTGTCAGGATTTATTACATGATGTTTGACAAGGTAGAATGAATACGGAGTCTCATCAAGATAATGATAGAAGTGACTCCACTAATTGGCAGAGCTCACTATTTCTTTTTTTGTGATAATGGGTAGATTCATGACTTTGCATATGTCTTAAAAACTTGCATTTAGTTTGTTTTGGTCCTTAAAAACACAAAAAGTGGCCAATACTTTGTGACAGTGATCCCAATTATAGTTAGTCTTGCTTACCCAGAAACCAAGAAGCATTTCCCACAAGAATAAAAAATAAGGTAATTAAGATCTTCAATCAGAATTCAGTTCACACTTTTCATATCAAAAGAACCTCCTCGTCTTTATCTGAAAGGGCATTCCCGCAGGATGACAAATGTGGATGACATCCTTGTTCATAAATGGGAGCTGACTGATTCCCAGAAGTCAATTATGTTCTGAAGGTGGAGGTGTGGGAGAACCACAAGAGTCATCAATAGTTCTTAGTAAGACTCAGAGCTGAAGACTCCAAGGATCTGCTGCGTTTTTCAGCTGGTATAAGTATGTCTGTTTGGACCTGAATGATACTCACATTCTCTGAAGAAAATGTTTCTCAAAGCTCCCAGAAAAAGAAAGAATAAAACCCAGGAGATTCGAACTAAGATAAAATTGTTTCAATAAAAAAAGCAAGACAGGCTCACCGAAAGACGATAAAGAAATAGATTATACGCTGAGGCCACCTACTGGGCGTTGTTGAATTTGCAGAACAAATGGCAGAAAAACCCGAGTCAGTTGACAAGAGTCCAAAACAAGACAATTATCCTGTTCTTAAAAACAAAACCAAAGAAACAGATAAACAAACAACAGCAACAACAAAACAAAACAAAAAAAAGAAGATGGGGAGACCAACCCAGAAAACCCTGACTTAAAATATATATATATAAAATCTTATGTTTTGGAAGTTCATATTTTTTTTAAAGAAGTTTCATAAAAAGAAACAGACCTTGTAATGGTGTGGCTTCTTTCTTGCTTGCTTCCTTTTTTTCTTTTTTGGTGTGGCTTCTTTCTTGCTTCCTTTTTCTCTTTCTCTTTTTCTTTTTCTTTTCCTTTCCCTTTTTTTTTGCATCTGGATTCTGCTATCCTACCTGGAAAGCCTATCTTCATCTTTCTCCTTTATAAAACCAAAGTATGTTGTAGTAAAGGAAGCTAGAAGACCACTTATAAACCAGTTAATTCTGATGCTTTAAACTAGTCCCTTTCAAACTAAATAGTAGAGGATATCTATGATAGTATGGTAGAAAAAAAATAATTTTTGTTTCTTAAGTGTAATATTAGCAATTATGACTAACCATTATATACTGAAGTTATTCCTCTTAACTTATTCATTACACTGAGCTTTGTGTCTGGATTTGTTAGTGACAATGTAAAGTAAAGTTGCTCTGGGGAAAACGTAGCCATAAAATCAGTTTGCTGATGCTTCTTAGGCTTTGTAAAAAGAAATTGCTCTTATCTAATTCTATTAAAATGAAGTTTCTTTTTCAAATTTAGTGTATCTTCTTTGGCTTTAAAATACCACGGTTTGTGAACAAATTCATCAGTCCAGGAAAGTCTTTCCATCTTATAAATGCCTGTATAGTCCGGGGAATATGAACAAATGTAATACACTTTCAGCACCACCTTGAGCATAACTTGGTATAAGCGTAGCCTGATGGTAAAACTGAAAGATTTACATGAGCTGAAGGTTCTTGATATTTGATCCTTTCTGCCACTTGACTTGCAAAAACCTGTCTAGAAAGTAAACTGGTTTTGGAAGATGGAATGCCATCACCAGAAGATACCTATCTTTCAGGTACTTCATTCCTTTTCCTTTCTACAGCCCTTCCCTCTGTTGGTATGAAAAAGTGTGAATGACTGAAGAATGTATAGAAATCTGGCCAATTATTTCATGGCAAAATTCACAGTGAAACGTAATCTTCGCAGAAAACTTATTCTCCCACCTGTATCAATACAATCTGTAGCAACTAATTATCAAAAATGTGTTTTGTGTTATTTTAAAGGAATCAGGAGCAAAATATCTAGGATTTGGCAGAGGGAGATTCTCCTTCATTTCAGCATGGAAGGTGTCATTAAGCTGATTCAGACACTAATATGTTGCAGGTGGTACTGTATGCTGCAGGTGGAAGCAGGTTCCACACAATGTGCTGCTAATGGTCTCCCACTGGTGGCTGTGGCTCCAGTCCTGCTCTATGAGCCCTTGTGCAGCTGGTGGGATCATGGCATAGGGAAGATGATGTGGTGCTCTGCTGTAAACCTATTGCAAATGGCCTTCGGTGTGTTAGAGGGTGAAATGGAAGCAGGTGATGCTATGTGGGGTTTGGCTTATCTGAGACAAATGGTTTTTAGTGGGATGAAAAAAAGCTTAGCTTCCAGGCTGGCCCTCCTAGGGACTCTAGGAAGAACTCTGTTTTAGTCATTGCTTGAATACATCAAGACAAACTGTGTTATGGAATTTAGAAAAGAAATAGAACAGAACTGAGTGGAAAAGAAGAAATTCCAGTCTTTGTGACAGGGATGGCTGAGGACTGCTCATGTGATTGCCCCAGGTAATGGCACTAAAGGGAGCACAATGCATTGCCTCCTTTCAGCCTATATGCACAGCTCAGTCAGACATGAAAAACTCAATTCATTGGGAAGGTTTTCCATCCAGTAGGGCAGGGCAAGAGACCACCTCTATCCAGCAAGAACTTGCACAGTTTTGGCCTCAGTTGTCTTGATTTCTGCTTCTGTAGGAATGAGAAAGCAATGCTCAAGAGCTTATTTCACAATTAAAATAGAACAACATGGGCATGTTACTATATTGATGAGGAGAAGTCTGAGCAAAATGCATGCTATCTAGACAAACGATACGGGGAAGACTCCATTTTTCATTCAGAGCATCTGAGCAGTGTCCTGTGCTTGCTGATGCTGAAACATCAGAATTGGGAAAAGCACTGTCAAGGCTGAAAGTCTGCTGTGTGGTTTTCCAGGGATTTCACTGCAGATTTATAGTTGGTAAACTTGGCTTCTGAATTGCAGGGATGTATTCAATTTTTTTCCTGGCTTCAATATGCTGTTGATCTTTTGTGCACTATTTTTCCTTCAGAAAAGTTTCCAGTTCTTAATGAATGGATTGTAGATTTAAGTTCTTCTGTTTTCTTCCCTGCTGAAAATAATATACTGGTCTTTGGCTGGTCTGAGAAGAGCAAACCTAGCTTTCAGCATATGTGTTACTTGGTATTTACTGGAACCAATTATTGATGTGATAATGTAGTCACAGCCTCATACAGTATAACAAAATATACTTACAATCTCAGTGAGTGGCTTTTATCTTTCTGAGTTAGGTGATGAACACATTGTCATTTCAGGGAACAACTATCTGATATCTCATGAGACTAGAATTTTGTACAATGCTTGAGCACTGGAAAACACCCCACTTCACACAGCTTATGTAGTAAATTCATCCTTTAAAAAGACAGCAGTACAGCTGGTTTAATATATTCCATGGAAAATCTTCAGGAACTTGGGAACTACGCTTTGAAACCGCAAATAATGTTGCATGAAAGTATTGCAGACACTTATGCATGAATCTTGATATCATCTAAAATATCTTAAATTACTATTATAGTTAAGAATTCCAGTCATAGCAATTTTCTTCTTTTACTGTTTGTATTTGATATATTCTATCTCAAAAATAGTCATGTTTTAGTTGAGAGGTAATTTTCAGCACTGAAATGCAGCATTTGATTGTCAAATATGAAACATTCTCATAAAATAATTATTTTATTTTTTTTCTAATAAGTTTTGATCTCACCTGTAATGTGCTGGGCCTGATATACAGTGAGTTTTACAAAAAAAGTTCATCGATGGAATCAAAAGCTTTTCCCTGATGTAACCTTTTCTAAATGTTCTTAACAAAAATAAACTTTTACTTAATTAGAATTACCCTTTTTCATCATTCCATTAGCATAAATATTTTTCATAAAAGTAGTATTTATTAGGCCAACTTTCATGCATAAACCACAGAAACTTACTCCAAAACAGGTTATGCATTTAAAGTATGAATGTTGAGGTTGAAGTATTGTTTTCTTAATTTAAAGACGAGTGCTATACAAAGCTAAATTCTCATTAATTCTCATTCATTTATAATGGGTTTAACCATCATAAAATACTTACTGGAATACCAGAATAGAAATAATACTGTTAAATATGTCTGATGCTATTCTATCTTGCCATACACTCTGATATGTATAGGCATGTGGCCTAAAACAGCATGTGATTGATCATAATAAAATGAAAATAAAATTCATAGATTCTGATTTTAATGACAGTGTTGAAGACCATTGCTGAATCCCATTCATTATTTGAATATCTGATGGAAAAAGCAACCTGTCCATTTTTGTGGACACAAAGACATGCTCCTCTATCAGCAAAGGAATGCTTACAGGTTGAGTAGCAGTCCTGTTTCAAATGATGTGGATGTTACAGGGGACAAATAGGAGTCAAATTTGAACCAAGACTCTGTTCTGGTGGATAGTAAAGGAAATTCCATAGTGGGCTATGCTATGTATTGCCAGCAGGTTGTGGGACGTTATCATCCTTATCTAATGGTAAGGTGCAATAACCACAAGAGTGTGGCCTGGAATGTTCACGAGAGAAACTAGAAAAAAATTCTTTATTACATTGATAATGCAGCACTAGAGAGTGAGTCCAGGGAGACGGAGGATTCTCCTTGCAGTTTTCAAAAGCCCTGGCTGACCACGTAGTGCTGAGTGGAAAGATGGGTGAGAAACACCCAGAAATATCTTCCAGTCATTGTACTTATGATTCTGTTATAAGTCTTGTGAAAAAGAAAATTCTGCTGGCCTGAAATGAAAGCTGGCAAAGTTCAACTGTGCTTAGCACAGCCCGTGAGTATTTTTCATGTGATTTAGGAATTACTCCAAACACGGTGACATCATTCACACAGCTCTGGATTGTACAATGGTTACAAAGAATCTCTGCTATCGTTCTTTGGCTGTCAATCAATGTCTACATGGCAAAAATTTAAAGCAAAATTGGGGGCTATGAAGCCTCTACAGTCCTCAGCCCAGGTTACTTGTAGATGTATGCTCCATAAAAAGAATAGCAAGCACCTCTGCGCTGTTTTTTAAATGTTCTGCAGCACGTGGCTCATGAGTCACATGAAGGAAGTGATCACTCACCGCAGCCTTTCCTGGCTCCCCTGGGACTACAAGAAGATGCATCATATTCTTGGTTTTTACCTTCATCTATTAGTGTCTGCATCTGTATTAGTAAAGGAAACAGCATTAGAGCCTAAGCACTCTCCTGTATCTATCTATGCTGTGGCATTATTAGTGGGTTTTGTCCATATCAGTCAACACTCTCCTAAATAGTGTGTGGCAATGATTTTGAGGACAGTACAGGCTCCCTGAGGTTCCCTGAGCCAACCTATTTCTGAGGGGAAGAGAATTTAGATTTGTAGACCTCAGTGACTTGACATCCTACTTATTATTTGTTGCAACATAAAAATGTTGAAAATTGTATATATCTGTGAGGAGTCAAATAAGATAATGTGTTTTCTCAGGTGTCTCAGTAGAATAAAGAAGATTCAGTCAGTGGCAAACACTGAAATGTTGCTAGTAGATTCAAGTACCATAAAAACTGCTCCTCTAGTGTCTAAGATTATTTAAAAGTTTGAAGCTGTTCTTCTGATGAAAAGAAGCTGTAATGACACACATACTTGTATCTACAGTGTATTTTGTTGCTAGTACCATTTGATGTGTCCCAGATGTTTTAGAACAGATTTTCTATTCATTTTCTTCATGCCACCCTTGATTTCTTGACCTCCTATATTCTCAGCTGCCTTGTCACCAAATTTATTAATCATAATCTATATTACCTCTTCTTTATAGAAAGGCCACTCTTTGGTTCAAAATTATCCTTGCTAGGTTTCTCTCTACCTTTTAATTTCTGCTACACCCTTTCAGTCATGGTCTTGGTATTCATAATACACATAACTGATTTTACCCACTGGCATAACGACATTTTTTGCCTTTTTCAGTCTTAATTTCCTAATAATTCATAACATTTCCCTGACTCTTTTTTTTTTTTTTAAATCATTATTCAACAGTGTTATTTGATGTTTGTGCTGATACTTTGATGTAACTACTTATTATATCTTTAAAGTCTCACTCTGCAGTAGTAATAGCCAGTTTGGGGACATAATTAGATTCGTTTGTGAAGTTAGGATTGTGGTTTTATGTGTCATTTTACATTTGTCTACATAAAAACTATTTTCTCTGCTGTTTTTGTATTTAGTCACTCAATCTCCTGAGGCTTTTATGTGGTTCATTTTCAGGCCTCATGATGCTGTATAACTGATCAGCAGTACACCATGTCTCCTTCTGAGTCACACCTTTTTGTGGTAATTTTGGAAATGATGAACACTTTGGATCTGAGCACTGTATAGTTTGTGGCAATGGGCATTTGCTCCTATTTTTTTTTGGAACAACTGTAATGGCACAAGGGCTTTTCCTGCTAGCTCTTGTCAGTGTAGTTTTTAAAATCTTGTCAAATGCCATTTTGAATCTGTACAGACTACGTTAACTTTTTCTCCCTTGTCTGTAGGCTTCTTGATTGTTGGAAAAAAGAACAATAAATCTGTGAGGCAATCTAGTAGTTTTCCTAAAGTATATTAAATTCTGTCTCTATTCTGTATTTCTTGTATCAGTCATTTGCAGGAAAGAGATAATTGCCTCTGATTAGCACAAGTAGAGATATATTGAATTATATGAATGGAAATGGACACTTGAAACCGTGCAGAATAGAAAATAAATTCTGGAATATGTAATTTATTTGTTTGTACTGCTTTAATGATCTGACAAAATTACATTGCACGTCTACTATTCAGTTTTCTCAGTCAAGAAATATTGCTGATGTAAGTTGTATTTTGCCATAAAAGAATTCCTGAGTACTTATGCAGAGGCAACTACCCATTAATAAAGAGATCTTTTTACTTTGTCCTGTTCTATTGCAATGCAGATGTGCAAAATATAAAGCAATACTAAGAAAACCGCTTTTGATCAAGCACTAGTTTGTTCTGTGCAGCAAATAAGAAAGTAAAGGACTATCATGGCTGAGAAAAGAATTGGAAAAAAAAAATACTGACAGACTCATATGTAATTACTAAATCTTCAGTCTTCATTATGATCAATTAACTGAATAAAGTGAAATGTCAGACGTTACAGAGCTCAGGTGTGGATGACACATCAGCTCTCATGGAGTTCCCACAAGCAAGCACCTAATCTACAGAAGAAATGGGATTACTTGACCTCAGGCCTGGCCACTGACCTACAGAGCCATTGAGCTTGAGTGGCTAAATGTCACTAAGATGAATAGAAAGGACTACTTAGAGAGAACTAGCAGGTTCACACCCTCCCAATATCCTTCCACAGCACTAGAGATGGTCAGCCATGAAAATAAGTTGTTTCCTCTAAAAGAGTAGGGTGCTGGAAAATGTCCTACGTTTCTTTCAGTCCTTTCTGAAGGGTTGCAGTGATGAATAATTGCTAGATATTATTGGGCTGCTCACATGTGGTGTTCAAGAATGATCCCTCTTGGGTCTTTTTTTATCATCAAATGAAACTGATCAGGTGACATAGACTCAAGTACTAGAAAAAGGTAGACGAGACACTGCTCTATTACTTACTCAGTACAACCATGCTGCTGTTTCTGTCTTGTTGGCTCTGTACTTGGACAAAGTTAGCCCAAGGATGAAAAACATCTGTGTGAAACAGAACCCATGCAAGAATCATGATGTGAGGAAAGCCGTTCTGAGGAGTACAAAATACAGCCTACTTTGAGTTAGTTGTTCCACATCTGTAATTGATCAACTAAATCTATAATTTAGAAGTCCTTTTGCATTCCTTGATTGTGCTAAGTTTGGACATAGCATTACCCATGAGTAATGTTTTCTATAAGCTTTGATTGGCTAGAAGACCCCATCCCATGCTGGCAGACGATGACATGTTACTCAGTTATTCATGCTTCACTTGCTTCCTGGCTGGACTACAAGAGTCTGATGTATTTGGTCACCAGGCTTTCAGCACTTAGAACAATTCACCTAGAATAAAAAGCCCTTGGCCATGCTGTTTATTTTGCGTGTATCATCAGACCTGTCCTCAGCTGTCTACAATCTCTTCCCACAAAGAAGTCAAAAGCAAGATATGGTTCTTCTCATCACAGCTGGATTTTCCACAATGGCCAAAAAAATGTCTAAGCTTAGTGTTGACAACTGCACTCATCTGTTCGTGCAGACCATTCTCTTTGCTTCCTTTCTCCACCTCAGTAGGGGTAAATGCTGTCATAAAAGTTGTCTGTCTAGGAGACAGAATGTTCCTGGAGACCACTGTGAGACTGTGAATTGAATATCATGGGATATAAGGACAGTCACAGACCTGACCTTTCATTCAAAGTTTGAGGCACATTTATTTGACCTTCTCTAGCAAAAACATTGAAGCAACATAATAGTTTATAATCAAACCAACTCTACCAAACAGACGAGACTTCACTGCCTAAGCATCTTCCCTTGGGAAGAAGATGAGAGAACAAACAGCGTGCAGCAAGCAGGAAGTCATGCTGCTTAACGTACTTTGGAATGAACCTCCAATGTCATGCTAGTGAGTGAGATATAAAGACCTCTTGCAAAGCTGAGCAGAAGGTTGATCAGAGCTTAGTTCCCATGCTGTAAGCTGTTTCCAATGCAACCTTGATATTTGCTTCTTTGAACAACATGTAAATGGCGTTGAGAAAGTAAACACACCCTTTCCGTCAAATGTGTTTGGTTCTGCTACTTGAACATTTGCCATACTATCATAGAACAAATAGTACAGATTCAACATTTTTCTCTTGTTGAAGTTTTTATGACAGAGGCCCAAACCCTGCAAAACATCCCTAAACTCTTTATCCATTGAATTTCACCTTTTATTCCCTCTACCAGCTGCCAAATTTTTTGTCAAGCCTGAAGATTTCTTATTCATGACAAGAGCTCTTAGGCAGATTTAACAAACACATGAACACATAAAACTAAAAAAGTGATTGTCATACTGATGGGAAAGTGAAAAACCAAATAATAGTAAAAATAAAACTAAATGAAGATAGCGCTCATATATTTGTCTTCTGCCTTTATGAGAATTTGTCTTCCTCCATCTACATCTCGAAAATTTAACAGAAACATGAAAATACTTAATGTTTTACTTGTAAGGCATTTTAGTTACAGAGTTATGTGCACTCAAAAGAAGTACTTGCTGTGGAACCAGCATCTTGGAAACCCTGCAACAGAGATTACTGTCAAAGTTTCATGGAAGACGTGAGAGTAAATTAATTTCCATGTCTCATTTTCCATAATATATAAATAAACATGAACTTTATGTCTCCACAGGGACATTTTTTTAGTGGCCATAGGTAATTTTGACCATTGCAAACAAGAATTATAACTGACACCACATTTTCTCAAAAAAGAAAAAAAAAAAAAAAGAAAAAATAAAAATCAAATCTAGCCACTGTTAACTGAATCTTATTTTCTTTTAGCCTCTTAGTAAATTCCAGGGTCACCACTGAATTCTTCGTGGCACTTTCTTATTCTTTTCATGTTCTTGTACTTTCTCAGCAAATGTGAAATCAGTGTGCATGTTATTTGACCCTGTGTATAAACATGTACATACCTGCACACAGTGATATGGAATTTGCAGCTGAATGCCCTCATGCAAGGAATTTAATTTTTATCACACTGTAATTTGAGAAATTATAAATAATTAGAAAAACGAAGACATTTTTAAAATCCTCATTAAAATTAAAAATTATGATTAAGGAGAGGGAACTTCAAGACAACAGTTTATTTTTGAGGATCTGGGTGGGTTTTAATTTATTTTACAATTAAACACATTGAGAAAGCTAGTTTCTAGAGGAAAGAAATTAGACCTGCTCCATAATAGGATTTAAAAAAAAAAAAGGCTCATTTAATTATAATCCAGTTCGGATTCAAATATTTTCATGGCCTGTGGTTTGAAGACAGTTATCTAACTTCCTCTACAGCCCCATACATCATCAAACAGAAGGTTAGAAATTACAAACAACAAATACTCAAGTATTTACTGGCAAATAAAGCACAATGTACAGAGTTGACACAGAAGTTAACTTATAATAATGTTGTGTGAACGTAGTTATTTTCCTGTCTTACATGCAATGTATAAATATATACTAAAAAGACTTATTTTCTTTTACTACTTTCTAAGAAAGAGCTGAATGTTCAGCTAGATTTATGGTGAAACTCAATGTGAGTTACATGCTTTTTAAAAAAATAATAAACAGAACTGTATTTGTGAAATATTAAAGAGCAATTTTCACAGCATCATTTTGTTTAAAAAGACATTAAGTATAACATCCTGAAAAGTATCTTCAGTGTCATAAAGTATGATCCGAACAAGGACTAAACCTAAGTAACTCATTAATTCTGCTATTGACTATAGAAGTTTAAATTACTAATACCAATGTTTTAAAGCTGTCTAGTTTAAGTACTTCCTCTTCTGAATGGTGACATTATCTAGGTAGTTGAAAATCTGAAAGTAATTCAAAATAAATGTTATTGTTTTCCTTAGTGAAAACTGAGGTGGCAGATACAGAGTTTCTGCTAGCCCATGAAACTGTAGAAGTCACATCCCCACTAAACAAATCTAAAATGAATGTGATTGAGTCATGGCTCACAATATTTCTTTATTTATTTATTTGTGGGGTTTTTTTTGCTTGTTTGTTTGTTTGTTTCTTTTTCATTTTATGTTTGCAAAGTTGCTCGGGAGGCAACAAAAGTAGAAGAATTCATATGACCAAGAGTACAAGTTAGATGCAGTAATAGAAATTGCTAAATAGCTGACATTTGAGATCTTCAGAGCCGTTTTCTTTCAGTCATTTCTCTTTCATCACATGAATATTTAACAAACTGAGTAACTTCACTCACTGAAAGATTGGGAGGTAAATGAAAGATATAAGCATCACTTTTGGAGTTGCCAAACTGAGGAGACTTTTCTAGTTACCCATGAAATTATTGTATGTTCCTCTCACTAATGATATCTGAAAGCCCCTCATTATATCTAACCCCTCCCTGTTAAAGTCATCACATCTAAGTTAATATATAGTTATTTCAACATGCTATTTAGCTGTTACTATAAGCATATTCTCACATAAATCTTCCATTTATAATTCTGACACCATTCTTCACGATCTGGTTGACCTCAGGCTGCAGATGAAGAAGGACCCTTACTTAAATCATGCTCTGTAATTGAGAGAACAGTCAGTAACAGAGGTTTCAGAAACTGGGAATTGTTGATTCCCAGGGCATTTTGCCAGAGCATTGTGCTTGAGACTCATGGAAATTCTTGGACTAAATATATGCATGCATGGGACTGGAAAAATATATATGAAGCATGTGTCTCTATAGGAATCCAATTCACCTAAAGCATAAGATTTGAAAACACTTCTTCTTTGTGACTCAGATTGAAAATAACCATGAGCTTGACAGTCTATCTTATTGCACATTTTTACCAGGTTTGTAGTAATGGATATTTGCTAATCAACATTTGGCAGAGAAGAAAGGGACCATAAAGAAGAAAGGCACGTCCTTAAGTGCTTAAGTAAGAGCCTGCTTGCGTTTTTCCACTTGAACTTCAAGCTTGATCTTTCTCATGGTGTACTGTTAGTCTAAAGTAGAGAATAAAAATGTGCACCTGATAAAATAAGAAATGGGGATTTCAAAAAAGTGTAAAGTTTCACATTCAGCTTTCCTTATTTTAAAGTGAATCATTTCAGCATTGATTCTCCAGTCTCACAGAGTTGCCTCTCAATAAAATCTGTAAGAACAGCTGCAGACATTGTGAGATTTTTAACAATGAATAAATAACACTTCTTCCAGAGCCTGGTGAAATTTATAGGACTTTTTCCCACAGTAACTGACTTGTTCAAATGTTTACCAACTCATGCTATGTATAAATATTCGGGGTTCTGTGCCTGTAAATGCATGTCTAATCCGGGCCAGCTGAAGGCAACTGCAGTTTCCTGCAGCAACATGGACATTATTCTGGGAAGGCAGACGTAATTCACACATTCACATACGCAAAGAAGGCTCAAACTCTGAGTGGTACTTCAGACTAGTTACCTGCCTTCAGTCTTCTTTTCATTGCCTGCTTGGGGAATACATGCCTGCAACTCTGATTACTGTTCTCTGCAAACTCGTTAACTGCAAGGTGTTAAAAGCTGAAGATCATGGCCGATGAGCTGTACTGCTGGGACAGCCTGATGACATCTGGACCATATCAACATATCCTGGGATATTCTCTGTCTATGTAACGAAAAAGTATGGCAGGGTTACTGGAAGAGTTATTTTTTCTTTCCTGTGCTACGTTAGACATTGGGAGCTGTAAAATACTTGTGCCTTCCAATGGGAACTGAAGTAAAACCATAAAGAATTGCAATGTCATTTGATGGGGTGTTCAAACGTAATCTAAATTTGATTGGGAGAAAGCATTTATTTTTCAAAACTGAAGCACATAGGAAGCATACAAAGATTTTATCACAAACATATGTAGCCTTGCATATGTAGCAAAAGAGAGCTACAGATAATCTGCATGGTCACTCTGGTTTGGATATGCCTGTAAAACATATCCAAATGCTATGCAGGCTTTGCAGAGCCAGCAAGTGACAGAGCCTGTGGATGACTGTATTTGTCTTGCTGTATCTGATCACCTCAGGCAGCTGAACAAAAGCCCCTATGGTTTTTATGCTGTGTGTCTGCATAAGGACACACTTTTTCTTTTTGTTTGTTTGTGGTTTGGGTTTTTTTTTTTTGTTTTTCATTTGTTTATGAGGATATTTGCTGAGTAGATATTCTCCATAGGGGATTTAGTCAGCTTCATGAGAAGGAAGAACTAGGCCTTCCTGAGACCTGTGCCCTGTCTTTTCTTATTGTGAGGCTTGCAATTATGAAGGAATTATTAAGGCTGTTGTCAAAAACCTTAAAGAAGGAATGCAAGAAGTGCCCCTGGCATATGAATGACTCCAGGGTGTTTTAGAAGATGTACATGGATTTTCTGATACATAAGGCAGTTTGCTAAAAAAAACACGCCAAAATTACTTGCAGCTCAAAACTATGAGAGTTTATCTTAACTTTGAAATATTCATGGCACGATATTGCTTTCAATATACAGTTTTTATTATTCAGTAGAGGACACTTCTGTGTGCACAGGGCTTATATGACACAGTGCAGTCAGGCAGGATCTTAGAAGTACCATCTGGATGTATAGGATCTTACATTTTTATAACAGTGTTATGTAAATCTGTTTCCTTCAAATTTCTTTCTCGATGTACAACTCTGTTGTGTCACTGAAAGGTGAACTCCTCATTTTGGGGGCTTGTGAAGAAGGGAGTGAAAAGAGGACTGACCCTCAGTCACTTCCAGCGGTAAATGCTCTCACCGTAAAAACACACGCCTTGGTGTGAGCGGGAAATATACATGGCCAGCAACTGGGAAAAGGTAAAAAAATTAAGAACACGCACCGCTCTACCTTTCAAGTTTTGCCTAGAGGGTTCGGGGAGCAAGTGAAGAGGCTGTGAAATTGCCTCTTGGAGATGCAGAACGCGGCTGCCGATGCTCCGCCCTCGCCAGAGGGTTCCCACGGAGTGAGCCCTCTGCTTCCTCCCGGGAATCAGTGCTGCCGCCGAGGACTGCGGACTTTTGGTTCTGCGGTTCTCTAACCTTTTTCTTCTTCTTTCCGAATAATTGATGCGTTTTAAGAATTATATGTTACGGCAAAGAAAAGGAAAAGATTAAGTGCTTTTGTGGTGTTTCATCAATAGGTGAAGTTCGTTTTGTGGAAGACGCCAGTTTAATAGATGTAAATGGCCATGAATATCCTATGAATGGTATAGTGGCCGGCAATACGAAGCGCCCCCCGGTGCTGAAGGCAGGGAGGGCTGTCGCGGCATCCCGGGCGCAGAGGCTCACAGGGCAGGTCGCCCCCAGCAGCAGGCAGGGAGAGGGGGGTAGCGAGGGGTGCCGGGATCGGTGCCGGGATCCCCGCCGGGATCCCCGCCGACACCTGGCTGGGCCGGTGTGGGGCGTGCGGCCGCCCCGCTGGCAACGGGAGCTGCCAGGAGCAGGTTTAGGGCAGGTCTGGGTTTGGGCAGGGCTGTAGCCTCTTCTGCTCTACGGGGGCAGCTGGTGAGCTGAAGGAAGATAAGGCGAGAACCGTACTGTGTGGCAGAGAAACCAGGGGAAAAAGGAAATGGCCGGAAGTTGTGCCAGAGGAGGTTTAAACTGGAGATGAGGAAAAATTTCTTCACAGAAAGGGTTGGCAAGCATTGACACAGGCTTCCCAGAGAAGTGGTGGAATCACCATTCCTGAGGGTATTTAAAAGACGTGTAGATGTGGCACTTGGTGGACGTGGTTTAGTGGTGAATTTGATGGGGCTGGATTAACAGCTAAACTCAATGATCTTAAAGGTCTTTTTCAACCTAAATGACGCTATGTGTGAGTGATGGGAGTTAGTGCGAATGCCATTGTGCCAGGGTGTACTCTCAAGTTTAGTGTATGGGCACTTATCTGTAGGCATGGGAAGCTAAGTGGGTTAGGTCTGTGTCCGAGTGCTTGACTCACAGGGACCATAACGCGTTTCCTCCTTCTTGCCCACGTACCTCTCACCCACAAGAAAACTGGAGGTCACTGAAATACATGATGACCTGTTGATCAGCATGCCATGGCTCACTGGCAATAAAGGGCACATTTCCAGTTTGAACTCCTCCAGTATGTTGCCAGGTAGACACAGCGAGGACAGAGTTTGCAATCTTTGTGTCTAAGATCCAAAATCCAGAACAGATGCATTTTGACCATCACTTCAGCAATGAAATCTGAGCAATGCAGGGACAGAAGCAACACACCAGCAAATTTGAGTCCTCTGCTTCTCAGCGTTCTGACATTGCACTGTAAATGAAAACAGTCCACAGCAAGGGGCTCCCAAGATCATCTTGACAGATTAATCACCTTTAAATTGCTTTCAAAGTTGTAATGGCTCATTGAGTTCTTCTTTTCTCTTACATTCTGGCCATAGTGCTATCCAAACATATCAGGCAAAGAAGGGAGTGAAATAAATGATTAAGAGTCCTTAATATCCTTATTATCATCAGATGACTTTGTTACTTCACCCTCTATTCCAGGTCGGGAACAAATGCATGAAATGAGCACAGCCCTCAGTGCAGATTTCTCTGGGGTCCCCTGAACAGCCCACCTCCACTCTGGAAATCAACTCTGCTCTTCCTACTTGTCCCCCACTTCTAAGCCTACCTTGTTTATCTATACAAGGACCTTAGTTTTCTGTTCTATAGCAGCTTAGTTTTCATAAGTGAAAAAATGCATTTCTAAGTAACATGGAATCATATAAGTTACCAAAGCAATTTGTTTGATAATAAAGAGGTTACAAAAATCAGAATATGAACCCAAACTTCATGTCTTTATCAGTGCTTTTCATATGTTTTCCTATTTGAAGCTGTGAATAAGAAAGAGGAAGTAATCCTTTTAGCCAAGACCACATTCACTAAAACTGTTTCAGAAATGGGAACTCCTCATTCTTAACCTCAGTAGCATTTCTGAGGATAATATCCTGTAAAGCATAAAAATCTTTCACTCTATATTGACCTCCATGGGGAACAAGTGATGTGAGGCAGATTTTACCAGAAGACTATTTACCTAAAATAATAATTTGAACACCTATAGCTAATTCAATAGTCATAGGGAAGGCATCTAGTGTTTCAATTGCCTGCTGCAATCTATTGTTTCCAGCTTGCCCAATTAGTGCAGATTTATTAGTTGTAATTGCTAATCTATGAAGTGAAGAAAGAAGGAATAATCCAACATATCAACACCACTGTGATATTTTGGCATTCTATATAGTTATAGTATATACAAAATTTTTGATAGCAGTTTAAACTTGGATATAAATTAGCTGTATCCTTCCTGTCTGTTTTGTGATGCATATTAAATGTCCAAATACTTGGACTGATATCACTAAGATTATAGGTTGGAATTCCTTTACTCCATTTTTAAACAATTGAATGGACATCTCAGGACAGGAAATCCATTCAGACTTGCTCTTCTCCTGGTAGAAATAGATTGCTGCTCTCAGAAACCAATCAGGAAATCAGGCAATGAAATGAGTAGCTTGGGTCTGTCTGCCGCCTCACCTCCAGATAACCAAAATTAAATGAGATGGATCACTTACTTATTGCTGCAAGGTCACTCAGGTGAGCAAATACATTTTAGCTTAAATAAGCAAGTGCTGCATGGTTAGATCTTCACTTAGAAGTGTGCCACACTTCTATGTAATCTACTTTAAATTTAAATGAGTATCGTTAGGAATATTCCTTCTGCTACTTATGCTCTGGAGAGCACTTCTGTGATAGTCGATAATGAAAAGGAAGATCATGTGAGAGCAAAACAAATGACACCATATTATTAAGAAGTGAAATTTAGGAAAGACCACAATAGGTTGATTAACATTGTTTATTCAGTGGTTTTTTATTTGTTTGTTTTTGTGAGGAAAAATAGAACATCTAGATATAAATGCTGTAGAAACATTTAAACTTTTATACACTAAATCTGTTTTACCTTGATTGGTTAAAAAAATGAAAAAGGCCAACTCCCTCTGTATTTTGCCCATTTTTGGTCCAGTCAGAGAATTTTACTGGCAGGGAAGAGAGATTTCCCTAGTCCTTCCTTAGTTCCTTTTTCTCAGGATGGGAAAAGTAATTGTGGACCAGCAGTATTTATCAGACTTGTAGTAATCCTTTTTGCTTAAATGGAAATGTGTTTAACTAGTGAATTAGCTATTTTTTACAGACTATTTCTGTTAAGCATTATATTGTTCGGAGATATAGTGTTACCAAAACCTTTCTGATATGTTTCTCAAAATGACTGCAAGCTCCTGATTTTTTTTCCCCGTTCACATTTATGTGGTTGCTGGTATCGCAGTTGTGGTCTCCAGCACATTCCAGAGTACAATGGGAGTACAACAGGATTTTCCAGGTGGTTGACACTGGCCAAGGCTTGTCTAGTTCAAAAGTGACTGGGACCAGTAAATGACTATTTGAATACAATTTGGATAATGCTAAAGAGTTTGTTTTCTTGTTTGTTATTTTATGGTAGAGTGCATTTTTCAATAAATCTTAAAACCAAAGGAATGCTAAGAATCTTTTGCTTTTTGGACCAGAGTCCCCTGTGGGAAGATTGGCAGTGTAGCATGCCAAAGACCCAGACATTCTGTGAAGAACAAACCATGATGTGGATATCAGCCTTTTCCTGACCTGCAGGAGGTATCCAGGTGTGAGGAGCAGTGTTGCCTCAAATGTATCTGGCAGCCCCACCTCCAGCGAGCAGGGAAAGGTAGGAGGCAACCCTCTGATGTTTGATATGACATACATTATAGGTATCTTCTAAAACCTGGGAATTCTGAGCAGTTTCATGTGCTCTAATGAAAAGAGGGGAAGTGTGGCTGTATGCTGGCATTTGTGAATGGTGACAGAAAATACCATTAGTGTGGGGCAGGAGGGGTTATTGACCAACCTTGAGCTCTCCAGCAGCCTCCACTGTGGTCTGGGTCTCAGCATACTTCAGGAGGGGGCGGAATCCTCTTAACCTATGCTGAGAGTTTATTCCAGAGAGGAGATAAGTGTAAATGATTCTGTGTCCTTTTGTAGCTTTCCATGCCTTTCCTTCCTTAGATATCTGTCTGTAAACCAGAGCTAGTAATTTATTCTGCTAACATCTACTCAATAAGTCATCTTTCTCTCAAAACTCTGACTTGTGTCAGTAATTCCTTGCTGTCCTTTGCTAAAATGCATATTTCAGGGAAGCAAACAAAAATGTTCTCCCATACCTGAGAGTTTACACACTGATGTGATAGAGGTGCTAAAAATATTTTTTTCATTTAGCTTTCTATTTTATTGCTTTCCCTTGCTCTTGTTGTGACTTACAGTTTTAGGAAAACTGGTTAGTTCTTTCTGACTATGACAGGCTGAAATAAATATATATGGAGGCAAGTACTTCTTATAAGAAAGAGTCTTTGAAGTCTTTGTCCCTTGTAAATGGGCTTCATTTAAAAGCCAGGAGAGTTTGAAAGTGGATCCTGTAATTTCTGCAGTCAGTAGAATATTACTTGACTGTTAAATTTTAGCAACATTTAGGTGCCAACCAGCAAAGCTGATGAGAAAGTGCAGAAGGAGAGCCAAGTGGAGGCAGAGTGTGCTAGATCTTTGTGCTGTAGCTGTGGTGAACACCACAAGCAGAGCTTCACCCTTGTTGTGCCACCCAAGCAGAAGACAGCAGCAAGGCTGAGAATCTCTGAGAACCCAGCACTGTCCTTGCTCCTAGTCACACCCCTGGAACCACAGTTGTTACTGGGCACTGCTGCTCATACACATTTGACTAAACATAAAGGACAAAACCAGAAGTAAGTTTCCTGTTCTTTATAATTTCTTAGTACCCTAAACCAGAAGTAAGTTTCCTGTTCTTTATAATTTCTTAGTACCCTTTGTAAACTCTGAGTCTCAGCCAGACAAAGGGAAAAACTTCAGCTTTTACATCTAATTCTGAACTTTGACTAAAGCAGCTAATATGTTTAATGGGAAAGCTTAAGGTGAAGCAGTTTCCAAGGCATGCTAGGCTGTTTATAACAAACGTATTTTAAGTATTGTTTACAACTTCCACGTGGAATTAGAAAAAGATCATAAACTTGTTTGTTTAATCCCCTTTTCCAAATGTCAAAATTTAATAAAACATGACTTTGGAAGATTTACTCTTTTAAGGAATAACAACAAATGAGCAAGAAATCCTGTCCTTCCTCTGTGGCCTTCCTCCTTCCACCATGCTGGTAGGCAAATGTTCCTTACATCTGATTTTCTCCTGGTAAAGTTGTTTTTTTTTTACTTTCTCTGACAGTGACCTAGAACACTTGGATAGCTCCAGATGTGTTGCAGTTTAGGGCAAACTGCTCTTCCATCCCATCTGAAGCTCTGATTTTTCTTTCTAGGGGAAATAAGGATGATACTAAAGCTTCAAAGAAGATTCCCAGTGACTGAACTGTCTTTCAGATAATTTTAAAGTTGCACATGAAAAATACTAAGGATAATTCTCTAATAAGAAAAAAAACCAACAAACCAGAAGCAAAAAGCTGGAAACATAAAAGTACTAGGACAAAAATAAAGCTCATGCACTTAAGAGTTAATTATGTATAACCTCTTTTTGGCATGCAATGCCCATTAACATTAAATGATTCTTTCTTGTATTTCCCCAGAAAGAGGACATTTCCTATTAATAGTGCAAGGGAAACAAAATGCTGCAAGTGTAGTGTTATCAAATTCTTTTAATAGCAGTCCTCTGCACTTTCCTTTTAGATATTTTATTGGGTTATGTTGATAAGTATCTGAATGCATCTATGTTGCAATAGTATTGAAGGAACTATTTTAAAAGTATTTTGCATTTGGTGGAATACAAACCACTAAAACTAATCATTTTTAACACCACTGGACATGATGTCATCTCTGAGAAAGAAACACACGTTTCATTTGCAAAGTGTGCGTAAGCAGAATTTATTCCAACAATGCATCAGTTTCCATTATGTGTGGTTGACGTAATTTAAATTTTCCATTGTGAGAAGTGTACCACGATTCCCAAATTGTGGAGATTTTTTCTTACGTAAGAATTATGTTGGTTGCCTCTGCTGATGTATAACAAACTTGTTTGTCCTATAAAAGAAGTGGCATTTATTTTTCTGATTCTTGCTTTAGTTACTGCGGTGGCTTCTGATTTCTGTGTCAAATTATGTGGCTTCTTTGGAAAGAAAATTGTAAAAATGCAAATGGAAGGAAATCTTTAATTAGAAAGTCACTGTAAAATCTTTGCAAGACAAGAAATCAGATGCCATTGAATTATATATATTGAAGAATTATGTATATTAAAAAAAAACAACACCAATTTACCAGGTGGTAAGCAAATCTCTATAAGGCAAGTGCAGTCCTATGTAACATGGCTTAAATATTGAAGGGGAACAATTTTCTTCTAATTTCTGTTCCTGCATGGATCTACAGTGTGCCCTCTCATCTCCTAGTTTTGAAGACACGGTTAGAATCATGGGTCTTCTCTTAATTTATGTGGGGACTCTCAGATTTGCCAGTTTAGCAGTCAAAGCACTGCTATTCCTTCAGATTCCAGGGAAATATAAGCTATAGATAGTGAAGGTCTTTAGATAACAAAGTAGACATCAGGTCTAGCCTGTTTTCCTACTTCTAATTTATTTGCTGTCAGACTCGAAGTAGATTTCAAAGACCTTTTCAGAACTATCACACTTTGGCCTCTTTTTCTCTTCTGTAGGAGTATCTAATTCCTTGTTTCCTGTTACCTCCTAGCATATCATCCTAGACAGGCAGGCAACATGACAGACTCTTGAGTCAGCTCTACTCAGCCCATTCTGTTGCAGAAAGGAAAGTATCTTTATGTGCGTAAATACAGTTCTTAATGGTTAGTGTGACTATGCTAGGAAAACTGTGTGACTCAGCTTGAGAAATTTTAAGGAACTTAAATCTTTTGTGTAAACTATTTTTGGATACACATAAGCTAGTATCTAAAACAGTACAATTCATATTTATCCCTCTCTTTCATAGACGTGCAGTTTGCTTTAATTATATATATGTTCTTCTTAAACACTAAACTAAAATTTGTTGTATCATTCCTTATAGGATACTTGATTGTTTAAAAGCTCAGGAGACACATTAAAGTATATCATAATTGAGCTGAAAATGATACTATGTTTTTTTCTGCTAAAGTGAAAACCAAAGGGGTTTAGAACCAAATTGAGAACATTCATCTAACAAAATAGCAAAAAGAAATCAGGTGAATGGTGACTTAAATGGCACCCAAAATGCATATTGGAAATATTAATGTTTCATTTGTTAACCCCATTTCTGAGAAACAAGCAATGGAGGAAGCAACAGAGCAATGGCTAGAATGCCACTTCCACCAACACAATGCATTTGATCAATGAACACCTGGGAAGTGTGGAGTTTATGCAAATGTGGAGCAATGCCTTGTGACTCTTTAAATCACTGCTACCTCAGGCAGTGCTGTCAGCTTCGATTAGTTAATGAATTGGATGGCCATTGGCTTCGGCAACAATTCTGTGCAAGGATAAAAGGCAATTAGATCTGTATTAATTGTTTTTTAAATTACACAGTCATTCTTTATTAGTAGCCTGTAGCATCCTGAAGAATCTGAAGTATTGAACAGAGGCATTGTATTGACTGAAGAAAGAAACTAGGAAAATCCGTAATAGTAATTTTGATCTGTTAATAACTGGGCTCTTCAGATTGATTCAGGCCTTTTTTCCTCATGACATGATATGAAGTATTGAAAATTATCAGGAAATATAGAAAGTAATAACATTTCTCTAGGTGTAAAAATAAAGAGATGAAAATCTGTTTCTAGTTGCCATGAAAAATTGTATAAGCATGAAGCCTCCTTTTCCCAGGACTTGTAATAATGAAAAACAGTACATTTATACACATTTTTTGCAACTTTTACTATTTTTTTGTGTTTCCTAGGGTACAGAAATGGTCAAAGACAAAGGTAGTGACAGAGGAAGAGGGAATTTCCTGACTTCTAGCACCAAGCCTACCCCTCCACAATATTCCATTACTTGCAGGAACTGTGGGCTAAACAACTTTTCAGATAGAGGCTAAGAAGAAGATACAAGTTACTCATGAAAAAGACCAAATATTGCAGGATTTTGAAATATGGTTTTGAGTGTCTTTTTATAAAAGTCACCCTTCTAAAATAATTTTTCTTTATCTCTCCCACTCTAGGCAATCTTGCAGGAGATTCCCTAATTTCATAATTACTACTGGATAAAACATGAGAATAAGGTGATACTGGGAACTCCTAATATCTAGTAAGCAAAATGCCTGTAGCTTGTGTTTCAGCACTGTGAAAGTAACATGAATCTTCCCCACATGGAATACTGTATTCAAACACTTACGTGTGCTGCTCTGTGGTTGTCGTGCAAATACTTCAGTAGCCTTTGTGCAGGCTGGAAGCAGCTGATGGAAACAAATTTTCCTTATCTGGTATCCCAAGACCTCTGACTGGATTTCCTGCAAGCAGCAGTGTCTTGATGGCATGGAAGGGAAACCTTGCACACAAAGGTCTTTGGGCTGCTCGCTGTGTTATGCTCTGTTTCCCCATTTGTTTCCTTTGGTCTTCTCTTTGACTGTGCAAGTCATTTACTTTCTTGGGTTGGTTTCACTCTTAAAGACTAGGATGCAAACAAACTCCTTAGATAACTTAAAATAATGTGTTTTGTAGGCTAACATTTATAGAGGGTGATCAGGCTTTCAGAAAGACTGAGGTCGTTCTGGGAATGTTTTAAAATTTAACAGGCTAATGTCAATTCAGGTGATTAAACAGAACAAGCTATCCGAATTTCTGGGAAAGTCCAGTTGTTTCTAAGATGTGCTGCAAGTTGTATCTCAGTGTCTCTAAGCTATTGTTACATGCTTAAGTATGTCAATGAAGAATTTGAGCATGTATGAGAAACCGAGGCGGTGACTTAAAGGGAACATATAATGAATTTGATGGGGTGGAAACATTTATCTCTCAAGTAAAAGAGGAACTAAGAAATGTAGGAGAACATATGTAATATATCTCCATCTCCATATAATGGCTACCTCCCATAAAGCCATGTCTCTCAGATGGTTATCCCAATTTGACTATGATAGTGCATACACCCAGAAAGAACTGCAGTATTTGAGGTCTGAGCCTGGAAGGCTGCTGCATAATGACCACAGAATCATAGAATATCCTGGGTTAGAAGGGACCCACAAGGATCATCAAAGTCCAGCTCCTGGCCTTGCACAGGATAGCCCCAGGAATCACACCACGATGCCTATGGTGTAGTGTATCATACATTTTTATTATATATGCCATATTCTCTGCTTTCTGCAGATGTTTTAAAAATGCTCTTCCTCCAGAAGGAGCTTTGATGCAGGGCAGTAATGAAGTTGCACTGAGCCATCCAGATAGTGGGCTTAATGTGACAAGGTGCTACTGTGAGCCTCTCTCTTCATCCTCTGGGCATTGAGGAGTCACTGGGTGCCATGTGCCAACAAAACCACCTGAGCACTCGGTTGCTCAGGGACTGTCACGGAGGGGCACTGAAATATCTAAGTGATTACAGAAATTGATGAAAAATCAAAGCTGTATAGGGTTGCCTCTAAGGTTTATTTAAAGATTTTTGTTAGATTACAAGGTGACCTAGCATCATTCAAATATTTCTTTCTCAAAATAATTGAATGTGAATAATTTGTACATGATTAATGTTCTTCTTAAGACACCCAATACTACAAGCTCTTCTATAAGAAAAATATTCTGTGAAGAGGTATGCTGTACCAATAGGCATAAAACAAGAGCAAGAAACTGTATTTTATCTGACATCACAGATTATCTCACTGTTGATGCAGCAACATGGGTCTCTTCATCAATTTCACAGAGAGGATGGAGTACTGCTAAAGGAGAAAAAGTGAAGATAAATTACCTTCTGGTCTTATATGCAGCTTCCGTAGCAACAGAATTTCTCCTGTTAAAATGGTTTTGCATGGAGGAGTTGCAAAAAAAGAGAAAGCCTCAAAGAAGGAAAGGACACATTTCTCTGGAGTTGTTGATAACTCTGAGGTAATTCTTAAGCGGCACACTGTATTTCAAAAGATGAAAGATAATTTTATATTAAAAAAACTAGGAATAGGATCTGATTGCATCTTCTGAGCTTTAATAGGAAGGTTTTATCTTAGATTTTTAGAATTGTATTACAGGATCTATCACATTATTCTGTTCAAAAAAAGAGAAACACTCCCCCCTTCCACCCCAAACAGCAACAACAAAACTCCAACCAAGCCCAAAACCCAGAATTATTTTCCTGATATTTTCATAGGAAAGAATGAACCCTGATTTCTAGGGCTGATAAGAAGATCTAACAGATCACTGTGACACTTAGAAAGTATAAGCTTTACAAATTCCTTCTTGAGAAAAGCTGATTAGCCTGAAAAAAAAATGGAGCCAAAGAGTGCCCTTGGCTGAGGTTGCAGCTATACAGAGTAAGTTTTTACAGTGTGGCTGTGCAAAATAGGTGAAATATAGCTTACAAATAGAACATTATTTCCTTTATATTATTGTTAATCTACTAATGACCTGTCTATATAGCTGGTAAACTTAAAGGTGCAGATGTAGGTGGTAAGGTTCATATACTTTAGTTCAATAAACTGAAAAAAAGGGTCCTGAAAAGAGAGCCTTTACTGTGTGCTCTTTGGCTGAAGATATTTCATCCTGAAACCGCAGACTTTAAATAATGGATAGTCCACCAAATATTAATGTTACTAAGAGGTGACACCGCTTCAAGTCCGCGTCTCATTTTACCAATAATTTTAAAATGTATTTTTCTCACCTCATGAGCCCTGTTCTTAAGTTCTGCAGCACCAGCAATGAAATTACACATTAAGATATTCAGGGCCACAATACATTCACAAAGATAATGGCATGTCAGTTTGCATTGTCTCCTGAAATGATCATAGATCTGGAGCCAAATGACAACATTCATGCGGAATAAGGAAATCCCAATACTCAACATATTTGCTTCCAATTGAGAAAAATATCATTATTTGCAGGGAGCAATTTAGACTTTGTTCCTGTCTCATTAGTAGGAAGAAAATTTTTCAATTACTTATCACCTAGAGAGTTTTTAAAAATATAAATCAATAAACCTTGCTTTCCAAAGAGGCAAACCCCAAATAGCTTTCTCAATTGCTCAGCTAAAATTTTCCCTATAATATCTAGAGGTACATGAAAGAATTTACTGAATGCATCCATACTTTGGAAACACTGGGATTAAAAAAATAGGTTTTTCATTGGAGTGTGCATTTCTATATGAATTTGTAGCTAGGTAGGACTTGTAAGTATGGGTTTAGTTAAGTGCAACTGAAATATGATGGTAAATGTGGGCAATATATGACTGTTAAATGTTTTCTTTGATTACTTACAGTAGATTTTTATAAACTAGGCTTTGTAGATTCACTATTCTGGTCTGCAATTTATTTAGCATTTTCTGAAAATTTGCACAAGGATTAATTTTTATCCGTTAAGCGCCAGCACACACTTTTGTGCAAAAAATCCCTAAATTTCTGCTTTTGTGGAGCTTTTTTGTTCTTTATCATCTCTAGGTTGTAGTTTTGTTTAAAGACAGTTAGAGGACATGGCTGTGACTTCTCTCCAAATATAAGAAGAGATTTTGCCCAAGAGCTAGTCCATAATTGTCCATGAATACATGAGGTATTCCTCCTGTTTATATTCCTTTTCCCATGATTTACAACAGAATTATGTTCCACACTAACAAACAGGCTACCTCATTGAAGTTTCAGTCTGAAAGCAAGACAGTCCATGCAAAGTTTTTGCTTGGTCACTTAATACCTATATAATTTTAAATTTCAACGATTTTTCAAAAGTTCCTCAGAAAATTGCCAAACAAAGATTTCTTGCACAGATTCATCACAATACTCTTGAATCAACAATTTTCTAAGTCATTTTACTAAGATCACAGGAATTAAAAAGAACAGTGTGGATGAATTTACAAGTCCAGATTCAGCTGCTGACTTCAGGGACCTAACCTGGGACACAACACTTATCTGACCTCAGCAGGGTGCTTCAAAGCTGCATTGGAGCCTCTAGGGCCAGAAAAGCGATCAGATGCCTGTGGGCTTCGCGGGTGCTCAACCCACAGCTGCCTACAGCAGAGGTTCACCATAAGAGCCTGTGTTTATGAACTCTGACTATTGTGTTGTTGGAACATTTTATGGAATTTGTAGAGACAACTAATTACCACATAAGTAATTTCTAGAATTAATTTTTTTTCCTGTCTGCTTCCTCTGATTGTGGGGCTTCATCATCTTTCCTTTCTGAGTAAGAACATAATGTTTTGCAACTGCTGGTTTACATATGTTCTTTCTAGGCTACAGCCTTTGATAAATGATTCAGTATCAGCCTCTAGCCATGGACTCAGGCACACACATCCCGCAGAACAGCATTTAGCAAAGTGTGCTGTGACTAACGAGGAGCACGTGAGTGCCACAGCACCGCACACACTTTATCAGCACGCCTTGCAGTTCACTCCTCAGAACACAGTCTGCCTGCACAGGTCACCAGGCAGAACCCATCATCGCACAGCAGCCTTCTTCATGTTGGCTTTGTGTGAACTGCAGTGCTATTTTGACCCTAAAAGGGAAATACGTTAAATGCTTTGTGGTTTAGGTTTTTTTTTTGTTTGTTTGGTTTTTGTTTTTTTTTTTTTGTGTTTTAATTTCTGCTTGAACAGAAGGGTCCTTTTCCCGTACTTTAAGGTTTTGCTCAGAAATAGAGAATTCAGAATATGAAATGAAGTCAAACATCCCTACTTGGTCTTACTGACTTTTATTGAGACCTCAGATAAAAGCAGCATGCCATCATGAAATGAGAGATTGGGTTGTGACTAAAAGTCAGTGATTTCAGGCTACTTCTTTGAAATTTCAGTCTGAAAGCAATACAGTCCATGTAAAGTTGTTGCTTGATTACTTAACACAATACATATGTAATTTTAAATTTCAATGATTTTTCAAAAGTCACTTGGAAAACTGCCAAACATAAAAACATAAAAGACAATTATGAAGAATTAAATTGCATGCTGACCCTTGTCAAATATCATACAAGAAGTAAATTGTCTGTGAAAGAATAAACATGATTTAAATTTTTATTTTTTTTACTGAAAATATTCAATTAGATGGCACTTGAAGTCTTCAGAATATTTTTGTTTCAATCTTTTTTCTTCTGACCGTAGGCTTTATCCATGCTCTCAGCAAACTTGACATAAGATTCAAAGAGTAATACCAGTTTTCTAGGAACAAGACTGATGAGACAAACACAGAGTTAGGTTTTGGGTTTTTTTGGAAAAGTGTACTAAAGTGTAATAAAGAAATTATTAATTCATTATATATGCTAAATAATCCTAATGTCTGGCAATAGCACATTTGGTGTTTTCCCTGTGTTATAAATCGGGGAAACAAATGACTGACCAAGCCGTTTTGTGAAAACCCAGCCAGCAGTGGAGGCAGTGACAGGACACAGACTGTTCTAGTCCAGGCATTGCTCCCAGGGGACCGTCTCAGGAAAATTCTTGACATTTCTATACCCAACTGTAGCTCAAGACATATATTAGAGACAGAAGGGACCAGAGGAATGCTATTCACCTAGACTATTAAAAAATTAAAACCACTGTTTCTTCAAAATTGAATACCTATAACTGGATTGACTGCAGGAATACTACGCAAAAGACTAGTTTTACTAAATGTTTCTGCTGATTTTACAGGTCTATGGCAAAAGAAAGAAGGCAATGCTAGAAGACAAGTCACATGCTTACATTTTTAAACCAAATAAGCGTACAATTGGAGGCATGACTAGATAAAACTTTTCCTTTTTAATTGCATCCAAGATCTTGCTGGCTACATACTCCTTATCAGAAACAGGAAGCAAAAAGGGTTTTCTGTGAAACAAGAACAAAGTGTTATGAAATTATAAAACTTTACTTTTGAGATGTATTCTAACACATATATAAGTAAATAATTTATAAATTTTACCCCTTCCCCTCAAGTAGTGTTGAAAAGGAATCCCCAAACCTCTTTGTTCCTGTCAACAAAATGAATTGAAAACACTTCAATGATATTCTGAATTTTAATGACTTCTCTGCAAGCACAGCATAATGAAGTTAATGCCTACAGTGATTGCAGCTATATGCTGTTCTGTACACCTCCTCCTTTTTCACTGTAGATGCTGAGGTGACAGCTAAGTAGATCAGAATCAGGTCTGTCTCCAGCCAGGAGAAAGGCTGTGTTTTGCATAACATGCTACTGCATGACGATGAATGGTGGACGCAGGAGCAGAGCACCGGAAAACCAAGATCACTGGTACTGTGCTACTGCAATGGCTAATTCAGTACCTGCTAATATGGATCGTGGAGCACAGTTAATAATGACAGGTCCTGGGTACCCTGACAGCCATACCTGTAATTACACTGCCAAAATTACTTGGGGTAGAGAACAGCAGCAGTGCCCATTCTACTGACAAATAAGGCTCACTTAACCCTTAAATACTACTGTGCATCCCAAACCATTCCATGACTGTGAGGTTATTACACAATCCCTGTTGCACATCAATTATTAACTGTATGCAACACTTGCATTTCCTTACATCAGAACACACAGTTTTATGTGCCAATAGGGCAAAAGTACTGAATTGAAACCCAAATCAACCAGCTAGAGACTGAATCTGGTATATCTCATGAATAGTGATTTTTTTTTAACATACGAAATAGGACCCAACCTGTTTTACTTACACGCTTTGGAAACCTTTACTTAATGCAGTATTAATAAAATAAGGGCAAATGACTGTGGTTTTAATGCCATGTTTTCCTGCATGATACAGTTCTGAATTTATGGCTTCCATCATTCCAACGACTGCATACTTGCTTGCAGAATAATCTGAAAAGTGAAGAAAGAAGAAATATTCAAAATGTCAAAAGCATCACAGTAAATGTTATATCTTTCTAATAATATTTAATCCATGATATTATTTAGTTCTAAAATTAGCAGTCTTGTAATTAGTATTTTAAGCATATTGATGATGCTAACTGAAGGTTAATGACTCTTCCCATGATTGATGCACAGTTGTCCAAGGATAAGATTAATCCTTTCCAGAGGAGTTTTTTCAGTGCGCTATAGAGAGATGTAGGAAGATAAGCTTATTCAACATTTTATGTACACTTCCAGATACTCATGTACAAACCAGACATTCAGTTCAGAATGTCTTTGCCCTTTAAAATATAATTACCTTACTTATAAATGCTGCTTTAGCCCATTACTTCTTCTGATTTACCCTGCAACTTTTTGTTTGGTTGGTTGTTTTTGTTGTTTTGTTTTCCCAGGAAGACTGAATCTGGTCTGATTTCTGATGAATGTATCCTTGGAGATAAGCAAAACTTGCCCTCGCACAGCCCTGTGCAACCTGGTCTAAGTTGGGCCTGCTTTTGTTTGGGTCTATCAACCAGATGACCTTCAGAGATTGCTTCCAACTAAATTATTCTCAATTTTATAACTGCAAGAAACTGTTATAGTGATTTACATGTGGTTTCCTAAGGCTTTTTCAAATGTGTGTGAAAATAGTTGTTAGATACAATGAAGTCCAATTTTGTTAAGAGTGATTTCAAAGACTGGCATCAGAGATAGTTTGCTATGTTTCAGGAATTCACCCACAGTGAATGATGGAACCATACAGCCTAAAAATAAATAGCTAAGGTGTAAAAGGTTAATACATGGATGGAGAGATCCACTCCCATAATTCTTACAGTTATATGATGAAAGCTGAACGTAACCTATATTATCAATACCAAACATGACCAATGATAACAGTAGGCAAATGAACACTACAGTAACATCATCAATCAGCAGAAGAAACAAGAGATACTTATTACAGCAAAGTTCACATTCTCATAGGGTGACCTCAAAGATACAATCAACATCTAAGAGAAGCTTGAGGACAGACTGGACAGCAGATCCAGACTGATGAAATAGGCAGGACTGTAGCAGACTGCTCTCCTGAGGCAACTGGCTGAGAATATTGAGCTGTTACACAGCTTAAAACTTTATTCAAATTAATTTTATTGAAAATTCTGCCAAAATGCCTTCTGAGCCTGAAAACCATTTTGCAGCTAAATGTATAGTTTTGGGTATAACCCATGTCTCAGGACTCTGAACATTCATCTGCAGAAAACTCAGGATGAGAAAGAGTTAGACAATCTGTATGCAGAACTCCTTCCCACTGCACATATACGAGCTGTATCCTCCTTATTCGGCAGAGACAAGACAGTCTGTAATCAAACAGCAAAATCCGCAGCGAGCTCCCTGTGATACCGTAACCCTCTTTGGTACACCACCACCTTTGGCATCCACAGGTTCTTGTCTGTATAGGCTGCTTAAGACAAGCATTTATGAGGTCTCAGAGAAAATCATTAGTATGTAGTTCTAATTTGTAATAGCAGTTGACAATACTAACCTGTCAGTCTGTAGAGTCCCAGTAATCCACTTGCACTGGCTATGCTAACCAGGTGCCCACGGTTACAGGCCATCATGGCTGGAAGAAAAGCCTTGCAGGTCTAAGAGAATATATATATATATATATATGTATTAGAAAAAAACCCTTTATAAATAAACATGCCAAAAATGTTGCATTTCAAAATTAGGTTTTACATTTTCATTTGATTTACAGGGCTTCAATATACAAGAAGCCCAACTGACCTTTTATCTCTGTAAAAATTTTTAAATGATAGACAGCATTTCCTTGAATGACTGCCCTCTATCTGAAGATCTAACAGCATTAAAATCGTCTTATTAAAAGCAGCAAACTTTGTATTTTCTCTGCCTCCGGGTTCCTTACGTTTGGAGTCTATTTGAAACTATTGCCAAAGGCTTGGTACACAAGAGGGAGCTAGAAGTCAACACATCAAGGGAAGTTCAAATGTCTGTGGGCCCTTTTCCTTAAGAACTGAACTGCCTGACAACTCCAGCACCCCCGACCACCACTTTGGGTGATACTAACTAGGGAGAACGCTAGTGTTTTACAAAGGGGTAGTTAAGAAAAAAGATAGGCACAATAACAATTTGCTTTTACAATAGCTAAGATGTCCTATTTGACTTCAGATGTGAGTGCCTAGTATATCACTATCCTCCTGCCCTGTGTTTCTTCCGACTTGTCAGTGGGAACATCTCTCCCAGTCCTTCTGCCTCAAGTATTTGGAAGAATGATGCAGTGTGGTTGGGTAATGCTTACAGGACTTTTATCTGCAATGAATTTCCATTGAGAACTGCCTTTTAACAAGGGAGTTGCAGTGCTATATTGTTCCCTGATGCAGGCTGTTCTCTCAGGCATATAAATAAAAAACGCAAGAGGGGGCAAGAGTAACACTCTCTCATAACAAAACATCCTAAAGGTCAGCTGAGACCCCAGATAACAGCAAATTCCTTCACAGGTAAAAAAAAAAACGAACAATACTTACTATCCAGATTACTGTACTATGTAATCAGATGGTGACTAGCAATGAAATCACATTCTGAAGACTGACACCAACATATGCAGCAAAATAATTACGGAATCCTTTAGGTTGGAAAAGACCTTAAATATCATTGAGTCCATCTGTAAACCCAACCCTGCCAAGTTCACTGCTAAATCATGGTTGTGTCTCCCTGAATGCTACAAGTCTCTTAGACAAAGCCTTCTCATGCCAGCAAACAAGGGAAGTCACACGCCACCACGTCAGCACTACCTTCAGTCACAGCTGTTACAGGCAGAGCATGTTTCAGGATACAGTTGCACAAACTTTTGATTTACCAGAGTGCCCAGGCAGGTTTGTATTAATATTACTGACCCATAATGGGGGGACTGTCAATTTGGTGCGTCTGTGATTACAGTATGATTATGAAAACCTATTTTCCCCCAGTCAAGGCCCTTCATATCCCTATTCCAAATTAGGGTTTTGAGATAGATGCCACCATGGTGATTTTCCCACCAAAACACTTGCCTGTACCTTTTGGTCACCCAGCAAAAAAAAAACCCACAAAACTTTACCCAGACTTGAGAGAAGAAGTTGACTCTTAAGGTCTTTTCAAAATCTGCATCTGGAATGTCACAGAACTTCTTCCCAAGCAGTGTGCCGGCATTATTGATTAGAATAGTAACATCCCCAACTTCTTTTCTAACCTGAATGAAAAAAAGGATTAACAGAAAGTTTTAGAAGGTATCCTTGCCTCTTGTGCCTCATTTATGAAAATGTTTAGTGATATTTGCAGTAACTGATATCCCTTCTGAAAACATAAGTACATAAGAACTGTTGTATTGCATCAGATCAAAGGTCCATCTAAGCCCCCTAGCCCTCATCTCATGGTGGAAAGCAATAAAAAAAGGATGAGAGCTCTGAGGTCTCCAGTGTACTTAACTTTCCACATACTGCAGCTTTGGGTCTTCCTAAGATATAAAGCATCTGTATCTTTGTGTTTAATATATCCCAGTGATTCTCCACTCCACTTTACTCCCTGAATTTGTTTAAGTGCTCCCCAAATTCCAGAATACTTTTGGCTCCTATAGGAACATAAGGTAATAAGTTACAAAGCTTCAGTGCGTACCATGAACATGCTTTAACTGCAACTGGAACATTTCCTGTCCCCCATTTTTGGTACTGTGAGAAACTGCATTCCTCAGCCAAGCCTGTTCAACTCCTTTTCCAGATAATTTCTACTGAACTGGAAAGAGTTCAGTGCAGATTCTTCGGGATACCAATCCTCAGAGTACAAAAACATCTACCATGAAACAGATAGATAACGTCACTTGAAAAAAGGCCAAAACCACCATTAGCTCCATTTATTATAAAAATATTTCAGTGTATTATAAAAAGATTTTGTCCCATGATTTGGATTTATATCAAAGCAGATGGCCAAGATTTACACAGAGTATTAAGAATCAGTCTCACTGAGATTTCTGTGCTAGGGGTGAATGGTTACCTGGTGTCACAAAAATTATAGTATGATGACAAAAATATAAAAATTCCACATCTGCTACTGTCTAGCAATTTGTAAACAGGAGCTTGGATCTGATAACCCAATATTTGACCTCCCTTTGGCTCTCTCAGGAAACCTTGGCATTCAGTGAAGACTTGCTTGATACTTCTCCAGCTGTGTCAGGTTTACTCCTTGCCATAGAAAAGCGGGGTCAGATATTAGCACCATCCAACCTGCACAAATGAATGCAAATCTAGACACTGCTGAGCATGCCAGGAATACTCAATTCTTCCTTTGTGGGATATATGTGTACTTTCTTCCCACTCATACATTTTGACTGCTGTGTCAGTCCATATGATGATCCCCTTTTGTTCACAGGACAACACAGCCTCACCAATTGGCAGCATTTTATTTGACCTGGCTCCATTTGACCTGTTTACTCACAACTACAAAATACACATAAAGCTTGGCTTCCATTTACAAAAAGTCAAGCTGATTATTCTGCATTAGGTATTTCTTTAGGTGTCTATTAATTCCTCTCTTCGTTATTGTCTCTACCAATTTTCTCTAAGACAAGTTCGTAGTTTGTGTCCTTTTGAGTGCTCTTTAAAACTGGCATATTTGCCACTCTTTGTTCCTTGATCAGTGTTACAGCAAAGCACATCACCCCCCTCCCCCTGCCCCTCATTTTCATCCCCTCAGATCCATATCTGATTTCCTTTGTAATTTCCAGGGGGACACTGCCTGATCCTGAAAATTAGTGGCCGTTCACCAGTTTATTTTAAAACCTCTTCTTTAGGGACTTCCATGGTCTGACTTGCTTCCTAGAAAGAAAGCTTTCATTATTGGAAAATACCAAGGTTTTTCAGCAGTGAGTATACCAAGTTAAAACAAGTAATTTAACTTCCTTGCTACTGTTTTATCTTCTGTGTCCGAGCTCAAGACAACTCATATTACCAATAAAGAATTTGCAGGTATTTCCAAGAGCAGAGGAGGCTCCTAGATGAAAGACTCTTGAACTAAGAAAATTTCTGGCTCCATCCTGATTGTTTAATACATGCAAATATCTATGAAGATGTTAGTATAGTTAACAATAAATAAACACCTTAAAAAGAATTTCTGAATTTTAAACAGCTCTTGAAGTTTCTGTTGGCAGGTCAGTCTGTGCCCTGCAGTATAGTGTTTGCTGACATGGGCACAGCAAATTCTGCAGGCTGGAGTCCTGTGGCTGATTTGGTTAATGTGTTTGGAGATTGAAAATTACTGGAGGGCACAAAACAATCCTTCTGAGACTGTGTTAAGCCAAGAGCAAACAAATAATTTCAAGATGTTCAGCATGAACAATGAAGTCCAACAAAGAAATTACCTACATAAACTTAAATTACTCATTTTGGTTCATGCCTTTGCTAAAGCAGATAGCCTTTATGGAAGTAGGCTTTAATGCCAATTTAAAATGTTATCTTTTGAAGAGACTTGATCTTGGTAAATACTAAGGTAAGTCTTTATTTTTACTTGTAAAAATAAGATTTGAAAAGAACTGCTGGGGTTTTTTAATAGTATCATTTCAAATAAAGATCAAATGTCATATATGAAATACTGACCACGTGTTGCTCAGACAAGATTTTCATCTTGCTTGGAAGTGATAACAGATATTAAGATTGCTGAAATTACTGTGACTGCTACTCCAAAATTGTTGCAGTCATTATCAGTGTCTCAGGCAGGTGACAGGATCACATCATCTGTACTGACCAAGTCATTGGCAAGGATCACCCTCCTTGAATAGTGCGTATTGTGTTAGCACACTCAACAACTTGCTCATCTGTGCAAACATACTATTAAGGCACAATAATTACACCACTGGCAAAGTAATACTATGAAACCACCTGTGATTCTTAACATTTAGCACCAATGGCCCCAAGTGGAATTTCTTTTTACTGTGCACAGTCAGCTGTCTGTGTCCCAAATGCTGCCAACAGGGGTGGGTAAAATAATGCCTTGCTGACTGCAAGCACAAGAATTGCAGTTCCAGATATTTACAGATCCTGAATCCAACTTACCCTTTAGATATACTTTTCATCAGGAAAATTTCTTGAGGGAAAAAAATGTTTCAAACTTTCATAGCCATGCCCAGAAGGAATTAATCTGTTTTGGTTAAAAATGAAAGCAACAACCACAAAACAAAGAGCCCTGTCCCCAATTTTCATAGAACATTAATCTTATATTTCAAGGCTATTCTGAAACAATCTATCAACATTCACATCATAAAATATTTTAGCTAATATTTCTGACGTATGCCTTAAGACACAGAATGTCAAAGACTTGACTTTAGAGTCATGTATATAGGAACATACACTGAGAATCAACAGAAGAAGAATTCATCCTTGGATAAAATGGCAGTGATGAGGTTATACTGGGAAATATTTTCAGGCTGTTTAAGGACAAGTAAAAGTTAGTAATGTTAATTTATTGTCCCATTTCTAGATTCTAGACTAATTATAATAAAAAAGTAATAGTTTAAAAAGTGTAGGTCAGTACAGCAGAAAAGTATGAAGCTCTTCTCCACCTTACTTCCCAGCTGTATTGACCAAAAAATAAACTGAAGCTGAATTGTCAATTTGAGACCCTGATGACAATTCTGAAAACATTACACTCCACATTGCCCTTTAAGAACTACAGTTTTTTAAACAAATGGGCAAAGGAAAGAAGCCTCCTCTTAAAATGTACATAGTTTTTTGTTTTTTGGGTTTTTTTTTTTTAATATTTCTTGATACCCTGAAGAAATTTTAACGCCTAAACAAGCTAACACATGGAGATAACCTTTGCTGAATATTTTACTATACTCTTAAAGTTACTATCTCACAGTGAAGACTGAAAACAGATAAATCTTGACAGAACAGCCTAAACCCAGTTCCTTTATTGAGAACATAGTTGAAGTTCCATCTAGAAGTGACTTGTCAAAAAGAGAAAGTTATTACCCTACATGATTACTTATCTTTAGTGAATAGTACGGTTTCTTAAAAAAAATAATAATTACAATTCAATAGCACATACTATTAAAAAGAAGGAAGAAAAATCAGAAGAACTCAAATCTTACCATGTCCGCTGTTTCGTAGATATCTTCCCTACTGCTGCAGTCACAATGGTAGGTAAACACCCGGTTAGCTCCATTTTGTTGGGCTAATCTGCATGTTTCTTTGTTACCTTCATCATCAATGTCCCAAAGAACCAAAGTTACTCCCAAAGGAGCAAATTTTAAGGCAATCTGTCTTCCAATTCCATTTGCAGAGCCAGTAATAAGAACTATTTCAGCAGCAAAATATTTTTTGCGTCGAGGACATATACAGAAGATGTTCTCAATAAATAAATAAATGAAAAATTTCAGGTACTGTAGTAACTTCTGGATGCATCTAAAGCTGAACATGACTTCTCAGGTTCAAGGACCACTCTTCTGTTAAACAAACCCAGACATACAGTACATTACGACACTGAGATATTGACTGAAAAAAGAGATTGACATTCAAACAGCTCTTTCTTTTGCATTGTTCTCTTGTCCAGGTATAAAACATTATTAAAGACTTGTTTTGTGAAAGCTACAGGCTCCTTACTAGGATTAAAGCAAATGTCTTCTATTAGATCCTACAGACCTCTTCCGTCCCCGGAGTCCTCAGCTCCCATCTCCTTTTTTAAAAAAGGTTTAGTGACATACATTTTATACAGGTATGTTGCTACATACCTGTAGCACTTTGTTTTCACAGCAAGGTGATGGTAGCTGATCAAAAAAGTACTGAGCATATTGGTGTGGTATCCACCTTAGGAAGGAAGGTGTCTTCCTTAGCAGGAAATGTGACCTGGCGTTTCGGGAGGCAGGCAACTGGAACGTTCCCACATCGTGTGTATTTTCCAGTGCCATACGGCCGAAATCACACCACCTACTCGCATTTGTGAGCAAATTACCGGCCACAGAGAAAACCCTAGCAGTTACGAGCCTTGGTTTCCACCCTGCATTAGACCGTACATTTCCCTTGCAGTGCGGGCGAAGGGCGAGGCTCAGCAGGGAGAGCGCCCGCCACCGACCCGCGGGGCAGTGCCCCGGGGGTGACTCCCGGCTCCCCGCGCCTGCGGTCCCCTCGTCCCCTCGCCCCCTCCCCAGCTCCGCCAGCCCTGCCCCAAAGCGGAGCTGGGCACCCCCTCCCTCCATCCCTCCCTCCCTCCCTCCGTCCGCCCGACACCCCCGGCCCGCGGAGCCCTCCCCGCTCACCGCCGGCTCCTGCCTGCCCACGGCAGCCCAGGGCTCGTCTCGCCCGGCCCGGCCCGGCCCTGCCCGCCCCGAGGGTTTGGCTCCGTGCGGGGGCGGGGGCGGGGGCGGCCCGGGCAGGTGCGGGGCCGGGGCCGGGGCTGGGACAGGCGGCGCTTCCCGGCCGGAGGGGTGCGGGATGCCGGCGGGTCGCCCGGCTCTGCGGCAGAGGGTACCAAGCCTTCCCGAGGGCATTGCTGCTGCCACTTCGACGGCCGCCCCGGCCATCGGGGAGGCACCGCAGGCTCCATCCCGCTTGGGGAACCAGCTACCAAGCGCTTAGAGAGCAAGTGATCTCCCCTCCCTCTGCTGCTACTTCGCTGTAGTTACAAAGTTAAAACACTTCTAATTTCCATCATAAATTACTGTTCTTCAGCTTGCTGGGATGGAAGCAAGACGGGGGACGCTGATCATAAGTGTGTGTTCCTAAAACAGTGAAAGTCCACGATTATAATTGTTTGTTGTGGGCCCCCAGTTTTCCATACGTGCGTTATCCAGCTTTAAAACAGCAGTCCCGCACCACTGTAGCATTACTATTTTTCCCCCCCAAGTTTGTATAGAAAGACACGTTCCTACTTAGGTCCCTAAGAATGTGCTTTTCCTGGCACGTTATCAGCTTGTCTCGATCACCTTGACATCTTCCACAGTCTTTATGTAAAAAAGCAATGAAGAGAGCACTACTTTATTTGCTGTAATTTGCATTTTGAAAAAGTTATACTAAAAGTCTTATTTGTCAGCAAGGCATAGAAGGAAAGAATTTTAATAAAGTCAGAGTGCACTTTGATCCACACAATTCAGATTAGAGTTTAAGGGGATCCATAGGGTATTTTTTCAGTTAAACTGAAGTAGAATGATAGTTCACATACTTCGATGTAATTTACACAAAAAAAATATGGTGGAAATTCTATGTTGTCAGTGTGAATAGTTGTATGGAAGGGGATGTGCTATTTAGATGCCAGGAAAAAGGGAAGCTGAAATACATCCATCGAGGTTGAAGGCAGATCTAAAAGCCTCAGTGAGCTGTGGTTCCAAACAAGGCACCAACCAATGCAAAACGTGTGGGTAAGGTAACTCCAAGCGTCTCAATGTAATCGGTAATTACGTGGCAAAACCAGCAGGTTACGGTGAGGGGAAGCTGAAATGATTCAGCAACAAATTCCTGGTTATGAAACAAACCAGAGGAGATGCTTGTTTATTATGATGACATTTCAAGGTGAACAACATTGGTGAGGAATGGTGTTGCAACCAGAACTTTGCAAGATGTAAGTTAACAGGAGGAGCCTGTTTCCAAAGCACATGCTTATGCAAGCATGAAAACACATAACTTTCCTGCTCTTACGCTGAACTGACCTAAGGGGCAACTATCATTCTGTATGTAGTGAAAACGACAACGATGATAAATAATTTATGTACCTTAATTAGAGTCTTCGGTGTGGTTGTGGAGTGTTACAGTTCATTGCTAGCTTTAGCTAGAGAGTGGATGTGGTGAAAAGGGACATGGGGCACACAGAGTGACTTCGGATAGGTCGCATTCTGCTCCTGGCTCCTTTATAGAGACTTGTTTAGCGTTTGGAAACTAAGTGTTTGTGTGGCTTTTTGTCTTAGTTTTGTCCCAGTGTTTCAAAACATTGAGTTTTGTTGGCAAAACAGTTCTCCTGGCTGATGTATGCACCAAACTTGTCTCTAGCCCCAAATTTACATTTCTTTAAATTCGTACCAGAAGCTCCATTTCCTAAATGATATTAAAAGCACAGAAATTAAATTGTCCACAATATTTGACTGTACTGGAAAAGAAAAAAACACAAACAACTCCAAGCAGAAAAGCCATTAAAACAGTTCTTTGAGTGGTATTTTTATTATTTACCTTTCAGTAACAAACCATCACGTATGGCATTTGTTTTAATCATAACAAAGCTATTAAACATATGAAAAAGGGCAAATGTACAAATAGATCAATTTAGGTACACCACTGACAAGGCCAAGAACAGAAATCACCACACAACCGAGAATGCCTAAAAATGACAGTAAACCAGCATCTTTATGTACCTCTGAACAATTGGTATATACTTCTGTCATAGTTTCAAACTTTTGGGTGAATTTTTGACACCGACACAGGCTAGGTATGGGGAAGGCAAGTCTCTGCTAGAAAGAGGTAAACAAACATCAAAGCTTCATTGTTTTCCAGCTCGGATTCTAATGGCTCTTCCACTAGAGAGCTAATAGCTTTCTCTGAAAAGATGAGACTTTTCTTTGTTTCTTTTGCCTGTGCCCTGAGGCAGTGGGAGAGGCCCTGTGTGGGGTTTTTTTTTGTTTGTTTTTATTTTTTTTCCCTGGGTAACTTTAGCTGAGACACCAGCAAAAAGGGAGGAGGAGAGGGAAAAGGGTAAAAAAAGGAGCTGGCAGTTCTGATTTGTGGGGTTTGTTTTTTTTTTTTTGTTAGGTTTTTTTTGTTTTGTTGTTGTTTTGTGGGTTTTTGTTTGTTTTGGTTTTTTTTTTGTTTGTTTTTTTTTTGTTTTTTTACGCGGGGTGGGTGGGGGGTGGCATGCTTTCTTCTGTTCTGGGACCGGCAGCGCCACACGTGCTTTTCCTGGAGCTGTGCCCTCCCTCTTTAGAGTGGCTTGCCCAACTCAGCACGGCAGTAGAGTTTCCTATGGACATCCATCCCCGCCTGCGCTCGCAGCTCGCAGGAGCGCCCCAGCTCTCCTTCTCGCTGGCGTCCCGTGCTGAAGGCAGCCGCCCCGAGGGGAGAACCAGCCCCCTGTCCCCTTTTCCCTTCCCGTGCCGGCAGCGGCCCGAACCACTTCTGCAGGAGAAGCTCCGGACCTTGCAGGGACCGACCCGGCCCCCGCAGGTGTTTTGGAGCGGGTGCCTCGGCCCTCCCGGGGCACAGCGGCACCCCCGCTGCTCTAGGCTGTCACTGCGCCCAAGGACAAAGTGGGACCGCATTGTTTGAACGTTTCAGTTACGCTGTTGTGCCTCGTTCCCCTTCCCTTCCCTTCCCTTCCCTTCCCTTCCCTTCCCTTCCCTTCCCTTCC
>JAWWEW010000078.1:112262251-112349516 GCA_035583185.1 Anabacerthia variegaticeps
CCCTTCCCTTCCCTTCCCTTCCCTTCCCTTCCCTTCCCGTCCCTTCCCTTCCCTTCCCTTCCCTTCCCTTCCCTTCCTTTTTGTTCTATGTATTTGTAGTACAGAACTGTTATCCTCTTTTCTACATATTTTTTGCCTGTTGCCTCTTAATTTCAAAGGTTATGTTGGCTCGAGGAGAGGGGGGGGTCCTTTTTCTAGTCTAGGAAGATTCCTCACCTTCCTTGACAGACATTATGTCTTTTTAAACTGAGACAACTCCGTCTTATGAGAAGTTAAAAGAAGTCATAGGAGGCGCTGCTTGCTCACTCTGCCACCAGTGGGGTCAGGGAGAAAATTGGGAGTGTTCAAGCTGGAAAACTCCTGGATTGAGATAAAGACAGTTTAATAGGGAAAGCAAAAGCCATGCACAGAAACGAAGCAAAAGTTAATTCACTGCTTCCCATGGGCAGGCAGGTGCTCAGCCATCTCCATGAGAGAGCAGGGCCCCATCACACTTAACGGTGACTTGGGAAGACAAACACCATCACTCCAGATGTCTGCCCTTCTTCCCCCGGCTTTATATATAGAGCTGATGTCATATGGCCTGGAATTATCCCTTTGGTCATTTCGGGGCAGCTGTCCCAGCTGTGTCTCCTTCCAATTTACCATGCACCCCCAGCCTCCTCACCAGTGTGGCAGTATGAAAAGCTGACGTGGCCTTGGCTCTATGTGAGCACCGCTCAGCAAGAGCAAAAACATCTCTGTGGTATCGTCACTGTGTTCAGCACAAAACAGAGCTCCATACTAGCCACTGTGAAGAAAATTAACTTCACCCCAGCCAAAACCAGCATAGAAGCATATAAAACTAAGCTTATCAAGTCTATCAAGCAAGTCTATGACAATAAATCACTATTTTTCTGTGCATAAGAATTGGTTAAACACATATGATAAAATCTACCCATGTAGTGAGGGATTTGACTGAGGTTTTCTCATGATGTAAATCCTCTGACACACTTGCGATTGTCAAGGTGATAGAGTATTTCAGTAATACATGATTGTTGTGATATACAAAATTGTCAAAACTGCTATAGGCCTTGTATAGTAAATGTAAGTATAACTCATTTTTTTGGCCTTTTGATTGGTAGTAAAGATTAGCATTCAAAAAAATACCCTCTGTTCTCAAGCCAGTTGGACCTTTCGAATATTTCTGGTGGATTGCACATTGACCCTATCTTTTTGTTACTGAGAATGTGAAGATGCTTACCTGCAAGGTGCTGAGCTGAATGATATTGAAAGGCATCTTCAGTGCTGAGCTGCTATAGGTACTTTAAATATATGTTATTAATTACTAGTAATTACTATATCCCATAGCTTTTTATAGTTATTAAGTATTTATTGATATATTAAAAAGAAATTAATGTACTATCAGCATGTAAAACTTAAAGCTCTACTGTCAAAAAGAAAAATACGGATTTAGTAATATGAGATTATTAAATGCTTGATGAATACTTATTTTACTGGACAGCTGACTGGCTTGTGTTTGTCTTTTTAAAACTTAATATAAGCCACTCGTGTTGCAAACAGATGTGCCAAATAATGCTTTGACAAATACAGACAAATTAAATGACATTTTAACATTTTCTGACAAAGCTCATTTCTGCAGACTCTAACAGTTCTTTAGATATTTGCTGAATTTGTGGAAGAATTTTGTTTGACTAGTTGTGCAGATCATGTGGCAATTTGCATTTATTTATTTGGAGAAACAAAACAATGCCCCCTCTCCCCCCCCCCCCCCCCCATATACCTAATTCCTCAAAAGATAAACTACTTAGCACTATAAAGGATTGGTGAGGCAAAGCAGCTCTCTGCAGGTCACTAGTACGTGTTGAAGTTGGTGAATTGATATTATTAAAATGAAATGTCCAGATTTATAAGGATCCAAACAAGAAGCATATAGTGTCTGTCTGTGATAGTGAATTTACTCATGTGATTGAGTTTTAGGAGTAATTGAATATAGGACACAAGATGAAAAGTGGAAATCCCTTATTGCACAGGATATGTGACAGCCTTAGCTCTCCTGCCCTAATAATTTTAACTTTCAGAAGGGCAGGAAAAGCTCCAATTGATTCCTCAATGTGTCAAAACACACTTCTGATCCATAGGGTTCAAAGGCATCAGCCTGAAATGTCACCAGATATCTATGACTTATATTAAATGAACTCAAAATAGTAGCTTTATTAATTCATCAGAAGAAAATAAAATCCTCAGCACAAACTTACTGTATCCCTTGGACCTGTCCATATTCTTTCTAACAGCTTTGGCCAAAACTCTGGACTACAACAGAGAACCCAAGAGGCAACGCACTCTGTAGTGAACCTGTCATCCTATCCCAAAGCAAAGTTGGTCAGGGATGCATGGGAAGTGGTGATACACTGAAGAAGAAAAGGTGTTCCAGCTCACAAAACTTGGATCTTGTATACTGGATCAAAGCATGGGTTTCTTGCTTTCCAAAGGAATAGTATGGAGCAGAGAGGACCTCCTTTCCCATGTGCTTGTTTTTTGGGTGTTTTGTTTGTTTTGGTTTGGTTTTTTTTTCCCCTTCTAATTGGTTCAATATACTTCATCATGCAGTCAGCCACACTAATTTAATCTCCATTGAACTGAAAATTAGGAGCTGCTGCATCAGGTAGCTGTTGTAATACTGCCGGGGCATGATCCAGGAGATAACTATAGGCTACTGCAGCTAGGGGAGGGTTTGCACTTCTCATAGACATTTAAGAAAAGCTTTTAATACTGTAAAGAAAATCCCTAGCTAATGGATTTAAAGCCATCCTACAGTGGGCGTGCAGAGAAATTGCAGTTTAGATCTGTCTAGCTGTGAAGATGTGCAGGGATCCCTTTGCAGTCCTGTGCGTGCCACATTCATCTTCGAAGGTGTTGCTTCTCTGCAACCACATCTAACCCCGCAGGTGTTTAATGTTCTGCCAATTGGTAATTACCATGTCAGTCAAAGGGCAACTCCACCCTATGACTGAGAAGGTGCTTGGAGTATGTGCCTCAGCGGCAGCAAACTTGTACTCCTTGTGACTCGGTGGTATCCAGGTGTGGTATCAGGTATCCAGGTGAGAGTACAGTCATATCAGGTGTAAGGGCACCAATTGCAGGGCACCAATGCTTGTCTGCTGCTCCATTCCAATGAAAACACACAGCTGATGGTACCATTCCTTAGGAAGAGGACACAGAACGCAGAGCCTGTCATTATTTTGCCTAAACACTTAAGAATTTAAGCTGTGGAACCTGACATCCCTAGAAATGTGTGTCATTTGGGAAGAGCTGCTGTTAATTGTGCTCTTCACAAGCTAAAAACCTGGTATCTTGGAGCCAGTTTTAGGCAAATAAGCAGAGGCCAAAACTATAAAGTTTTCTGTCACACACAGAAAACTGATTTTGTTTCCCAGGGTGAAATATATTTGCCAAAAGAAGCCAGGAAGGAAAGTGATGTCTTCTTGAAGTTAGTCAGACATACAAAGTCTTTTTGTATGTAGTCTGACCAGTTCTTCCTGTAAAATGGTATGCCCTGCCTCCCAATTAATTGAAAGGTGGAAATTATTTATGACTATGGAACTATATATTCTTTTATCTCTTAAACCCTTTCCAGTTTGAATGACAAGCAGTCAGGCTATTTCACTAGAATGGTTTCTTTATTTGCACGTGGGTATAATGGCACTTGAATGTCCTCATAAATATTTTACCTTTCTTCTTATATACTGAAAAAATGAGTTCTTATTTAAGTGCTGGTAGTGCTGAGAACTACAGAATTGGATTACCTGATCTCTTTTAGCCTGACTAAACAGTGTCACTGTGCCATGGTAGAGCTTAAGAGTGATGGGGCTGTAATAGCAGTGGTGAGGAGCCTAATAGTAAGGGGGAGGAAAGGTGGTATTCCTGCTCAGGAAGGATTTCTTTTCTGAGATCAGGGACTGGGTTGGATTAGGGACTCTGCACTCTACTAGTACAAAGCAGAAGGCAAAGGGGACATACTGATGGAAGTCTGGGCGCAAAGGTTAACAACCTGCTGTTTTATAGTAGCTGAAGCTTTTTCAAGGTGTGACTCAATGCATCTGCTGAACTTGAATAACCAAATAGTCTGAAAATCACCAAAAAGAGAATAATTATTCCAGGAAGGAGTGCCACCTGGAGACCAGAACAGCAGGAGTATACAACAGTGCCAGCAATTCACAGAAGACCTCAAAGCTGTGCAAGAATTGGAGGGGAAGGTGTCTTCAGTAGTGAGGGCTATTATTCAAAAAAAGGATTTTCTCTAGGAATTTATTTTTACCTAACGTTATACCTATTTATTTTGTCTCAAGTTAAAGTCACTTAGTGATTTAATTGCTCTTTTTGTTAGATACAAGATACTGAGAAACTGAATGATGATGATATTCACATTTATACAAAGAAGGTAAAGCCATCTTTTTGGTCAGGCTTCACCAGTGACCTTAGCCTTTCGAGGGCCCACAAGGACTGGTGCTGGCATGGTGAAGTTGGTAAGTTTAAAAGCCATTTGCAGGCACCACATGTTCTGAATTGTCATGATTCTGTGAACAGACTAATTTATGCAGTCATGGTGAAACAACTTGTGTCTAAGGGATCTCTGAAGAATTCAAAGGGAGAACCTATTACTTGTGACCCTCTTAGTCTAGCTTGAGAACATAATTTCAGAATTTTTGTCTCAGTTACTACAGAGAAACTCAGTATGATGGATGCCTGCGAGTAAAACATGTTCCCTATCTTGGGTCTGCTGATCCACAGTTTGTGAAGCAAAGTTTAAGCACGCATGGGCTCACATAGAAGTTCTTTGCTTTGACTAGTTTCCACTGCTTCTGTTCAGATGGAAGCTGACAGTTTTGTGGTTTGTTTTTTTTTCTGGCTGCTGGGCAAAGATTGAGTTAATCATGTTCTAAGAATGGTTTTGTCACATTAACTGTGTCATTTGCTGTTATAGCATAACACCTATGCTGTATTAACAGAAAATAAAATAAAAAAGGTATTCTTCTATGTAACACTTTTCCAGATGGAGAAATTCAGTACAGTTGAAATTTCAGCCCTATTTGCCGCCCTTGTGAGCTAGTTATTTACAGAGATGAAGATGGAAATATAAGGAAATGTGCAAGTTCTACTGTAAAACCCTTTTATACTCCAGATCTTGATTGAAAAATGTCGGTGTATATGTTCTAAGAGAGGCTTATGTGGCTTGTCTGCCTCAACCACTTTTATGAGAGAAAATCACCTGTTATTTGTGCTGCTGCTGCCATTGTCTGCTGTTCATAAGAGTGAAAAAAAGCATTACTTGAATAAGTGTTTTAGAATATTTTCCAGGGCATTAAGTCTAACAGTTAAGAGGCAGAGTCTCATAGGAGCAGTTTTCATAACTCAGTGTCCTGTAATTTTATATGGATTGGAATTGAGATGAGCTCATATCAGACGTATGCACACAGATCTCACTGTACTTGGAGTGCAAGTCAGTCAATACATTTAAACTTAGTAGGAAGATACAGGGTTGGTAGGATCTTTTGCAAGCCGTCATGTGGGCTGGAGAAGACTGTGCTGAGAAAGAGAGTAATGCCAGAAAGGCAAGAGGCAAAAGTCATGTAAACCTCTACAGACATGGATAGCTAGGAAAAGGTTTGGCACTCATAATCTGTGTACAAGGATATGTCAGCCTCCTCCTTGAGGAAGGAGTACAGTGCTGCTTCTAACAAATGTTTTGGTTTTTTTTTTTTAATATATTTTAAATAAATATATTTATTTAATAAATGTTTTAGCAGAGTGTAAAAGCACATCTTTTAGATATGTTTTTGTGATGACTATTTAACGTTGAAAGATTTCATTCCATGGTTTCAGCAAGGATTACAGTAAACACTCCATTTAGGTAAAGTCGCAATCTAATTAAACAAATTCTGTCTAAATCCCTGCTGGACTAGTAAAGGTTTGTCTGTCAAATACCTCTAAGCATTTTAATTTTCTATAGCGACAGTTAATTGGATATGCAACTGTCAGTTTAAATGCTTTAAATTAGGCTGATGGGATTAGTAATTGAATGCTTGGATTAATGATTTACAGCTGGCTTTGCTGCCTTGTTCCTTGCTTACAAGCTACGTTCATGATAGCTCCCTATCCTTACCAGGTGGATGGAATAGTGATCTGTAACTGCCCTATAGTTATGATGGTATGAAATACAGTTACGGTACAGGTTTGATGTAACCAGTGTGTTCCTTTTGACATGTAGAACTAATTTTTTAATACTGTGGGGAGCAAAGGATTGTGATCAAAATATTAAATGCAAAAAAATCTAAAAATAGCCACCTAACCTCCACAGTTATGACTTAGAACTGGATGTCACAGTCATTCTCCAGTTCAATGCATACAGGTGCCTTTTATGGTTTGAGTTGGAAAGCAAACTTCAGTGTGGTGGTTGGTGAAATTATATCCAAGGCTGTGAGTTGAGGCTGACAAAGGGGTTTCTATGAGAGGTGGCAGGACTGCAAAGGGAATGGAAGAGATGAATCCTGTACACTGCCAAAGTGTCTGCTACTGGAGAAAGAAACCAGCCTGCAAAGCTTAGTCAGGGAGACGGATCTCATTGGTGATGCTTGAATCTCTCATTTTGTTGAGAACTGAAGAGAAGCATGAAAGTTTTAAGACACTGATAGGGAAGTGGTTACACTGTTCTCTGTGTGACCACTCTTCAGTGCTTTAAAAGACCAGAAATACAGTAGGCTCCTCGGGGTGTCACGGGTTTCAGGACCAGCTAAATTGTACCAGGAATTTATTAATTCTCAAAGCAACCTAGGGTCAGAGGACTTAACTCTTCATCTGGCTTTTAAATTGCAAATTCTAGGATGTTCCTGTTGGTATAAAAAGGAATTTTGCTGTTTGTGGCCAGCTGCACTCTGTAGCGCTTGAGGAAATAAGCTGTAAGGAAAACTTTCTGAGGCACTGAAATGGAAATGTTAATTATAGAGCTGTGCTATGAATTTGTCATTTTTTGCCTTACTAGGCCTCCAAAACCACCTTTAATGACAGAGAGGCCCTTATATACCATATACCGAAAATTTAGCATCTTGTTAATTAAATTCCCTTCAGAATTAAAATGAGCCAGTGCATATTTAAAGTTCGTGTTGAACACAGTATAATAATACTTATTTCAGTATATTAAATTAAAACATGTTTCTGTTCCTCTAAAGATTCTATCTTGGGAAACATTATCTGAAACAGCTAACAACATTAGATGTTATAATTACTTATATTTATTATGTAGTTATAAACAATTATAAAGTAAATTACTGCAGGTATTTAGAAATAATTATAAAATAATGTTTGTAATAATAATTTTGTAGTTATTTATATGTATTATATATCATACTACGTATTAATTTACCAGAAAAAAACCAAGCAAACAGGAAATTCAAAGTTATACTCTGCATATTTTATCTCATAGAAAATGCCAAGTTAATCTGAAATCTGGGAATCAATTTAGGACTTTTCCTCATTATCCCAAGATCTAAGTAGGTTTTCAGGCAGAGCTTCGGCTGCAAGCAGTTTGATATTCAGAAATCATTGTGTTCATCAGCTTCCCTCTCCCCCTCAAGATCTGCTCTTGTATGTGAACTCCATTTAGTTCAGGAACTCTTCTTTTAGGTTTTTTTTGTTCCTTCCTGTAATTAGTTCCTATTAAAAAGCCCAACTCATTCTTGTCTAACCTCAATTAGACTATCTTTTTCTTCTTTTTGTTCCTAAAGCAGAGGCACTAATCTCTTTGATTGGTCAAGACCTTTCCAGTATTCATTGTTCATATTATTTTTTTTTTCTAATACTTATTCAGTATTCAGACCAGTGATACTATATTTGATCATATTCCGGAACAATGAGAAAAGCCAGGCAAAGGAAATATAGAATCTTATTCTTGGTCTCAGGATGACATTTCTTCCTTCAGAATACTCTTGCAATTAATTTTCTTTCTAGACATCAGGCTTTCCTCCTTTCTGATTTTATTTATATAAAGCAATACAGCTATTTCAGTAATCTGATGAAGTGATAGTTCTAGGAATGTTTAGTAAGACAAAAATTAGAGGAGCCTTTCAGAACTAAGACAAAGAGAGAGATGCCATTTTTCATCTCCCAGCACAGTATCTTCAACCTTTTGATTTGTGATTCAGGAAATCTTGATTGATTCACTGGCACATATTTAGTTGATTTAATCTGAATTGTTAATTACCAAAAATTTAGGACACTTTAGTGTTAAAGAGCACCTGAGTGATGGCATAACTGAAAGTCATACAATAAGATATTCCACATCAACAGAAGAAATTAGATCTCATTCTAATTTCACATCTTTTAAATTATAATTATTAAAGCATGAAATGTCAAACTGGAGATATTTTCAGTTATAATGGAAGGAATGAGGACTATTCAGCTTTCCTATTTCATTTAGAGAGTCGAAGTTATATCCCCCTTTCAGGTACATTGCCACCTGCCTGTTGAAACAGACTTCTCCACTTTGCATGCCCTTACTCCTGTTTTGGATTGCATGCATATATACCAGTTAGATATTTGTATCAAGTACTTTTTTTTATTTATAATTTCAGAGATTCACAGAATCAATTAGGTTGGAAAAGACTTCTGAGGTCATCGAGTCCAACCTTTGACCAATCACCACCTTGACAACTAGACCATGGCACTAAGTGCCATATCCAGTCTTTGCTTGAACAGCTCCAGGGATGGTGACTTCACCACTTTCCTGGGCAGCCCATTCCAATGTTCAATCACCCTTTCTGTGAAAAAATTCCTCCTGATGTCCAACCTGAACTTCCCTTGGCAAAGGTTAAGACTGTGTCCTCTCATCCTGTCATTGATTGCCTGTGGGAAGAAATAAACCCCCACATTGCTGTGACCTTCTTTCAGATAGTTACAGAGAGTGATATTACCCCTGTGCTTCCTCTTCTCAAGGCTAAACCTCAGTTTCCTCAGCCACTCCTCATAAGATTTGTGCTCCAGACCCTTTACCAGCTTCATTGCCTTTCTCTGGACTTGCTCAAGCACCTCAGTGTCCTTCCTGAATTGAGGGGCCCAGAACTGGACAGAGCACTTGAAGTGTGGCCTCATCAGTGCTGAGGACAGGGGGACAATCATTTCCCTGATCCTGCTGGCTGCACCATTCTTACTACAAGCCAGGATGCCACTGGCCTTCTTGGCCACCTGGGCACACTGCTGGCTTGTGTTCAGCTGCTGTTGACTAGCACCCCCAGGTCCTTTTCCGCTGCATCACTTTCCAGTGACTTTGCCCCAACCTGTAGCACTGCATAGGGTTATTGTGGCCAAAGGATAGGACCTGACACTTGGTCTTGTTGAACCTCATGCTATTGGTCTTGGCCCTTCTATCCAGCCTGTCCAGATCCCTCCAGGGTCTTCCTACCTTCCAGCAGATTGACACTCCCACCCAACTTGGTGTTGTCCGTGAATTTCCTAATGGTAGACTTGATCCACTCATCCAGATCATCAATAAAGATATTAATCAGATACCAACTGGATGCAGCCCTGTTCACCACCATTCTTTGGGCCTGGCCATCCAGACAGTTCTTAACCCAGCAAAGAGAGCACCTGTCTAAGCCATGGGCTGCCAGCTTTTCCAGGAGCATGCCATGGAAGATGGTGTTAAAAATGTCAAATTGATATAGAGGTTTAGTAGATCAAAACCTTCATTCTTCAATATTCATACTAGGTCTCTAGTGCTTTGGTAGCTTTATTTCTTGTTAAATGACCAAGTTCTAGTTAACTGTGAAGGATGGGTAACAGCAATGGGTAAAAACCTTTTACATCATCAAGTACATTATGCTTGTTTTAGTTTGAAGGCTGCCAAGGCCCTCTCTTTGGTCAAATGAGAGGTAAGTAAGTTTTTAGGGAAAAGATTAAGGATGCCATTTCAGTTCTGGAGTATGTGTTTGAAGCAAACATATTAGTGATGCCTGCATCCCATGCATAGGTTTGTGCTCCAGGGCAGGCTCAGTGTGCACAGCCCAATGTTCTTGTGGATGAAACCACTAAGGTGATGTGTTCCAGAAGCCTGACTGATTTTCTCTAGCCAGTACAGGCAGGTACAATGGAGGAAAGAACAGGAAGAAGCTTTTCCTTTGGCTTTCCTTGGCATCCTGAAGAACTCTGTAGAAAAGTGATAAGGAACACAGCTGATTCCTGAAAAGGCCATGGAGGTTTTACAAGCACCTGTACAAGGTGCCCAGTTTATTATTGAAGGAAAAAGAATGCCTTACTGTTTATCAAGTTTTCACCATGATTTTGGCCACTTCAGACCATCTATATTATTGTCTAAGGGCCAATCCTAAAATGATGACAACTAATGTGTGTGATGGGACTTTTAAGTGCATTCTGAAGCACATCTTAATTTTTAAAAGGCGTGAGTACCTAGACGATCCTGTTGACTTGAAATTAGACATACATCAGACCATTAATTTGCCCTTTATGTATGTAGGTACTACTGTGCAAAGCTGAAATACAGCTACTGAATGCAGAGTCACAGATGGTTTTAGGCAGTGCCAGAGGTCACGGCAATTTTCATCATGTTAATTTAGGTGGGAAGTAACCAGTAACTAGTAGTAGTAGGTGGGAGAAAAGTGCTCACAGACTAGGAACCTAGAAGGGACAGTCAGAATTCTGGAAGGAAGTGTCCATTGGGATAGGAGCTGGCCTTTGATGTAAGTGCCACGTATGTAAATGCCAAAGGATCTAGAGTGTTAGTGTTGGGTTTTCTGTTTGTTCTCAGATTTACTTATACTGCCTTTGTTTGAAACAGAAAAGACTGACCAATAGTCTCCTGTATTTCAGTAGTGCCAAAGTGATTTATAGCAGTTGAGGAATCAAACACAAAGCTGTTCCATAGAAAACCATTTGTCAGGGCCCTGCAAAATTAGGAATTTGAAAGGGTTTTTTATACAGTTTTGGGTCATGTTTATTTTGCACAAACCATCTCACCACTTTTTAAGTAAGTGTTTATTACTTTAAGGCCTATTGTACAATCCTTTATTAGATGTATATAAAAAGTTAACTAATTAAATACATTATTGTGTTGTGCCCTGGAGAAATGTTTTTAGTGCTTGAAGTCAAACACATTTTCTTTTTTTCATGTGAATTGGCTGAAGACTATAAATTATAAATTTAGGCTTTAAATATTTATTCTGTTAACTGATTAAAATATGAGCAGCTAGAGCAAATGGAATTATATTTGCTTTAGAGCTTATTTATTACTCTAGCATTCTCAGAAACTGAGAAAACCAAAGACAAAAATGTGTTTCAGCTGTTGTGTGTGTGGTAGAAATTCTGCAATTACAGAAAAAAGTCTGGCATTGCTCTGATTGCTTAAAGAAAAATTGAGATGATATTTGATTAAATGACTGGGAGAAGAATAAATAACAATTCAGAATTTTTGCAGTTAGGATGAAGAATTTATTGTACATACAGTTAAGCAACTCTACTGTAGATGTACTTCCTCTTTAAAGAAAATGAATACAGTAATCAAAATAGTTCTAGCATGGAAACTACAATACAGACTGAAACTTGACTAAACCAGAAATTAGTTATTTGACTTGAAAGAACACAGAACCTGTAACAACAAATTGCAGGTTGCATCATTAACCAAGGACAGTAAAAAACTGTACAGTACAAGCAACACATTACAATAAGTTATGACCAGTAAGGCAGTCTTTCTCATTTAGGACAAAAGGGATGAAGGGAAAGGTATTAAAATCTCATAAATCCACCGTATCTCTTTTCCATCTCTGGGACTTCTTTGGAATAAGTTTCCCCATCTTCTTCTGAAGGGAGAATGGAGTCGGCAAAGCGCTTAAGAAACCCACCATATCGTTTCTGGTAATCCAGCCACCATTCTGGCCTGCCGACTCTTCTCATGAAACCACCGTATCTCTTTTGCAGCTCTTTGGCTTCATCTTCCAATTCAGGGCTGCGCTTAACGCTTCTCATGAAGCCCCCGTATCTTTTGCTGATGTCCCCGTCATTTTCATTTATCTCTCGATAATGTGTTGCTTCAGGGTTATCCCCTGTTCCTAGAAGCTCCTTCAGCAGATCAGATGAGTTAGCAAGGGCATCATCATCTGAGTCTTTCTTCATAAACCCTCCATACCTCTTAGCCAGGATTTCTCCTCCGTTAGCTTCATCCTCTGGTTCTGCCCGGTAGAGCTCATCCATTTTCTTCATGAACCCCCCATATCTTTTCATGAAGCCTCCGTACTTCTTCGCAAGCAAATGGTTTTCATCCAGCTCTTTCTTATCTCCTGGAGCAATGTTGCCATCCTCAGAAAGATCCAGTTTCACCAGTTGCAAGAGCTCCTTGCAGGTCTCCCAAGCTTTGGCGGAAGGCAGTTTTCCTTCGCATTCTAGTGTACATGCCTGAAAAATCGATGCAGTTTAATGAGAATTATAGTAACAATCACCTCACTGCCACCTTACCTTAGGCTTACAAAAGGTGTTTATAAAAGCCATGACCAAACCTCTCTGTGAGTGGCTTGGAAGGACGGCTCTTTGAGAGCTGATTTAGTACCTGTCTGTTCTGAAGATCTTCATAGCCCTCTCTGAAGAATATAGTAGCCTCACTATAAGAGACAGAATACCAGACAGCGTATTTGTGGGTCCTGTATGTCAAGGTTGCCCCTAGGTTTCTGTTTCAAAGGAAGCCACATGTATAGTTCCTGTATCTCCTTTACACTCATGTAAGTTAGGTTTTAATTTTTTTTTTTTTTAAAAATTTACTATTAGGAAGCTAAAAACCAATTGTTGTTTGCTTCACAATGCAAGCATAGAAGTGTATTCAATTTTCATAATTAAAAATAACATCCAGAAATTTTAGAAAAGAAGTTGCAAAGCATGGTCGTTGCAATAAAGCCAGCTACACTGTACTGTTCAGTATCTTCAATACACTGCATAGCATTAAAGGCTGTATTTCTGTGTGTTGTCATTAGTTTCTCTGTATGGACCAGATCTTTCAAACATGTACCAATAGAAATGTAGAAATACAGGCTCTCTTGGACAGATCAAAGCTCTGGTTGTGCAAGCTAGAAAGTAGTGACCATGAAAAAGAAGGAAAAAAGTCCTAAGCTGTGTTGGTTCTGACTGTACTGAAAAATTTTCAGGCTATGACATAAAAAAGTTTTTCAGTACCTGTATGTGTATCTCATAACCTGTCCTGTGAAGATAATAATATATATATTGTATGTTGTGTCAGTGGAATTTACTTCTTGTGGAGCCATATTCTTCAGTTGCAAGAAAAGGTGAATCTAGTGTTTTTTTTGTTGTTGTCCATGGTTTTCATACCACAAAAGGAAAAAGATCATCAATATTTTCAATAAGAGAAACACTTATTCTGACTACAGATGATGTTTTCTAAGGATCTCAACATGCTTTATAATGTAAAATTAAACTCCAACACAGTTCTCTCTAATAGTCCATTGTCCACCTCTAGCCTTATCTATCTCTTGAGCCTCACTTAAGTATGAGTAATATATATAAGATTTTTTGGTATGATCCCAAAAAAATGAAATGGATTTATGTATTTTGCAACACAATAATTTAACTGTCACTACATGCTTATTGTTATATATTATACTCATGTTGTAAGGAAAATAAGATCTCAGCTTCAGTCTGACTTTGGAATTGCTCTAAATCAAAGTAAGAATAGGTCTTTCCCTTTCACAATTAGTTTTAATAACCTCCTCTTGCCAGATGAACACACTGTATCTCAGAGGTGGGAATGACCAGGTACAAAGTGAAAAATCTGTTATCTTAGAGATACAGTGTGATAAGTTATGTTATCATGCTACTAGCGACTACTATGTAGACACATTAGTTTTTAAAAATTGTTCATACATGTTTAACAAATACAAGGTACTTCTTTAACTATTGAGCTAATAATTGTTATTACTGAATGGCACTTTGACTCTTTCTTGGATGATTACTGAAGGTGTACAAGGGAGACTTTCAGTATAGACATCCAGAACATATACTCCAAAAAGCATATAACCTTTCCTCCAAAAGGGCAAACTACCCTTTTTTATTTTTTTCACCCTAGTTGACACTAAGAACTAAAATTTCTTTGAAATCTAATGTAAGCAAAATAAGCATAGGGAACTATTTTGCCAGCCACTCAAAGAATATTGTCCTTATGAACCTGCTGTGATTAAGAGTTCTTGAGCTTTTGGAGTAAGCAGAAATACTTAGTAGCTCCTATTTCTGTGTAAGACTAAGGTCCTTCCTTTTGTATGCTCCCAAATAACCAGTGACATCATAGGAACAAAACTTTTCAGATCCTTTAGATGTGCCGAGAGCATGATGCTTCAATGTGCATGGTATTTGAGGTCAGAACCGGAGATGCCACTGGCAAAGCACTTGGCAGCCAGAGTTCCCACCTTCTTCAGGGAGGGCTGAGGGACCTCCGACTTTCCCTGGCCCCGGTCCTTAAATTACGAATTGAGTTGCCTCTGTGACTATACTTTTAAATAATTTCAACACCATAAAGACTACAGATAAACCCCCCCTTGCATTCCGGAGTTAGAACGATTTGTCAATGTCAAAGGGATCTTTCACAGGCATATTCGCAGCCGGAGGTACCGTTACTCAAAATAAGCTTTAACCCCTTTTTTTTTAATTTTTTTTTTTTTTTAAATGAGATTTCAGGCAGATTCGCCGCTTTTCGGCTGTCTTCCTGCCCAAGAGAACTCTCATCTTACCGGGGAGCCCGCGGCCGAGAGTCGGACGGTCGGGACCCCCACTCCCATCCCGCCCGGCTTCCCCTCTCCCTTTCCTCTCCTGCAGAAATGCCCTCTCCGGTCGGATTTCCCGTTCTCCTAACGTTTTCACTCGGCTTTTGCCTTGCTTCCCGCGGGGCAGCTCGGCGTATGGAGTCCTTCGTCCCCATCCCCGAAAGCCGCCGCTCGCTGTCGGGCAGCGGGAGGGACGGGCGGGCTGGCGAGGAAAGGGGTCTCTTTCGTGCACGCTGGGTTTCTGTCGGCGCCCCCCGCCTCGCCCTCTCCCCAGCGGCCCCAAGTCCGCTCCTCTCTCCTTCCCCCCTTCAGAAATGGGTCTTCCAAGCGACTCCGGCCACTTTCCCCGCTACTTATATTTGTTCTTTAGCTGCTTTGCAGCCCTTTTCCCTTGTCCTCCCTCCCAAAGTTTAGGGCGGAGCGGGGACCCGGCCCGGCCGAGGGGTTTCCGAGGCTCCGGGGTTGCCGGCGGTCCCCGCTCCCGCTTACCAGGGGGTGGATGCCGGCGCGGGGTCCCAGGCGGTAGGCGCAGGAGGCGCAGTCGCGGCCGCAGTCGGCGCTCGCCCCCGCGAGCAGGCAGGTGCTGAGGGCCAACAGCGAGCAGCCGAGTCTCAGCAGGAACGCCATGGGGCTGCAAGAGCGAGAGATCAGCCGGCAGCCGCCTCCCGCCCCGCTCCCACCCCCGGCGCTGCCTCCCGCATTCTCGGAGTAGAAAAAGGCGGCACGGAAGGGTTTAAAACCAACTCCGGTAACTCACACGCTTTTTGGAGCCGGAGTGGTTGCGCTTGCGAGGTAAGAGGGAGCTTAAGGCAACTGCAAGGCAACGGAGCTGGGTCGGGAGCAGGAGAGGACCGCAGGGATGAAGCGCTCAGAAGCTCCCGTCCGGTGAAAGTGTTCGTCCCCAGACCTTTTATCCCCTCCTGCCAGCGCAGCCGGCATCACAGCGGGAGAAGAGGAGACCCACCGCGGAGCGGCACGGACGGCACCTCATCCCCTCCCGGGAAAGATTTCCCACCGGGACGCCCCAAGCCACCGCCCCGAGGACGGGCAGCAGCCCCGGCAGAGCCGCCCGGCCCCACCCCGGCCCCCACCGCGGGCAGAGCAGGTCACTCACACAGAGGCTGCCCTCGGGGCTCCCGGGACTTGCTGGGGAGGAAGCTGCGCCTTCCTGAAGCCTCGGCGTCGGAGCCGCTAGTATTTATAGCGGGGCCGAGCAGGCTCTGGAGGAACCCCGGGGAAGGCAGGCAGAGCCGGGGGCTGCTGACAGCTCGGGGGGCGCGGAGCGGAGCGCCCGCTGCCGGGGCCGGGCGCGCCGCTGCCGAGCGGAGCGGAGCAGGTACGGGTGGAGGCGGCGGCACTTTATAATTCGTGACCGCGGGGAGAGGGCGACCTCCCCCAATCGCCGCCGGGCTCCCACTGACGCAGCCACTACGACATCCCCCCCCGGCACCGCCGCCCCGCCAGCAGTGACTCCAGTGGGGCTTGGGGTGTGTGTTTGGGGATGTGTGTGTGAGAGTGAGTGCGTGAGTGAGAGTGTGTGTGTGTGCGCCCCTGCCGTCGCGGGGGTAGCGGGGGAGCGGCACCGGGAAAGTTACCGGGGGAAGTTTTCGCCGGGGGCAGGCGGGGAATGAGACATTGCGTGAGTCATGCGGGGGGTGGGCGTGAGGGACGGGCAAAGGCGCCCCGGGGCTGGCGGTAGCCCCGCTCCCCGGGACGGGGGACGCAAGTTCCCGGCAGAGCCTTGCACAGCGCCGGGGAGCGAGATTTGGATTGGAGATTCTTGGTGGTTTTGTTTGTTTGTTTGATTTTTTTGTTTGGTGTGGGTTTTTTTTTCTTTCTTCTTTTCTTCCTTCTCTGCCACCTTGCCAAACCCCCAAGCTGATGGTGCTGAGGGTCAGTGCGTCACGCCTTCTGGTTCCCTCCCTGGGTCTCAGGTGTAAAACAGTGTTTGGGGGAAGCAGATTTTACTAGAACGAGCAAAAAGACAAGGAATTTGATTTGAAACTATAGGAATTTCATAAGTATGGGTAGATTTGCATTGTTTTCGCAATTTTGGTGGCCAGAAAAACACAAGGAAGAATCTGATATAGGCAAACACCCAAGCACTTCTGCAAGGTTCTCAAGCCCACGAGCTAGGGCTGCTCACTGCTCTGCTTCGTTTGACGTCTTGGGGAACAAGCGTGGAGCAATGACATTGATTCCTGATGCCTCTTGTTTGTAGAAGGCTCTGCCCCAGTCATGTTACGCTGCACTTCTTTAGGTGTCATACACCACCTTCTATTTCCAGCCCCAAATTTTTTCTAGCTGATCTATATTTACTTGATCTTTCAGCATTGCCCTTCAGTTTAAACAGCATTTCCCCCCTTCCTGGTGTGTTTCTGGGGTGGGATTATTCTCTCTAGCTCTCATTCTGCTGAAATGAACAAGCTGTGCTCTTCGGCAGTCTGTCCTGAGACAGATCCTTTTCATGTGAATGTTCTGCTCTGTGTTTGCTATACTCAGAGTTCATAGTTTCTGGGCGTGAGTGATGGGAACAGAACACAGTTTGTCAGTTGAAATTTCATTAGGACAGTAATGCATAATTATGTTCCCTGGAGGAAGAAGACACCTCAATTTATACCTCCTTGGATCTCATTTGCCTTTCCTGATGCTGCAGTACATCGATGTCACACACTCACTGAGAAACAGCCAGCTCTTTATCCTTCAGAACTAACAGAAAATCCAGTACTGTTATTGTATGGAAATTGTCCTTTTTGCCACCAGTCTTTACATCAGCTGTCAGACTCAGGTTAAGGACGCTCAAATGCTTGCCTGGATTTTCAGAAATAATCCATTCAAGCCAAAGACATTGCTCTTGCCTATAATCTGTGTATGTGAGAAGAGAATCAGGCTCTCTCTTTGTGCAGTAATATCAGCCAACTTTGTGAGTGAACCCTCAAGAGAAGAGTTAGACATTTTGAAAAATCGTCCCAATGGGTATATTTGTGTTAGCATGTGAGGGATCTCCATTTGGAACAATGAGCAAATTACTATGCCACTGAATCAGCAGGATTGCTCTCAAGTTTGTTCCTAAGTTGGTTAGGGAAGCACTGACTAACTCCAGAGGTGACACATTTGGTGTATCTTTTGCTGTAAAGTTGCTCATTTCAAACAGTGCTTTTTGTGATGGACATGATCAAAATAGTCCTCTGGGTCCCCTTACTGACTCTCAGCTCTGCCATCATTTATTGGCTTGCACTCTAATAGTCAGCATGGCCTGATGGAACAGATAGCCCAGTAGAGTTTAATTTTCCCTCCAGCAGCATGAATCCCACATCCATGGGCTGAGTTGCTGCTGCTTTCATCGTTCTGCACATGAACATCCATGCTCAGCCGGCTCATTCAGCTCCTCAGCCTGCCATGTCCTTCAGTACTCTGTTTAATGTCACTTATTGTGCTTAATCTGTTCATGAAGAAAACCAGCCAGTATTAGAATCTCACTGTGTACAGTGTAGATAACCCATGTAGGTAAAATACTGACTATAAAAGGAAAAGATGAAGGATGCAGTAAGAGTTAGCTTATCAAAAGACCAAATAAAAGGTGTGTGAATTCTCGGTAGGAGTGATGGGGAGGGTTGTTTTACAGTGGATAAGTCTAACAGCTGCTGGTGGGACACAGGGAAGAGGGAAAGATGGGAGGAGATCAAGTGTGAAATGCATGGCTGCAAGGATACTTTCAACAAATAAGACAAAGAGTAGAGGTGTTTGTGTACAGCCAACACTGGGCAGAAGAAATCCAGCTGGGGCTATTGCAAGTACTACAGTTATCCCTGACTCCTTGGTTCATCTGCTTCTCCGTATCTGCCGTTTGCATCCTTAACTGGTTTCTCTCTGGTCCTCATCCTGCATCCTTATGGAGATTACATAATGGTCCCCAGGGATTGGCAGGGTGGAAAGTGGGAAAAAGGTCCCAGCCAGACTCTCCTTTTACTCCTTTCCCACAGTGCTTGCTACACAGAGTCCTTTCCTTTCTTCTGAAAGATGCTAATTTTCAGAGAATGTGATACAAGAAAGGAATAATGAAGAAAATGTTTCTTGAAGAACTCACTTTTCCCAGTGTCAGCAGATGAAAGCTCTGTAATTCCCAGTCTGAGTTCAGTTTTGTACAGGGAAAGTATCCTTTGCACAGAGAGAATGAAAACAGGAGAGACTTTAGAAAATTTTGCCAAAGTACTGTGAAGCAGAAACTACAGAAGAAAAATTACTCATGGTAAGTGTGGAAGGTAATATTTCCTCAGCAAGGGTGAACTGAGAAACAAATAAATAGGCAAAAAAGAAAGAGAACACTTTTCACAGCAGTAAAGACAATAACTTGTTGCTTGCTACTAAGTTTATAATAAAAATATCCTGGTGTTGATAAAAACTTTTGCATTTGTGTAATCCAGAGTTACTGCAGACACCAACTGCCTTGTATCTGTCATCAAAATATACCAGCCGAAGGAAACCTGTTTATATGACAGTAGTTCTTGCAGCCCCAAGGGCCCCATTATGAAAAATGAGCAGCCAAGTTAGAAATGAAATCTGTCTTGTAAGTGACATCAGTATCTTTTCTATAGGACCAGCTTTCCTTTCCAAACTACATGCTAACCAAACTGCTACAGAGTCATTAAATGAAGATGGATTTACACAAATATGAAATAAACATGCTATTAGCACCCCAAGCAGTCCTCATCAGAACAGAGAGCCTTTTTGATAGACTGGAGGAATAGGGAATGTAAACCACCATGATGATTATTTTTTGCAGCTCAGTGTAAAAGGTCACAGCATTTCTTGAGATCAAAGAGTCAGGTTCCATTTAGCTCAGCCTAAGGCTTAATTTTTAATGGGAACATATATAACTGGTTTCAGGGCTGAGAGAGGCATTGTAGGTCAACTATCCTATACCAAACATAATCAAAGGTATTAAGAGACATGAGTTATTAATCTGTATATGCAAGGCGTGCATTGCTACTTTTTAAATATCTTCATTAAATTATGACCAATGCAAGCAGAGTGGAACTGTAATACTGAAAGATAGTCAACGTACAGTTGATATGGCATTGCTTAATATGTACCTTTACAGGACAGAGAGGTACCAGTGCTTCCCATATCTCTGTATATCCCTTAATATATATATAATTTAATGTATCAAGGAATAAGTTATCAATGACGCAAGCATTTCTGCTCACAACTGCTGAAGACAATCTTGCATGAAGAACTGGAATGCTAAACTTTCCATCTCAGATAAAGCTGGCTCTTAATAATATTTTTGCCTTTGAACAAAGTACACCTTTTTTTTTAGAAGGCAAAACCATTAGCTGAGCTGATAGCAATAAAGTGATATTTTTGCTGAAAGAGCACTGACAGCTACTCTCCCTTTCTAATGGTTGATGCCATGCAACATTCTAAAGGGGGAGGGGGTTTCATGCTACATTCTCTGAGTGAAATAAAATGTGACGTGTGTTCAGTATGAGCATGCAACAAATAGAATTTTTAGTGCATTTGTTTACCTGCAATTGTATCAGGCAAAGTAAGAATGAAGCAAAGAGTTTTATACTGCTCTATGGAGATATGCGGAGATTCGCTTTATTACATGCTTCTTTGTTTCTCAGAGACACATGAATATGTGCACTCAAAGATTTCTGAGATCAGGCTGAACTGCAGTAAATAGAATGTGCTGCAGAATGAATAGAACAAACTGTAACAAAAATCTGTATTTGTTATAAAAGCATTATATTGCTCATTTTCACAGAGGCCATGAGAGGGGTATTTCCAATAAAATAAGACAGAGTGCTCAATAGCAGAATAAGTTGTGATAGAATCCAGATGCAGTGATTATTATTTAAGACAATAACTACGCCACAGGAGTAGAGTGATTTATCCTCATTTTTTTAATTAAGAAAACTCATCCATGAATTACAAAAGAAGTATTAGACTCCATCTATGAGAAGGATTGCCGTATCTAATGCCTGTGTGGAAAGATTAGCTGAAAATTGTAAACGAGAGATTTTGATCACTTCAGTTGTATTAAGAAAAACAAACAAACAGAGTCTAAATAATGTATCTGGAGTGCAAGTTTCAATTATTTTCACATTATTCACATTAAGACAGCAGATTTTTGGAGCTTTTTTTCCCAGTTCCAGCTTCACATTTTCATTGCTAGTATTTTATTGCCCAGTTGGGGAGTGCTGTGTTCACACTTTAGCACAATATCCAAATCAAGTTGTTTTTGCACAGTGGAGCTGTAAGGAGAGCCTGACACATTACATGCAGGCAGGGTAAAGGCTGGCTGGGTTTGTCCTTGTGGAGCACAGTTTTGTGCAGCAGGGCAAGCAGAGGTGACTTGAAACTCCCGTATTTTGGGCTTTTCAGAAATGTATCTTAAAATGGTTGTTCCTGTGATTTCCAGCAGTGCAACAGGGAGCATTTTTCAGACTAGCACTGAGCTCTCTCCTTTCCACTCACACCATGGCCTGAGCATGACCTATCTTGTGCCATCTCCGGGCCATGAAGGGAGCAGCAAAGGGCTGTGTGTGTTCTTCTTCGGCTGGAGGGATCCCTCAGGGTGATTCTGATAGCAATGAGAGTCATACTTCATTTTGTTATACCTTTGCTGGAAATTCGTCATCCACACTAGGAATCTGTCTGCTTCAGAGCCTGCTGTGGCTCCACAAGCAGCATGGAGCCTCTTGTGCTCTTAAACATACCTTGGTCTAACAGTGGGCTAAATTCCTCAGCTTCAAGAACTACTTTATGCTCATTTTTTTGAAGAGTTCACTCTAGATTAGCTACAGCCACAGTTGTAATCTCTGTGGAGTTGCAAATACTTAACAGATGATGTTCATACAAAAAAAGGAGTGGGAAAAGTGCGTAAAACACAGGGTTCTCACAAGCACCATGTCAGAGGTCCATAATTTTTCTTTCAATGTCAATGATTTTCAGTTGCTTTAAGTGAATTGAAACCTCAATCATGTCCCAGAAGTTGCTTTCCACAAGGAAGGAAAAGTTTAATTAATCAAGTAGTCTGGCTAGGATGGGGAAGAAGAAGCTGACAAAAAAAAATAAAAATCCTAAGCACATTCAAAAATAAAATATGAAACATTATCATCATATTTCTTCATTTTACACGTATTAGACACTCTTCCACAAGAGGCCATTGTTTGTACCTCTTTGGACTTTTTATTTTAATTAGAAAACCTGGAATCTGAACTCTGACCTTTCCCTTCTCTTGCTTTATACTTGAAAGTCGTTTCATTTCTCCTGCTGCATAAATGAACACTTCAAAAACTAAAAAGTGACCTCAGCCGGCTGAGCTCTTATTGCTTTTGCTGAAGAAAACTGGTAAAAATATTTCATAAAGGTTGAAGCTATGAATTTGACTGGAGTCCAGGTTTAATCTGAAGATTGAATTTGTGGAGAAGCTGAGAAGATCCTGAATGATTTTGGAAGCAGAATAGTTACCACATTGAGTGAAAATGTACGTGCAGTGACAGTGCACAGGAAAGGAAAACAACAGATGTGACTAGATGTTTTGATTATTTTAGGATGACATAAATGTATTGGAGGAGATGGCCTTGTGATTGACTCCTTTCCCAACTTGCAAAGGTGCATCTTGCATTTTGGTTGTTATATGGCCTTATCACAATTATCTAGATTTTCTTTTGTCAGTTTGAAAGCCTCTAAAATCAGGATGGCAATCCCTCCTAAAGTGGAGATATAATACAGGGATTTTTTAAAATGTAATAATGGTCAGAATAACAATGTCACACAGCTAACCAGCACTGGCTATCCTGGTAAAAGCTTTCTGTGCCACCTTGAGGTAGTGAATTCACCACTTCCTTCTAATGCAATGTAACTGCTACCTGTTAGGATTGGGTGATAACTGTCTTGGCAGCATTTTGCTAGACAAAGAAACTGATGCCATTTCATAGTCTTTGACTGAGTTCGTTCAAAGTATGAGGTATAGTATTTTTACCTCTAAGATACAGTTTTAAAAAATCAGGTGTTTCATACTTTTAGGTTAGTGATTTGAACTTTCTTTGGAATGTCCCTTGTCTACAGTGGTACCCTAGTATTTAATCAGCTGATGTGTTCAGACACACCTAAGGTAAAGAAACTGGTGTGTGCTAAGATTTCACAAAAAAAAAAAAAAGATATAGAATATAAAATAAGACAACTATTACTAAAATACTAACATATTTTAAACAGCAATAAATTGTACTTCAGGTTGTTCAAGTACATCAGCACCTTGAGTATAGAGAGTAATGTAAGCACAAATTCAGAGAAGACTGGAATCCAGGATGAGGTAGAATGAAGAGCATCACAGCTGAAAAGTTTTTATGGCATTAATCTAGTTTATGTCAGAAAACACTCCTCATGCAGATTGTCTTCCTCTGTCTTTTCTGATGTTGCCTGGTGTGCATTCCCCACTTGTCTGCAGGCAGCAGTGCTGAGCAGTGGCTGACTTGCATTTATGTAAGCCTAGTGAAAGTATTTGTGAAGTAAACTAACTGTAAATCAGCAAACAATAACTCTGAGTTAGTAAACTGTAACCATAAACGTAAAGCTCAAAATTAGAGCTCATGAGGAAAGATGCCAGACAAAATACTTAATTTTCCAAGTTTTTCAAAATGTAGTGCCTGTGGAGGTCTGCTAGACAGATACAGTTCCAGTGATTTCTGCTTCATCTTGTCTGCAGACTTATTCAGTCTTCTGGATGTTTGATGGCCTCCAAGACCTCTGTGTCCAAGGTGGAGCTCCCTGTCTTCAGGGAGCGTGGTGTGGAGGGAGCCATGGCCAAATGACAGTCTCCTGTGATTAGTTCTTACGAAGAATGTAGCTACAGCAACAGAAAACAGAGATGGGAGAAAGCATAAAGCACATCACATTTTTCAATCTTGCCAGTTAATTTATATTATGGTGAAAATCTTCCACCCATCATAAGGCTTAGTCTGATATCCATGTTTGTGTTATCCTTTTCATTGGCTGTTGAAAGGTGCTTTGGAAGGGAGAAGTGATTGCTTTCTTTTTTGCGTAGTCTGAATGTATACTTGAGTCCAAGAAAATAGTTACCAATCTGTTTTAATAAAAATGTGCTCTGTGTGGAAATATCCAATGTTTGAAATGCAAGGTTGGTGTGCTTTGAGCCTGGTTTGACTCTTTAACTGTGATGAACTGCACTTGCTTCTCAATCTCAGTGTTTTGAGTTCAAATCACACCTTCCTTTCTCCCACAAGCTACCTACCTTCTCTGCTAGCATTCACAGCAGTGTGTACTTTTTATTTTGCACTGCCAAAGTTTTCTAATGATTAGGAGACCCTTTCTAGATTATCGTGGTCTGTAAACTAATAAGTAGAAAAAATAAACCAAAAGGCAGGGCAATTAAATGTTAATTTATTGAACATCTATGGTTTAGGTATAACTTATGAGAATATTTTGTACTACTATACAGTAATTGTATTATTGCATATGCATTCAAAAAAGGGAACTGTAATGTGAGACAGTCCAAATGCTTTATAAAATGGGTTGAGAACAATGAAGAAAGATATAAGTTTTAATTCTTTAAAGGGTGATTTAAAATGTACCTTAAATACATTTTTCTTTATCAGATATGGATTAATGAGTTTTACTTTATCAAATATAGCAATAAAAATGCTAAATGAAATGTACGTAGTATGGAGCAATATGGAGTTCAGAGAAAGGTGGTGACTTTACCTCTCAGTAATGTTTTCCATTAACACTTTTGAATATGCGGGATTCAGTAATGTCCACTGTGCACACACAGAAATGAGTAGTGCATATATTTTTACAGGATAATAATCTTCCAGTAAACCTTTTCCTCAGAGAAAAAACTGTAATCAAACTGAATGTGGTATTTTCAAATTTATTTTGCAAAGACAGAATTAATCTGATTCAGTAAAACGTTTCACTTTTAGGTTTGTGGATAATTTACGGTTGTATGATATTCAGTTCCTGAAGGCCGATTTAAAACAGAGCTTCAGTTTTATCCATGTACTTCCTCCTTGATCTTGTGAAAAGAAACTCTTCACTTTGTTTGAGTTGTGATTAATATGTATTGTGCAGTTACCTGAGTTATAAATTAGAACATACGGAAATTGCGGGGGAATAGTATCTGAAGTGCAGTGATGTACATGTTAAATAATTGCCACTTTTATGGATCATTGCTTCTTGAACATCATATTAAAATAGATAGCAATTACAGTATGGTACAGAAAAGAAACTCATGACATTAGTATCCCTGCTAATATTTACTTTCCAGGTTACTCCTTTTTGTTCCACCTTTTCTGGGTGTGAGGAAAGAGTTACAGGTAATTTATGGGGTTTCCTGAGTGGCCCCCAAATACCAGGATTTACCTCAGTCTTTAGCAAAATGACCCATGAAACAACCAGAGATTTTCAGTACTGTACCTTTCCCTGCCTGTTCAGGGCAACCTCCTTGCCTAATCTTACTTAATCTCTACCTAAGAATTAGATTCCATGTCTCAGTTCCATGAGGAATCTCTCATGGCTGAGGAGTACAAAGTGTCACCCTTTAGAAATTAGTGCTAATATCTTGTCTGGTCCAAATTCATGTAGCTACAGTGATGCCATATTTTGTATTCTAGATGAAGTTCAAAACTACTTTTCCTTGTCTGTGTGTCATGTATTCATGTTAATATTTTTCCAGTCTGCCAGTTTTTATGGCACTGATCTTTTTACTCGTTATGCATCATTTGATTTAATTCCATTTCAGACAATGATTTATAACTGTTTTATTGTAAAGAAAAACAGCCAGAAAAGAAGATAGATGCACAGTGGTGAGCACTGACATTAAACTGAGCTAACATCTGATGTATTTTTCAGGAAAACCTTTTAACATAATGAAGTGCTTAGATTGTTCCCCAAAATTAAACTGTATTTGAGGTAAGTGGTGGCACCCCTATTGCTTGATTTGGTTTCAGCCAGTTGATTTAATTATGCAGCGGGGAACAGTATTTCAGTGCTGTAGGGATGTTTAGCAAAGGTCACTCCACTTCTTATTTTGATGCTTTGATGCACTGTATATTTCCATAAGAATGTAGCTATAAACCCAGAAATATCTATATATTGAAGATAAGTCTTGAAGAACTTGTTAATTCTGTTACTATTGGCAAAGCCAAACTTATTTTAAAAAAATCAAGAAAAAATTGATGTCTTTTAAAATTCAGTACAATTTTTTTTTTTTTTTAAATCCATACTCTTCTCATCCAAACATCTCAAAGCACTTGCACTGAACAAGATAGTCAGTCTCATTCCTGCAAGGACAGTACTCTTTATGTGGTTTAGGAATGAATGTGCTCATCTATGTAATTTCCTACTGATGCCATGTTACCTTAATTGCCTCCTTCTTAATCAGCCTATTTATAATTTTCTTCATATGCCATTAATTTGTTCTGTGTGTTCCTGTATGCTTTGAACTTTTCTCATTTTTCTTTGTCACTTTTCTCTAATCTCCTCTAAAAATATGGGGGAGGTGATCCCCACCTGAAGACTGACTTCAGATTGCTAAACCTTTCTAGGATGACATTTGCAAAAATTTGACATTTCTTTGTTATCTCAGGTTTATATCAGAAGCTGTTCTGCATGAGTAGTGAGAAGATCAGAACCTTGTGATTCCTATTTCTGTGTTCTCTGGAATGACATTTCCCATTTAACATTTACATTGCTGCATCTCAGATAGCATTATAGAATAGACAACGATTTCCTTTGCTGGCAAAACACAGTTTATGTGACCACATTTCTAAGTGGTGGTGTGTATGGAATCCAAGGACTTCTATTGCCATGTGCACAAAATACATGTGCTATAGATTCTGCTGAATTTTAATTCAGCTAAATTGCAGCTGTGTATTTATTATATATATATATATATGTATAAACAAGCAAAACAACTCTTCAAATTTAAACAAGTATTTACATTCATTTTAAAGTCACCTATAGCCTTCTGTTGCTTAAGTTTTACTCTGTCACGCTGCAGCTTTGCTGCTTCTCTTACAGATGACTCCTCATTGCTTTGTATTGATAGGGAAAAATCTTAGTTCAGTTTCTTGAAATTTCCAAAGCAAATCTGTAAACATGTTTTAAAAATGTAGGTAATGGCAGATAATGATCAGAAAATGTTAACTGTCTGTCACAGGAATTGTTTATGAATACAAGAGAGCTATGTTTAAGAAAACGTTGGTAGAATCATGGATCTAAAATTTTATTTCCATTGATTAGACAATGATGTCTTTTGCTATTCAAGTACAAGAGACAGAAAATATCAATTTTTCATAACACAATTTTTAAAGTTTTTCATTTTAGCAGAAGTAACAGAGAGGCAGCAGGATGCAAAACAGATGAAGTAAAAAATAAATATATGTGATTACAGATTTCAGTTAACACAATCACAGCTTTGCCTAACATGTGTCTACATTTGTCAAATCCAAGACAAACTCTGTAAACTCTGATAAATAATTTGGAGCTGCAGTTAGCAAGGCTCACTCAGGCTAAGGTTATCTTGGCAGTAAATTGTTTCTCATCCATCACTCCATCCATCTTTGTTTATTGCAAGAGAGATTTGATAAGATAGGTTTACTTGCACAAAGAATAGCTTTCTTCTATTTCAGACTGCACATCACAGCCTGGTAGATGTACTCCTTAAACTGGAAAACAATTTTCTCTACAGTAAATCAGTCCATGTGAAACCAACCTTTGGAAAGTAACCTAGACCTCAAACTGAATCAACAGCAAGCTTGGCAGCACATTTTTCTGCTAATTCTTGCCTAATAATAAAAATCTCAGCCACAGCAATATGTTGTTTATTCTTATTTTAAAGGTGATTTTCAAGGGATAAGAATCTATGTTTATTCATCACATGTAGGTCTTTAAACAAAATGCAGTCCTGGAAGTCTGCAACTGCCTGTCTCATTTAAAGCCACAGGAATGAAAGCAGCTCTTCAGTCCTCCTAGCATGTAAAAGTACTGGAGTAAATGGGCCACTGACAAAGTTACAAAAGCCCCAACCCTCTCAGGCTGCTGAGTGAAATAAGCCAATAACGAGCCAACACCAAAGAACCTTCTTGTTAAGTTGGAGTGCTGAAAAGGCAGAGGATACTCTACACAATTTATTAGGAATCTCAGAAGAGAATGGTGTCCAAGCAGTGTTGATCTGTGCACAGCAGCTTGCAGGCACAAAGGAAGTGCAGAAACACCCACAGATTAATGCATTTTGAATGGTCATTATTATTTTTTTGAGGCATTCTATGGGTCAGAAGCATGTCTGCCATATCTAATTCATGAAGATTTTAGTTGCCATCCAACTTAGATTCAGTTTTCACAGATTTCAGAAGTTTATATCAAATATGCCAGAAATTCCAATCCAGTTCTGTGCTGTGTAATGCCACAGACATTACAATTACTTCCTTCCTCTGAAATGCAGAACATGGGTGAGGTGGTGTTCTTGTGTGTGAATGATCTGTTGCTCTCTGTCCTATACTACTCTCTGAAGGAATAGTGCATCCCCAATTTCACCTGATGCTTTTTACCATAATTATTCAACATACATAAAGATATTTTATGTTAATTTTAAAGTGACAGAGGAAATAAATTAAGGAAATAGTATTTATGTATTTATTTGAATGCCATGTACCCAAGAATGAGTTCATACTACCTGGATTTTAAAGAGACATAACCTTTTCAGCTGATAAATAAATGGGGATAAAGCCACACTCAATAAGTTCTTTTCATTGCAAAATACCAAATAGAAATGTTAGCTTCTCTTTTAAGTCCATCCCTCTCTCTTCTAATCTGAAAAGAAAAAGCATCCTATTTTTTGTTGTCAGATATCAGGAAGGATTAATTAATTTTAAGAATAATAAAAAGGTCACATTTGACATTTCAAGCTACCAAGCACATGGAAATTATTATTTTTCAGATAATAATAAAATAATCAATGCTAAGGTCTAATAAGTATGTTCATGAGCCACTTCCCTTTAATAAATTCCATGAAAATAGTGTATATGTGTTGTATTGTTAAAGTGAAATTGGACACAACTTCATTAAAAACTTCAAGTGTTAAATTTAGGATTTTTGAAATTACTTTCCATAGTGAATTTTGTCATATGTGGACTATCTATTCAAATTTTCTCTTTCAATTTTCAGAAAGACTCAGATTCTAGTTGAAGTACTTTTCATTCCTGTGTACATAGTTCCATCAAGAACCAACAGTCAGATGCATTAATCCATTGAAAGATCTTTAAGATGCAAGTTACTTCATTTTTTAATTTGGGATTCTGAAGGTGAGCCCTGCAAAATACCTGGGAACTTGTTTTTATTTTCTTCAAAGACCAAGATAACCAAAGCATTTTTGTTTGCTTCTTTTCTGAGTTGCATTACTACAGCAGATTGCCCTTCAGGCTATGACTTTGCTCCTAAGTACTGTAATAGTCCAATAACAGCACTTGTGCTAGGTAAGCAGGGATTCCATCAAGTCTGCAGTGTAATTATATGTCACATTTTTCATCTTTCTAAATTTTTATTCATGTCATTTTCTGCTGATTTTAAGACCAGAATTTACTATTAAGGCTAGTGTCATCTTCTTGTTATCACAGGTCATTAAATTTCATCCTGTTCCCTGCTACAAGGCTAATATCTTGGCTTTAGAAGAAGCATGTTTTTCTAAAGGTATCCAGAGATGAAGAATGTTCAGATTCTTTTCATAGATTTTTCCAGTAATTAACCTCTTTCCCCATAATTAAGTACTGATGTATCATTTTTAATTTAGATTAGTTTTGCATAGGATTCAGCTCTTGATCCTTATAATCTTTCTTCTGCAGCTTATGCAGCCTTTCCTATCTGGTGTTTTCTTTCCACGGTAGTATTTCTGCACTATAATGAGATCTTTTCTAAATGTACTTCTTCCAATGTGCTATTGAGATCTGTCTGGTCTGTCACAGTGTATTGTGTCTGGTTGGGATGGAGTTCATTTTCCCCATAGCAGCCCTCACACTGCTGTGCTTTGCATTGGTAGCTGGAAAGGTGTTGATAGCACACCAGGGTTTTGGCTACTTCTGTGAAGAGCTGGCACAGCATCAGCACTGTCTCTTTACATTCCTTCTGCCCAACCCTGCACTGAGGGCAAGATCCTGGAAGGAGACACAACCAGGACAGCTGGACAGGGGAGAGGGAATAAGATAGAAAATGACTCATAGACAGTTTACTAAAACAGAAGTGAAAGTTTGTGCATGCATAAATGAAGAGGAAAATAACAAGTTTTATTCTCTACTTCTCATTAGTGAGTAATATCTGTTCACTTCCTAGAAAGCAGGGCTCCAGCACATGGAGCAGTTGCTCAGAAGGCAGAGATCGTAAACAATGAATGCCCTCTGGCCTCCTCCTTTCCTGAGCTTTTACGTCCGAACTGGCGTCATATGGTACAGAATATCCCTGTTGTTAATTTGGGTCAGCTGGCCTGGTTGTGTCCCCTCCCAGGGGAACTCCATCTCAGCCAGACCCAACACACAGAGTAAAGGATTTTCTCCAACTCTCAATCAGTTCTTATAGTATCTCTATTTTCCTAATGCCTTTAGAGAACATTGATCCCAGAAGTGAAAAAATCATTCCAGCACTGATCTCTATCAATTGTATTATCTTAAGGGAGGAAATCAGACCTTTCTGACATAATGCGTGTCACATTGACAGTGTTAACTACTTTTTCCTATTGGCAAATGCTATGTAATTTGCTATTGAATCTGCAATTACTTTAGGCCCTACCTGAAGAAATAGTCTCCCTGTCTGTAGCATAAACAGGAACTCCAAAATATATTTATGATAAAACAAATAACCACTATTTTATTTTTTTTCTCCTCCAACATTCTTGGGAGTGCCAAATGCTTAACAATCTAAAGGTTTCAAATTTCCCTTAAAAAGTGGTTAGATTCCCCCTTCAACACTTCACATCTCCTCTAATTTCTTAAGACTGTGTTGTCAAAGTCTCCTTCTTGGGGCAGGAAGAGGGATTGTTCTGTGTCACAGATGATGTAAATCATGTGAAAACTTGGGAGATAATCTGCAAGTTTAGAAAGCAAGGGCACAGACAGGACTGGGATATCAACCCCCTCCAATCCTAGCACTAGAAGGAAGAAAGGCTTCTATCCATGCCATGATGTATTCTTTCATCCCAAACTAATTTAAAAATTCACTCTCAAACTCTACAAGCCAGTCACAGGTATTCTAGTTAACACTGAATAATATTTGATGAGAATTGCATAGATTCTGCAGAACCACACATGCATCATGATATTGCTCAACGTGACTAAAAGTAAGAAAAATTTGGCCCCAAAGAAGATGACTCATGCTCATCTCCCTTTGCAGTTATTTTAATACTGAAGTAATTAGAGCTGAGTTCTTGTTTCTTTCTCCCCAGCCCACCAACAGCTCTATTTTATGCCAACCCACTGGCACCATGTCCAGGTAGCTGATGGCTATCTTGTTAACAAGAGGATTTATGATTTTTTTCAAGTAGCTAATACTCCACACAATTATTTTGTACAATTGCCAAATTGAAAGATCCTAGGCACAGTTTTTGCTATTTAAAGACTACACAAAATAGTCTTTGTGGCATTTATTGAGAGACGAAAAACGCAGAAAGCTTATAAATGCTTCTTTATATCGAACAAAACCCTTGCAGGATATGAACTTCATTGATCTGAATACTGTATCTGTCTTATAGACTGGGATATGCAGAATCCTCATGCTCCCTAGTCACCTCTTTGACAGAAACAAATCAGACTTGGAGAATGGTTTTGAGAAAAGTTCTCAGTGTGTGGGATCACAATATGTTCTTTGAAGGAGGGCAGCCAGAAAACACCTGAGGTTTGTAGATATTCATGATTAACTCCTATTTTGTGACAATCTTTATCTAGCAAAGGACTCCTCTCACAAGAGCAGCTTGGCAACTTTGTCACATTTTTAGCATTCACAGGGTTATCTCTCAAGGAGCTGTGCAGATCTGCTACTCTATTTGTGTGGGACCACCAGCTTCCCCTAATCCTAATCCTTTTAGAAAACAACTCCTAGTAGCTTCATTTGTGGTTCTGATATGAGAAGAGGCAGTGAACAGTTGAATCCTATCCACCCTTTCCACATCACTAAAGATTTTTCAGCTTTCTTATGTATTCTCCATTATTCTTCCCTTTCCCAAGGGAAACTACATTAACTTATGAATAAATTCCTCGCAAAGAAATTGGTCTGAAACCTGATTCCTCTTCCTGCTCTGCTCTGAAAGTTTTCAAGTTCCGTGCATTTCTTAGAGATGAGGAGATAAGAACTGTGCATCATGTGGAAGGATCATGGATTTATGTAGTGAAACTTTCCTCTTATAACATTTTTAAGAACATTGTCATTAGTTTTGGCTTACCTATTTGCCTTTAGAAAGCATGGGAGTAAATACTGGGAGGAAATTCAATAGCTGTTTTAGGTGTTCAGGGGAAAAGTTGTGCATGTATCTAACAGCATATAATCATGCCACCGTTTATCCACTTTCTGAAATACTTGCTGTTTGTATGCTTAGGAGCTGAACACATCCTTTTCTTGTTTTGGGATGAGATATTTTTAAAGACTACTGCACACGTTTTATGTGTATAAGAAAGAATCATTGATTCTCAGTTACCTGCTCTATGCTACTGTCACCATTACTCCAATTGCTCCCAGCCATGTCAAGATGCATATGAACAGTGCTCCTGCTCCATATGTTGTCTCTGTTCTTTGGAAAATAGCTATCACACACAAATTAATGCAAACTTATTTTTCGTATCAACTCAAGTGCATGCTTGTTTCACAAAGACATTCTAGGTAAAAGCAAAATGCATACCAAAATGTTCAGATTAGCCTTTTGGCTGTTTCAATTGACTAGAGAGTAGAGGGTTTGGTTTTCTTTGAATTACTGTAGCTGTACTTGATAGATGATGTAGCACCATAGCACAAATAATAGTGTAGTTATATGATTTAGTTTTACACTAGATACTAGTTCTGCATAAGCTTTATACTAGTAAGCTTTTACCTTATTGTTCTTTGGTAGGCAAAGTGGAAATGTAATTCCAAGCTTCACTGGCAACAAGAACAGCGATTGTTTTATAAGCAGCATAATGTAGAGTGATGTCAAAGCATTACTGATTCTTCAATATCTCTGGCAGTATGACCCTCTGAACATATTTCTCAAGAGGATAATGAACAGCAGGCTGTTCACATCAGCTTTTTTTTTTTTTTTTTAGTTTTACTTTACTCTTCACAACAGAGCTTCTTTGCTCCCATTTGTCAGCAGCAGCTGTTCTGCTTTATGTTCATGCTCCATCCCGCTTGATGGATTCTGAAAGACATGGTAGTAGTCCATTTTCCTCACCATAGGAAGATATAAATTAAAATTCAGATTAAATTCTATTCTATAGTTCTACTTTGATTGCTCTGGTTTCTGAAGAATTTGGTGTAAATGGAAGATGTCCCCTAAAGAAAACAATGACAACACTTTCCAGAAGGCAAATGAAGTTATATTTTTTGTATTTTCCATGAGCTAACTTTGTGAAGCTGTTCTGATGAAATAGATGCTAGAGAACTTTCTTATAAGTGTTACTCTCAAGAGATGTTGGGATGAAGCAATTTGTGACTAGACTATCTGCAGAGCTGTGATTGTGTTGGAATTCATTTAGTACATACATTCATGGAGTTTAACTCATGAGAAACTACATGGATTTCCCCAATTTGCAACAGTGTTCCCCAGAGGTCTCTTCTCCTGCTTTTATCCATGTTCTTCTGTATTACAACAGGGACTATTTGCCTGCAGTCATGTAGAATTTAGCTGAATTTGAGAACAGTTACACAGTTAGAAAAAAATCAAATAATATTTAGCAAAATATCTTTGTTGAATGTGTAAGAAACAGCAGCACCCTCCAAAAAAAAAAAAAAAAGGGCCACAAAAAAACCCAAAACCAACCAAACAAAAAAAACCGCCAAACCTAAACCCTTAAAAGTACTGAGTTTTTAGGTTAATATCAATAAAACTCTGCTGACATTCTTTACAACCTTATTGGCTGAATGCCTTTAACGAATGCTAGTAGTCTCAATTTTCCACTAAGAAAAAGTTGTTTTCCATGGTGCTGATCAGTGACTATTTAGTTTATCAATGTCTATCCAACATTTCCTACTAGCTAATGTTTGATAAGAAAAGTCATAAAATGTTTCTTGGGAACCTCAACTAAATATAATGAAAAATCAGTTCACAACATTTCTTTGATGTTTTGACAAAAAGCAGTGAAGAAATCTTAGTTAGAATGATGATGTCATTCCATACTGAATTATTCTTTTGATGAAAAGTATCAGCACTAAAGTTCTGCTTATTATATCAGTTTGTATGTCCTATGCACATAAAATCAGATATGCTATTGCAGGAGCTGTTCACCTTAACTTAGTATAAAAGCAGGGTTTTTTTAAACTTTCCTTCTAGCAGGGATCAAAAATTATTTAAAACAAGTTAATGACCGTTTTTGGTTAAAGAATGCCATGTTCATGTACAAACCTGTAGAACCATATAACTTTGCTACTTTCTGAGGGTAAAATGACATTACTTTCAGGCATTATTTTAAAGGCTGTTATCCACAGTAGCATTAGCAGCTGTAAAACTGCCAAATGAAGGAAGCCATGCATAGGAAAATTGCTGATACTTTATTCAAAGAGCATGCAAGCTACTCACCCCTGAATAGCCAAACATTATAGAATTAAGCAAGAATAGAGGAAAAGATGAGAGAATGGGGATGTCTTTTTTATTAAAGTGGTAAGATTTAGAGCAAAGGGTGCTCTGTTATTTGGGAGGACAGACGTTTTGTGGGGCTCCAAACTAAAAGGAGCAAGAACTGAATGCGTTTTGGTGAAGACTCGGTGTCGGCTGTATTAGGAGCAGACTATGATAGTTACAGAGCTGCAGATCAGCATTTTTAAAATAGCTTTTATAGGAGAGAGGTATTGGTCCTTATTCCATGAATTTTGGTGCCCAGTTGGTCCTCTCCCTCTATTTCCCTGAACACCACAGAAAATAGCAAGACCATTGAGAAGGGAATTTAGCCCTTCCCACGTACATGGGTAAAAGAGGACATCAGTTATCAGGCCTTTGAAACTAAGACTATCTCAGTTAATCAAATTTCCTGTTTGTTCTGGGGGAAATGAACAACAAAATGAGCTGATATGTCTCACAATTTAGTTTCATTTTATTAATTAAAAAAATAAATCAAGCTGAGACTTTTTTATCTTTACATTTTGTGTTTTCAAACAAAAGTTTCTGAAGTGATGCCTGCCTTATTGGATAGAAAGCCACATAACATCTCTGCCCATGCTCCAGGGCAGCAGAGAACAGAGCCAGCGCAGGTCTCTGGTGCAGGCAGACAAGGCAGGACTTACCAACTGCACTATACTGTTCCTGTGTCAGTCAATGCTGGCTTCTGTCTGAAGAGCAGAAACTGAGAATGGAGGCAATAGTCTGCATGAAAGCCCCTGCATGTGACCCTGGAGACCTGTGGCAAAGAACAAAATTTCTTGGTGAGTTGTTTAATTTTTGCTTTAAAAGATGACAAATTCTGTACTTTTAATCTACCTTCCCCTCCTCCCCTCACCCCCCCCCCCCCACCTGAAAGTGAATGTGAACAAAAGGGAAAAGAAAAATTATAGGAGTGAGTGTAAAAGAAATGCTAAATTTGAAATTAAATGAAGTTCAGATAATCATCTGTCACTCAGTTTCCCAGTATTATCCCTTAATAACCTTATTGTCTCTTTGCCTATTTGCTTCTTATCTATTTAAAGCAGTTGTTTATCATTCACAGCCTGATTGGTTCATCATCTATTTCCAAAAGAAAGGGAAGATAATATCCCTAGGATCCAGATAGTTTTTCCTTCTTTTTGTTCCATTAGTTGATGAGAAAGCAGGGAATTAGCATAAAATACTCCAAGCCTTTACTAGCTGTAGATTAAAGGTGGCCTTGAATTACATGGCTTGGAGCCAGATCCATCCTTCCCAAAGTTTGGATGAGATCAGTTTTGGGCTTTAGGGGCTGGCAAAAAGCTAATTCCAGGCTAGCAAAGCATAAAGTCCAGGAAAAGCAGAGCCTTTTGTTCCAAATGAATAACTGAGAGACACTGAGGGCACTGGCTGTCAATTGCTTAACAAATTTAGTGTGTGGAATATTCTGGGCTCCCATAAGCCCAGAACTGACCTGTATAAAATGCTTAAACACATGCTGACTTTGAACAGTCCAAAGAACCTGGAGCCTGGCACAACAGACCCCAAGAAGCTACTGCTCTGGACATCTACAAACATTCTTTTGGAGTAATTTAAATATAGTCAGTAGGTTGGATTTTACTAGGCAGTGAGTACATGCATGTGTGTTCCAAGACTACGGAGTTAAGACTTGAAATAGCACCTTTGGGGATAGCTAAGTAAGGGGCAATATTTTACTTTGTGTCAGATATTCCCATATCAGCCTGTTTTTAGACATATTGGTGCTGTGGGGACTGGCAGCAGAGCTGCAGAGCCACTCTGTTAATCCACATATATGAACTGAAGCCCTGTCCCAGATGTTTGTGTAAGAATGCTCCCACCACAGCCAGCAGTAAATTTGTCCTGGGCTGTTAGAACCCATGATGGACGCCAACCATACTGCTCTGTGGTGTGCTGTTAGTCACAGAAATACATGTGCTTTACTGAATCGATTGAGGTGGGCAGAGGTCTGTGGGGTGGTAACCTATGTGTGTCAGCCTCTCTTATGTAGATGAGAATAAACATCATATACCAACTCCACAAATACCTAAATCTTAAATTTGCCGTGCAGCTCTTGGTCATGTTTCTTTGGTGTAGTGTACAGGAACTCTTTGAAGTATTTGACACACAGAAAGGAGAAATGTCACTGAGTTAAATACAAGTAAAACCTGATAACAGATCCACTGTCACACCCATCCTCCCTTCAGGGACTCCTATATGAAATTCAATATTGCTTGGTTAAGTTGTTCTTGCATCCTCAGTTTTCAGCCAGAACTGTAATGGCAATACTGTGTGCAGTGCCTGGAGGGCGCTGGCTGAAGGACAGTTTGATGTGTTTGAGTATCTGTGAGACAGTTTGGGATTGTATTACAGGTTTGAGGATCTCAGTCAGATTTTTATGTGATAGCTGAAGAAGTTACCCTGGCAGGTCATCTTTTAGGGACTGGGGATGCAAAGGCCTGAGCTATTTAAAAACAGAACTGATGGCACTTTCACATGCATGCTGAGCTGTGGGTGAGGTGGTTGGAGAGCATGTTCAGCTGTGGTGTTGGTGGGATTGGTAGCCTTGGGCAGGTGGGGTGAGAGAATGAAGGGGACAGAAACAACTGCTGCTGCGGTTCTACCATGGGCTGTCAGACATAATGAGGGGTAGAGGCTTGGTGGTGTCACCTTGTGTGTGAGGTCACAGTGAACTGGGAAGACTGAAATGCCCCACTAATTACTCATCTCCAGGAGCAGAATCTGTAGCAATTACTGAGCTATGTCAGTTTAACAGACTGAAGTAAACAAAAATGATGCTTCCTACCCCAGGCTGTACACTGTGGAGACTGGAGTGTCGTCACAAGACTGCTCAGCCATGGTCTGAGCTGGTGCTTCGTGTGCAGGACCAGATGAACAGCTGAGGGGGAGGCAACCGATCCAGCCTAATCAAGGGAAATCAGCTCGCTCTTCCCTAAAGTGGTAGATAGTTCTGTTGAAGTAATCAGCAGTGAACCAGTTAATGGTGTGACACTTGAACATGGGCCCTGAGTTTCTAGAGGAGCAGTTCACAGCCCTTGCTTCAGCCTCTGGCAGGGACCCTGGGTGAGCAAAGCTGCCACTGAGAAAGACACGTGCCTCTGAGGTTCCTCCCTGCACATTCACAATTGTATAACATCCCTCTTGCAGTTAAAGCAATTGTTTACATGGAAAAGTAATGTTATTCACTTCGTTTCTTCTGCACTTTTTTAACCCATCTTTTAATGTGATTTAACAGCTGGAGATGAAGAGAAGGCAGCACCAGAAGAGCAGCCAACTCTCTGCAGACGGGCAGAGAGTGCTCCGGGGACTACCGCTGGTCCATGGATGACAGATGGGAACTTATGGTCTATAACTTAACAGATGGATCACAGATTTGTTTTTTACTTGCATGGAGAGAATCAAATGATTATGGGGCAGCTAAATAAAAGCAGCTAATCAGATCTGTGATTCAGTGTAGTGATTTGGGGGGATGTAATTTGCAGGGATGAAAACCTCGTGGCAGTGACTAATGTGTAAAAGCAATGGCAAGAAAGATAAATTATTGCCCTGATTCACATTCCTTAAAACTATATTTCATCAGATAAGCAATTTTTTGTCTGCTATTCATGAACACTGGCTTTTATTAAAAAGACATTTTTTGTTCAGGAAGTGAAATAGAGATGTAATGTTACATTTTGATGTGATGTGCTAGATACACAGTTATATATATATATGTGCGTGTGTGTATTTATTGCCCCACCCAAAACTGTTTTCTGTATTTGTTTTACTACCTAACACTAAACAGACAAAAGCAACAAGAACTTTTTTGACCACTGTCAATCCCTGACTGTTTGCATCATAGTGGGACATAGGACATTTTTGTATCTGTCATTACTTATAATATGCTTTTGGTTTTTCTCTGCATTTCATGAATGCCTGTCATGGTAAGACATACTTTTTCCTGTCATTATCTTTATTACTATGAAACATGCTCAACAGCACATATGGCATACAATAAATACTTGCATTTCCTAATAGCCTTCAAGAATTTTCATTATTTCAAAACTTAGCAAAAGTAACCTTCCAGGTAATGGAAACACCAAAGGGTACTGTAAATTCCCCATTCCCTTCTCTCCAGTTTGCTTATCAGAGTCTTAGACAAAGTGTAGTTTAAGGCACTCAGCCTTCAATGCATGTAGTTATCTCTCTTTTACCAGGCTGTCAAAGTTAGTTTGGGGAGAAGAATTGTTGCTTCTATTTTGTTTTTGTTTTTGTTTCTGTTTGTTTTGTTTCTGTGATTGGGTTTTTGGTTTTCCTTTTTATGTAACTGTTTCTTTTTCCAGAACCAAGATATTGAGTTTTGCCTTATAATTTTCTCACCCTTGCTCCAAAGGTATGTTTTATTTTTATATCTTGTTTTTTTATACCTAGATTTTTGAAAGAAATAAGATCTGTGTAGTCCTACTGTGTGTGCATGTGCTTGTATCAGACTCCCTGTAACAAGTTTTGAATTTGGTTAATTTCAACCCACTTTAGCAGAACAGCGGAAAGCTCTCAGTTTGTAAATTCATTCAAGACTTAAGAGAACGGACCCCCTTGTAGACAGAAGGGCTGAGGGATTCACCCTTTATCAGACATCAGAATCCACAGAGGAGAGTAAAGACAGAGAAACCCAAAATTTGAGTTTTATTAATTCTGCTTTTTATCAAATTGATTTTCTTTAGAACTTTTTCAATGTCATAAGTCTGTGGCTGGACATAAATTGACCATAGGAAGAAGTAGCTGACCTTCAAGGGCAGAGGGCATGAGTGCACATTGTCATTTATGGAAAATTTCAGGTATTTGAGCTGCTGCAGAGAAGGTTTGGCTGTATTAGTGTGGGCAGAGGGGAAATATGGCAATATGACTAGGATATGAACAAAAGGAAGGATAGAGAGGAAAGTGTGTATAACCGAGGTTAGCTGACAAAGCTTTCCACTTTGTTCTGTGCTTCTCGGGCACTTAAGTGGATTTGCCTTCTGGTAGTATGGAAGTCATAGCTTGCACTCTCAGTTGCATAACATCTTGGTGGCATGACTGCTGTTGCTTACTGACAAATATTATTAGGAATGTCTCTTGTGTATATTTTATAATCCATAAATATATTTTGGCAGCTGGCAAAAAAGAAGGTCAGCCAGCTCCCCACAGACCATGGGCAAATGTTCCTTTGACTGCAGTGGGAAGAAAATTTCATGTTTAATACAAAGATGTGTAATTGAAAAGTGTAGTGATTTAGGGGATGTTGACACTTGTCATCATAATCAGTGATTCCCTGAGGTTTTTTGGGTTATATGGCATTATCTGTCACTTGATTGTACACTTAAGTGGAATGTGAGAAAAGCTTCAGAGTGAATGGCTGGTAAAACTCACCATTCAGATCCACTGTGACCTGGTATTTTCTTGAAATTCAGTATGACTGTTGCCATTTTCATGTTTGGTTCATCAGTTTCTCTTTTTAATAACTTTCTAGAAAGGTCATATATAGTTTGTATCTCATACTTATAATAAATTGTCCCATTTCTACATATGAATTTTTATTTTAGAGTCACAAAATCCTAGAATGACTTGAGTTGAAAGAGAACTTAAGTATCATATAGTTCCAACCCTCCTGCCAGAGGAGAAGATGTCACTTATTAGATCAAGTTTTTCAGGGCCCCATCTAACCTGGCCTTGAACACTTCCAGGATCTGTATTAAACCATTTGTATCTGTATTTAACACTTTGTATTAAATCCTTGATAAAATATATTATTAATTATTCATTGGTCAAAAGATATGCTGCCATCTTTTCTCCAGAAGTGTTCAGATTTTGCAGTATCTCAACAATTTGAGTGCTACCAAAACTCAATATAAATCCCTTTTTCTCCTGTTGCCCAAATACATTATTTCACACTTTTTCTGCTGAAGAATGAAAAAAGTAACTTCTACAAGACATTGAGAAGCAAATACACAGGCAAAACAAAAATCTGTGTTTCAATTTGTTTCAAACCCTTCTTTATTCCTCTGGTGATTCATACAATAGAGGCAATCATGTCTTGGAGGTACTTTCTGCTGTTGGATTTTCCTTCCCAAGCCCACCTGCCTTACTAGGAGCAGCTACTGTGCCCCTCTGGATCTGTCTCCTTCTGCTCAATCCATTGCTCAGGTTGCTTTGGAAGGAAGTAGGGCAGCTAGCAGTGCTGCACTGCTGACCATGCAATGTAGAAGGGGAAGACTGGGGAGACCTACAGATCCAGCATTTGGTCACTATGATGGTGAGCTCTCCTTTGTCCTCTGCTGTTCATCAGCATATCCCATCCCACTTTACTTCAATGCTGCAGGCATATGTCTTCCCTGAGTTTCCTTGTGGGTGAACTTTGTTCACATGCTCAACAGACAGATTAATGCCAGCTCATGCCAGCTTCAGGTGAGAAGATGGGCACTTCCTGGTCTGAATGTCCTTATCACATAAGGCCCTTTGTATGGTTGACTGAAATCAGTGTCAGTTGTGAGCAGGTTGTATTTGGGGTCCCGGTCTAGTCCAGCCTGCAGGTTGGACATCACTGCAGACATCACAGCTCCTGTCCACACTCCTGTCCACACTCAGTTGCTTTTGCAGATGCATCTTTAGAAGACGGTTGCTGCCAACCATAGTGCTGATAAATGCAAGACTTGCTCTTCATAGCTTTGCAATGTGTCTCTAGACATACTTGAGATGAAGTCACAATTTTTCATATTTTGCTTCAAAAACTGAAATAAGAGACTGCTGTGCTGTCTTCCAGGCTCAAGACTGACTGGAAAGATAGTGAATGTTTAACCTCCCACACAAGCCATACCTGGTACATCGTGTGCTCTCATGCTGAGCGGCTGCTCCCTCCTCTCTCCACTAGAGATAAGCACAGCCCCTTCTTTTCTCCCCAGCATTTTAGGCACCCAGGTGGGTGTCCAGGCTTTTGCCCTGTGAGAATGATTAATTCCATTGTGAAAATGGGAAACAAATGTCTATGTACTTAATCTTATCCCCTGCTTTACATAAGTAGAATTTCCTCTGGAACTTTTTAGTAATAATTATCTAGTACAGGTCAAAACATTTTTAATAGACTTGAGAAAATACCTGGACAAATCTTAACTACTTGTAGGATGGATTCAGTGATTGAAGGAATTCCCTAGAGTTTCTCTGTTCTGTTATCTTTTTTTCTAACAGTGTTTTAATTCTTTTTATGAAGCATATCTTGAATGAAGTGACACTTTCAGTTATAATATTGTTTGAAGGTATACAGAGATGTGAGACTGCTAACAGTAATGTCATCATGTAGTTTTTACATCCCAGTTTTTAATATTTTCATGGACTTCTAGAAATCACTTTGACAAAACATAATCCAAATATGTGAAATGAAAGAAGAGAACTGAGAAATGATTTGCACAAAGAAAATGTTGCTGCACACACAGCAACAAAACAAGATCGCAGCAGCAGTGTTTCTGTCCAGGTGTACTTGAAAACATTCCTCTTTGATCCTATTTCTTTGTTTGTCTTCATTCTTAAAGAAATGTTAGACAAACAAACAAAAAGGCAGACACACCAGAGAACGCAAGAGCCGGCTACCGGCAAGACTGATTATTCCACTATCTATGAACGAAGGAATTAAAAAGAGTAGGTGTGAAATACCATGTTAGTCTAGCCCCACTGCCTGTATGACAATCCATTTCTACATATTGTGACCTTTCTGTTCTATAGATTGTCTTCTATAGGTTTATTAACGTATAGATGAAATAGACGACAGTCAGAAAGACAGATTTGAAGCATAGTTTGTTTCTGGAAATGACTTAGAGGCAGTTTCATGTTGTACAGATGATCCCAACTATGATGAGCACTTTTTGCTTTTGAGAGTGCCAACGAATTGATTTTTTTCTCTATGATTATGCCCTTTTTACAAGGTCACGTAGTGATAGAACGAGGGGTAATGGCCTTAAGCTAAAGGAAGGTAGATTTAGAGTAGATATTAGGAAGAAATTCTTTACTGAGGGTGATGAGGCACTGACACAGCAGCACAGTTGGAAGTAGATGATCTTGAAGGTCCCTTGCAACCCAAAGCATTCCATGGTTCTATGATTTTCTCCTAGAACATGTATTGCTAGTCTGTTGGGGAGCAAGGACTGTGGGGCTGTAAAATTCTGTCAGAAGATACAAGTAAAAGTCATTTGAATGATCCCTGCATACGTGTTCCCAGATTATTCCTTGAGTATGAAGGCAAATGTGCCCTACCAAGAGGAAAAGATAAGTGCAAGGTCATATTTTCAGGTACCACTGACTGTCTGTCAGTTGAACATATACAAGCTTTTGCTTTGTGAGCCCACTCTCTTGCATATATTCCCAAAGTCACATGAGCATCAGCACAGTATGTGGAAGTACAAAGGTTCCTAACAGTTTGCTCTTCTTTCACCTGCAGGCAGCTGGTTATTTGCAAGGGCAGCTGCTGTGTCGGAGCACTGGCTGCACTTCCAGGTTGAGCCATGCACAGTGAAGTTTGCCAGCCCTGTGCTCTGTTGCACGGTTCTCAAGCTTTTTTTGGACTGAGATCTTTGCACTCCAGCTCTCCTTCTCCATTTGTGTCATATTCTATCCCTGTTGCATAGTTTGCATTTATTTGCATAAAATAATTACTTTTACCACTGCTTACATAAGCGCATATTCAATGTCTCTCTAACTCATTCCATGCATCACGCACTGATGTTTTACACTCTTCACAGTCCCCGGCAGCCCTACAATAGTCATTCTTCATGAAAGTGCTTTTCAGGATGTGAGCCGTGGAGCTGCAGCACAGTGGTGTTGCCTGTGCCATTGAAACACCAATCTCACAGTGCTGTTTGCTACAGCTCTGGCTTGTGGCAGACATGTAATGATGAGTCTTCCAACTTATCTGTAACAGCAAGGAGTGTATTGCTTGAGCTGCCTTAATGGCAAGAACCTGAAAAATGAATGTTGAAATAAATATCCTCAATGAGAGCAAAATAAAAACAATTTCACTTCTAACAGTGTTAGATTGGTTTCCTAAGTAAAGGAAGCAGAAATGTTCATTTATTTGTTTTGAGTAACTTTGCAAACCATGTCCTGTGCAGACTAGTGAATGTTTAATGAACAAAAAGTGAGATTAAAAAAAAAAAAACAAACATGGGAAAAAATAGGGGCAGCTGTGAAAGCCCTGGTTATTATCAGCCAGCTGGCAGTCACCCCTGGGGCATTGGCCAGCCAGCACGAGCACTGCTGTGGAGGTGAAGTGTCAGAGCATATGTGGGTAGAGAGAGGATTTTTGTCATAGTGGTTAGGGGACAAAGAGCAAGCAGCCAGAGGAACAAAAGATCATTAGTTACATGAATATGCTGCTTGTGGAGCAGTGTTTTTGTGACATCCTGACTCACAGAGCCTGAGTCATGATTTTGAAAACTTTCATGTTGCTAGTAAGAGGGGCTGATGGACCCACAAGTACAATCTCTACTTGACAAACTTTGTGTTAGAGATCTTTTGTAGTCTCTTCATCTCTCACCTGTTCAGGGGAAGGAAGAATCAGGCACCACCTCAAATCCCCAGGCATGCTGCGACCGTATGTTGCAGCATCCCTCACTGTCCATGTCAGTTTTGGCACTGTGTGAACTCACTGAAAACAGCTTTCTTACCAATTCTGGTCCTTTGTCAGCCCATAAAAATTGACTAAGGCGGAGAGAGTTGACAAATTAAACAAATATAAGGGTATCACAACAGGTTCAATCTCTGGATTTGGGGAGCAATGATTTTAATAATAGATATTGATATTGAAAATGAAAGGGAGTGTTTCAAAGTTGGAGGCTTAATAGGCTATTAGTTTGCTCTTTTTCACCTTACTAAACTACAAAAAGTCCCTCATATTATCACAATAAGACTGATTTTACTCTGTATTTTTTCAAGGTGTTCTTTATTGCAAGATTATGTTTGAAATTGGAGAATGAAATGTAATGCCACAATGATTCTTCTTCATCTTTTCCTGGCATACTTTCAGTGCCCTTGTTTTTAATTTAGTCCACATTTTATATTTCGTATATCTAAATGTATTTGCTCCTTTACCCTTAGCCTGAGTTCAAATATGAAATGGGCCCACAACTTCACATTTTTGTTATGACTAATCTCTAAGTGTCCTAGTTAAGGAAGGCCCACACACTCTCCAGTTTGCCTTGGGAATTGTCAGAAATTGTTGTTTATTCTTATGATAATAGGTACTTGGTCGATTTTTATCTCCTTCTGTAAACTTCTGTGAACAACTGCCTCTATATCCAGTGAAAACTGCTGTTTTGATGATATTAATACACATACTATTAATGTACATTCACTTGCACAATGCCTGTACTTCATAATCCATCACATTTTCATTTATAGTTTCACAACGTCAGAATGCCACAAAGCCAGGTCTCCTGAATTTTACAGAATTAATTTGTTGCATCTTAAACTAAATGCTTTGAACTGCATCTGCTTCAACCTTCTGCAGCAGGGTAGCACTCTGATGGGAGAAAAGCTGTGCTGACCTGTGTCTGTCACCTCTGCTTAGAATGGCTTTTGTGGAGCATGTACAGAGAAACTGCTGACACAATCAAAGGTGGAAGTAATTGAAGAGGGACCTGGAGGGAGGCAGTTCTACTCTGCCGTAGCCCAGCAGTCCACCATCCGTACCACAGCTCTCTTCTTTGTCCCTCCAGATTCAACCCAACTGGACGGTGTTAGCAGCAGCAAAAGGCGGCTGTTATCAAGGGTCAAGGACAGCATGCCAGCCCACCAGGACATCTAGGACCTTTTGACTTAGTTGACAGCATATCAGCAGATTTAATAAAGAGCCATGAGAATTTTTACTACTGCTTTGGCACTGTTGGAAAAGACGACCATGAGATTGAAAGAAACACACTTGCTTTAGGTATTGATTTAGATATTGTTTTCTTGTAGCATTCAGACTATCTTTGAAACTGCTTTATTTCTAGCCCAAAGTATCTGTGGAAGGCTGTTTCTAAGGTGAATCTTAACTTTGTTTATCTTTAGAAAGTATCTTCTCCTTTCATCATTTCCCAAACATTTGCTTAATGTTTGATTAGCAGAACTAGGAAAATGCCTTATACTGCAGAGTTCTAAAAATTGAGATAATTTAATGTTGGTTTTTTTATTCAAGAGAAATGAAAAATGAATGCCAGTAATTGTCCATTTTGCTTCTGTATTATTTCTATGTAGTCATAACAGGCATCGTATGGCGAGGGAAAAGGGATGGGTGGGCAGACAGGCAGAAGGTTATCTCATGAAGCCATCTTATTTCCCTGTGATTCCTCCAGCTCTAAGAGCCCCATGCAGTCAGCAGCTGATGCGAGATACTTGGTACAGTCGTACCATGTTTGGGAACAAAATGATGGCAATATATGGCTGTTTTGAAACACAAGATTTGATATTCAGGGCTCAGGAAATAAATGACACAACTGTTCTCTTTTCATGACTTTAATCTTAAATGGTAAACACATCTCATACAGGATGGAGAAAGCAGGGAACAAGCTATAAACTAGGCAAAATCAGGTGTAGACTAAACTGTAGGACAGGGCTGGCTGATGGGTTTGGTTTTAAGCAGGGTATGCAAACAGCTAGGGGAAGGCGAGGAATAGGGATAACCATAGCTGAGAATAAGCCTAACTATATTCAAGAATACAAGACTAAGGGGGCTACGGAATGGGACTTTGCAGTCTGCCTTGAAACAAAAGAAGATCTGAAGGGGCCTTTATGTTGCAGCCTCTCTGTGACTTTATAACAATTTCTGAGCAAGAAATGAATGAAGAAGTTTTGACTATACTGATTTTTTGGGTGAAGGGCAGATAATGGTGTGTATGCACATGCTGATATGCATTTGTTTATTATGAAAATTGTTACTTAGATAGCTGCTAAACTTTCAAGATCATGAAAAAGACCTCTTACAATATGCTTTAAGTTAGAGAGGAGCTGCAGACCAAACACTTGTATACTGTTGCAGTTAGAATTAAAACCATCTCATAAGCCTATTTTCTTACTTTGAATACAGGTATTAAAAAGTTTCTTTTCTAATGAAAACTTGATTTTATTGAAGATTTGTTTAAAAGAATGGTCTGTGGAAAATTTCTGTGAATGATAATGTTTCCAAAGCAGTAGTTTTTGGATCAAAACATTTCCATTTTTGACTTTGAAGTGATTTCTTGAGTCAATTTTAATGTATTATATACAAAGTTAAGGAGTCAAAATGAAAAAGAATATGAAAGAAAGTATTTCCATTGATCAGAACTTAACTTTTTTTCTCTAAAATTTTCCTGTGGGAAGGTTTAAGCCTTTGAATTTAGCTATGTCTCAGAAATTTCAAAATTCCAAGTGAAAGGAAGTTTCTCCAAAGCTTTGCAGTTGTTTTTTTTTCTGAATTAAAAACCTGTCCGGTTTAAAAACTATTTACAGATGTGGTGTAAACCAAAGGTTCAGCTTTGTACACCATCACAAAACAAAAATGGATTTATAAAGATCACTCAAGTATCAGTCTGCCATATAGTTTTACTAAAATATTGTATGTGGTACCATTTTTAAAAAATTTGTGTGACTGAAAAAGTTCTTGTTCTCCAATATTATTAAAGTTAATTTAAGTTAAATTTTTATAATGCAGTCAATCTTTTTAATATGGAATTCTATTTTTCTAACTGATAAAGATGTTTATCTATGATTTCTGTTTATATATTTAATTTTTTTCATATTTGAGTATCATAAATTATTATACCAGACATGGGTTTTGGGAGGAATTACCTATTTGTAGAAAGCAAAAACCAGAGGACACATCTGAGCAATACCAAATGTGCTATCATTGGATGGTACATGGGATAGCAGGAGGAATGATTTGTTTGTACCATACACTCACTCAAAATTCACTTATTTTCTACTTTAATTCCCTTTTTTTGGTAAAACATCCACATATTTTAAATGTCTTCTTAGTCAGTTTATACAGTGTCAGGCAAACAATTATACTATTGATGGTTTAAAGAGTGAATCAGCTCTAAAGTATACATTTTTATCATTTTTGTGTTTGAGGTGACCAATCTGCTATCTTTAAGCCTATCACAATTATAGCAAATGTCTGTATCAATTTGTGTGTGAATGTAATCAGTATTTCTGAGTGATTTTATTCACATCATGATTTCTTTGAATATATTAATTATACTGTCTTCACTCCCATGTGTTATATATATTCATATTTGAAATTTTTATCTGGATTATATTTATATTACATTTTGCACATTTCTTTTTTCCTTTTAGATCAGTTAATTTATAATAAAGTTGTCGTAAGGATCTTGATAGTTGTGAGCCTGAGCTTGCTGCAAATATTGGGAAGGTATTTGTTGTCTCAGAAAATTAATTCCATGAATATTCTAGCTAGCAAACCTTTTTTAGAATACTCAAGACTATTATAAAATGGAGTTATTAATTATGAGAATGGGATACCTTTATTAAGTGACATCAATAGGCTTATTATTGCTTGGTAAAAGCATTCAAATATTGTTATGAAGAACTTACAATCTAAATTTGATCTTTGAAACACAATTTTATCTGAAAATTAAATGCATTAACAAGAACCCCAAAATAATGCTACATGATGGGAACTCCAGTATATTTTTTCAGGAGAGGAGGGTTTTTTTTTTTTTGTGGTAGAAAGGAGATGGATTTCCCTGCCCATTTTCAAATTTGCCACTAAGCAAGTATTAGAAATTTCATTAATATGTAAAGTCTGCAGGAGATATTTCCTTAATGTGCTGGGAAGTGAGGAAATAGCAGAATAAAAAAATTCTTATTTTTTTCCCGAGTGCAGTGATATATTTCTTTTATTGTTTCTCAAATCTCAGAGAAATGAGCAGATGGATGACTTTAATACCCAGCTAGTACTGACATTTCCAAAATTGTTGTATTTGAAACAAATCATTGGACAACAGGCTTTGCACTGTTAGTCTCAACTCCCCAAAAGACACACCACTGGAGAAACATATACACTCTTCATCTGAGGACAAAGAGGTCTGAAAGTCTGTTAATGTATCACATAAGAAAAGCGATTTTGAAGTTGTCTGACTGCAATAATGTCTTCCCTGCTGAGAAGTTAATAATCTGTTGGCTCTCTTTTCCTCTTTTGAACATTATTTTAAAGAGCTTCCATTATTGGTTTTGTTTCTAGCTGGGGAAAAAGCAAATTCCTTGACCTTACTATTATGGAAAAAAAAAATGTTTTCCTTTACAGCAGCAAAACAAATAGACAAACATTTTCAAAGACCAACCATCTGCCTTCGTCCGACAGAGTGACTGTAGGAAATTCCAAGTCCTTTCTCTTTATGAGTCCTTGTGTTGAGACATATTGAGTGGCCTTTTCTCCCTTGTAAAAGGAGGATTCTGCATAAGAAAGAAGGTTGAAATCATGTCTTAAAGCATGTACCACTCTTTCGTCATTGTCAATTTACTCATAATCACTATATTGAAATTACTTTGAGTGTTGCTGTAATTTTATATATATAATTTAATGTATATATAATACTCTCCTTTTTAATTCAGCAATAACAGTGCTGTATGAAAAACTTGGATGCCTGTAATACAGACAATTTGGAAGACATCAATCACTAGTGGGTTCTTTTTCCTCCATGAAAAAAAAAAGTGAAAAACCTAGAACTTTGTGTATTGGAATGTTATTTTTGCCTGTCAAATGATACTATTTTAATGAGGTATTAGCAAATTTTATCTCACATTTTCCTTCTTCTGGGGTTTACCTAAATAATGTTAGTATGACTATGTCTCTTTCTTAAGTAGTTCTTAGACCAACAGGAACAGGGACAGGGCACACATAGGAGTCATAAACTGGCCTAGATATAAAGAATACTGGCTTACTTGGTGAGATCTCAAAATAAAACAGATGGCTCAGTACTGATTGATGACCTGGTTCACAATACTTGACCCACCTTGTGGGTCCTATGTTCATGTGGATGCTGATTTTTTTGTTGTTTTAAATTTATCTCAGGATTTTTAGAATTTCCAAATTTAATTACAAGCACTACCAATTCTAATAAAAAGGCCGTATTTTACTTTTTAGTTAACAAAGTATCTGAGATGTGAAAAAGGATTCATAGAACTCTTGTTTCAAAAACTGGATTTCATCTCAAGCTTTCTATATTTGGAGTGGTTGAATCTTTTCTTGTGATGTGAGTCCATGCCCCTGTTGCAAAATTTTTGCTGACTAATTTAGGAGAGTTTTAATTAAGCCATAAGGAACCTGAAAATTAGTAATGGTGAGAATTGGATATTATGTTGTCCTCTTTCTTGGGGCAATTTTTGAATTCAACTCTTTTGGGAGCTTCAGAAGAAATGGCACAGTCAACATCTTTTAAAGAGGATATTGAAAAAAAAAAAGCCTTTTAACTTGGGGAACTTTGCCAGTTTGTTTCTGAATTGGTTTCCTAACAGTTTTGAAATACCTACAGTTTTTCCATATATCTTTCTCTTGCTCTTTAGGTGTAAGAAAAGGGAAATACCTGTTTAGATTTAATTGATCTAAGGAAGGGACTCAAAGCTAAATAACACAGACCGCTTTTCAAAATGTGGACTAGAGCAATTTGTACCTTCCTAGCATGGGCTCGAGTAACTATTTAGTGAAAACTCGGGTCTACCTCTTAGCCCATTCACTAAACTCAGGGCAAAACTCAGTCCAGCCATGGCTGGGCATGCAAAATGATGGGATATCATTACTGCCTAATGAGTTTGTCCTGTATGTGTTCAGCACTGACTGCATATAGGAGCAAGTTATGTAAGAATAAGATAATCTAATTCATGAAGACCAAATCCAGTTAAAACCAAGACAAACTAATATAAGACAGAGGGTGCAGCAGTCACTGCTGCAGCCTAGACACTGCTGTAGAGCATCGTGTCCCATACCTTGTGTTTTACCTATGGATGGCTTTTACATAGCAAAATAAATTCTCACCTTTATTGTGGTTAAATTGGTTTTTACATCTTTCATATTGCAGAGGCAGAGTTTGAGTAGCACCACTGTTCGTGTAGTATTTTTTCGAGTCAGACTGAGCAGGTGTTTATGAGAAGATATTACACATTTTCTGTGGATGTAATAATGACAAAGGAGCATATCAGTGCATGGAAGATTTGGAAAATGGGAAGCTAGAAGCATGCCTTAATTGTCACACAGTGAAAGACTTTTGTCATAACAAAGCTTTCAGCATCCAGCAGAGAGTTTATGGATAGTCTAATTTCTTATTAATCAGGAAAGTGCCTGTTATATTATTGAGTGAAGTGGGGTTATGAAAATTAACACTGTTTAATTGCCCAGCTGGAATTGTAAACAGTTATCAAATCTGACTGCCAATATCACAAATCAATTTTTAATGTGGATTATCATGCTTCATCTTGGGCAGGGTAAAAGTAAAACCTCTGTTTGACTGTAGAATACAAACAGTCGAATGGCTGTGATTCCAGTGCTGTTCAGCTGGATAAGAGTTCTGCAGATGTTGAAATAAAAAGGCAAATTATTAAATTAACAGGGACAGAAAAGCTGAAGGAACTTTTTCTATGATGTTCATGTTAGACCCGTGCTAATCCTGTTGGTCCAGTTGTCTTGCTGCATTTGGAAGTGGCTGACACTTGTCTTCTTAGATTTCATAATCAGGAAATCAGGAGTTTAGGTTTTCTTGTGGGGGCTATTCCCACACACAGGCAAGACCTTGAGTTTGTATCCGTTTTCTGAACTAGGCCATGACAGATGCGTGAACTAGGATCCTTGGGCAGGCCTGCTCTTGTGATAGGGGTCAGTCCAGAGAATGTGCTCATCCAGCTGTAAGCATGAAAGCAAACTTTGCCAACATGTTGTGTTGACATTTTGTGTTGGCTCTGGCACCCAGTTTGTGGACAGAGGTCTCCCTGGAGCTACCCTTGCCTCTTCCTGTATGAGTCTTTACTGGGGATGGCAGAGGGTGTGGCAGAAGGCAGGGGAGGACGGGGGTGAGGGGGACAGATGAGCCTTCTCTCACCTCCCTGGGATCAGCAGACACTCCACAGAGGGTGCAAAGGACAGTGGAACTTTTTCTGGTGGCCCTGCATGCACCTGCAATAAGGTGAGACTTGCTCTAGCAGTGAGAGAAGAGAGGATTTTGAGCTTACCACCTTGATGCTGCTTGCCCTCCCAGCCACTCAGGTGGCCCAATGCCATCACCTGAACTGTGGCTGTGCTGGTCTAATTGCTGGCTCCTCCCATTCAGACTACCTGCAGGAGGATGGGCTCACCTCCGACTCAGAGTCAGCCAGCTCCAGAGTTAAATTCCACCCAGACATTTGCTATTAGACTCTCAAAACCACTCGTAGACACCTTTAACTTCAGCACTGAGGAAGCCTGGGCACAGATCACGTCCTTACCTGTGAAGGCAGACTCGTGATTCAGAGGTAAGGAAAATAAAGGGTCCACTTCTTACCTGATTATGTTGCAAAATAGAACCAGTTCTATCATGGACATGAATCAAAAATATGATAGACTTACAGCTGGATAGTCCTAAGGAAACTCTAATACAGATTCAGAATAAAACTTTCTGGAACAGTGAATTTTCTTGTTCCCTGACTTCTTTTTGCCCCATGTCACTACATTTCCATCTGCCCTGAAAGGTCCTGACTTTTCTAAAGCAGGGTTTCATTTATTGTAAAAACTATTTAATTCATAATGCTTCTCAAGGAAATAGCAGTTTTTATGTATTTCACACTTGTGAGGTTTTTTTCAAAATAATGAGATTCTCTTCCTCATATATTATAAAAATTAGAAATTTCATGTTTTCCCAAAATTAAGTTAGCTTGTGAGATTAAGCTAGTGCTAAGATAAACCTCTAAAGGACACTGTCAAAATAAATAATTTCAAAATTAATTAAAGCATATTATTTTGTCAGGTCCCATGAATTTTGGGAAGATATTTTTGGTAGGATTTTTTATATATATTTTTTATTTTCTTTATATAGATTGTGACTTTTGTGCAATTCAAGATGAAAATAATTCCTTGACATTTAATTTCTTTGCCTGTAACGTGAAAAACCTTTGTATTTTTGTATTTCTTATACCAGAATCTTAAAAACTGTTTTATTATTCTTGAAAAAACAGTACACTATTGTGAATCTCCTAATATTCCCATATTAATAAATTTCAATAAAAATATTCTCAAGTGGGCAGCACTACTGTGCAACTGAAACTAATATTTTCTACTATGTACAAGTCTATTGCTGCTCAGTGGTAATCAAAGAATTGATGGATGCTTTGATTCAAGCTTTCTGGTAACACAGTTTAATTTTCTCTGGTTACTGACACATTGCATAGCCCTGAGGAAGTCTGAAATCAAATCCACTGAAGATGATAGAAAATTTATATTGTTCTCAGAAGGTTGTATATGGACTCATTAGGAACAAAGTGTAAGCTCTTCTGATTGTGATATACTAGTCAATTAGTTTACAGTTACCAAACAACAACTTAAGAAAAGATGCAGTAACTTTTCTCATATTTCTTAATTTTTTTTTTTGTGGGGAGACAAACATGACATGAATGCCAGTAAGGTGCACAGCTGTCTCTGGGGTGAATTATTTTATTGACATAGACTCTCTTTGGCTCCTCTTACTAAGAGTTAACACAGATGCAAGAAAATCATCTCTCCTCGCTGTCTTACAGCTACTATTATAGTTCTGGTGTTTTCTGTTCCCTACAAAGCAGCTTTGACCAAAAAGACCACTGCTTATTCGAGGTTGTTTCTCAGAGCATCTCTCCTGACATCCCTTCATTTGCAGTTCCAGTAGATATTTTCAGTAAACTTTCACATTTCTTTCACATGTCTTTGCTCTTTGGATGAAATATATTTTCTGATTTTTCCAGAAAGAGCAATGGTCATCTGATGTTGCTTTTAATGAACAGATTCAAATTGTGGGGTAATATATTTCAGTCCTGTTTTATATGGAAAGAGTACACTGAAATAAGCTCCTAGAGTAGGGAGAATGAATGTGGCACATTTTCTTAGTTGTTTTCGTGTTTCAATGTCAGTTGAAAATGATAATTTTCCCCTCTACAAAAATATATTTTGAAGTTCTACAGGGAGAGTTTATGCTATCTTTTGAGCCATCAGTCACTGATTATAATTTCAAAGCAGTACTAATAGCTATTGGTACTCACTTCATAAGAAGTTTGACCACAGGGGTCTTGGCTAGGGATATACTAAGGCAATTAATCACTGAGTATCATTGAAGATGATAATTTTATGTTAGATTTCAACTTAGCAAGAATAGAGTTGAAGATATGTCTGTGCTTTGGCAGTGATAAAGGAACTTTTGATGAGTATTATATTTTTCTCTACCTTCAGAAGAAAGATCAGTGATGTGAACATTTGAAATAGGATATTAGTAAGACCAAAGCAGTCATGTCAGTGGGTTGCACACAGAGCCCCTTAGTGATACCTGCTGGTCATGAATAGTGATTTAGTTACACAACATAAGACTGTTTTACAGTTTGCCAGTGATATTATCCTGTTGAACTTATTTCTCATTCTTTAATGGAACATTTGCAGTCTTAAAATCTGGAGTGTATTTCTTTCATGCTTTTCCTGTGATCATACATCTGGATGAACTCTGAAACAGAAGTAACCCATGGAGTACTCCTGAGCGGTGCTCCTTTTCTCTCAGTACACATGCTGCACTGGCTTTGCTGCTCATGGTCTTCGCAGTAAGTCCCAGAGCATTCATTCCTGGCTGGTGAATGTGGTAGAAAAGCAAGAAACCTCGAAGATGGCAGTGCAGGCTGACGGCTTCCATTCGTCTCCGAGAGAGCCCTCCAGGGTAACTCTTGCTCTCACACCCTTCTGTTTGCAGCCCAGGCCTCTACTGCAATATGCTCTGTTAGGAGAATTTGCTGTTCTTTCTCACTATCTGCCAGAAGATGAGTGGAGGATGAGTGAGGGAAGATCCTCTGCATTATGAGCTGTGCATAACACTCCAGATATAATTATCTCAGTCTGTGCTGGACAGCCTGTAAAGCACTGCTTTGTCCCACCAGCTCCCAGCAGCACAGTGATGGTGCAGGGTGCCCTTCCCAGGAAGGCTTCAGAGCTGAAATATATAATGATGGCCTTTGTTGTCCTTCTGGCTTGTGGCAGCCCCAATGCTGAGTGTGCTGAGAAGCTGGCCCCAGCACTAACAGAGCCCACTAGCTGCTAAGAGCACAATCTTTGCCTAAGGATTGGCAAAACCAGCCTGTTTCCTGGGTTTCTGTTTGCTTGACAACATAAATGTTATCATCCAACACATACTTTGTTCCTGACAAGAACTGAAAGACTTAATGCCACTCAACGGATGACATTTGTACGCTCCTCATTGACCGTGCCTTGCAGCCAGCACCTTACACATGGCACCAGGGTGGTGCTGATCTACAGGGTCTTCTAGAAGGAGCCCCAGGAGCCAGGGACCTGTGCCTCCTTCAGGTGGTTCTGAACATGCACAGCCCCAGGTCAGGGAATCAGATCAGGGCTTTCCAGGCCCATAGGCTAAGATAATGTCAAGGCATGCTCTGCAAGCTATGATCAAAGAGCGTACGTCTCTTACAAGGAAATGATTATTGTTTCTGGGAACAGCATTCAGGCCTAAGTTGAAGAGAGATCCACGAAACAAAAAAATATGCCATTAAGGATTAAAAGCTATCTTCCACAGCGTTTAGGCAGCAGGCTTACACATAACAGAACAAAATTTTTTCCAAAGAAAAACTTCTTATGTAAAACTCAGCTAAAGAAGGACACTTCCTAGGGTCTGTTCTTGGTCTTCCTTTTTGAGCCACTAAACCAAAGTTTCAGATTTCTGGATATCTGGGTAGGCTAAAGTTTGCTACAGTTCACACAGCTGTTCTTGCAGAGTGACAAGGTCAGCTTCCATTTGGCTTACTTTCCACAGTGGTAGGAGCTGGATTAGACCCATTTGATAAAGGTATTATATATAACAGGACTGTATATTATTAATATAGATTTGCATAAATAGCTGTAAAATCAGAAACTTGTGCTTAGATGTTTCTGAAAGTTTTCCTCAGAGTTAGGAGAACCTTGATGTAATGATATAATTAAAACTGTAAAAATGGAAACTTGCTAGAAAGGAAGCACTTTGTTCTGATTGTGTATTTTCAGCTCTGATGCAGAATCCCTATGAATTTTAATTTTCACAATCTGAGTTGTCTAATAGTTCATCCACTTTCAAGTACATATTCTTATTCATAAAAGAGCAGAAAGGTTTTCTGCCTGTTTTTTTCAGCATTTTCTTAAATCCCCATGTGCACATGCCAAATGCTGAGGCATAATTATATCATCTCTAAGGTATTTTAATCTCCTTATAATTTGATTAAAAATATTTGCTGTGGATTTGTTCAGTGATAATGGAACATAGGGCTTTGCATTCATTTAATGATTTAAATGAAATCAAGTTCTGTCAAAACAAGAAGTGATGTTGCCTAATGGATTCTGGGCACAGATTAGCTGATCTGAGTGGGCCTGTTTCCTCAACAGCTCTTCTGTTTTCTCAAGAAATTACAAATCCTACTGATAATTCTTGAGATTTTCCCTCAAAAATGTTACTGCCACGTATATGAGCACAGAGAGGCAGATTGTATGCCACTTCACTGCTTCATTTCTTGGTCTAAAGCCAAGATTTGTATCCAGACAGCAACTAGCCCCATACTCTTTATGTAATCAGCTCACAATCCACAGAAGTATGTTTCTATGTCTTAGTCTTTCCCCATTTTTCTCTATCTTTTTTATATTTCATATAATATAGTCACAGTATTCTTTGGCTCTTCCTCAGTCAGTACAAAACAATCTTCAAAAAGACTGGGTAAAGTTAGCACCTTCCCTTATTAAAATACAACATATGTGGAGTAGGTTGCATTTAGGGTCACTGAAGTTATCTACACAGTCTGTGGATTAAGGCAAGCCCTTACATTAGATGGAAAATCTCAAGGTACATCCCTTCCTCCACTGTCAGGAGAAGCAATTTAAGCAGCTCTAACTTACCATCCCTGTTTCTTCTTCAACATGGATCAAAGCTAGATTGTGCTCCCCTTGGGATCACTGACTGTCAGTTCTGTCTAGAAAAACTACTGACAATTTTTGTGTTGACAACAAAAAAGTTTTTGCAAGTCAGTAATACATAAATCTTCAGAAGCTGGTGCTCTTTCTGTCAGTGTCTAATGCCTTGCTGGATATTTCCTCTTGCTTCCAGGCTGCTACTTGCAAAGTGAGATTTAACTCAATGTGATTAGTAGCCAGGAGAATTAAGGAAAAGAACTATATACTGTATAAGAAGATACATTCAAGGTTTTAAGTATCATCTTCATTTAATTTCCAAAGGTTTCTTTGATTACCAACTAAGAATGAATGTCTTCATCCTCATTTTCCTCCAGGCAAACTCATGTCGTTTGAAACCCCTAATGGTTTTTGTCAAGTATGGTACAAGAAGTCACATAAAACCCGGGTAGTAATTGAAAATTCTTGATAAAGCTCTTAATCTGGCAGTTCTTTATCTTATGGAATCCTCTGGCAATGTTGAATGAAATTGCTTCTTCTACATGTCACACCAGCTAGTCTTGTGGCTCAGTTAGCTCAGTCATGTATGAACTCTTCTATACCAGGGCAAGTACACCATTCATCAAAAAGTCTTTTACACGAACTGACCTCTGCTGAAATAGTCATTACACTACAAAAGCTTATTTACAATGCTTAAAATAGAGATACATCTTTAATTAGGTATTACAAATGCTAGGAAGGAGCAAGAAGCTATGAAATGTGTAGGGTATCTTGTTAAGATTTTGCGAGGAAAAAGTCCAAAACAGTCTACAGAAAAAACAATTAATTGATCTAGGAACTCTGTTAAATGAGACAGCTACTTATGGCAGTGTGAAAAACCGATCACCTAACCAGCTTTATCACAAGCAGTGTGGGTGTATGAAGGAATAGGAAAATTTTCCCAATCTTGCCCAGTGTGTTGGTACAAATCAGTCTGAACAGGTCTTTGGCTTTGTAAATGCAGGCAGCTGTCAGTCTTCAGTGGGGGAGTTGTGCTTCATAACAATGTGTGGATGTGGGAAGTAAATCTGTCACCTGTCAGCAAGTCTGAAACGTGCACAAGGTTCCTCACTTAGCCAGATCGCTAATTGCACACAGTGACAATGTGTGGTATTTAAAAGAAATGTTAGGCAGGTATTTATGGGAAAGTTAAGCAGAGGCTGTATTCTGCCTCTTGAAGAAGAATGAGAGATGGTGATGGAACGAGGCTATGGAATAAAGGATGCTGATTGTTTTCTTGACAAGCAAAATTACTCAGATCTTGGTGGAAAGCATTTCAGCATTGCAGGGCAGCAAGAATTTTCTTTGGCAGCTCAGTGTGGTACACATCGCAAATGAATATTTGCAGTAATTATCAGGTTTGAATTTTGTTAAGCAAAACTCCACTTTTTGTTCTGATTGCCTTTTCACATTCACACATACTCATTTTACAAAATGATAGACCTTCATGGAAAATACTGAATGTCAGGATGGAAGTACAGTCATCTGATATTTCTATAAAAAAATAAGATCAGTTAAAATACTCAGTATTCAGTCATGACATGGACAAGTGGTCGCAATCCTCTTACTGATGAATTTTCTGCAAATCACCTAGATTCAGACCTGGTTGGATTATCATAGGGGTTCCATGCAGAAAGCATGCATATGGTGCCTGCCATGACCCTGGCAGACAGTGTCCTACTGTGTTCCTTTTGCATCTGGCATTTAATCAGCTAAAATCCTCTGGGGGTACCACAGTTTGTGCTCTGCAGGATTCTGCCCTGCCTGGTGTTCTGGTCTGTAACCAACACCTGCCAAAGCAGCATGAATACTCTTTCTTTGATTTATCCAATATTTCCTCTCTATTGCCTTGCCTGTTATTCCAGAACAGGCCATTATTTTAATTTGTATTCATTTATTTTTAATTTGTATCCATTTATACTGATTTATTAGTCATGTGTAGTATCCTGCCACACCAATTTCTGGCCAAAACCTTGAAACCTCTCTGGTTTATTTTCTGTGTTTTCTCTGGACTGACACACTTCTCCCTCCTTCAACTGCCCTCTGACCAATCCTATCTCCCAGTCTCAGGTTCTTTGGCAATTTAAGCTGTCAAGCTGTCCTTATGCTTACCCATTGGCCTTTTGGTCCTTTCCCATGGCTGTTGCTTAAAGCCCTCCTCAGCAGCTCAGCAAGACAGTGTCCATCCATAACCAATCACTTAGGAACATCTGCTCGTATTTGAAGAAGTAAAACTTTCGGAGAGGGAGACCCACAGCCACTTCTTCTGCTGAGACTGGCGATTCTGTCAGATTGCAGCAGAACACCAGTGTGTTCAGCCTGCTGGGTGAAACTAGACCACCTGAGCATATTCTCTCTCCCATTTAGCAACTTGGGAAGCAGGACACCAGGTGTGTGATTGAGATCCAGCTCACAGATGTACATTACACTTGCCTCAGGATGGAAGCACTCACCATTGCCACTACCAGTACCACCTGCTTTGGGGGAAGAGAATGTGAGACATGTAACTTCTCTTATTCCATTACAGAGATTGTTCCAAGACAGAATTCTTTATTGGTGAAATGTTTCTTTTCAAAGGAGAATATGTTAATCTCTTTCGATCCATGGTCTATGCAGAGGCTACATGTTCCTTGAAGGAACAGCCATCTCCTCTTTTGATTGTACTACTCCATGTCCTGGTACATGGCAAGCTTACTTTGATTCCTTTTGCATAAATGATAATAAAGAAAAAGATTAAATAGTCCTGATTCTTGCTAAGTGCTTCCAATATCACAGAATCACAGATTCAAAGAACTGGTCAGGTTGGATGGCACCACAGTGGGTCATCTGGTCCAACCTCCCTGCTCAAGCAGAGTCATCCTAGAGCACATGGCACAGCATTGCATCCACAGGGTTCTTGAATATCTACAATGAGTGAGTTTCCACAACTTCTCAGGGCAACCTGTTCCAGTGCTTGCTCACCTGCACAGTAAAGAAGTTCTTCCACATATTCAGGAGGAACTTCCTGTGCATGAGTTTCTGCCCATTGCCTCTTGTCTTATTGGTTGGCACCACCAAGAAGTGCCTGGCTCCATCCTCCTGACACCCACCCTTTAGTTATTTACACACATGAAAGGGATCCCTGTACCACGATTGCTTCCAATATTGGAATAATGACTCATTCCTTAAGACTGACTGTTTGCATGTGTGATCTTCATTTAAGCTGATGGAGTAGAACAGAAATACTGGCATTTATGGGCACAGAGAGGCACTGGTATTGCCTTTGGAAAGATTTGTAGAGTACCAAGCCTGAAGGGAATAAAAACGTGTCCAGAAAAGAAAAAATGATTTTATCACCTACAAATTGTGTCCTGATGGACCTTGATGGCTTATTCCTGTCATAATGTAGTATCACTTTCCAACAATGAGTGAAAGGCATGATACAGAAGGTGAATTTGTGATGGAGGCGGGAAGATCATTAGCTAGTCCATTAATCCATTCTTTTCTTTCTATTATCTAATGCAAGCAGCAGTGTCAGAATATGGTGGAGGTTTCCACTAGTATGTAAGTGGTGTAGGCTCTTATCTGAGTAGCACTTACTTCTCCTCCATCAGTATCTCCTAGCAATTTTTACACTAATTTGTGTCATTTTGTCTTTTTATTAAATGCAGCTTCCTTCAGACATACCCTCTCTCATGTCACCAAGACTTACTGCATCAAAACTGTACTTACATCTCTCTTTCATGGTTTTGCCAGGAACTGTCATGGATTGTAATGCAGAGCAAACAGCATCATGTGAAAACCACGTGAAAGATGCATGAAAATCTCTGTCAGAAAGCTTGAGTTTAATCTTTTAGAAATGGACTTGACTGCTAAAAATGTCCTGAAATATCTGCCTTTTCAGAATGCATTGGAGTTGATGCCTATGTCTGTTTATATGAAACTCTACTAAAACTATTGCTTCGAGGACCCTGTTATATCTTAAACCTTTGCTTTGGCAGTCTCTACTGTGAAACAAGGAGCTCTGACACTTTACCTGCATTTAGGGTGAGACTTGATCCATCTTAGGGAAACTAGCAGTAGCTGTAGTCATACTATGGACCACCTGGCACAGAGACGGCAAGTGACATGTTGTACCTCTGGAGATTATGTTGACTACTGCTTTGTGAATTTTCATTGTAATTCATGATGAATTTTCTTTAGCATCTGTGGTGACTGATTGCAAACTGGTGTGGATCTCTCCTGCATGTTCAGCAGCACAGGTGTCTAATATTGACAGAAATTTAGTCTAGTCAGGCATTGCCTAAGGAGCCTAGTTTTATTTCTTCATGTAGATGGTCTCCCAAGTATTTTCAGTAGCTGCAGATAAGCTGTAATTTACATGAGCAACACAAAAGCTTTATAGCACTTCTATTATTACCTGCCATAGCTGATACAGTCTTATGTACAGAATGTAAAGCCAATGGCTTTCAGTTCATTTCCCTAGAAAGATGCTGGAGACATCAGTTTATTATACTGCGCTTCAAGTTCATGGAAGTGATAGCAGTGATGGTATTTCCATCTTTTATAAACTGTTCTGAAAGCAAATGGTGAAAACATCTCTTTAAGAATTAGACATTATGTAGTAAGCACTTTGTAGCTGTGCAAGTTTAAGATTTTATGTATTATTTACCAAAACAGAATAGACAAGTGTTTTTTTCCCCCCTTTGTATTATTTATGTAATAACAATGTGAAATTTGATTTTAAGACATGACTGCAAAATCAGGAACAGAAAACACTGTGCTTACAAAAGGCTTTTAATGACTGCCACAAAAATAATAGCTGGCTGCAATTCACTGCTTGTATTCTGATATCTGAAAAAAGCCTGAGTGCTGCTGAGTGGGGTTCAGGGGCTATTGCCAAAGTAGATGGGGAGTTTAGGAATGTTTGGTTATGGTAAGCCAGAAAGTGCTTATAAGACAGTTCTCTGGTTTTGACAGGTATTGAGTATTGTCAGTATGTAAGCATATGGGAAGAGCTCCTCTCACACCACATCTGTGGTAGATCCTACAAAGGTCTCACAGTAGGGGAGAAGGCATATTACAGCCAATACCACAGGAAATTTCAGCTTGCTAAGATCCATTGAGGACTTTGGTCTGCAAGCTTTTCAACTCACCACCTTGATGTCCTGAGTAACTTCTCTCCAGGTCAGTAAGTTGTACTCCACGTGAAATAAAAAAATAGACTTTTCTTTCTTTATGGTCTTTATTTTCAGAATTTAGCAGAACACCAGATGTTGAGATAGGTGTTCAGTACAGGCTGTATCTGTATTAACAAACTATTCAGAGCCTGGTTTGTACTGTCAAATTTTTAGCAAGCTTCCTGGAGTTTTTCGTCCATGCCCTGATATTCTGCCAAACAGTGGCCAGGAATGGCTGACGACCAGCTTGCAACAGCAACCATTTCAAATAATCTGGAGCTGCTGGAAGAAAATGCAGTTGTAGGGACTTGAGCTGTGCTGTAATACTTGGTTTCTAGGACAGAAAACAGCCCACAGAGAATCTTAAAAATCTCTGTAGCCATAACTATTATGACTTTACTAAAAAGGTGCTTGCATCTCAAAAAAAAAAAAAAAAGTCTCCTTAAATGAATCAACCAACATTATTTTAGAAAAAATTTAAAGCCTATTGTGTAATACCTATTTTATACTATTTGTATTCCTATGACATTGCAACACACCTCAGATTGAGACCAATGCTGGCAACCTACTATCCCATTGCTGAGTGCTGGAACAGCTCACAGAGTGAGCTAAGGAATTTCTGATCTCATCTAAGACAACAATAAAAGGATGCAGTTTAAAAAAATCACCCCAACATATAACAATTGCACAGCTTGAAAAAAATCATGTTCCAATTATGTTTTTTAAATGAAAGCCATTTACAAAAGAATGAATGATGTTACCTTCTGTTCTTTTCTGTTTGTCTTTCAAATTTCTATAAGTAAATTTAAAAAAGTCAGCAAAACATGCCTATTTAGGGATTTTTTAACCTAACGTACACTTTTACATAATTTTCAAGCACATTTCATTCTCTGATATAAAATTAGCTTTAAATTGTCAAGAAAAGTTGCTCTTGGTGGGCTTAGATTCAAAGCAGTGTTGTGAAAAAGCTTTACTTCATTGATTACATTACTCTTCCCCCATTTATAGCATATAAATATTGCTATGAATTCTGGATCTGTTTAATCTTTAATCAGCTTTGCAGGTAATTTGTCAGATTGATTAGTCGTTGTATGTAATCTTTATTTGTCAAAGGAACAATGAAAGACAACTAAATTTAAAACTCTCTAATTAACTGATAAAGACTGAGTTTGGAGCTTCCAGTTCTACACTCAAATAAGGAATGGAGTCATCACGAAAAATCAGAGGGAGTTATCTTTTGTTCTGCTGCGCCCCATCCTCCTTTCACACCCTGACAGAACATTATATCCCTTCTAAATGTTTGCATGGCCAGGATTTCTTCCTTTGCAGATGCTTCTGTTGTAACTGAAAATGTAAGCTGAGCTTTTAATTTCTGAATAATATTAAGTTCAAATATATTTGAGAACTTGGTTATGAAAAGACTTTATTAAAATCATCACAGAGTGCATAGCAGTTACAGTAGAAGTTATCTCTTTAAAACAGCACAGATTCCGTTAAAATAAATGGTTTCTGGCTTTCAAGAGCAATGTACTTAGTCTGTATCCCTGTGACACATTTGAAAAGGATGAGCTTTGCATATAGCACTCCTACTGGGCTTCGATTTCCTTTTGTTCCTTTAAAATGTTGAAGGTCCCCTGTTGAGTCTGGTATTGAAGCAGGAAGGGAAGAAAAAGGGCATTCTCCCTCCCTATTACAGAGTGTGACTTAAGGAGAGTTGACACTCTCTGGAATACTGTTAGATTTCATGCCATGTCCCCTGTGTGGCAGATTTAATCTGTAGTGTTCAATGGCAAATGACTGTCTTTTTTCCTGGTATTGAGTTGAAAACTGGCAATCACTCATAGCACTGAAAATAACTGACTGAGCCTTGGTGAGATATGTCTTCAATATTCCTTATTGTAGCTTTGGATAGACGAAAGTATACTCTGTACTTGTGTGAAGGGAAGTCTAAGCTTAGCCTTGTACTTCAAAATACATCAACATCAGATCTTTCCCTGTGCCAAACCCTCTTTGCCTTTCTCAACAGAACATCCTCAGTTTTCTTTGGTGGTCCATTTCTGAGTACACCATCATCTGGCAACTTGGCAAACAAACATCCTGGAGACATCTACAGAAAATTTACTTCTTTTTTGCTGTCAGCGTGTCTTGGAAAAGGGACCTCTAAATTATTTCCTTCAGTTTCTTAAGTTCTATATTAAGCTTTGTATCCCAAGTCTATTCCATTTTTACAGGAATAGGCCTCAAGCTCTTGGTTCAGTCAGTGAAAGGAAACACCATTTTCCTTGCACTGCTCACTGTTATAGGGATGTTAAAGGGATCCTGTTAAAGAGATTTATTTTTCCATTCAGAAAACTGTAGTGATAGTAGCCTAAACATTATCATAAAACCTTTGTGTTTCCTTCAAGTTTTCTGAAAGCTTCAGTTGTGCTGGGTCTTTCAAGTACTTTGTGACTCAACTGTTTTAATTTCTTAGTTCATTTTACCTCCACACTGTGCATTTTCCAGCACTTGCTTGAAGCTGACAACCTGAAAGAGGTCTGCCTCTTGACAGCTGAGTCCGAACAGACTAGCACTGTATAGCATGAACTGTGGCACACCACAGGGCTGCCAGATGGCTCCTGCTACTCACCCAAACTACCCATAAAAGCTCGAACAACTACAAAAGGAGAGAAAGGACATGGAATAAATTCGTGGAGAAATCTAATACTGAAAGATGGAAAATTAACTTATCCTTTTGCAAGGATGAGATGAAAAAACACAGAATTAGATGAATGGACATATAGCTGATAGATCAGTGGATGTCAGGGAGTGGCTCTTCTAAGACCATGTCAAGCTACTGAGCAGTGACAAATGTCATGGTACTGCTGATGTTTTTAGATGATGAAACAAATATTACTAGGGAGACAGATTTTGACTTCAGTAAGTCCTTTGTCTTATGCCGAAAGAAGATATCCTGTGCTGATACTGATAACAAGCTCAACTGAGACCCACTTGCTGATATTGGAAGCAACTGAGATGGACATCTTTGGTGTTTGTTCAGGGGAATCCTTGTCTGTGGCATTACAACATCAGGGGTTGGGCTTATAACTTCTGGGGTGAAGGGCAACAGCAGGTGTGAGATCTGAGGAATCCACAGCTGAGTAATACGTGCTGTCCTGGCTCCTCTAAATGCATATTTTAGGGAGTTTCCTGTGTAAAGATTCTAATCCCACTGTGTTTCTCTGTAATTTATCAATCTTAAAAAATACAGGAGTAAAACATGACTGTGTGCTGCAGGACCTTTTGTTTGTGTTCTTTTCAAGATAAGATTGTTTCCATAAAGGATAGACACCCTGCTTTCATCTCTATTCAAAGCAAAAGTGTTTCTCACAAGAATGGTTCATTGCAATATATTGCAGTGCTTATTTCATTCAGGCTTCAGTCCTCAAACACAGACTACACCAAAAGCTGAAAGCAGGTTAATCTGTTCTGAAATATAAATACAGGAAAAAAACAAAACATGAATCCATTTTTATGACAAGGTCATGTTTCTAATCTCATGGATATTTGGGATGGCATGTACATAAGTTAAGGCTTTTGCACTTCAAATCTGCTAAATGAGTGGTTCTAATGCGACTTGTTCAGGGAGAGCAAACATGCGTCTCTTAACAGGTTTTCATATAAGTCACTGAGAGTGGATGGAAAGGGAAGAAGAATTAATTACATATTAGGCTGTATGCATAAGATTAACCTCTTACAGAAAGGGAGAGAGTAAATTCTGCATTGATTTTCTTCACTGATTCAATAAATGTTTAGCTGAGGCCTGGAAAGCACAGCTAAAAGTGGTTGAGGATTGTGAAAATTGCACACAGACAAAAAAGGTGTTATGGTCTATGAAAGATGAGAGATGAAGAGAGGGCAGAAAAGTAAAACATCTTTAGAAATAGAGACAGTTGCAAAGGGAAAAATGTTAAAGGGAATATTAAGTGCTGGATTTTCAATCTAGAAGTGCTCATGGGACTGACTGTTCATGTCTCTTACTCTCCTGCCTTTATCCAGAAGAGTCTAAAGTTTCAGACTCATCAATGGTATATGTATTTATGAAGCCAACGTGCGGTTAGCAGATACAAGTGATGAGAACAGCTTAATGTTGACTCTTCCTCCCCATATTAGAGAAGATAGAAAGGTCAGATGATCAGACCACGTCTTTTTATTTTGAAAGACGTCTTTATTTCAAAATGTTAGTTATGGTTTTCCTCTGGAAAGGTGAAAACAGTAAAAAGATAAAACAAATAAAAATTTTAGTGAGCTGAGAAAAATTTTGTTCTTGTTGCTGACTCTGAATGAGAATCTTTGAACTTGCTTTTCCTTCTGAAGTTGATTGAGAGAAAACATCAAAACTTCAAAAACTCCTGTGGGACAATGAAACTACTACTACTCATGTGTCCAGACCAATTTACCCATTACATGTTGTAACTCTGTAAGCCCACAATGTCTCAGACACCATCACACTCTATAATAATGGAATATCCTGAGATTTTAATGGAGAAGTTTGTAGCCTCACAGCTGGCTCTTGGGGTGCACCGCGGTAGAGGTGGGCTGCAGACTCTGACCTTGAAACTCTGCTGTTGACCTGTACCATCGTCAGCACAAATCATACCTGTGAGATTTGGGCCTCAGACAATCACCAAGAGACACTAATTTCTCACATCAGGTTTTGCCAAGACTTTCAGCACTTTCCTTTTTCATGTTGTGAGTGAAATTCCATATTCTTCTATACCATGTATGCAGTTTTCAGTTACCCCAGCTCACGTCAATAACTTGGTTTACTGTTCTCACATTTTATTTTGATTTCTGAATAAATGGCTAACTCATTCTTGGGAGGAACATTTGTATCTGAAAAATTAAATTCTCCATGAACCTGATGGATTAAAAATTTGAATGAAAATATGCAGAGAGCTGAAAATTGTTTCCTTTTTCTTCAGAACAAATGAATCACAGATCCTTATGCTGTGGCTAATCATTCACTCTTAATCTTCCATTCTGGAACATTGGATGAAAGCGAGGGAAAGTCTCTGTGTATACCCCTTAGGAAAATGGATGAATCTAAGAGAATATGAAACAGACATAATTAAGAACAAAAGCCTGTCACACCAATTCAGGAACTGAAAAAAATGTTATTTTGCTTCTGTCCTAAGAATTTGAAAACAGTGCAACAGGCACCAAACAGGCAACCTCACTTGCAGGGTTTGAAAATCTGTTTTCCCTCCTCTTTTCTTTTTGAACAGCATCAGTGAAATCCCAGGGAACATCAACAACAGCAGTCACAAACCTCTAGTTCATCAGTCATCTGGGCAGAGCTCAAACACTTCACAGGTTCAGGCTTCTTCTAAATATTTTTGGAGCAGGTTTCACCTGAAGCCCTGTTTTTTTCCTCCAGAAATCATGCAGCTCTATTGCTTATAGGATAAAGCCCAGTGGGGATTAAACTGATAAAGTGTACTAAGCACATTTCACAAAGACAAAGTGAATTCAATTACTATTTCTGAACACATAACAGAGTAGTTTTCCTGGGGGAAAAAAATCATGTTATAAAGCTCGAGGGCTGGATTCCTCCAGTTCCAGCATGTCTGGCTAGAACATAGACTTTGCAGCAGTGCTAAATGCTACTTTACAAAACTGGGTTGGTAACCAGTCCAATTTGGAGAGAAAATATTTAAATGCAGCTGCAGTAAAATCTAAGGGGAGGAGGCAAAATAAAATTTAATTACTTTTAGACTGATCAGTTCACTGAAGTTTTTCACTTCTATTTCTGGACAAACCACAGAAAAATAATGGCTTGGGGAATAGACTCACAGTGCAGATAATGCCTGATGATTATTATTTTCACTATTCTGGAAGTTGTCTCTTTGAGATGGAATGCCTGTAGTTGTAAAATAGAAATAATTTATTTAATATGAATTTGAAAATACAGGAAAACCATCAGCAGAGATTTCAGGTTTTGTAATATTCTGTTATTACAGGTTTTTGATAAATCATCCCTGTTAGGAGAGCTGGGAGGCATCTGACAGCCTGACGAAGATTAGGCTGCCACAACTCCACTCCCCCAGGTCCAACCAGCAGCAAGGTTTAGCATGTGTTTCTAGTAGGCATGTGCACACATAAACAGCACATAAATACATGTGCAGATGGCCAGCCATCCAGGTCAAGACTGATAGAAACACCGAGGGCTCACATAAACACTCAGTGTCAGGGGCCTCATTCTGAACTCCTCTGTGTCTAAGCAGGATGGAGTGCTACTAATGGAAATATAGGCATATTATAGATATGCATGTATGTATGAAATTAATTATATATATGTATATATATGTATATATGTTGTGGCTAAGGGTCTTTTGGGACAACCCTGGGAAGGGTCTGGACAGGGTGTCCCTTCCTCCAAGTCCTTAATTCAGGTTTTTGTTTGCCCTTGTGCACCTCTGTGCTTGTGGAGATGGACATTTGATGAGTTGATGGCTCCTGGACACTGATGGACATTGGAAAAGCCTGACAGGCTCTCTGTGCTTTGCGGGCATGCAGAGGAGCTTTTATCACATAACAATACCAGCTACATCTTTTTAGTTGTTGTGTACCTAGTCTTAATTTTTGCATGAGTTTAAAATATCACTCTCTTTTCTGGTACTGAAGCTTATATTTCCAGGAAAATATCCGAATATCTTCTAGAAGCCATGCAGTGATGTACTGCAAGGATGAAGGCTGTGTTTGATCCCTAAATTTTGCTAAGAGGTAAAGTAAAATTTGTTCCAGGAATTCATCAGTTCATTGAAGAGAACCCTCAAATCATCAAAATGCAAACATAGAAAAGTTTCTCATTCTAAAGGGTTAGAATATTTGTAATAAAAAGAAGTCTTTGAAATGAAAAGCTAAAGGAAGATAAAATAGATATCAAATACTTAGAAGTTTTTTACATGAAATCCTCAAACCAGATTGAAGTAAAATCCTGTGATTTCATTTCACTGGCTTAAAGTTTCCATGAAATTTCATTCAGTTTTTAGAAATACTTTTGTTCTCCCTGAAACATTGATTCTTCCAGTGAATTTATCGTTCATCCAAAAAAATGTTCTAAACCCTAGATTACATGTGCTATCATAATATTTAACCGATACAGAACAATTTTTCGTTATTCCTAATGACTACATTGTCTTTAAGAAAGACATTTAGCACCAAATTGTTCCCTCTTGGCAAGGAACTCCCTGCTTGAAGAAGGTTGCTATCAGGTAAATGCAAAACTCCAGGGATTGCACAGTCTCAGCCTTCCCTCAGAGAGGTACCCAGGCTGAATGTCATCTGCCCACCACATTTTCATAGCTGTCACTGCCTCCTGGGAGGCTGAAATCCTGTCCTCTCCCTGCTTACTGAGCTGGTTTTGGACTGTATCTTCAGATCTTCTAGCTGTTCTTCTAGCTTCAGGTCTTCTTTTATATGGAAACCTTTCTATGTAATTTCAGAAACACTGATGGAGACGTTACCTTTTCTCTGGATGTTTCCATGACTGTCAAGCGGAGGGATCCTGCTCCTCCAGGGTCTGCAGAGACACAGAGTCATCAGAGATCTCTATCTCCTACCTGCTCTTTCCCTGTTTTGCAGCATAATGTAAGATAGTGAATTCAAGCTTTACTTCTCGCAAAACTACAGCTTTTTATTCACATTATTGTTCTAACCTGTTCCCTCTCTCCCTGAATGTATAGTCTGGCCCAAGCAAACGTCATAATTCCTATTTTATCTGCTGACTTATTCCAAATTAGACTGACCATTACATTACGTTTTTTACACTATTTCATTCAGTGTTTTTGAGAAGAGCTGGGTAGAAAAGTGGCACAAAAATAGCTGTATAAAAGACAATTTAACAAAATCCAGCTGTTCCCTGAATTTAGCAGTGGTCTCCACCATTTTGTATGAAAGACTGCTTTTTAAAGCTAGCTTAAAATAGCAACATAAAAATATGCATAATAAAGCCATTACACACTAAGGAGAAAGACCTCATAGTCCTGATTTTCAGAGAGGATGAATATTACTCAACCAAAATAGCAATCTAGTTTTTCAAGGGTTAGGTGTTAAACTTTTGGAAATAATTTTTATTTCAGGAGTCCAGTGGACATGGGAGCAGAAAGGTCTTCTGGCTGGATGTAGTGAGGGCCAGTTTTATGACTCAAACAGCCGCAAAACTGGGCAAGTGAAAGCGAGTCTCCACATGACTTTGCTGGCTCCCCTGCCCCTCCAAATCTGTGCAGTCTATGGTCTCTCTCTGCTCTTACAAAGGCTGTGGTTGCACAAATGTCCCCTCTCCCTGCTCCCCTGTCCCTAATTTTTTTCCCCATTGTCAGGCACATTTGTTCCCTGCACTGGTGTCAGCAGCAGCAGGAAGCTCTTGAGTGAAGAAGGACTCATTAAAAAACAGTTTTGATGGGCTTCCTGCTGTTTAATCCTTTCCAGAGCTGGTCTCTTGTCTCCTTTTTAATGCTGCCGCTGCCAGTCACACAGCCAAATGAGTGGTCATGTTAAATATCAGGGGGGAAAAAGTAGAAATCATAGCAGAGACAAAGGCAAACAAGTAAATGAGGGAAAAAAGCCCCAAAGAAAGAAAAGAAGTGAGATACTCTTTCAAAACTGCTAATGAAGCATTGCAGTTGGCCTGTTTCATATGACAGGATGTATTTAAACTCTGGTGTCCTGAAGCTCATGCTGCTGCTCAGCACAGAGTGTTTGGCTAAAGAACTGAGTGCTCACTGTCCCAAATCCAAGTGCTCTGTGTCAGCTGGAGGAGCATGTGTGGTTGGTTAGTGCTGCTTCTCCATCCCCTGCGTGCTCCTGTGAGGTGGCATCCATCCATGGGCATGTAAAGCATATGAGAGAAACAAATAATCCCCAGTATTAGGAATTTTCTTGGAGCTCTTTGGCTGTTCCAGTGTTTAGAGACCAAAAATTTGCTCCCAGTGGTCCCACTCTTCTCTGTGGTGACCAGTGACAGGACCCAAGGGAATAGCATGAAGCTGTGTCAAGGAGGTTCAGGTTAGATATTAAGAAAAGGTGGTTGGGCACTGGAACAGGCTCCCCAGGGAAGTGGTCAAAGCCCCAAGCCTGACTGAGTTCAAAAAGCCTGTAGACAACACTCTCAGGCACATGGTGTGAATCTTGGGTTTGTCCTGTGCAGGGCCAGGAGCTGGACTTTGATGATCCTTGTGGGTCCCTTCCAACTAACGGTATTCTATAACTCTGTGATTCAATGACCCATCTCCAGAAAGCAGTCAGTGTTTGATACCTTACTATAAGGGGCAAGATGCTTCACAGCAGTGGGAGAATTGACTTGGGCTGTGGAAAGCTGCTGCTGCTTCCTTTTACTGACACAAGGGCATGTGTTTTTGTCAACACCTGTGTGTGAACACACTGCATAGTTGAGGGGCTTAAAGACTTGGGCAATGTTTTCTGTTTTCTGAAGTTCAGGTCATCCCATCTGGTCATGACAAAAGAAAGGGAAGAATTTAAAATTTAAAAAGAGCTTTTGGGATTAGCACAAATCTTCTTTGTGAAAATATAGGAGAGGTTTCATTTTTGCTCCAGTGAAGGACAAAAATGAATTCCAAAATCTCCCACGTCGTCATGAAACAGAATTGCTATGCTCTGGCTGTCCCTTGCCATTGTGTTTATGAGGGAAGTTTCTCTTCAGCTCCTGGGATGTCTTTTATCTAAACCCACAAAACTTCATATACTTTACAAACTTGTAGCCTATCTCTGTAGCTGAGTTTATTACAAATCTCATTCATTTTGAGCCTTTCTAAGCTCTTTAGCTGAGAGTTATTCTGCAGCTTGGATATTAAAAGATCTCATTCAGGAGTTGAAGGCGTTTTTTGTAGCTGAAGTTCAGAAATCAAGGTAAGGCAAGTCTTTACTATGGCAAGGAAGATAAAACAAAATTATGCATTTAAAATGAGTTGCAGTTATGCCTTGCAGATCGATATTTTCTATTTTGTGTGTGTGAAAAGCGTTTTACTCATCTTGGGGCCACAGGGAAAAAAAGAGGAGCAGAGTTTTTGTGTTTTGCTGGATCTAAGGCAAGTAGTATGTTAAAACAAAGTAAGTCACTGGAAATTCTACTTTTTTCAGAGAAGGGCACAGTAGAAATAAGAGACATAAAAGACTAAGGAAGAGCTAAAACTGGTTTTGTTTGATTCTACCAAAAGCTTGGGCTTTCTTCAAGAGTCTTTCTTTGAAGAGTCCTTTGTTTCTGTCAATCACCAATCCTCCATAGCCTACACAAAACACAATGCTCTAAGTTTCCATAAGCATCAAACAGCAAAGCATTTTTCTCTACCTCTCCAAACAGTCTGATTGAATAGGTGGAACCGGTTACTGGAATGATGGGGTAAAAACCCCCTATCTGTTAGCAATTTGCTGATGCTGCACTTCCATTTTTACAAGGGAAGAAGCGAAAAAATGACTGGTTTTGGGACAGTAGATAATACACTACATATTGCAGTCACTGGCTAAAATGGTAAAATAAGAAAGAGGCAACTGGGACAGAAGGAAGAAGCTGTCAGTGACATCCTAAAAATGAAACAGTGAGACTGGTTGGGAGAATTTTTCCTTGAATAGGGACAATTGTGACACCTTAAATCATATGGAAGTATTTGGCACCCAGGAAAACTCCTTTCTCACCCTATTGTACTGCTGGTGCAATAACTACAACTCGCTGGCCAAGGCAGATTACTCCCTGCATAAACTCTGGCTTTACATCAGGAGCTTGAGCTTCTGTCCTGAAGTGACAAGCTCAGTATCTTTGTGTCATCTAGTCACCTCTTGAATCATTCTGTCCCTCTCTTTGCTCAGCAAACACCAAAGATGAAATCTGGAGGAGTTCTGCCATCAAATAAAATAGTCGTGCTGGCTGAGTCATAACTTGGAGAGCATTTCTTTTTAAAGAGCAAGCAGACAAGCAAACCCCCAAGCTGGACCAAGTTATCTGTGAACAAAATGGCAAACACCAGCCACCTCTCACTGGCTGCCCCCAGCCTTCTGCAGAGACAATCGGAGTGCAGTGGCCTTCTGAAGTAAAACATTGCTCTGATATTTTCCCTCTTCACTCTGTGAGACCTAGTGAAACACCATGGCTTGGCTAAGTGACCTGAAAAATGAGGAAGATTTTGGAAATGCACTTTCTGTCTTTCCCACCAACTCTTCTTTGCATGGCCTGCCAAGCTGCAAAATTGACCCAAAATTTTATAGCCCATATGAAGTAAAGGTTTGAGGGCGAAAACAACATTTAAACAGACCCTTACTGGGTCATACGACCAAGATTAACTCAAGGGATGACCATCCCAGTAAAACCAGTACCCACTCCACTGGCTGAGCTCTGACACATTTCAATACAACTAGTGCAAACACAGAGGTTTGAAGCAGTGGAAATTTGTTGTTGTTGTTGTTGTTTAGTTATTATTTTTATGTGAGAACAATTTCAAAACTAAATAACTGCAAATAAACAAGGGCCTTACAGTCATGGAACATAAAGTGAGATAATCAAGTTTAAAAGAAAGTTGCCAGGAAATGAATAAATACTGCCATGCATCCATGAAACTCAATTGTGAGTTTTCTACAAGATAATGTTATAAGCCGTGATGTACAGCTAGAAATCACTGCTGACCATATTATACAGGGTACAGAATAATTTCCCTTCAGTTTACCAGGTCCCCAAATTTATCTTTTAGCCAATAGTTATTCTGTGCTACTTAGGGATCATCTAACTCCCATGTATTGCTAGAAAGTGCAACTCTAATTTATCACAGCTTCTCATAAGAATTTGTCCTTCATAGAAGGGCAGTTCTGAAGATGAACTGTCTAAAGATACCCTTTGAAATGAAAAAGCGGTCTTACACAGCTAATAATAGTTTTTCTGAACTTGCTCAAAAAGCAGTTAATGTCTATCTTCATTCACCAGCAGCTCTCATCCCATTTAACTCTGGGGAATCTAATTTTCCTTAGCTAAACTGAAACTTTCATACCTAGAATAACTCCTGTGAAATGACATGCAATATTGCAAATTACATTTGCAACTTTTCTAGCCCATGGATGTCTAGAAAGACAGTAATCCCAAGAAAGTGTCACATTTGCAAAATTCATTCAAGCATGTGTAACAAAAGATTTAAGTAAATGGACTTAATTTTCCTTCTGCTACACTTGACTTGCCTGATATTGGTCCCAAAGAGAATTATTTTAAGGACAAAGCTAGTTTCTTAATTTGCTTCATTTTAAGTGAATGAATTTAACTCTCATGAGCTAGAAGAAAAAGCAGCAATGACAGTTTGAGGAAAGCCTGTACCAGGCAAGCACAGTTGGGAAAGCTCCTGCGCTGACAGAGTTCAGTCTTCAAGAAAGTTCCTGTCAGATGGAATGATGAACTAGACTGAGATCCCTTCCAGCTGCAGGTTGGTAGGAACATGTGTATTGTTTGTTGGTACAATTTCTCAGAGAAACAAGGCGCCAAGGGAGGAAAGTCAATTCCTTAGAAGCGCAGCTTGACTAAGGCATATTTTGTAAAGAGCACACCTTGCCTGGTGTGCCTGCAGTGAGCATCAGTTCAGAAAGCAACCCAGAATATAAAAGGCTGAAGGCATCAAAATTCTGGTAATGGATCCCAAACAGCATCACTGGGCTTTTGCCAGCATGAATTTTAGGGTATCTCTCTCTTCCCTCAAGGAGTGTGCTTGGAGTTTCTTTTGCCTGAAAGTGGAGACCCATCTGTAAGGTTCTCTCACTACGAGGCCTAATAGGGAGGAGATGTAAAGGAAAATGTGTAGGAACAGTGAGGTGGGAATGGTTCCCTGACGACATAGGGAAGAACCAAGGAAAACCTTTAAAAGGAAGGACAAATCCTTCCAAGATCCTTCCAAATTGTTCATTCAGCTTCTGACAGGAAAGGTTTATTATACCCAGGTGGAACCTGCCTTAGCACCAGTGCCTTCAAAGAAAAAGGCAGCAATACAGATTCGGCTGTTGCACCGGATTTCATTTAATTTCAAGAGTATCTTAGACAGACTGAGACAGGATTAGCAGTTTACTTTCCTTTGTTACTGAGAGAACAAAATGAATAAAAAAAATAGAAAACTGATAGCCAAAAAATCCTTTGTTATCGATGACTTACTTTTTAACACTGCATGTGCTTGTAGCTGTTGTATCATGTGATTTATTAGGATTTTCAGCCTTTTCATTATTGTTGGACCTTCTTTAGAAATGATGCAATTTAAAGGTTAGTGTTGCTGAAGGCATGTGATGGCACAGTAATTGAGAAACCAAATGGAAAACACATTTCTATTTCAAACTGTCAATCTGATGAAATTAAAAGAGAACTAATTAAAAATACCTGGTGCTTTTAAAGTCATATGTCACCAGAAGATAGCACAGAAAGTATGAGTGAAGGGGTCTGCATGATTACAATTCTTCATGTAGGCACATGGGATCCCTAACTTACTATACCTAGGTGTAAATATAATTAATCCATTTGCTAGACTAAACCTTGAACTAATAAAGAAAATATTAAATTTTGTAATGAAGTAAAATAATATATAGAAATTAAGATTTTGCCGTTCAAGGTATATATCTGAAAAAATATTTACCTTTTTATATATTTTGTATTTCCCACTCTTCATTTCTGATTACGTTCTGATGTCTTAACCTAGTGCATAGATTGCCATGGGAAAAAATCTATTCCCCATTAGTTAAGTACCTGGCCATAGGATATTTGTTTTCTGTATTGTTTCAGAGAGAAAAAATTCATACCTCTATGGGTTGTAGAATCAAAACCATTTTTTTTTTTTTTAAAGTCTCATTAGGACTATTAATACTTTCTTTTCTAAATGAAACTAATTTAGGAGCTACCATTAAACTGGACTCATTTTGACAGGAAAGTCATTCCTCAAATCATATAAAAGAGATTAATTGCTCTGTTTTCTGTGGTATGAGGCAGATGTAACTTCCCCCAGGGTTTTGCCATTGAGCATAGTGAAGAGGTGTGCGGGAAAGTGGCCAGGCACAGAGGCTTATCTGAAAACAAGAAAGAAGATCTGGGAACAGAGGTGTTCTTCAGCTGCTGTTGAGGAAGACAAAGCTTTCACTGGCAAATGCAGTTTTACTCAGAGATCTAACAATAAGCATGGTGTTACCTTTGTCTGATGAAGTGTTTTTCCTGTAACTTCCAGACTGAATTTGCTTCAATATCTTTTTCTGTTAGGGCTCTGTGTAAGGAGCTGAGCGTGTGTAGACATGCATTTGATGGGCAGACTGGTCCTTTAGGACAGTAAGCTACGGTGTGAGAACACCTTAGGAAACAAATTTTTTTAAAATAAAAAAAGAAAATGAATGGGAGAATTGTTAGGTAACAGGAGAGTGTGTAGCTTTGGGAGGAAAGGCTAGAAGGAAAAAGTTACAGTATGGAACTATTTCTCGACCTCAAGTGCCTGTTTGCTCTTTTAGAGAAGCTGTAGTGTTTTTAGCTACATCACCTTGAAAGAAAGATGGCTGTCTCTCTCCTGGGCTACAAATGGCTCCTGAGAAGCAGAAGTAAGAGTTAATAAAAATATCTAAATGGTCCATTAAATGTCCCAGGAGGCCTTAAATGAATAAAGACTATGAATAAGCCATGTGTACATGTGTGTATTTTTCTCCCCTTCCAATAAAAGTATGTTATCTTTTGCTTACTGGTCTTTCTTAATCCTGTAACAGAAACTGCTGATTTTACTGCTCTTAAGGGAGAATTGATTCATTACAAAAGCCACAAAACATCTAAAGCAAATGTGTTCAAAAATGCAGCAAGCAAAATGCATTGTCCAGACTCAGAAATAAACTACTCAAGACTAGGTATTTGCACATCAAGTTGTAGCTGTAAGTGTACTTTCAGATTTGTGTTACAAAATTTGGAGACTGCTGTATAACTTGTGCTTGTGGGTTGTTGATAAGGTAAAAATCACTTAAGTGTGCTCAAGGAAACTATTTTGTCACTCAGGTAAACACAGAAAATTGTTTGTATACTATATAGATTTCTTGAGAAAAGGCCAACATCCCTACTCAGCTGAGACCAAAATCATTGGGAGAACTGGTAGTTTGAGCTTCTCTGGCTATTCAGTCAAACGTGTCTATTGCAAGTTCTAGGTTTGCTTTTTTTTTCTTGTGTGGGTTTTTTTTTTTCTCCCATGATTATTATCAGTATACAAATAGAAATAGAAATGTTAAGGAAGTAACCTTTAGTAGCATTTGATTTAGAACACGATGGAAACTATGTGAATATGTATTATATGAAGTCTGAGAGAGCACCTTCAGAAAAAGGGAGAATACCTTGAAAAGTCCTGCATATTTTAGGTCTTCTATTCCAAATAGGCACTGAAGTAAAGACAAGAAGTGGGAGAAACAGCCAGAAAACATGTTTTGCCGTCCTGTGGGAGTTTGGCTTTGGAGAGTTTACTTTCTCTTTGCTAGGCACTGTGAAAATGACAACAGTCTGTGCACTGGAATCAGCTCACACCACACAACCTTCATGCTGGTGGTGAATGTTCAGTTTAGTGTTGGTCCAACGAATGAGTCATACAGCGTGCCAGTCTGGAAGAAGCCTGATGAAATACCAGTGCTAGTCTAAGTCCTACTGGAGAATGTTTCCTATGAACATATAACAGACATATTTATGTTGTGCAGTATTTTGCTTTAAAAAATTGTCTCCTCCAAATGTCTACATGTGCATTTGTCTGTGAGCAATAAATCTAGTTCGGTGCAAATCATTCTGATCTCCGCAGCACTATGAACAAGACTTCTGTTTGTTAAAACTGAATTATAGGAAAAAGTGCAGAATAAATTGCAAGTGGTAAACCAGGAGTTTAATTTAGAGAAAAACATAACCTATATATTTTTCTATTTTGGTGACAATTGTAGAAGCTGAATTGATTTAAATTGGTTAGAAGGTTCACATAATAGCATGTAAAAGTCCTCATAATCAACAAATAAAGAAGATATATATGTGGTCCTAAAGTTGTTTATAACAATATAATGAATACAAAATGTATGAGATGTGACACTATAGATGCTTTTTTTTTTTGACAGCTGATTTGCCATAAGATTTTGCTGAAGAAGAAGAAATTACTTGTTAGTCTCATTTGAGATTTCTTTGCAAGTCAAAAATTAATAAAATCATAATCATTACTGTCTGTCTTTTGAAGCTGTCTTCTGCACTGAATATTAAAGAGCTTTCAGACTGACTGAAAAAAAGACATTAGAACGGTGTTAAAAATTCTTTTATATTTTACTCAAACATGATGTCTCTACTGATTTGTCAGAAAGAGCAGGTTTATTGCTAGTCAGAGGATTATGTCAAATGGTAAGAAGCTCTTTTCAAATTGAAGGAAGTAAGACAAAGGATTAGAATGCTCTAACCTTTATTGCCTTTTCAGTGGTTTATGTTATGTTTTTCACATTTTTTCAGAGAGACATTGACTATAAGCACTTTCTGCCCTGCTTCTTATATGCATAAGACCTTTACTAGCAAATATTGCAGGGTATTTTGCCCCGGCTGACCAGATTTCGAGGATTTTCTGTCTAAAATCTGTTGCTGGAAGACAACTTTAGCACATTGACACCTTCTTTTCATTCTGCAGCTCAGCAGCTGAATACTCTTTCTTTTTAGATAATCTTTAGATTAATCTTATTCAAATGCTGGCCATTGCTGTTTTTCTTCTAAGGAGAATGAAAACGGAATGTTTTGCCAGTCCTAATGAAGAAACCTTTATTCAAGATAGATAGAAATTAAAAATGAAGAAAGAATCCACTTGCTGTTTGCTACATGCTAGCAGCACAACATTAAGTTTAGGAAGAAGTACAGAGAAATATTGAAATATAGATCTTACAACTGTCTATTTGGCACTCCCCAGCTTAGTTTTGCCCAGCTTGTAACCCTGAGGACACCTGCATAGCCTGGTGGTTGAAATCCAGCGTTTTTTAAAAAAGACTGCTGTATCTTGGACAGTGGTTTTAATAGAGAAAATCCTGTTTTAGGATCATTGATAACTTGATATTTTGACTTGCTACAGATTTCAAAAATGTCCCAGCTTCTTCTATGATTTGTAATTCAATTGGGGGGGGGGAGTATTAAGATCTACAGTACCTTCATCAATGCCTGTTTACATTCAAAATATCAGTGCCTGCTGGAATTGATAACTAAAGCCATCTCTCATTCATCCATTAAAGTGAACTTGCTAGAATTGCTCTGGCAGTGAACTTAAAGGAAAGAAACAACACATGCGCAGTCTAACCATCCCTTCTGCCTGGTGGACTATGGGTCCTTACGTACTGAAGCTTAGATTTAGTAGTAGATTTGGTATTATGTATTAACAAAAATGTGCATTTATTCAGTGTGGAAATGGGAGCAATGTAGAGACTAAGATGGGGCACAGTGACTCATATATATTTTCAGGATGGGATCAAGTGTTTTCTGAAGGGTACCAAGGCAGGAACAATATGCTATGGATCTTGAGCTCAAGAAAAGCTGTTAATAGTGAAAATATAAATGTTTTGCAATGAAAATGTCATATTTGTCTTCTTATTTTGGGTGCAAGAAAAACAAATTACCAAATCACACCATATCATATCTTCAGTATATTGACAACAATCAGACAGTCCATCTATTTTTTCTTCTTTCAGAGGCAAAGATAAACCTATGAAGACATGAAGAACAGGATCAACCTACAAGATTTGCTGCTGTCTTGAAACCTAAAATGATATAATATGCAAAACCCAGTCATGCTTAAGTTGAACTTCAGCCAGCCATCATTGTTAAATGTTGATTGCTCATAATCAGGATGAGTAAAGCTGAGTCTGATGAAATTTTCAGCAGTGAATTAGATCATGTTTTCTTAAGTTTCCTTGGACAAGAAGAAACGAGGCAAGACTCTCAGGAACTTTGATTAGCTGATCAACAGGAACAAGGCCAATCTTAAAGAAGAAAAAAAATTTGTCTGAAACCACTCTTGATGGCAGAAAAAACCAAATGGAAACAGCGTGGGGGTAACAAAAGAGCATTTTTTTATGGCATAGTTTCCTCTTTGCTTCATGTCTGAGCAACCTTGCTTTCAGGGGGTACCAGTAGCACCCTTTTTTATAAAAAAGTTTGTCTTGCTACCTCTTACTCTTTGTCTAGTATGAAGAAGAAGCAAACCTTATTTGCACCAGTGATGTGGGGTAAATAAAGATGAACCATATTTTGAAACGTTTTGTACCTCTTTGAAGTGACTCAGGCTTGCTTAGGGGCATGCTTTGAATCTGCGAGGCAAAGCAGAAGTGTTGTGAGTATCACCTTCTCCTCGTGTACACTGGGAAGCAACGATTACCACCACTGGGTGATTTGCTAAGGTTGCTAATACTCGCAGGTATGTCAGTGCCACCTGGTTTTGGGGGTTGGAGGGACAGGTATAATGGCATAGCTGGCTCTTGTGTTCTTCTATTTGTAGCAAAATTCATTATGCAAAAGCAATCCTTTTCAACGTTTATCTTCCCAGTCATACATTACACATAGATGTACATATATACACATATATACATACACAAGTCATACACTGCCACAGTGAGAGGGCCACTTTTGGGACATACTACTTTGTCTGCTTATCTCTTACCAGTAAATTCATTGCTATGATATTTAAAACATCGGATGAAATGGTTCTTACAGTAACACTGCAGAAAGTCTGGGTGATGATTTGCTCCTGTCATCTGTATACATTTTTGCTTTATACCACAGGATTTTCATTTGCTTTGGGCTTGTGGATGTGTTTGACATCTTGGTGTGAGTTAAAAGCTGAAATGCTCTAAGATAGTGGGAGTGTATTGATCTCACAACTGCATTTCCCTGACAAGTTAATCACAACACTCTCTCTCTCCCTCCAGCACTGCCTGATATATATGTAACTGGACATATCTAATCACTATCTGGTAATTAGAATTTGAACTTTCTGCTTGACTAATTTATTAGTTAATATTATATGAAATTTTATATTAATTTGTCCTAAAGGCTAATCTATTTAGATTGCAATACATAGATTTTAATAGTCTAATGTGCTTTGGTAATCAGAGGGAATTATGTGATTATGGCTTGTGGCTTGAGCAATTAAAAAAGATTGGCTCTGAGTGCTCATTTCAAGGTTGTTGTAGCATTTATGGAAAGGGATTCCTCTGGCAAATTCATCCATAATTTTAGCGTAATGTGGACCTGTCATAAATCTGGTCTGTTTCAAGTAAACTATCATGTATCCCACATGGTGTGGGAGGGGAGAACTGGTTAGTCCCAAACTATCAGCAGTGTACTACAAGTGACATAATTGCTCATCCTTGAGATTTTTTTTTTAAGTTGTTGCATATTTATTCAGCCAAAGCGTAAGGGTCAGAACTCAGAGAAAACTGAGATATGAGAAAATAAAGGGAAAATATGGACAGTATTTAAGTCATATCAGGCTTGCTGACAGGCTTTTTGGCATTAGTCAGGGACCTTATACTAAATTGCTTAGCCACTATTACCCTGAGGTCCCTCATTTCCAAAACATAGTTCCCACTCTATAATACTGCCCTTCATACATTGCTTTTAGAAATGATTTTGCCTTAAAGAGTACAAAATTACACTTCAAACTGGCTTCATTTTACAAGCAAATCTAGATTGCTCTGTGTGCTTTTCTAATCTTCATTCTGACATTTTTTAGGCTCCCCAAAATTTTATATTTTATAAATTGTATGTGTAGTTCTACCCAGGTCACAACAAATAGTTTTGGGAAGCCTCAGGTTTAATCTCACTCCCAGGAGAAGCCTGCTGTAATGAAGTCCATGGAATGATTGATGATTACTTTAGAGATCTGTCTATTAGGTGGGTCTTAATATATGTGAAATATAGTTTGCTGGCCCCACTCTAATTCACTGTTATCAGAATGTATGTGGCACCAAGGCAAATAGCTTACAATGACTATCACATTTACACAGTTACATTTATTGACTGAACTTGTAGTCTCCTGAAGGGATTAAATCAAGCATGTTTGACAAAACCCGTTTTCTTTACAGAAAACCACACTGACTAGCATCAATTACAGTTACTTCCTTTAATGTTTTTGTTGAGTAAGGGAAGCAAATAGCTTTCAGCTACTTTACAGAAAGATCACTTTCCTTCAAGAGAAACTATCCAGGATGAAATCTCCAGACAAGCTGGGCTCCTTTGTTTCCTGCCATGTATCTGTGAAAAAAAAGTGAAATACACAGGCTGCTGCAGTTGTGACCAGCGTGCAAAGTATCCCAGCTGATTGGAATTTTAAACAGAAATGTTCAAGTGCTAATTTTCTTTAATCAAATGGACTAATCTGGAGATCAGACCCCAGTACTGAGAATGCTATTAAAGTCATCAGGTGACAGAAGTGACAAATACTTCTGGTAGGCCAATTCAAAACAAGTCTGGAGACTGATGAGACTTATACAGCATGAAGGGCTACTCTCTTGAGGAAGATCGATATGAGGCCCAGGAGAAGAAACTACGCTATTTCCACGAAAAAATGTAGTTTTGTCTCCCATAAATATGATGACAAAATAACCGCAGAACTGCTTCAAACATCAGAGCACTAGCAAAGCTGTTAAACAAACACAACAGAAAAGAGAAATATAAAGTCAGATTAAATGATGGATGACATTTGCTAGAGTACACACTTCAGGCCAGTTCTTGTCTGTTATTTTGTGCTACACTTTATACTTGTGAAGAGCAAGGAGTGCCAACAAGATGGCTTAATTTTCACTGAACTGGTTACAGGGCTAGGGACCCATTCAGTAGTACAAGAACCAACTCCTGAATTCCCCAAGATCATGAATACCTTCTGCATGACATACCCACTGACAGGCCACAGATTGTATCAGCCATGATATGACACATTGCTGCTTCTATATTTGTGTTTCTTCAATTATTTTGCAATCCAGGGACAAAAGAAAATGAGAACATACCATGCAAATAAAATAACAGGGTACACAAGTGGTGATACTGTGCTTGGCACATACATAGGTCTGTTTCTCCAGGTATGTTCTTGCAGTCTATTCTGAAGTATATTTTTCCTCTGCATTAAATTTCCACCTACTCTCCAAAAGTCCCAAACATGACTGTCCAAAAGACCTGCTTGACATGAGGGCACAGTCCTGAAAATTAGTTGCTTCTTATTCTGGCCCAATCCCCTCCCTGTATGACCTTCTTAACATCTGGTAATTTTTCCTCAGATGTTTTGCTCAGACTCTATCACACAATCACAGTTTCTTTTCAATCATCTGCTCTTTCAATACTTCTTCCCTTAATCTATTCAGATTTTAGTCTAATTTCAAGGGATTTATAGTAGAATGTGATTTACTATAATTTTCTTGCATAAGCTGATGCACTGAAACTTGCATAAAACATACTTTTGGGGGATAATTTAAAAAAAAAGGAAAAGGAAAAGAGCCAATGAGTACTTTAGACCTGACAAAACTCACACACCATGATGTCAATTTTACTTCAATGAGAAGTTTTGCAAAAAGGAATATGTATCAAGTAAATAACTTCAGTAACACATCATTTCAACTAAGTGTTATTTTTGACCACATCATAGTTTACATAATTAATAATAGTGATTTCTTTATAAACTTGGAAAATCTTTTCTGATTTGTCCTGGCATATGCAGATCCCTTATAATGAACCTTATAATAGAGTAGTGTCATCACATTTTTTTTTTTGACCCAGTAGGAGGTTTAGGTTGGATATTAGAAAAAGATTCTTCAGCTGAAGGCTGGCTGGGCACTGGAACAGGCTCCCCAGGGAAGTGGTCACCCAAGACTGACAGAGTTCAAGAAGTATTTGGACAATACTCTCAGGCACATGGTGTGACTCTTTGGGATGATCCTGTGGAGAGTTAAGAGTTGGGCTCAATGATGCTTCGGTCCTATTGAACTCAGCATATTCTGTGACTCTGTGATTCCCACCTGCATTACTTTAAGTCAGTGCATGTGAATCAGGGCATGTCAGGAGGCAGAGAAGTGGAAACTGAAGAGAAGAGCAAAATGTTCTTCTTTTGCATATGTTGTTGAAAATCCAAAAGGGAATTCACTCTTGTTTTCTTGCTTATCAACTGGGTCAATGTTGTTCAGTAAAACACTTTACTGTGTTGCTTCACTGACCCCTTTAAAGACCACACCATAGGATTGTTCTGAGATACTTCCCCTTAGAGAAACCTCTCTTCATAGACAAGGAAAATATTTAATTGAAATGATGCATTTTAGATAATTTTGGAATAGCTCAGTGATATTAGCTTAGTAATAACAGGCATGATTTTATCAGCACATCCAGTGAGCTCACAAATAAAAGTGATTGCCTGTTTTCATTAAACCAGAGGAAAATCACCTAGTTTGTTTATCTGCGGTAGTTATGGTAATCGGCACATCTTGAAAGCGTCTCTACATATTCTATAGCAAAATTCTTTGCCTCTTGGTCTTTAAATTCTTGTTTGGGTCCTCAAAATTCTTGCTAAAGTAGTGGACTGTCAAGTTGCTTTGCTGTTGCATGTGCCAACTAAATGTGCCAGGATTTGAATTGGTTTGAGTACTTAAATCTCACATCTGCAAATTCCCTTTGCAAAATTGAGTGTTTGGAGATTTGTTGTTGCTGCTAAAATACTCTGGGGATAGCTTCTACTTAGAACAAAACAGCCTGGAGAAAAGAAATGTGCTTTTATCTAGTGTGAAGCAAAGAGCCAGATTGTGACTTGAACGCTCTCTGTGTAGAGGAGCTCGGAGTCAGTGCTGGCCAGTTCAAGCAGGGACACCTTGGTGGCATCAGGAGGCATGACCCTATCTAAAGCATGCCAGGGCATCTGCAGAACACTATTTTTATACTCACTTCAGGGGTAAAAGCATGCAAGATCTTTTGCAAGACAGGAAAAGGCATGAATTTTCTATTAACATGGTTTGTTGCATTGAGTTTGGTAAAATAAGTGGAGCCCAAGTATCAAAGTATTAATGAGGTCCTACCAATGGGCAGTGAAGAGTTCATTTTAGTAATAAGACTCCAAATTGCTCTGGTCTGCTGCCAGAGTCACTGCTGAACATATTTTACGTTTCTTTCTTTTTTTTTTTAATCAATGAAATAGAAAAACAAGGGAAATAGTGCTGAAAATAAAAAGCTTTAATAATAATGCATTAATGCTGTAAGGATTTGCTCTAAAGAAAGCTCCATGGTTGACAACACTTTGTGTGAGACAGAAGCACTCTGGGGTCAGGGCAGGGGAGCAGATTTGTTTATAGAAATGAACTGTTGTTGCAGCAGTAGTTGTGGATGAGGCTTGGTCCCACTGGTCATTCTGAAAGCTAATTCATTATTGGGGTCAGAAAAGCATGTCAGAGATTAAAATACATCTTTTGCTTCTGCTGCTAATCTTTACTTGCATTTTCTTTTCTTGAAGGGAGGCCCAACACATTGTTTTCCCTGCTGTACCAGTACAGCTGAAGCATTAACCTTCAGGCAGCTGCAAGGGAGGGCCACAAGGCAGTCCCTCCTCTGTGGACACCCCTGGTGTGGAGACATCGAGACACATGATGATCACAAAATATGTTGTGAAGAAATATTACACAATTTATAGGAAACTTTTTTAAAAAACATTTTTTTAATCCCCTTTATTTTCTCTTTTCACCATCTGTATCTCTCTTCCTTGATTTTGAACAGATTTTTTTGAAACTTATTTGGCCCATAATTCTCAGTTTGGTCTAAGGTTCGTTCTTTCATTTAAATGCTGTATTTCATTTACTTTTTCTCTCTCCATATTAGATATATTTATTGTGTCTTTTTGGCTTAATTTCTGTTTTCTTGACACCACTTTGCCTCTTCCTTCTCTTGCAGTTTTTTTTCCCCTTAGTCTCCTCTCACTGCATATTTGCAATTTCCTACAAGAAGGGACTGCCATGAAGGGAAAAATCTTTGCTTTCTTAAGTTACCTTTCTTTTAGCAGCATTCACAGCATAAAACATTGTCCTTTAAGAGAGATGAAGAACTTAGAGTCCTTTCCACTGATAAAAAAGCCCATGGACTATGTTACTCAGGGAGGACTGGATTTTTCTTCTTTTCCTTATTCCCCTTATTGATAAGTCTGTACAAGTTCTTGACTTCTATTTCAGGGATCAGGGAAGATGTCATCCACATCACCTTTGTAGCAGCAGCACTGGGAGATGGTAGCATTTTTTGTGTTATAACAGCATGGAAACCTCTCACTGATTTCAGCGGACTGAATGTTGGGTCTCTGTTGAGGAAGGGACAAAAATTAATGTGTTGGCACTGTTTCTCTTGCTCAAACCTTCTCACTCATTCTAGAGTTTAATGACAGTCTGTGACTCTCCATTCCCCAACCTAGCACAGCTCCAGGCAGCTACATAAATGTTCATAGCTCAGCCATCACACAACACAGGAAGTCTGATCTAGTGCTTCTTTTTGTCAAATCTTCCTTTGGCGAATGAACAGTCTTTGTCTTATAAATCAGAAGGAATAGACTAACCCCAGATTTGGCTCCATTTCTCCTGGAAGTCGATAGCAAACTAAAGAAAAAGAGACAAGAAGGAAATATGTGTGTTTGAGTCAGTGCTAAATAGTTGCTAACTTCAGGTGAATTCTGAGGGCTTCTGCCTACATGTGGATGTCATTTTTCTCCACCTTTACAATATTTCACACTAAGTACAGTCATGTCTAGTTTACACAGGAGTAAAAAAAATAAAATGGTTGTATCAACTTCAGTATTTAAATGCATTTTCATTTCTATAACCTCTACTGACATATAGTCCTCATTAGGGAAGTTTGTTACAGGAGCTGAAATGTAAATTAAAATCATAAAATAACAATGAAACTATATGGAAAGGTTTGTAGACTTGTCCCCATGAACAGCACAGATGACACTGCAGTGTGCCAAACTCCCACTCTGTGACAATGCTAAGGGTTTTCATATCATTAGCCGTGTTGGTGGATTGACCCTGCCTGGATGCCAGGTGCCCACCAAAGCTGCTCCATCACTCCCCTCCTCAGCTGGATGGTGGAGAGAACATGTGGGTTGAGATAAGGACAGGAGAGACCACTCACCAATTACAGTCATGGGCAAAACAGACTTGACTTGGGGAAATTAGCTTAATTTGCTACCAATCAAATCAGAGTAGGGTAATGGGAAATAAAAAAACAATTATTAAAAAAACTCCACACCGGGGGGGC
>JAWWEW010000078.1:112349526-112393373 GCA_035583185.1 Anabacerthia variegaticeps
CCTAAACTAAACTTCAGTCCTGATTTTCTTTACCTCCTCCTGTCAGTGATGCAGGGATACAGGGAATGGGGGCTGTGATCAGTTTACAACACATTATCTCTGCCACTCCTTCCTCCTCAGGAGGACTCCTCATATTCTTACCTTGCTCCTCCATGAGGCCCCTCCCATGGGAGGCAGTCCTCCATGAACTTCTCCAGCATGAACATTTCCCACAGGCTGCAATTCTTCATAAGTGGCTCCAGCGTGGGTCCCTTCCATGGGATGCTGTCCTTCAGGAACAGAGTGCTCCAGCATGGGTACACCACAGGGTCACAAGTCCTGTCAGAAAAGCTGCTCCAGTGTGGGCTCTTCACTCCACAGGACCACAGGTCCTGTCAGGACCAAGCTCCATCTCAAGCTTTCCATGGGGCCACAGACTTCTTTGGGCATTCACCTTTTCAATGGGCTGCAGGTGGATCTCAGCTCTGGTACCTGGAACAACTCCTCCCCTTCCTTGTTCACTGACCTTGGTGTTTGCAAAGCTGTTTCTCTCACATAATCTCACTCTTTACTGCCTTCTGTTGCACAGGTTTTTTTCCCCCCACTTCTTAAAGACATTACGCCTGAGGTGCTACCGCCACTTCTGACGGGCTCTGTTTCGGACAGCAGTGGGTCTGTCTTGGAGCTGGCTGGCATTGGCTCTGTTGGAATGGGGGAAACTTCTCACAGCTTCCCATGAAAGCCACCCTTGTGGCTCTGCTGCTATCAAAACCTTACCATGCAAAGCTGATACAGGCATAGAACCTTGCAGGACCTTTAAATAATAGAAATTAGCATGAGAGAGCATAACTGTATGAGTTGCATTATAAAGACCTCAGTTAGAGGTTTTCCTATAAGATTTGCTTCTAAATATTATAAAAAACTATAAAGTTTAGAAGAAATATATTTTTAATGCAGAGGTCTCCTAAAAGCAAGGGAGAATCAATCTGGAGAGGATACTACAGAACTACTTGGTGTCTTATTGAGGAAGACAGAAGCTGTAGCTGTGTTTCTGGTGGTCCTGTATGGCACAGGTGTCAGTCTTGACTCAGTGGACTTTAATGGGAATAGTAATGCATCACACAGCAAGGTGTTAGAGCTGTTTCAGACATATGAAATGGCCCGGCTAGGTTTTTGAGAACAAAAGCACTATGCTCTGTCAAAAGAAAAAATGTTTCAGAGATGAACAAAACAAAAGTGAAGTGCCTTGCTTGGAATGATAGTTTTTCTTTTCCTTAAAAAGCAAGAGAAGAAGGTCAGCAAGAGAAGGTTTGGGGGAAAGAAATGGAAGTCACATTTGGTAAGGTGAAGGAATTTAGTTAAAACTACACATGACTCACAGACTGTCTTATTTTAGAAAAACATTGCTTTGTATATATCAAATGAATATAGGCAGGATGCAGCACTATTTGCACTAAAGAAGATTTAAGGTTGTTAAGGATTGTTCAAAGCTTTTTTGCATTTAAATTCACTTTGGCCCTTTCAAAATCTTCAGGGCATTTAACAGAATGCATGTAACATTGTATGGTATAGTTGTATAAACTGCCTCCTGGAAGTATTTGACAAGCCTTCTGAAGTCAAAATTCTTCACCAAATCTCATCTCCTTCTCAGTATTTCATGCTATAACCAGATAAAGACATTAAAATTGTTTAAGGGTTGGGACTTTTTGCTCTGTAACAAAGTTATGTAAAATGGAGTGTGAAAGGAATAAGAAGTGAGCCTGAGGGATTGAAGAGAGATCCAAGGCTTAGGGCAGGGAAACCCACTCAAAAATAATGATGCAGATAGTGGGGATTTGCCTTTCAGTTATGGCCATGCTGTAGACAAGAAAAAACCTGCTCAGTCTTACCAATATTGATATCTAGATCTCTGTTTCTCTCCCCTTATTTGCAGACTCTCCTCAAGACCTTATTTTGAAACTGATGAAACTCTTGAATGAGAATTTCAGAAAGGAAATATCTTCCACACATCCTTGCTTGATATACCTTAGCTGGGTTGTATTTCAGAGACAACCACTCATTCAACACTTTCTACAATCAAAGTTCCCTTACATATCTTGGTCTGGGAATTCTAGATTAATGTACCTCCAATTACTAGTCCATTTTAAAAAGCATTGTAAAAGTGGTGACAGGTGTCACACACACACAAAAAAAGTCTCCCAACCAAACTCCACAAAAAACTCTCCTTAGAGATAAAGGCATCAGCTGGGCTGAAATTTCGGAATTGTGTTTATATGGAGTGATTTGATGATACACAAATGTGTACATACATTAGAAACCCTTCTGAAAGTTTTTGAATTATTTTAATGGTATTTTCTGATTTTAACAGATTAGTAGTTTCTCAATGTGCATGGCAGCTGGAGGAGATTTAATATGCACTTGCACTATTTTGCATAGAACTTATTTCTCAGTTCATTAATGCAATACATTTATGTCTCATAGGTTTGCTACAACTTGTTTCAAACCTCGGGTTGTTACTCTTGAGCCGTTTTTGCATCTTGTCTTCCCAGTGTTTTAATGACTTCGTCTATCCATACAAAGTGTTTCATCAGCTATCTACACACTCTTAAATGTCTGACCTCTTCTCCTTATTCCTCGCTTTCCCCACCTACATATCCAATCTGTCAGTGTTAAAGGTTTCAACTTAAAATGATAAACCAGAAGTGATTTCTAAGCCCACAAAGAAGTGACAGTCGAGAAAACACCTCTATTGGACCTTCTCACCAGTAAGGCTCAGGAGCTTAATGCCCTCTCCCCACTGTGCTCCTTTTCCCTGCTTCCTTGTGAACAACTGGCACATCTCTAATGTCTCCTCCCCCGCACATGCCCCCAGATATTACCGTCTGTTTAATCACTGAACTGTTATACTCAAGCTTGTGCCTATCTTTTAGAAGCCTCCAAAGTGTGCTGCCAAACAATGTATTTCCAGTTTTTTGGACTGAACTGGATACTTTTCAAGGACACTTTTCATCCACAGATGACATTTTGTCTCTGTCTGGGCTCCTGAAATGATCTCTCCATGCACTACATTGACATTCATTTTGCTCCTTTATATCATCCAATTTTTTGGTTTTTGTTCTCTCACCCAGCTATACTGCAAATGTTCTTGCAACTTCATATATTTAAAAGCCAGCCAGATGAAAAGAGGCATATGCAACAGCAAACACAGCCCAGGCACGTGTGCTGATAAGATTAATTCCTTGTCATCTGCTATAATGTTAAATCTAATTTGAATTGCAGCCCTTGGGACTTGCAATTACATTTGTCCATCTGTCAATAAACTGCCATTTTGAGTTGTACTGTAGTTGCAGTTAATACACAAAGCTTTTCCCTTGTTGTTCTTCCACCTCTCCACATCACCTCTGCTTTTATTTTCAAGGTATAATTAAAGCCAAGTAAAAAGGAGCAACACTGAGTCAGCAAGTTGTTGATTTAACAAAAACCTGAAGGATCAAGATAGATATGATTTTCTCAGGTCAAGGAAGAAAAACATCAACCCTCTTTAGCTACAGAAAAATGAAGGAATAGGTATAAAAGAAACATAAGTATAGGGAATTAATAAAATAGATTGTGTGAGAAACAATACTTTCCTAACACACGCTCCTTGTTTTTCATACTTTACCCCTATTGCATGAAAATGGTCACTCTGAATATTCAGGTTGGAATCCTTTATTCCTTGTTAGATCTAGGATAATCTTCGACCCAGATGATTAGGTATAGGTAGGCCAACTGTCCATATCAATTCTACCCACAAGGATGCTGCAAGCCCCATTTGGATCTGCTCTTCTTAGCTTAGTCATAACTATGTTTGTACTGGTCTTATGTGCTCTAAAGAACCTTACAAAAATTCTTAATGCTCTATGGAGGATGGAAAGAAATTCGAGTTTTTATTTTTGAGTGCACTTGCTACCTTCAAATTCCTTAAACTTATTCTTCAAACAAGTTGAAAACTTATAGATTTCTTTTTGAGGCACATGAAATACCACTAATGTAATTGCTGATACACCAGGGGGTCAGGCTACCAGCCAGCCAGATCTCTACAGGTTGGAGAAATGTGCCAGAGTGGGACACATCCGGGGTGTTGCATTTCCAGTGCAAGAGAGGTGGACATAGTGGACATGGTCTGCTGAAGGGCAACAAAAGTGAGCACAGAAGGCTGAGAGAGCTGAGACTTTTTAGCTTGGAGAAGAGAAAGCTGAGGGAGTATCTCATCGATGTATATAAATATTGATGGAGACGAATAAAGAACCCAAAACTAGGTTCTTTTCAGTGGTATTTAGGGACAGGACTAGAGATAATGGGCTCCATTTGAAATACAGCTAATTCCATTGAAACATGAAGACTTTTACTCTGAGGATGATCAAACACTGGAACAGGTAGTCAGAGAGGCTGTGACCATTCCTAGAGAATCTGAAAACTTGACTGCACGTGGCCTCAGGCATCCTGGAGTAGATGGTCTCCAGAGGTACCCTCCAGCCTCAACTATTCTGTAGCTGTGCAATCAGCTTGCTGAGCACAATGTTCCTTGGCAAAGGGCTTTCTGTACATTGTTTGAAATTGTCTTTTTGTTCTCTCTGGACCCAGAAATTGATTCAAGGGGTTGTGCTCCAATGTCTTAGTTACTGAGGTGAGGTTGAGCAGCTAAAAGTTTTCCAGGTTCTTTTTCCATGTTGTTCAAAAATGCTTATTTAGTTAGCCTTCTTCCAACTGTCAGTGACCTTTCTGTCACTTAACCCCTATCCCATCCAAGAAAAAAAACAACTACCAAAACCAAACCACAAATAGCAACACTTTAATTGTGCTTGTAATTTTTTTTCAGCCTTGTGGTTAAATTCTATGCAGTCCCATTGATCTGAATCCATACAGTTTATCTAAGATACCTATAAATTGTTGCTTCCCACAGTCTTACCTAACTAAACAAGTATGGGCAGAAGTCCAAAACCAGGGGTTTCTGTGAAGAATGAAGTAGAAGTATATTTCTGTATGGTCCTCTTTCTATTTTGCTTATACAGAAGCTCCTTAACCAAGCAAGGCTTTTGCCAAAGCTCCCACTTGTCTTGCACAGGAAGTGTCTGCTCACCATCTATTCTTCTTCATGATGGTGGGCCTAATTGAAAGACCTGAATTTCTGGCCCTGATGGTAGCTGTTCCCTCTCCTCTGTGATTGAGGCTCTGACCCTACTCCTTAGCGGAATAACTGCAGTGAGAAGGAAGCCAGCTGCCCAAAAACATCTGCTTTCAGAATTCACCCCTCCTGGGGGTTCTATGTCCTTGTGATGTTCCTCCTCTGCTTCCATAGCCACTCCACACCACTGACATCCCTCAGCTGGAGCTCAGGCTTTTGTTTTTGCAGAGGCTCTGTGAGGGTTCTCACAACTGTCTGTTCAGCCTCAGCCCTGGCGGAGGGAAGCTGTTTTCCCCTTCCTCCAGCTCCCATGCCTGGTGCTGCAGGCTCCCCTCCAGCTGCTGAGGCCATCCTCACCACTGCTGGCCCAGGAGTGCCAGGAGCACACCGTGGTCTGAGACTTCCACAGTAGTGTCCACCCTCAGGAGCTGCATGTGGAGAAGGGTGGCTGCCCTGCAGGGGATGTCTGCACCACCCAAGTGAGGTGTCACACTTGGGGCTCCTTCTCTCCTCCAGACAGAGCCCTGTGCACTGGCTTACCCTGTGAAAACCAGCTTTGCTGTGAGCTGCTGCCTTGTGGTGTCTGACAATTAATTAGTTCAGGTCACTCTTTGATGAATGTTGAAAAATTTTACCACTCCATGTTAGCTAGTTAACTTGAAGGGAGGTAAGGTGTGCCTGCATCTTGGACATGGTCAGACTAAAGTGGGATTTGAATATGCTACAGAGCTCTTGAAAATTTGTTTTTGAAAATCTCATTAGAGAGCTTTCCTTATACTCTTAAATATATATTGGTAACAGGTTATATTTTGAACATGATGGCTTAATTTAGACATTCATGTTTAAAAATCTTGTCTGGAGTTCATCTGCAGTTCAGTCTTTAGTTGTGTTTATCGTATCTTAAGTTTTACTTATAAAAACAAACACATAGCATCATACAAATGGTACCTTTCATTTATAAATTTCAATGCAAGCAAATGATAACAAATGGAATCTCTGTTTAGTACAATGATGAGTAAATAGCCTGGGTATCTCTCTGGACTTGTCTTCAGGCAGACACTTAAAGAAATGTATTCAAATTAACATTTCAGTCAGTATCCTAAATCACATAATTGTGCATCTCTCTGTACTTACAGCAGTAAAGTGGCTTTAATTTTGAATTATTTTCAATTGCCTTAATTTGTTTTGTTTCAGTTTATTTTGGAAGTGAGATAAGTTAGCTGGAACAAAGCAACTTGAATTCAGAGTAAGAGTGTTCCTAGAGGGATTTAAAGCTGTTTAATGACTTCGTAATACCCTCCTTTTGTATTTTCATGTAGTCAAGCCCCAAGCACTAAACAGAATATGCACAGCTTGTTAATTCCAAAGAAAAGAAGTCAGAAGTGTTTTCAGGTTAAAGAGATTCTTTTAAGACCAGTTGGATTATAATGCTTAGACACTCTGCATAAATGGATTAAATCATTCATTTTAAAAGGTTGAATACCCATTTTAATAGTTCTATGCACAGAAACGTCTTAATGAATCATATTATGTAGCTCGATTTACTGTGAAATACCATATGGAAGATCCTTTTAACAGCTGTGAAAGATCCCAAATGTTCTAGCTTGACAAAAAATTGAAGGCCCTTTTGAAACATCCAAAGGAGTATTTGAAACTGATGGATTGTTTAAATTTATTGTGTAAAATTTTATATAATTTTGCACAGGAGCTTAGTTCTCCAAAACAACATTTGCATAAAAATCCTCCTGCATTGAACTTCTTCTCACAGAAAAGAGGTATTTGTTGCAGATTACTTCAATGTTTTCCTTTCTGTGCATAATCACCAATATTCAGAACAATTCTATTTACCCTGGTATGCCGCGATCTTGCCAAGGGGTGAAGGAGGAGGAGCACTTTCATGAGTGTGTGAGAAGAATGGCATGTATTGAAAATGGGTGTTGGGTATTTACAGGGTCCAGGGAGAAGGTGCTAGAAGGGAGGTAGAACCTGGGCAGATACTAACCAAATAGGAAAGGAAGGTACTGGAAGGAAGGTGGGAAATGACCAAACTGGGGAGAGCAGGGAGGAAATAACCTTATAAGGGAGTGGTGCAGTGCACCAAACTTGGACCAGTGGGGGATAAGGTTACAACGAACCAATAGGGAACAGGGGTACACATTAGCTTTCGAAAAATCATTATTACTATTCTAATACAGTTATATTATACTATTCTAATAAACCATTTTTAGCATGGGAGATGGAGCTTCTTCGTCAGTCTTTGGTGGATATTCATTGGTGGTTTCCAGGTAGGTGCGATGGTAACTCGATCTCTTTTCCCCTTTCCAGGTCATGGCAATTCTTAATATGTCTTCTCTCCAATGACTGTAAAGGTGTAACCCAACACTGGTATTCATCCTATCTTATTTTAGAAGAGGAAAGTGTATAGCAGTGGCATTTGGCAACTGGAAACACCTCTGCCAAGGGCGAGCTGACTATACGTAGTGGGTACGAGGTCAATAAGGCTGAAGTCTAGGCAAACATGGGGCTGGAAGATTTGGCACGATGGAGATATGTTATGCCTGCGTAGTAATGGCATCTGCCTCAATTCCTCTCAAGTTTGAAATAAAACAAAACTAAGAATTTATACTGGGCATTTTAGTCAAAGCACTTGATGAAAGGCTTCTATCTGTATTTCAGTAGTGAGAAAAGGACACTTGTTTCCCAGATTGTTCACTGTCAGACCAGGTCTATAGGGCAGAGACTGTCCAATGTAGCGGAGGAACTGGCCTAACCTCAGGACAAGTAGGGGTGTGTCAGCTGGTGCTTTACTTCAGCTACTTGATTATCTTGAGATACACTGTTTATGGACTTGGCAAAACTATATTGTCACAGCAATATAGCCAGACTGACACCAAGTCCTGAGCCTGCTCCTGGCCCTGGACTTCAGTGTGACTGTAGCAGACTACCCAGAGCTTGTGGATATCTCTTGTTTCCTCAGGTGTGGATATATTCGAAAAAAACTGGGTGGGAATGTTGAATAAGGGCACAAGAGCTCCCCATATAAGGACTGTCAAATACATCACAAAAACCTCTTGGAATAAAGGATCTGAGAAATCTCTTTGCTTCTCTTGATTAGAGAGATATTGTATCAATCTCTTCTAAGGAATAGAAAAACAAAAAAGAAAACCAAGATAAAGCCAAGAACACAAACCCGGCCACTTCAATTCCAGTCTCATCCCATGAGAACAGAAGTTCTTTAAATTGAAAAACTGTAGAGAAAATGTTTAACTAGAATATCGTGGATGGTGATAACTAAACAGACAGCACTGGATTTTCCTTTGCTTTTTATGCATAGAACGTTTTGTGCTGCCACTGTATAAAGCTGAGACTCCTGTTTCATACAGAAGCAAACATGTTATGAAGTGTGCTTAGACAAGAGAAAAATGGAGAGAAATGGTAACTTGCACAAAGGTCTGAAAGAGAAACTTTTAAATTTAAAATAATTTTAAAATTTAAAATTATTAAAATAATTTTACAGAAGAAATTAAAAATTTAATAAGCAGAAAAGAGCACAGGGAAAACAGTGATTATTTTTATAAAAAGCAAGAACTGAACAAAAAATTAGAAAGAAATGGTCTTTTCAACCCCTGCCTTTACCATTCCATGCTAATGTGGGACATACAGAATACTAATATTTGTGTGTTTACTTCCACACCTCCCTGTTTACTGGATCTGAGTGAAATGTGAGAACTTATACCCAGTTTGTGAATGGCTGACATGCAAATTAGCTTGATATGATTGTTTTTCAGCCTACTCTGTATCAGTCTTTTCTTAAAGAACTCGGCTCTAGCTGCTTTACTCTGTTGGGGCTTTTATTATTTGATGAGATGTTTTCAATTGGAAAAGGGAAATATGCAGTGCTTTTGAAACAGGAACATACACAAACCTTAAGAGAATTCTGTTAGACCCTAATCAATAATTTAAGTAGAAATATAATTGGTTCATTCAGCCTATTTTTCCAGTGGCTGTACACAGAGATATAGTCATGTTGAGTCAGTAATTTGTTTGCATATTCTCCCTTTCCCCATATACTGAATTGAAGCAGCTTTTGTTAAGTACAAATACTTGATATTCAAGCTCTTCTATATAGATTAAATTTTTATATTTCAGAGTAATTTTCACTATTAGGAGTATGTTCACATGAGAAAAGAAGAGTGACTTCCCTGATACAAAGTGCAGTATGAACATGTATTTATGGGAGAACTAAGCCTCAGAAGCTATAAAACTAAACAGAAGGATGAGAAAAGATGCAAAGAGATGGAAAGGTGATCAGAATAATACAAATTATAAGATTTTGCATAGAATAGTTGAGCTTTTTCACATAGGTTCCTTAGTACAGTCTCTGCTATGACTAACAACCCTGGCAGCTGCAAATATCACTGAAACTGAATTTTACATGAGAGCAGTTTCAGGAGACTTTCATTAAGTTTGGAGTCAGTGAGACTCAGCTGCTTAAATTGTCACTGAAAGCAAGTTCAAGAGGAAATGATCACTCAGCTCTTGTAGGTGCCTAGGGATTTTTCCCATGGCCCAGGTCCTTGTTAATATTTCTGTTGGCAAAGTTGTATCAACCCCTCAGTCCCCATGCCAGATGCCTGTTTGGGAGACCACAGTGTTTAATTTCTTGGAGAATGAAAATTGTTTTACCTGAAATCAGGAAAATATCTGAGAAGTGATTTTTATTTGGTTGGTTCTTGTTCTTTTTCTTTTCTTTTTAATTAGGTTGAATACATTCTATAGGATGAATCATGTAAAGATGAACGAATTGGACAGTGACAGAGAATCTTCTTCTAGTGTTTGGTCCTAATGCCTGTGCATACTAATGCAAATGTGACTGTCAGACATTGCAAGCTCATGGATATGCCATTAAATGGATGAGATCAGAGAGGAAGCAACAACTAGAAAGGAGGGTAGCACAGGGACTAGATGTCCCTACAGCTGGCAGTATAACAAGGCTAAGTGTATTTTTTCTAAGGATCCTTACTATTAAAAAAGCAAAATTCCATCTTTTTATGTCATTAATTTTTTGTATATTATGCATTCCAACCCCACTGGCTTAACTGGTGTTTTCACCACTGTAATCAATCATGCATCCTTCTGAAAGGCTTAGCTATGTGTGCGTATGAAAGTTCAGTGCATATGTGATGGAATCAACCACAAGGCAGAAAAGAAAATCATGTTTTAGTGCTCTTAGTGCAGGAGCCTTTTCATGTTGCCACCTTTCTGCTTTTGTGTTACAATGGTTCTTCTTGCATTATAAATAAGAGCTCTGCTCCTGCTCTAATATTTTTCCTTTGGTGGGTAACTAAATACAGCATGTTTTTACTTCAATTAATTCTTCATTTATCTGTTCATGGAGTTGGTACATATTCCAGAAGAGTCCCTGATGGCTGAGTGTACTCGAGGTGGGACTGGAATGTCCCTACCATACTCTGAGTCCAATGGCTGAAGCTGTTTGTGTGGTCTATTCCCACATGAAGAACATTTTCTGTAATTACTGCAGCTCTGATTCAGAAAAGCCCTGGATTTCAACATTGGCTTCCACAATGATGGAAGTCTTTAGAGATTTCCTGAAGTGGAACCTCTTTCCCTCCAAGCAAATAGCCAGGGTGCAGAACACTGTACTATAAAATTAGATGACTTAAGAACTATTTTTTGCTTATTATTTGAAAATATCACAAAGGATGTGACTCAGTGGCTGAAATAAATACTGGGATTAGATATTTGCTGTTTAAACAATGTAATAATAGTATTGTGCTTTGCTGTTCAAAACTCATTAGCACAGCATGACTACTAAGAAGTATGGATGGATTTTTGAGCAGCCACTGTCACATGGCTGTGCTTTGTTTGCTGAGCCACTTAGAAGGTGCTTTGACTCATTTCAGAAGACTGAACATTCACTCTTCACCTTATATTTGAGACAGTGATGGGGTTAACACAAACTTTGGTAGAGCCCTTGTTGTACTGTGATCAGTGTTCTTATGATAACTGCAGAGATTGTTTAATCGGTTTTTAAAATCAGATTTTAAAACTCTGAAGGACGAAGTATGAAGGTGCATTATGAAAGAATTTAATCTCTAAAACTGACTGAAGATTTCTGGTTCCACAAACCTGCTTATGCAGAAAAACATTTGAGAAGGACTGGAATGGGTTCAGAAACTCATGAATTTCTGAAAGTAGAAAGGACTTCTACTTATTATCTATGAAATTTATTATAAATTCAAATTTTGCTTATTAATGTTAAAAACTGAACTGAGCTCAGTTTCTTTCAAGAACCATTTGTCCTAGAAATGCCTCTGTGGTCATATATCAGTTATGGAACTATGATCTTTATGCTTTCAGATTCATTAGGAGACTGACACCCTTTTTTTTTTTTTTGTTACGTTTTGGGGTTTTTTTGAATCCTATTTTGAATTAAAATGCAAAGATTTCATTGAAATATTCAGATCAACCTGCAAAAGGTCTTTTAAATCTGCTCTTCTAAAACCTACTCTCAGGACGAAGTATGTCACAGGTAAAATTCAGACTGGGTTATTTTGCAGTTGTTTGAATGCATTTTTTTCAGTTGAGAGTCTTAAAATTATTCAGTGGAAATGATTGCATTACTTACTCCTCAGTGGAGCTAGCTGTTCAGTAACTAGTGTATAACTCATTTAGTGACTGTGACTTAGAAACCCCAGCTCATTATGGTGATCAGTATCAATAAACTCCTCGTCACCAGCATGGATTGTTTTGTAAGCTTTTGGCATCAAATTTCAATTATGTGCTAGTTCTAGGGTGGACTGACACCTCAGAGGAAAAGTCCCCTTGACCTGCCACTGCCCTTAACTCCTGTGAAATACAGAGGAGCCAACAGCACTGCAGTGCTCTCACCCAGGCACCCCCCAGGTGTTGTGACACTACAACCTCGACAGGTGGTGGAAAGTTTAAAGATGGCAAAACCTGTTAAAATAAATAATGAGTGAAGAGCCATCAACTTCAGAATCAAGGTCTAAACATATAGTTTCAGGATATATATGACTGTTTCTGTGAGTGTATATATATATGGCTGTAATATGTGAGTTTTCTACAACAATTTCTGAAATTTCAGAAATTAAATTCCATCCTGCCTGTGCCTTCTTTGGTTTGTGATACTTTGTTGTTTTCCATAGGTGTGTACTTGAAGTTTGTTACTGACTTGGATTAGGGGATGCAAGACAAGGGAGATGTAATTCTACTTATTATTTGTTTTTACTGCTTGATTGTTTTGTTTTTAGTGAAGTTAGATGAATAAATCGATGGAAGATCTCTTGTGTAAAGCTGTTTACTCAACACAGCTTTGGAAAGAACATCACTGTGATATACATTAACTCATGTTAGAATTGCCTTAATAGATGTTGATAATGAAGGCCAGTCATAATCTTGAGAATGAGTAACCATTAATTAGATTAAACTCCTTTAAATTCAAGACAAGCATATAGAAGGACAAACATAAGAAAGAGAATAATAAAAGAAAAGGAGAGTAAGTGGCAGGATGGGGGAAAACAACAGGGAAAATGTTGCCAGTGGCCAAAGATAAGGTTTTTGAAAGGTCTCTGATAGCTGTTGCGGGAGAAAGAGCCATTAAGCTCAGAGAATTCTGGAAACATTTGGTTGGGAAAAAAAGATTTCTTAGAATTCATCCTGTACAGCACCATGTAAGAGAAGCTGGCATGTTTTGGAGGATTCACAAATAATTCAATTTTGCCCAATGGGTTTAAAAATAAAAGATACCTCTAAGGGGTGAATCATGCTACTTAATGTTAAAACACAACTGGGAGTCCTACTTTGCATTAGAGAACATGAGTTATCAAGTCTGTTTTCAATGCTTTTGAATTCCTTAAAATTTTATTCTGTTCTAACTTAACTGTTGTGATGTTTGTATGCAACAATTTGAGAAAGTTTTCACCCTTTTCTCCATTGCATTGTGAAGTTTCAATAATGTGCTGTCAGAACCTTAACAAGGGACTGCCACAACAGCTGCTTTAAGCACAGGTAACAGAAGGTGTTTGGAGATGAAGAGCAAAGATTGTGTAAATTAATAAAAATAATTTTACTTCAGCTGTAATCAAGATAAAAAAAGTGCTGTTTGTCTAACATACATAGTTGTTTGGGTTTGTGTTTTGTTCTTCTCCTTAGTAATAAGGTGGGTAACAGTACTGACAGCATATGGCTTGATAATAGAGTCTGAAAGGTAAAAAAACCTCTCCTAAGGTTTTCTTCCCAGTACTCTTGAAAGTAGCAGCCATTTGGGGCAATCTTACCCATTTTTAAAGAAAAAATGCAGCTCAGAAAAAAGAAGCAATGTCTGGTAAGGACAATTTAGCAGGGAAATTATCTCATTTCATCCTCTAATTTGAGGTGGAATTTGAACAAAGAGCTCTTGAAGTGCTGTGATTCCTTCTGGCCCCTCAGCAAAGGAGCATGTCTGTTAATTTAACCAGCCATTCCTGCATTCCCAGCAAGTTGGAAAGATATTTCTCTCTTCCCTTCAGCCCTTTGGCTGGTCTAATTGAGGGCAGTGAACTACTTTGTTCTTCTTGTGAAAGACACTTTAAAAAATGGGTTCCACTTTGTACTTTTTTAAGGCTGTTCAGCTTTAAATGCTCTTCTCACAAGATGGTATTATTTCAGTTACTCCAACATATTCTTTACTTAGTGTGAGATCTTTAAACAAGGGAGAACTCTTATAAATTTCATCTGACTGATAGATACCTCTGCCATGTGAGTCAGATATTTTACTAGGTTTGATGGGCATATATATAAAAGACATTCTGAGGAAAAACACCCCAGACCTTATTATTATTTAGTGTTTACAATGCTCCAACCCTCATATCTCTCAAAGGATTATATCAATAAAGAAAAACCTGACAAATACATTAGCTTGTAGGAGATATTTCTTACCATAACCAGACACCACTGAAGATTGAAGTTATACATGTTTCTTGTAGGGTCAGGAAAGAAGTTGTGTCAGCTTTCTCCTTTGACAAACACTGACAACCCTTTGCTAATTTGAGGCAGGAATGGAAAATAAAATGTCATACAGGTATCCACAATGCATTTTGGGAAAGAAGAAGAGATGATTCAACTGACTGCAGTCAGATGTCAGAGATGTGATTGGCACTGTGCTGTTTTCAAACTAGTTCCAGCAGAAGACTTTTGGGTCTACAGGTCAGGTGTTGCAATTAGCGAGTATGACTACTGACACTGGATTCAAAACCCAATTTGGCAGTCTATCTGCTATATGAGAAGAGGTATGTGCCTGAGGAAAATGTTTAAAAAAATAGAAGGCAATCAAGGGAAAGACACGGAAAACATGAGTGTGTCTGAAATCCCACTTCTTTCTAGGCTTGGTACATCTGCCTTAGCTATTCAGGGACCAGAGGTCTTTCTATTTTTGACATTGTTAATTGCTAATTTACTGAGTTACTAGTTAGGGCAATATAAGCCATTAAGACTTCTTAATTAAGAATTAAGAATTCTGTATTCCATGATTAACTTGAGCAAACTATGCTGCAGGATAGAGTCTCCCCAGGGCAGTGGTCACAGCACCAAGCCTGACAGAATTCAAGAAGAATTTGGACATCACCCTCAGACACACGATGTGACTTTGGGGGATGATCCTGTGCAGGGCTAAGTGTTGGATCCTTGTGGGTCCCTTCCAACTCAGAATATTTATTCTGTAATTCTGTATACTATAATTCTGTATAATAATTCTGTATTCTGTATACTGTGGTGCTGTGAGTTAAGGTTTTTGCTCTGGAAAATACAAGAGAATCAACATATAAATTGTTTATTATTTCTGAAAAGTTTTAGATATAGATTTTAGTAATTTTTGACAAGTTTGCTCACTCCTTATAGGCAGAAGTTAATTCTGTTTTCTGGACTAAAAGTTTACAATAGTAACTGAATGTCTAGAGAAACAGCTGATTACACAGCTATTACTGAGTACATTTTATCAGCTCAAATACAGTAATAATAGAAATGAATCCATGATACCCATATCTCTGTATCACCAAGGACTGCTGCCCCAGGAAGCTTTGCCTGGTTGACAAAACAAGTACTAACAAGTCATTCAACCCCAAAAATGTCAGTGTAACTTCTCCTTGAGAGTACTAGTCATTCCTCTTGGCTTAGCACTTGTTATGGGTCTGTGAAGGGCCTGAGAGCTGCCCCCATGGCTCAAGGTGTGATAATAATTTTCCATGTATGTGTTTTGTTCAACAGGCACAATCCAAAGCAGCGTGAGGGCTGTATCACAGCATAATGGAGTAGTGGATGCTTTTATAGCATTTTGTCTAGGCAGTGTTTCAGGCTTAAAGGATGCAAGAGAGCAATGGCTGCTGCAAGGGTGCTGGACGACTGTGAGGACTTGAGGGAACTCAGCCTGGACTGAACCTGTGTATTGGAAACCTTGTGGAAGAGATTGCATATGAGGAATTAGCAGAATCTTGAGCAGACCATGTCTGCTCCACTGGGCCTTGTACTTAGGGCTTGAGAAACCCATATGTTATTAATGTAGTCTGTAATTTATCTGTGCTCATTAGCTGAAATAAGCAAAAGAGACAGTATCTGCTCTGTGCAGTGTCCTGTGAGAAAATCCATCTTGGCTCCATCCAAGGTTACATGAATTGAGGTTGCCTGGCATCTGAGTGCAGGTAGGATTTACTTGCTGTCTATCTATATGCCTTTTCTTATCCTGTCTCATTGAAGCAGTTAACTTATTAAGCTGTTTGTTGTTGGATCTTTCTTACTGAGATACAGAAAGAGCCCTGCATTCTCTCTCAGTCCCAGGGCAGAAGAGGTTTTCAATATGGAGCAGTTTTGGGATGAATTATCTGAAAGGCAGCTAGTTTGGTCCATTATGGCTAAAACTGTATGAAGTGTAGATAATCAGGGAGTGGGATCTTGGGATTATTCATGGGGCTAAGTTATTTAACACTACAAGTATACTCATTATTTAATACATAGCCATAACCTCTTTTAAAACAATTTTTAAATTCTAGGAGGAATTATGAGACCCAAGTGCAAGAGATGATTTTGGCACTACCTTTTCTCTGCTACAACAATGTATTTCACAGCATCAAACCCCCTCATTTTCCTTTCAGTACCTCTAGAAACTTTCACTTTATATGGGAAGATATTTTATAGACAAAATATACAGGAATAAAAACAGAAAGCGATTTATGTCATATTTAGTCCTGAGAAACTCATATACCTTTCTTATACAATTCAGATTAGCACCGGCTGGGATTAAGATTGATGTCTTTTTAAAAGCATTGTTTCTGACACATAAATACTAATTCCCGTGCAAGTGAAAATTCTCCAAAGATTTACAACATGGATTTAATGAAAAACAAAGGTGATTTCCACTTCTGCAAATCCTCCGTTTAGTTCTCATTTTCTGTGTCTTAAAAGAATTCTTCAAAAAAACCAATCTATTTGTCCACATGATAAAATTGCTCAATTGCACAGCTGAGACTGGGACTTATAGCAGGAATTACAGACAGAAGGTAACTCTCGACATCACTGCTTATTGGAGTGTGGGTGCTTAGAAACCAAGACAAAGTGTTTGAAATGTAGTCATTTCCATGGCTTGTTATTACACATTCTGAAATGGATGGTTCAAGTATCTTAACATTCAAAGTCTTCTATGAAAGGCAATTGATCATCACTAAATGTGAGCTAAGCAGAATTAGTTTATCTTGAGGGCTCCTCTGTAACATGGGTGTTATGACTCTACAGCTAATATGATAAATTTCTCCATTCACCTGGAAGAGGCAGAGAAGGTTATTTTTCCTAGTTGGTATTCAGAATTCTACAGGTAAAGAATAAACTATTAGTTAGATATACAGTTATGAAAAATCCTATTTACAGCACTACATCTGGCATCTTCTTGCCTTATTATCCCTCTGGAATAGTATATGTGGTAAGAAAATGTTAATCTCCCTTAAGACCTGTGACCTAGAAGACATTTGTAAGATTTTCCACTAAACTTCTCCACTTCCTGGACTTCTGATACTCTGGTACCATTGGCCAGCAGTAGCTATCATAAAAGTTAACTTGTTTTGTTGGTACGACTGATGATGCTTCCCTTTCTATTTGATGCATCATTGCATTTCAGAAAATGAAACAGGATTTTCAAAAAACCCAATAATTTTTAGTCTTTGTCAGAGATGAAACTTTGTCCTTCCTTATCACCCTGCCAAAGAACATGGTACTGCATTATGCATTATAAGCTTTTTGGCTGGCACAACAACATTTTGCTGGTACATCTTCTTGTCTCAGAGAAAGATTGCATCTAACATAAGCAGTCACTAAACCAGCTAATGGAACGTGTTGTTGTGATTACCCCAGGAGATCTCAACAAGCCAGCCAACATTAAGTGCTATCGTATTCTGACAAACTGAAGAGGGGAGTAGAGCATTTGAGGGTGAAGGGAAGTGACTTCCATAAATTTAGAACTTTGTAATTACTTTTGCAATTTAATTTCCAAATATGAGAATATCTGAGATAATTAGGGTTAAAATTAGCCAGCCTGAACTTTCTTCTGCAGTCTGAATGAATGAAGTAATAAAACAAATTGGAGCTGGTAATACAAGAGAAAAATTGCCAAAGCTTGCATAAAGCAAGAAGGGATAATTTACTTTTTCACAACTTATCATGACATTAGGATTTTTTTGTTAACAGTGCCCAAAAAGAATACAAATGGATTCTTAAAAACTTCTTGTAGAAGTGAGGCAGGGCTGATAATAGATATATTTACTCTTCTTGCATCATTATTTCAGTATGAGTAGTCCTTCAAAAGCTGCAGTCTGGATTGTGTTTTTTCTAAACGTGCTCATTGACAAATGTTGTCCCTGGCCTGAAGAGTTTCAAGACCACGGCTTTGATCTAGTGAATTCAACAAAATGGAGAAGAGGATGCCTGAAAATATTACAGCCGTGGCTGAGATACCAATGCATCTTGAGAACCCTGAATCATACTAGAAATATGTTGTTCTATTACAAATAAACAGTATCAGCTACCCCAGCTACTGTTGGCTTTAGTGTGCATTAAGTGGGTTTTACCATCTGTCAGCTTTTCCTAATTGCTATGATTTTACAATTCCCACTGTCCCTTTCTCTGCTCTCCTATGAAGACAGGCTGAGAGAGTTGGGGTTGTTCAGCTTGGAGAGGGGAAGGCTCTAGGGGACAGCTTAGAGCAGCCTTCCAGTACCTAAAGGAAGCCTACAAGAAAGGTGGAGAGAGACTTTTCACAAGAGTATGTAGTGATAGGACAAGGAGTTAAACTGACAGAGTGTAGGTTTAGATTGGATATTAGAAAGAAATTCTTTACTGTGAAAATGGTGAGGCAGGAATAGGTTGCCCAGAGAAGCTGTGGATGCCCCATCCCTGGAAGCTGGATTCCCCATCCCAAGGCTGCGTTGGATGGGACTTTGAGAACTGTGGTCCAGTGGAAGGTCTAATGGATGGTGTTCCCTGTCTATGGCAAGTGGTTTGGAACAAGATCGTCTTGAAGGTTCCTTTCAACTCAAACCATTCTATGATCCTTTCTGTATACAAACACGAGGACTTGAGTCTGACCAACTCCTCAGGACATTCTTTTCCAAGTTTCCTTCTGGGGCTCCACAAGCGTAACTGCTCTCATCCTTCCCATGTTTATTTTCTGCTTTATTCCACATTGTGGCTCTTTCATCAGTTTCATGTACATCTTCTGACAAAAGCTTTTAATTTTTCTATTTTGTCAAAAAGTCAGTTTCACCAAATAGAATTTGTTCATCATTAATATGTTTATTTTGAAAGCTCCAGATGCAGACATTTAGCACCGCATACACTTGAAATTTGCTCTATCCTTATATTCTCCAAATGAAAACTTTTGCTGCACTTTTGCTTCAATAACTGGGCTGAACTGACCACTTTGTCATGACTTTCAGTGGGTAAAATGTACCTTTCTGGTTTGAGTTTCTGTGAGTGAAATTTGCTTAACCCTGTCAAAGGTGTTATTTACATGTCAAGTGTGGCTCAGTAACCTCTCAGACCAGCAAATGAAATTGCTGAAGCTATTCCATTTATTTTATTTAAGGTTTTGCCTTCCTGATTCCTCTATAACTTAGTAAATTACCCCTTCATGCATGCAAATTTCATCCAAAAGCCAATACATGAGCTTCTCTCCACGCTTGCTCAGTCTTGGTCTGAAGCAAAATTATGCAACACCCGTATGACTAATCTGTTGTGAATAAAGCCCAGAATTATAATTTCTGCCTGTTCTCTGAAAGTGGACTTTTGAGGATACTCCTTGAATACTTTATGCCAAACATGACTGTTTGGATATTCATGCAATTAGAACAGGGGCCTTCAGTGCTTTTGGCAGCTCTGCTTAGAAGTCCAGCTGCATTTGGCTTACTTTAATGCTGTAACCTAATTTTCTCCTCTGTCTTTTAAAACCAGTGAAATGACTGACTGAGATAATTTAAATGTTCTATACATTTGTCAGTAATTACATGTATTTCTCCAATTAATTTACTTTTAAATCTCGCATTGATTACTGTCAATTTCATTTCTGACCTTAAACGATGACCTGTTTTCACTTTGAAGGTCAACATTTTAAATTCACCACCATTGGTAAATAGTGGAAGATAGCTGTGCTTGATGGAGTGATATTATAATGTATTGACAAAAGAAAGCGATTTTAAAACACTCTGGCACATTCCAGCAATAAGCCAGTAAAACAAAGAGAAACAAAAGAACTGTTGTTTGTGTGTAAGTTGTGAAGATCTCATGTGAAGAATCTGGCTGTTGTTTCAGTGAGAATTTTTTGCTGTAAGATTTTTTTTGGTGTCTCTTGCATACATGATTTTGCGTGAATTCTGTTCCACAACATTGGCATTAACAAGACTAATTTATAAAAGCTGTTTTCCTTAAGCTAGACTTCACCGAAATGCACAGCCCCAGACATTCCCACCTCTGCCCCGTGGGAGCAGCTGTGAGTTGCCTTTGCACATGTACTGTGGGATCACACTTCCTGGGAACATGTAGCTTGGCATTTCCACACACATCATGTTCAGAGATGCTTCCTTGGACCAGTCCCATGGTATGCTTGCAAGGAATCTGGAGCTTCTGGGAATTGCTGGACTTCCAAGACTAGTGCAGTAGGTTTGGTTATGGGTAGAGATCATGCTCTGCTGGATGGTTGTAGTGGAAACTTCTGACAAACAAAAATTCTCATGGAATACAATGATAGAAAATGAATGGGATCCACCTTAGAACACTGCTGTCAGCCTTACAGTATTGGATTTGGCTGTCTGCTGCTCTGGGATAAGCTCTCAAGGTCAATTTCATGGAGTTCTGCTACAAGTATACTTGGACATTTGATTCACAGTGACACCCTTATTCCCAGCATGCTACTTGCTGTTCTATTTAACCATGCACACTACTGTGAGATCCACTCAGAAAAATATAATTGTTCATTGTGGCACCTCCTTTCCACCCTCTCCACCTTAGATATGAAAAATTGATCTGCTTTCAGGTATTTGAGCAGAACTCTTTTAAAATGGCTGTGTGTCCATCTGAGGGTTACTGGAGGCCTTTTTTAATCATAATACAAGTTATTTTTATTTTTTTTTAATTCTGATTTTTGTTGCCTGTCTCTGCATGACTGTTTTGCCCCTTTTTTTCCCCTGAAACACACATCCTGTCATTTGGATAGGAAAGGGACAGGGAAAACCTTACATGCAAATTGGCCTTCACTTGTCTTTACACTGTCAATACATTTATTTGCGCTTCATTATTTTCTTCAATAATCTGGAAAAGGGATAAATAGTGAAGTGGCAATGTTTGTGATGATAAGTCATCCAGGGCAGACTGGGGCAGACAGAATTACAGGTTTATTTTATACCAATGAGCAACTGGGCAGGTGAAATGAAATTTACTGTGGCTAAATAGTAAAGTGACATGCATGGCAAACAAAATTTCAACTTCACTAGTACAGTAAGGTGTTCTGAGCTGACTGTCATCACTGAGAATGCAACCTGAATGATTTTTCTATTACAGTGTTGTCACTGGTCACTGGCAGTCAAAAAAGTATTTAAAGATTTAGGAATTATTTGAAAGGTACTAGAAAACCATCAAAAATAATTATGCCAATGAATAAGTCTGCCACGCTTTCATCATTGGAATAGTGCATGCAGTTCTTGTCCTTCATCTGTAAAAGAAATAAAATAAAACCATCCAGTGCAGAAGCATATTCTGTAGGACAGGTCCCACTGAACAGTTTCTACTCAAGGTACAGTTCTGACACATGTAAAATTACAGTCCCTTTATCTTCATGCAGTTTGAAACTTACCATTTCCATTGCATTTTTGCACTGCGAGTCTTCTACTTAAAAGTTGAAACTTTTAAAACTCCTTTAAAAAGAGAAAATGAAACATCTACTGAGTAAAAAGACATAAGCAAATGAGAATTCAAATTTCTAGTACAGAATATAGAAAATCGTTAAAGGGAGCAGGAATTAATACAATAAACTAAGGAAAAACACGGGAAAAAAGGGAAAAAAAGTTGTGTCAGAGCAGCTGTGCATTGACTCTTCCATAAATGATGTAGTTGTTCAGTTTCTGACCAAGGCAAGTGCTGAGAGCTGCCCTGCCTGGTCAGATGAACCAAGGGTAGGACGCTGCAAACAGGGAGATCACTCGAAGTACCAAGTGTTATATGTTATCCCTTAACACCTTTAGTGATGTCCCTGAGTAACCTCACATTTTTAGATACTGTGTTTTCTTTATTCCATTATTACTTCAATGCTTTGATGCACTGCAAAGACTGGATGTCACATTTGGAAAGGAGCTACCTGGGGAAGAGTTGGAGAATGCCCCGATCAGGTGATGATCAACATCTTTTTTTTTTCCTTTACTTCCTAGATTGTTTCATATCTGATATTGTTGTGAGGTACTGTCGTGTGACATAGGCAATCACTTTCTCACCATGTCTGTTTACCTGCATGTTTTTCCTCCATTATACCTTCACTTCAAACAGCTTTGCAGATAGAAGTAGTCTGCTCTATTAACCCCACAATCACAACTTTATTGCTACATGTTGACCTACCTTGCACAGGTGGTGTTTGAGACCTAGATCTGTACAGGGTAATATTTATGAATAGCACTCCCATTCCCACTTTGTGGTCACTCCTTCTCACACAAATATCAATAAAAACACAGGTGTCTGCATGAAGAATGAACCTGTGATCACACAGGACTCAGCTGTCATACTCCAAGCAACACTGATTATTTATGTACAGACTTGGTTTGCTGATACAATTTCTTGGCTATCTCAAAACAGTGCAAAAAAGAGAACTAGCAGTCTGATTTGAAACTCAAAATACAGCCTCATTATAGAAACCTTAATAACAATTTTTTCAAAACATGGATTTGGGTCCTTTTAATTGGATTGGAAATACACTTTCACTGTCTCCTAGGTAATTAAATGTAATTAACATGTGGTTGCAAATACCACTGCAGATAATAGAAATGCTGAGTTGGGAGTCTATGTGAAAACCTGACCAAGGAATACACTGTGGCAGCCTGGGGTAAGCTCTCACCTTTCTGCTTTATGCTGTGGCTTTTATCACTTACCACTGCAGTTTTAAGTTTGGCAAATCTATGTTAAAATTTTTAGAAGAGGTTTACCCACTTAGTGCTTTTAATCTGCCAAAATCTTTGGGGTCTTAAAGCATAGAGGACTTTAACCTCAACTTTGTTTTGAGGGAAAGAATGAGCAGGAAAATTATAAACTGCATAGAAAGAAGAGCATGACAAAATTTAGGTAAGGATGGGATATTATAAGTGCAGAAGTTACTCCTCTTCCACCAGAAGTGGTTGATATATGATGTTCACATATTATGTTCACACATGCAGCTGATCAGGTTGTAGAATTACTTTTTTCAAAGTCATACAAAAACAAGTATTAGAGTGGTGCAACTATCGATGCTTTTCTACATCATATTTTCAACATGTCATGGAATTTAAATAAATATCAGTGGATATGAATATCTTTCATAGTGAAATATAGAGGGAGTCTGTCCCTCTGTTTTAGGAAGACATTTTACATAATAATTTTTTTTTCAGAGAAATAATCTGTAAAGATTTATATTTTTTAGCTCTGTCAGAACTAGTGTGGGAATAGTCTTGTATATGCAAATTATAAAGGTGAACTTGTGTCTCTCTTTTTTCATGCACACAAATATACACAGGGCAATCATTCAAAGGTGCACTGGGAAGGTTTAGTCTGGACATTAGGACACATTTCTTTAGTAAGAGGATGGTCAAACACTGGAACAGCTTTCCTAGAGAGGTGGTCAGTGTTCCAAATTTGTCAATGTTTTGGAGGCATTAGGACAATGCCTTTAATCATGTGCTTAAACTTTTGGACAGCCCTGAAGTAGTCAGATAGCTGGACTAGGTGATCACTGTAGATCCCTGCACATTGAAATAGTCTATTCTATGTGCATATGTACACATACACGAAACCTAGAGCAGGCACAGCGGTGTCAAATTTATACCTATTTACTACTCAAACTGATTGCTGTTAATTAATAAGAAATTTAAAATATTAGGTCAGATGCCTTCCCCTTACTATCTTGCTTAAATGTTTTGCACCTGCTTACTTTACTTTCAGGTCGTTATAATAACATTAGTAGAATGTACACTTAAAAATGCAAGAAGAGCCTCAGGCACAGTTGCCTGTATTGTTTCTCTGCTGAGACCTCTGCACAGTCTGCTGGATTGCCATCCTCTCAGCCCAGCTCCATGTCCTGTAATTACTCCTGCTCCTCCCTTAATCACTTGGAATTTTCAGAACAGCCTAAAAAACAAAGGTGTCCGTTTTTGTGGACTGTTCCTAATGCCGGTGAATCTATTCTTAATGGAATAGTATAAAGATACAGATCCTCAAAACCACCTGCCTGGAAGTGAAGCATCGTGTTGCTGCCCTTTTACTGTTTGAACACATTCAGGGGACTTCTAGCCTTGCATGAAGGGTTAACCAGTACTTTTGTTCTATAAAATTTCATGAAACACATGAAATGGTGCAGTCTGGTGGAAAGAAAACAGGGGAAATAGTACAGGTAAGTGCATTTCTCACATTTGTCTTGATAATTTGGACAAGTTCATTTCAGTTTTTTGGTCTGAAGGAGACACTTGAATAAAGCTTTTACACGAATCACTGAGATGAAAATGGTACATGAAATTTAGGATAATCCATCTTCATAGACAAAAGTTTCCACCCTCATTTCAGCCAGCATGAGAAGGTAGATGAACACTCTTTAACAGCTTGAGAGTAGAGTCAGCTGCTTTCCTCTTGTTACTCCCTGAGTGCTCTTGAAAGAAGCTTTTGCAGCCTTAAACAATCCCTTGAGTAATATCACAAAGTTTGTTTGTCTGGGTGAACTGAGGGAGTAGCAGGCAGCAGTAGGGTGAGTGAGGATGTTGGAGGAGAACGTGGAAGGGCGAGTCATAAACACTTCTGCAGCATTTGTCTATGTACCTCTGCAAAGCAAATATTGTTTGTGAAACACTTGAACAAAGTACCATAAAAGCCATAAAAACAGAGCACACAAACCTCAAGTGTTTTGAATTTGAAATGGTCTCCATTATGATAGGTAATATGAATTTTCATTGACTGCAGAAAAGGATTCACATTTTTAAAGACATTTTTCTTTCATTAAAATATTTATTCCTTGTGCAATAAAACATGGATGGAGACAGTTAATCACAGCTTCTCGATTCTGCTTTTAACTACTTTGTTTATAACAACGTTGTTTATAACAATACTTCTGGGTATCTGAGTATGTCCTATTTGGTTACCATCATCAAGTCACAAAGTCCTTATAGGCAGAGGACATGGTTCCAGCCACTTGTGTTGCCTTGCTGTTGTTCTGCTGACAACAAACAAATGATTCCTTATTTATACCAACATGAAGCAAATTAGTCTCTGCCCAAAAGCTGTGAATCCTCACTGTGATCACAAAGCACATGAAAAATTGACAGCTTTGAAAGTGAAGAAATGGACTGTTCAATGAGAAAAAATATATTTTTAAGCATTCTATAAAAATTATGATTTTGAAATAATATCATATGAGAAGTCAGAAATTCAAATAATATCACTAATTGTTCTGCCTTCAATCTCTTCTTCCAGCATACCCGTACTTTGCTCACATATTCCATTTTTCACCCAGTGGTGTCAATAAAAGACCAAAAGTTGACAGCCTGGGTCAGATCACTCAGTTCTGCCTCCGGCAGTTGTCAGAAATTGTCAGAAAGGAATATGTCACAAGGTCCCACTAAAACCCAAGTATTTCCATCTGTCAAATCAGGAGCTGTGACTAGGCCAAAAGAAGCTTTTCCACCCATTTGATTTCTGTGGCCCAGCATTTGCCAAGCACTCAAACACAATCCATGCCCTGTGCTTGTGACATCTGGGAAATCTCCCAGCCAAAAACTGTGTCCAGATCTGTTTAATTTTCAAGATCAGATGAATTCTGTTTGTCATTAAATGAACATGTGGACAATTTATTTACTGTTACAAATAAAGAAGAATAATATTTCTGACTCCTGTCAACATGTGTCAATGCACTAATTAGAATGTGCTTTTCCAGTGAGTTTTGATGTTTTGTTCTAGGAATACAAAAAAAATCTGTGGTTATAAAGCATCCTTCCTTTGTTAATGTGACTCTGGAGGAGCTTTTTGCACTGTTGCTCTTCCTTCACCGAGTTAAATATTCCCCACTTTTTCTATCCATTTATATATTATTTTACATCTAAACTTTTAACCTTGGTTTCATTCCTTGAATTTATGTTATATTAGCTTCAGTGAAAAGAGAACAAAGACTCAGTAAGGGCACTTGGACAGCAATTCTTGTGTTTTATTACCGTGATATTACCTGTGTTAGAAGGATTAGGAAACAGAACAAGCTCCTTACCCTACTGGTAACATGTGCCCCAGGCTGGGAATGTCTGCTCAAGGGAATTTAGGAATTCCATCATCATTAAAATCCATAGAGACATAGTCTCAACTGGCTTTGGGATTAGGCCATCCATGTAGCACGCTGATGATAAGAAATTTTTGTAAGCCTATATTAGTTTTACAAAATATTCAATAAATATATTTTCACTTTACTTATTTTGAAGCATTACCAAAGGATTACATAAAACAGGAAGAAAAAATGAAATAAAATTAAATATTTTCACCATTACCCATTGACTTGTTTCTTAATTTTGTTAACAATCTGATTTTTTGCTTTCCAAATCCTACTTTCCAACTAATTTATTTTGACATATAGTGAGCATGGATTGCCAGATGTTCATTGCCACTGACAATTTTACTATTTAGTATTATACATCAGCCACTATGTAAACCTCCTTTAGGAAGAACTTTCCTGAATTAAAAACTAATTACTTTCAGTATTTTCTCTTGCCTATAAATCTTGCTCTATTTCTTTATATTTATTTATCTTATTTCGTGTTGTCTTCATAGGATGTGATTTCTTCATGCCTTTAAATTAATTATGACTTCACAACCAAAATATTGTTTTCTTGGGCATTTGGCTTTCTGCTTTATATTCTTTCTTGCAAGTACCCAAATTTGGTTTTGTTTCATCTGTAATCAGGCACATCAAAGTTGTTTCCCTCTAATTGGAAGAACTGCTATTTGAGTTTTGTGATCAGATATTTGGATGCACTTAAGGATAAATGAAATAAATTTCCGGGGAAGCAATGGAGAAAACAAAAGATATTATGGAGTAAAAACACAGGAAACGAGTGGCAGAAATATCATGTAAGAGTACAAGGATGAATTGTTTGTATTCGTGAGTTAAAAGAATTCAAACTATATACCTTTACTAAAGTGAATTTTGAATGGAAATTGATGTGGCTCTACAGGCAACAGTCTTTTTAAATGGAAATCACTGGAGTAGGAAATATGCTGCATATCTGCTTTTATTATTAAATGTTTTGAACAAAACCCCAAAGAGCCTGATCATTTAAGATTACTGATACATAAGACAGCACTTATATCAAGCTCAAAAGATGGTTGTTCAGTGACAGGCAAGAAAATAAAACCAAGACCCAAAGTATAAATCCTGTTTTCTCTTAAATTAAGTTAATAATTTTACCCTTGAACTGGAATAAATTTATTTTCAAACTTGGAACATGTTTTGCACTTGCCAAGAGAATGATCAAGAAATACAGCCTTTGGTTGATTAAGGCTAAGTTCAAGTCACATTTGTACAGAAAACAATTATGAAAAGAACTGAGCATAGAAAGAAAGAAATCCCTTGGTCAGGCTGTAATTCCAGTTCATGATGATTATTACAATAATGACTCAGTATTTGTAAGCCCACAGGCCCCTGCATTCAACATGCACTGAGGAAGACAGGTAACACTTTTGAAGGTGTTAAATAACCTTTCATTAGATTGAACTAATGTCTTCTGCACAAAGCACAGAGCACTAGCTTATTTCTGTGCAATAAGGAGCTATATCTAAACACAGTAGATAAACTGCCATGCAGATGGTGTCACCACTTGTCAAGAATTGTCTCTGTCTTCTTCACATCAAAAAGGAGCAAGCTACTAACTTCAGGCTTTTGAGCCTTATTTGCCTTTAAACAAAAACAAACCATTGTAAAGTGATGGGAATAATCAGCTCTAGAAAGTATGAGGTGTTGGAAACCAGAAAACAATCAACAAAAAAAAACCACAAAAAAAACCCTCCAAAAAAACAAGAGAGGTGAGTTACAGAAGATTGTCTAAACACTTCCTAGGACAGAGGATAGACTTGAATCAAGCAGACTTTTTCCTAGCTGTGCTATGACTGTCACATTTTCCTTCTGGACTAGAAGTGTCAGTCCTCTCGGTACCACAGGCTCCCCAAAGATGACTCAAAATATCTGTGAGAGCAAATTCTGAGAAAAACATGAAGGTCTTGTTTGTCAGTGTTCAGTACTATTTGCTGTTTGACTGCGTGGATGTGATTAGGTACTGGGAGAGGGGAAACCATGTTCTATGAAGCAAAGTCAGCACTGCAGATTTCAGCTTTGGAGAATGCCTGAGCTGCCACATAGGTCCATTAAGATGTTTGAGGGATGAGTGAAGCACGTGGCATACAGGAAAAGACTGAGAGAAAAGAGTTTGTTCAGCCTAAAGGAGAGAAGCCTGAGGAGAGATATTAATGTTGTCTGCAACTATGTAGAAATGATAGAGCCAGCCTCTTCTCAGAGTGGCACAGTCATAGGATGAGATGCAACAGAGAGAGGTTGTATTACTAGAAAGTCCCCTTAGTCACTAAGAAACATATTCACTATGAATGTGGTCAAGCACTAGAGAAGGTGACCCAAAGAGTCAGTGAGATCTCCATCCCTGAAGATATACAAGACTTGGTGGTATGTGGCCCTGGACAACCAGCTCTAACAGGCCCTACTTTGAGCAAGAGGATGGAAAGGGAGGCCTCGGGGTCTCTTGCAACCCACACAACTTGATGAGTCTTCCTTTGTCTGTTTCTGTGCATGCACAGCTGGCCACTACACTGTAACAAAAACTACCAGCCTAGCTGCCATATTCCCCTTCCCGTCCCTGTGGGATTGTGTTAATACCATGAGTGTCCACAGCATTTTGAGAATACTGATAATGCGCAGGACACTACAGAATTACTCATGCCATCTGTTTTTCTATTGTTAATGATTAAAAATAAAACTCTGAACATTATTATGTTGGCAGACTGAAAAACACAAATCGGTATTTTGCATTCCCTCACTTCAGTAATTATCAAGTATCCAAAAAATAAGTGGGAAAGGAGAAAAGGGGAGATAAAGCCTATCTTGCATCACACTAAATGGTAATTTAAAAGCAGTTTCCACAAAGCTTATCTCATTCCCAGTTATTCTAACCAAATCCTGCAGTTCTCAGCCCAACTTTGTCCTTTAAAAAACTAGCAATTGGTCTTCTCAGGAATCCCCCCGAAAGATATAGGGAATAAAAGGTCAGTCATGGCAACTGAAGAATGGTGTGTTCCCCCTGTAGATGATGTTTTTCAGGAGTGAGGAGCGGTTAGGTCACTGCCATGCCAGCCAGCTTCTCCACCCTTTCAAAAGAGATTGCTGCCTGTGCAGCTGAGGGGATGGAGCAGGATGGAGTGGGAGACTACCCCTATGCCTCCAGTGCATGGTTTGCTTGTGCTGTTGGAGCACATGGTGCGGGACAGGCAACCATGGCAGGCACCAGCAGTACTTTTGCTTCCACATGCCAAAGGCTTCAACTCTTCTCTGTTAGCACTCTGTGAAGTTTTGCCTGGTTAAGTACAGGCAAAAAGGGAGTTTGCTGGTAATCCTGTATATCTTCAATAGCAAAGACATCTTTCTGAGTTTCTGACAGAGCTAGTTTGCTCAAGGCTCAGGCCTCCACGTGTTCAGTGTTTCCAGTTTGTCTATTCTACCTGATTGCTTTTTAGTTCTAAAACCTTTCATCCAGCATTGCTTTGTATCCTTCCCTTTGCCCTCCAGTCTCTGGAGTCTCAGTAGATTCGTCATGTAGGAACCCAATTTATGGTGAAATTTCCTAGATTCATGTAACATATGCCAAGAGCAGACATTTACAAACAAACACCTTGGAAGAGTAGGTCATCCATACTAGTGGAATCCTTTCAAGACTTGCCTCCAGCTGCTGGAAACCTGCCTGCTTCAGGGACAATTACATTTCCTGCTTTCTGTCCAAAGATATAGCACGCGTCGTCTCCTATCTTGGGGTAAAGAGTCTTCATCCTGCATAAGGTACAACTTGTCATGTTAATCCTAATCTTGGTAAATCTCTGGTAATTCTTTTGGTATATCCAGGCCTTTGCTCTTTATATAGACAATATATACAACCCATATACCTTTAAACCAAATGCATATGGCAGAGCTCCCACTCTTAGAGTATCTCCTTCCCTCCCTTCTCTTCTCTGCTTTTTGCTTGTGAGCAGCCACTGTTTCCCACACTGTTTCAGCCCTGCCTGATCCCACTTCTTCATCATCCCAGTGCCCTGGTTGAGCGAACTGGCAACCTTAAACCCTTTCCAGACTGAGAGCAACTGGCCCATGCATTGCTTTGCTGTATCAAGTATCTGGGTGGTCACCCAACAGATGACATTAACTGCATCACAAATAAAAGGGACATAAATTATACCTGGATTAATAATTAATCCATCTGTTTCCAATTGAAAAGAAGTTTATTCAAAATGGATGTTAGGAATCCAGGATTGTTCTCTACCATTACAAAAATTAAAGATGTTGACCCTGATTCACAGGGACAAGTTAAGAACATGAAGATCTCTTGTGGTCAGGAAAATTTGGACTTTATTGTGAAATTGATTTGCAGTAGTTCTCAGTGAAATAAATCTGGCCTCTCTGTGTCTTTACATGTTACGTTGTGGTATAAAATGGTTCGAAATTGGGATTTGTTTTCCCTGATTTGTGTTTGCTGCTCAAGTGCTTACTGCAACAGGAATGTATCCATAACAAGAAGTATGGCCCTGTTTCAGGCCTTTTAATGTGAGGCCACACAGAGTCTAAAATCAGGGTAATTGATTTCTTTATGCTAGATTTTCTCCATTCAGTCTGGCATTAACAAGACTGGCTCAACATTAGTGAATATACTCTGGATTTTTTTTATTATTAAAATTTTATTATTATTATTCTTTACCTATCTCCTAAAACCCACTTTTCAGAGCAGAAGACAAAAGTTTGTGTAGACAAGCTATTATACAAAAAGAATAGGGTGAAGGGAAAGAAATTGTCTTTGACAAATTAATTAAAATGTACTAACTAATTATGAATAAAATGTACTTTAATGGGAGCTTAGACATTCTCTGTCTGGAAGTGTCACTTAATGAAATGTAAATTCCAGTTAAATAAACCTTTTATGAACAATTAGCAATTACATTTTCTGTTTCCCTGAGCAGAATAATGTATGCCTGCAATATTCATGTGATTAGTCCAAGCATGGGCCATGTTTGAGATACATATATCCCTCTTAGTACTATCAATTAAAATGTGACTGTAACTCTTCAGCATATTGGCATTTTGATTCTAAAAACTGGGATGGCCATAAGGCCTTTGAAAGAAACTGGAACTAATATGAAAGTGCTGCACATTAATTCAAAGGTAAGGTTAGGTTTATATATATGACTAAACACAAGGTGCTTGAAGTAACATCACAACCCTGTCTTCAAAACAGGTTAAAATTTAAGTTTGAAAACCTCCCCCCCCGTTATCCTTCCCTCCTTTTCTTAAACTTTTACATTACAAAGTATACATATCCCTGTTAACAAATTGTGATGCTGTTTTAACTCACCAAGAGCTTTGAGATCATGCTTTCAAATGTGGTTTGGTAGCATTTAGGTAGAAATTTACAATCATTTGTTTCATTCATCTGCATAAAGAACAATATAATTTCAAACACAAAGAGACCAAAAAATGCTGAAGCAAGTTCATCTGATTTTGCTAAAAAAAACCCCGAAAAACAAGACCGAAACCCCAAACCCTTCAATAACCTTGAAAAGTATCAGTTTAAATACACCAGAGGTGTAAAAGAGCTTGGAATTTATTCCACTAATATACTTTCATGTATTTTTCCTGTGATTATATCCATTTTATTTCACAGATGTCTGAAATGAAGACTCATTCATTGCCTGCAGCAGGTTTTAGATTAAGCAATTGTATGCAGATTTTCAGTAATGACCATCAAGGAAAACCCAGGGGTGTGTATAGGTGTACCAGGAAGTATTTCTGCCAGCATGGCTTCACAAGGCCTTGTTCTTTTTAAATAGAATCCATGTGAAAGAAAGAAAGACATGAGAGTTGTGTTGGAGACAGTCTTTGCAGAAAATCAGTGACCTCTGTCACCATGAAATGAACCAGGTTATATTTGCTCTAAGAGAAGGAATATTCCTACATCTCAGAAGTCACTAAAAGTACTTGTTCTTCTTAGTTTTATATGGCTGGAGACTGTAGCTGTTATAGGCAGCAAACCATCAAACTGTACAATATTGCTGAGGACTTTCAGCCTTGAAAAGGAAATACTCTGGTGATAGAAAATTTACCAACTAGTTCATCCTATCGATCATTATTGCCTTTTCTCTTAAGGTGAAGTATATGAGCCAACAGATGTTGATATGAAAAGTAAATTGAAGACATACTTGTCAACTGAATCAAATACTTACATATTTTCCTAAAATGTACTCTCTGTATTCCTATTTATTAATGTATTCTTCTCCAGTGCTTTCCTACATTATCAAAATCTTTCTTGAACTGGTGGTGTTTCAGTAGCAATTACCAGAGTAATAAATACAGAAATACAGAAACTCCAACAATGTACTTTATTGTTTAAGCACTGGAAGACTGCATTAATCCTTTTTCCCAGCTGAGTATCAGTCATCACTCGAAGGTTCATTTCAGGATACACCTGCAGCTCAGGTTTTCTGTTGTGCAAGTGTGGTCATGTCCTTCTGACTTTATGCCTCCAATGTTGTTCTACTGATCAAGCCATCATTTTGTACTTATTATAATGCCTTACAAAATTCTAGGGGTATTCCATCAGATTTATTTGTACATACTGAAGTTATAAAATACTTATTTTTCTGGATGCTTGTTTTGTTTGTTTTTTATTACCAGACTAACATGCTCTTTGTGTGATTCAGATCAGTGTCAGATCGACAAGCCTGGAACTGACTGTGTTTTTCAGTTTACTTGTTTTAAATTTCAAAACAATTTGATCTTACAAATTTTTGTGGAACATTTTAAGTCAACAAAAATTACTTAGATATCTCTTAAACATCTTTAAAGCTCCTTTTAAAGCAGATTGTTTGTATCTACTATTTAAAAATGTCTAACATTTATTGTTTTGTTTTAATATAAGGTTTGATTAGTATTATTATCATCAGAGGAGAGGAATTACTGGTCTATATTGCATCAAATAACAACTAGAAATGTTCAGCAAATATTTCTGCTTATTCTGGATTACTATTGGCAATTCTACCATACTCCTAATAATTGGATAAAAGCATTGTAGGAAACCTTCCCATCATCAATTCTTGTTTTACTAGATAATAGAAGTCTCTGTTATCAGGTTTCTCTTCAGAGGGTTTTTCTGACACAGTAATTAAGCCATTACTCAAGAGTTTCAAGGTAATCAAGGGAGCTCTTTAAAAGTTTGTGCACAAAGTCCTAGTAGAGCAGCTCATAATGCTTTTATTCTGCAATCAAGCTGCAGAAGCTGTACTTGCTGATGCTTCTCACATTCAACTAAAACATTGAGGTATGGTTTAGCCTAATCCTTCTTCAATTGCCTTTTGCTCTAAGTGGAATTAGTTACTGCTGCAGATCTGATCTGCACTAACTGTTTTAACCCTCAATCTTCTTTAGGTCACTTCCTCCACATTCATCCTTGACAGATATTTCAACCAGAGGAAGACAGCCCTGTGGAAAGCCTGAGCTGAAGGTAAAATATCTATAGAAAATCAAATAGCAAAATAGAGGAAGGAAAGTGCACATGAGGAAAAGTACGAATGCTTCAGGAAGTAGTTGGCAGGAATAGCCAGGAAAATTGCATAATTCCTCTTTGAGAAGGAGGCTGAAAGAAATATAGCAGGGGAGCATGTTGTCCTGGAGTAAGAGAAATAAAAATGAAATAAAAATGCTAAAAGAAATAACAGGTGATGAGAGAAGGAACAATACCTGATATTTCATAGAACAACTTTCAGCCTCTCCATTTCTGATGAAACAATTTTATGTGAACATTGATTATTTTACATTTCACATAAAACTGTTCAAGAAAAGAGAAACTTGTGGATAATTAATGTATACATCCCAAGTGACAGCACAGATCAATTGAAAGTACCAAAGAACATATGATTGAACTTGGTCTTCTACTTCCTGTCTTCAAATCCCCCTAAAGTAGTGAAACTTTGAAGTCCAAATCACAAAAGATACCAGCCTTCTTGAATTTTTGCTTAATACAAATGTTACTTAAGAAATAAACTAAAGAAAATCAAACCACACCACCACGACAATAAACAACAAAAAACAAGCATCAAACAAACAAGAGAAAACTCCTGACTTTAGAAAAAACTTTTTTCCATGAAGATTTTAGTAGAATACCTCTGCACTCCAGTAACGTCTTAACTGTAAATCATATAAACCTCACTGGGACCAGCACAAGCAATATGTAAGCATGTCAGCTACAGCCAAACTGCTTGGGGTAAGCTCACTTTGACTCATGAAGATAGTCAAATTAAGTATACAGAAATCACCTTTATTGAACACCTTTGTTCCACAAAGAGTATGCATGAAAGTATAAAGGAAAAAAGTAGTCCTGAATTTTTTTCTTGGTGTTATTTAGACAGATATGTTTAAAACTTCATGAAATACTTCTGAATCAGGCATCATGCAAGATGCCTGCATCCATGGAAGGGTTGTGCTACAGATCTGTAACTTGGGTTGTAAGGTTAGATGCACGAACAGCACAGGGAATTGACATCAGGTTCATTATCTGAATGGAAATCTTGGGATTACCCAAGATGGAAATCTTGTGTTTGACAATACAATACAGCCCAGCCTGTGTACCCAGGCTCTCTCATCACACCAAGGTTTCTGTTTGCCTCCTCCTGCCCTTCCAAACTCCACATAAGTAAGAAGACCAGGTCTCTCAAGTACCTTGCATTTCTAGGTCATAGAAACTGGAAAACATCTGTGATGGAAGTAAGAGTAATGCAAAGGGCTTGCTCTGATGTAGCTTGATCTATGTTTGAGCTTCAGCTCCAAATATTATCCCTGCATGTGGTGAGGTGGAGATATGCTGGGAGAACAATGAGCAAGACTGCTCATCTCAGCAGTCTGGACCAGGTTTTTATCCTCCCCTTTGTTTAGAGGTGCTAATGGATAACATTGTATGTAAATCAGTTCGTGGTGGGATACCATGGCATGGAGAGAGCAGACAAATGAGGTGGGCTGTGTACTACCTATGTGGAAGCTGTGGGAAGTTGCAGAAGTTGTGACTGGCAACTCTGGTGACATGAGACAGCCAAAAAGAGAGGTGAGGATGGAATCTTTCATCTTGGGTGTTTTCCAGGAATAGCATTTAGGGACCTACTGAGCGGGAGCCATTGTGCCAGACTGAAGAGAAACTCATAGGGCACCTTCCTCTAATAACCATAGTGTACAGCAATTTAATCTGCAAAAGTCTGCCCACTTTGTCTGCAGGGTCTGACTGATACCCAAGCTCTCTGCATCTTTATTGCTACATCTTTATGAGAAAGTCATGTTTGCATGAAAAATATACAAAATTTTCATTATTCAGTCTTCTTCTTCTGTCAGGCTGACGAAGAAATTAAATGTTCATCATTTAATCTGTATAGTATAATGACTGCAGGCTTCTTCATCTCTGTGCAATTGTAACAGGAAATGATACAGCTTCCACTATCCTTCTGTAGTCTTTTGGCACGTAAAATATCTTGTTATAATGATGAAGAAAAGTACAAAGATTTCCTGTATTTTTGTGTTTCTCTACTTATATTTACTTATTCTCAGAGACAGAGGATCATAGAATCATAGAATGGTTTGGGTTGGAAGGGTACATTTAAGGTCACCCAGTTCCAATCCACCCCTGCCATGGGCAGGGAAATGTTCAACTAGACCAGGTTGCTCAGAGCCCCATCCAGCCTGGCCTTGAATACCTCCAGTGGTGGAGCATCCACAGGTTCCCTGGGCAACCTGTTTCAATGCCTCACCCCTCTCACAGTACAGAATTTTTTACTAATATCTACTCTAAACCTACTCTTTTTCAACTTGATCCCATTCCCCCTTGGCCTGTCATTACGTGCTGTTGTAAATTGTTTTGCCTCATCTTTTCTGTAAGATCCCTTCAGGTACTGGAAGACCATGCTTAGTCAACCCAAAGTTTTCTCTTTTCCAGGCTAAATAATCCAAATAATCAGATTTTCCGCACAGGAGAGGTGTTCCGTTCCTCCTGTGAACTTGGTGGTCCTCTTCTGGATTTAGTCCAGCAGGTCAGTGTCCTTCCTGTGTTGGGGGCCCCAGAGCTGGGTGGGATGGATGCAGTGTGGGTGGATGCAGTGTTCCAGGTTGGGCCTCCCCAGAGCGAAGGGGTGGAGTCACCTCCCTGGACCTGCTGATCGTGATTCTTTTGATGCAGCCCAGAACACAGTTGCCTTTCTGGGCTGCAAGCGCACACTGCTGGCTCATGTCCAGTCCCTCATCCACCAGCACCCCCAAGTCCTTCTTGGCAGTGCTGCTCTCGCTCTGTTCATCTTCCAGCCTGTGTTGATACCAGGGGTTGCCCTGGCCCAGGTGCAGCTGCACTTGTTCTTATTAAACCTCATGATATTCCCACCGTCCCACTTCCCAGACTTGTCCAGGTCTCCCTGGATGGCATCCTGTCCTTCTGGTGTGAGAACAGCACCACTCAGCTTGGGGTCATAAAGAAGTTGTCAGAAGTGGGATTCGAACCCATGCCTCCAGGGGAGACTGCAACCTGAACTCAGCGCCTTAGACCGCTCGGCCATCCTGACCTGCCTGGAGAGATGGAAATTTCTGTTTGAAGCCTGTATAGATGATTTGTAATGGGTTTCAAAAGTAAATTCAGGTTATTAGCCTCCAATGCACCATAAAAGTTTCTGCAGGCAGTAAGAGGATAGTGTAAATACTGCTGTTGTTTTCCATTTTTTTTTTCCTTGTATACAATTCTTGTATGTGTTGGTATTATTTGAAATTGCTTATGAGAACAGTTGAATCTCTCCTGCTACTAAGATTAGGCTTGTATGTTTGAAATCACCATTTGTAAGAAATGACATTAAATAGAGAAAAGAAAACATGACTCCGAGAACGCATGTCAACATAGGAGCTTTTAAGACACTGATAGGCATTTTTTTCTTTATAATAGTGTTACTTAGCAGGCATAGCAAAAAAACCCAAAATATTTTACCTACTGACTTCTTCTGTATGACACGAACAGACGAAAAGTTAAATAAAATACTAAGTAAACATGATATATTCTTTCCTGGCTTCTCCAGGTTAAATCCTTCATTAATTTACTGTCTGGAGCAGATTCTTGCCAAGAGTACATAGGATAATGAAGAATTTGCATTAGTGTGTACTCCTGCTATGCCTGACTTTCTCTATTTGCTTTTAAATAAGCAAGTGAAGTCACTGCTCAGGTTTAGGAAGAGCCAAACAGGTAAGTCAGTCCCACTGTTGTTGATACAGCTGTAGTTATTAGCTTCAAACAAGGTGATGGTGTGTTAAAAGAGCTTGACCGTCAGATGCCGTAAAAGCTACAATTTTTCCAATTTCCAACATCCTACCGTATCATTCCTGGCACTACTTTATTCCAATGCTGGCATAGCTTCCTTCCTCAATTTGGCTTGTGCAATGCGAAAGAGATAAATTATCCCTTGAGCCCAAGACAGGGTTTTTATTTCTCCTGTTTTGCTCACTGGTCCTCAGACAAGATGTACAATGGGAACCAGAACAGACTCTGTTCCAACATTGCATGGGGTTGTGAGAACTGATGGTGCCTTCCCAGGTCATCTAGCAGCCACTGAACACAGCCAAGATTCTGGAGCCTGTCATGGACCAAACACAGAGCTGGGAAGGGGAGTAGTAAATTATTCCTCAGTGTATTTTGGGGACAAAAAATAAATGTTTCTGGAGAGAGGAGGTGTGCTTTGGTGTTTGAAAGCAACCCAAACAACAAGCTTGATTTTAAATACACTGCTAGGGACCGGAAGAGATAGTGCAGAGGCTGGTGTGCACAGCCGCAGGCTTCAGTCGTAGGCCGGTCTCTTGAAGAGAAAAAAAAAATCTACTTAGTCTGTTTAAGAGACTACAAATTAGATGTTAGAGAAAATTCACCAGTATTTTCATCAAATGATGTTATTACATATTTACCCATCTAAAGCATGACTTTTCTCTGCCACTGGCAATCAATTTGTGTCTAAGAGAAAGCTATTTCCTCAACTAAATGCTACATCCCAACTTCAAATATTATTCCAAAGGAAAGACATATGCAGATGCTTCCCTTTGGGTGTAGAGCACTAATAGGGGATTGAAAATTTATGATTTGTCATGTCTGATAAACAGGATCAAATAGGTACTTTTAACAGAAGGATTAAGTGTTAAATCATCATTGCTTGAGTCTATACGGAGGCTCAAATGCCATTCATAACAGAGATATACTTGGCTGAACTGGAGTCTACAACATATGTTTTAACTTCAAACAATATTTAAATTAAAAATGGCATATGTGAAGGGTTTTTTTTACCTATGGCCTTGATCTACAGTCTTCATAGTTTTCCAGCTTTAGTTAAATATCTGTGGGAAGTTGCTCACTAACAGCCCAGTTTGAAACTGGTTTTGCCATTCTTAGGATAGGTTTAGAAAGTGACAGACAAAAATTCATGACCTTTCTCAGGGAATCAGAATAAACAATCAAAATTGATCTCTCAGTGGCTTTAAAATCTGACCACTTACTTGAAGAACCCCTTAATACATATTTATTAATATTTTCTTTTCTGCAGGCCAGTACCTTGTTTAGCCAGTTATTTTTATTCCATCAAAGCATTTTTTCTTGTTCAATTTAAATGAAAACCTGCTGCAGCTATGCTATAGAAGAAACTGTCTATAAAACTAACAGAGGAATAATTATTGTGGAACAATGGGATTTAAAATTGCTGCGAATTTTAAATAATAAAATATTAACACTGACGTATAAAAACTTTACAAAAGCAGTGCATACGCAACATGTCCAGATGTGAGTGCATAATGAGTACTAAAGGGTGATACTAAAATACAGGTTAGGAAAGAATATAACCAAAGAAAAATCTATGCCTAAAGTTTAGGAAAATGATGTAATTTACATTTCAATGTTTCTCACGCTAATGACAAAGCTTTATTATGAATTTATAGATGACAACTTTTGTGTGGGTTTTGGCACAACTGAGTTCCCCTCCTGGTTATCCCCAGGATATTGTGTGGAACTAGGATTTGTCAGGAAGCTGGTGTTCTACATCTCAACAGGGTAAGAAACTTTGACTCAGTGTCAGCTACTCAGGCACTGAAATGATATTTTCTTCTGGGCTGTTTTTCAGACTGAAACAAAACCTAGTGCTGAGTTTCACAATGAGTGCACAACATGGAAAAGTGAATTTCTCATCAAGATCCCAAATCTCTGTGAGGCAAATTAAAAATCAGGAAAGACTGACAGTCAAAACTTAAAAGAATAGGAAAAAATGGAAATCTTGAATTGAAAAAACACTTCTTAACACTTCTGTAAAATATTAATCATAAATCTTTTGTTTTCATCCCTCTTCTATCAGGTAAAAAATCAGATTAGGAAACCAAACTAAACAGTAATAAAATATGCAACAACCCTACCACAATACTGTTTTCCAGATACCAAAATAAAATTTAATCCGCATCAGTTTTCATGCCTCTTTCTCTGACCTGTTTAACATATTGATATGTCAGTGATGGCTGGAATGTGTTGGTCACTATAGAGAGAGAATAAAGAAATATTTTATTTATTCCCACGACTTGAAAAATTGTTTACCTATGCTGAATAAAAATATCTTGATTCAATATTAATCTGACTGTCATTTTCTCCCTCAAAGGGAACATATTGCATTTTTCATGAGTTTATCTCAGGTTACCAAGGTGACATTTACTTTCTCACCTCATCATTCCCCAGTTGATTACCTTTCTGTCTGATAACAACATCCTGATTCCTTCACAGTTCTATTCCTTTTGGCTACTACTCTTTTCCCATTTGGTATTACTGGCTGTTGTGTTTCCATGGAGTCAGGAAAGCAAAAAGCATTTTGTGGGAAGGGTATGAGATTTCACTTCAGTCTGTCTCACTCCCTTACTTTTGTTTTCCTGTCCATGGATGGGCTTTTACTGGGGAAGCCTCCAGGAAAGGGAGGTCAACAACCAACTTCTCTCCTGCTAGAGTTTCTTTTTTATTCTTGCAGACATTAACAGTCATCTGCAGAGTACCAGTGCCTGGTATTCCTTCTATAAGCATGAGGTGTGATTTTTTGAATTCATATGCCTATTCATCTCAACAAATTCTCACATTTTGATAGCTAATATAGAAATTTGTCTTTGTCATGATTTAACCCCAGCAATTAACCAAACCACACAGCTACTTGCTTGCTCCCCCACCAGCAGGATTGAGGAGAGAATCGGAAGGGTAAAAGCTGGAAAACTCGTGGGTTGAGATAAAAACAGTTTAACATGGAAAACAAAAACGATGCACACAAGCAAAGTAAAACAAGGAATTAATTCACTGCTTCCCACGGGCAGGCAGGTGCTCAGCCATCTCCAGGAGAGCAGGGCCCCATCACACATAACTGGGACTTGGGACGACAAACGTCATCATTCCAAACATCCCTCCTTCTGCCTTCTTTCCCTCACTTTATACACTGAGCATGATGTCCTGTGGCCTGGAATATCCCTTTTGTCTGTTGGGGTCACCTGTCCTGGCTGTGTCTCCTCCCAGCCTCCCACGCACCCACAATTTCCTCACCAGTAGGGCAGTACAAAAAGCAGAGGTGTTGGCTCTGTGTAAGCACTGCTCAGCAAGAACAGAAACATCTCTATTATAACAAAACATAGCCACATAGTACCCACTGCAAAGAAAGCTAACTCTACACCAGCCAAAACCCACACAGTCTTTTACTCATATTTTGGGAAAAACTGTCTCAACAGTAGCAAAACTGGAGTTGCTAAAGTTGCCTTCAAGTTTTGGAAGTTCTGATACTAGTTCTTATACACCTCATGAGCCATCATGCAACTCCCAGACACTGCCCAGCCTCTGCTTATCATGAAGAGACAAGTTTTATCGCTGACAAAAATGTGTTTGGAGTTGTTTTGTTTTGTTTTGGTTTTGTTTGTTTGTTTGGTTGTTTTGTTTCGTTGATTTTTTATTTATTTCTGTATAAAACTCTATAAAAATTTCTGTAAATCTTTGTAGATGAGTCTGTATATCTCCCAAAGTGGCTAATAATACCACTATTAGTATCACTGCTTTCAAAGAGATTCAGGAAGGGGATAAATTGTTTTTGAGCATTCCGCAAAATTTAATATGAAAGTATACTTATGAAACAGCTGAGAAACTTTTCAACCATGCCCTCATGGACAGCTAGGGTCAAGTTTGCTTCCTTGTTTGATTGTACAGTCAATCACAGAGAATTACAGACATTTTCCACTTCTCATGAGGACAGAAATAACATTCAAAGAATGAAGTTATACCTCATTACAAAGAAAAATATCATGGTGTGTTTATTATTTTTTTTTCAAAATACCTGCATTAAGTAGAAACATAAGAATTAGCACTGGAACCCTGTAACAGAAAAGTCTAGTTTATTTTTTAAATCTAGTATCCAAATGTCCACAAAAACAATTATTAATTTTTGTATGAGTTGGACAATGTACCATTTTGTGCTTAGCTTTGTTAGTTATTCATGTTAACAAGCCCATTATTTAGACTAGCAGTAGAACCACTGAACCACTCAAATTTTGGTGGTTTTTATTTTAATTTTTTTTTTTTTCATACAGTTATGTTCTTAAATTACTTACTCATAAAAATTAACCTGGATGAAAGATTCTAGATAGTGGAACCAAGCACTAGTAATTATGTTGATGAATAACTAAACTGATTGATAACTAAATAAAAGTGAGAGAATAATATAATATTTCCCAACTAAGACTTCTGCTTTCTGGTTTTGGAAATTATATTATAACTTTTATTTATATATCTGAAAATCCCTGAATTTGGGAAGGTGGGAGGCGATAAAATAAGAAATTATGTGTTCTGATGTAAAATGTATTATCTTTTGTCCATCATCTTGTATAGAGAAGGATTGCTCCCTAAGACCACATTATTCAAGATTTATCAAGTGATGAGGAAGACAATCTATTAGTCTCAGAGTAAGAACCTAATAACTCGTTTTGAGGCTATTAGGTTAATATTGACTACTAATTACCTTATGTCTGGGATGTAGTTCCTTGGTAAATAGCATAATCTTGGGATTCATCCTGGTATGATTTTGCCAAAACAGTTGCAACTTGTATAAACCTTAGTTTAGATTGCTTTTATCAGCAGACCATCAAAGTATTTAAAAATTTGAGATGATATGACTTCACTTCTTTGGTTTATTAACAGATATGTTTCTTGGCCATGTTTCTCTTTCATTGATACAGCTGCTCTGCTAGAGGCAAACTGATTCAGAAAGGTCTTCATGGACAAAGGCAGTTAAAAAAGTTGAAATTGATATTTAGCCCTCTGCATTTAGAAAAGTCTTGTGAATTATGAAAATCACAGATTTCAGCTTTCATATTTATTCTTTTGAAATTTTTCAGTGAAAATTCATTATTCACTAGTCCTTGGTATTAAAATTGCAACTATACTATTTGTAGAGGAAAAACAATGGTGTGGGACCAAGCAGATGTTTGAAAAACGAATAGTTGAAGCAAATGGTAAGCAAACAGCCCAAATCACTATTCAAACACATTGGCAAGTAGTTACTTTTAGAAAAGACATTTGTAAAATACTGTTTAAATTTGCCATTTAATTTGATCTTCTGATAACAGCACAAACTAAGAAGCAAAGGAATTACACAGATTTAAACTTTTTATGGCTTGTTGAACAGCATTCCTGCTGAGAATGCATTGGTTAAATGCTAAGACACACAATAGCATTGTACTCTTTATTATGCCTTTGTTAATTAAAGTTGTCAGATTAAAGGTATAGGAAATGCAAAAAGTCTAGTGACAGAGGTGGCACAAGATGGGAATCTGTGCATGGCTATATCCCTGGCTTTTGATCCTGGCTTCAAAAAGGCAGTTTCTTGGGATAGGAAGTTTGCCAATCCCCTTCTTTGTTCCTTGTGAAGCAGTAAGTAGTTGCAAGCTATGGTGTACTCTCATCCTTTCTGGCTGAGAACTGGGATCAGTAGTAGTAGCTCACCACTACATAACCTACTGAGGACAAAACATAAATTCATGGGTAAACCTCGTGTGGGCTTGCAAAAACAAGCTAGAGCTGAAACTTTCCTGAGACACCTGATCCACTGAGTTCTTTCTATAAATGCCAGCATGAAATTAACCTTTACCCTATACCCAAAATCACATATTTCAACAAAGGTCTGAGGCAAAATTGCATAATAGTTAAAGTGAGATAATTTATTTTTCTTTTCACATAATGTGCATTTAAAACACTTGTGTTATATCATTCATCAGATATGGTCAGTAAGGCACAGGATAAACGCTTTTTTTTGTAAAACTTGCCCTCTCTTTTTTACCACACATTCTGTTTTTTTTATGTGGGATGCATAGTCACATGCTTCAAAAAGTAGTTTTCAGGATCCTGTCTGCTATCTCACATACAGAACAGTCCTCTCCTCAGTGAGGTTTTGATGTTTTAAGAAAGGATGATGTTGTCCAGCATGAAAAAGAGACTCTGCAATCATAACTCTAGTTTTTAATTTTAGCTGTTCATCTTTTTTTTTTTTTTTTTTTTTTTTTTTTTTTTTTTTTTTTTTTTTTTTTTTT